>CM069133.1:142079909-142688514 GCA_035221665.1 Okamejei kenojei
CTAAGTTGAACTCCTTCGCTTCATGCAACTGTGATTGATAAGGTGGACTATACTTCCGAGCCAACTTCCATAAGGGTACTTCTGGATAGGAGAAGAGGTATTTTCATAAGAGGTTGAACATATGGAAATTTGATGTGAAATGGGGTAAATTACTAATTTTAAAATTTCATCATCGAACATTCCACAGACTGCCGCTCGATTTGTTACTAAAACACATAAGAGTGAGAAACGGTGTAACAAAATTCCAATTATCTGGGTGGAACCCTCTCCAAGACAGACTAGAAGCTCACCGTTTACCTGTTGTTACAAATGTTAAATGGTCAGCTAGACATAGATTACAAGACTTACACCAACCCCCCAAACCAATTGGAGTCCAGACGAGGCATTCGATCCAATTTGTGGTCCCTCCAAAAAGACGCATGTGCACAGCAATTCGTTCTTCCCACAAACTAATTAAAGCATGAATAATCCTCCACCAAACCACGGTTCCCAGCCAGTGCAACTAAATTTAAAGTGGCACTTTCTTCCCCAATATACCCTCCCCCCCCCCCTCTGCTTAAACCCCTCCCTTCACCACTCCAGTTTAAATCCAGTTGTATATTTGAGGACCAAGTACCCAAGAACCAAGAACCAAATAGAGAGATAGTATTAGTCAAGCTTGATTACTAAAGGTAAAACATGACTGACGAATCTTATAGAATTTTTACAAGGAATAACAAGTAAAGTGGATAAGGGAGAGACCATGGATTGGTTATATCTGGACTTTCAGAAGGCTTTTCGACAAGGTCCCACATAAGAGATTAGTATACAAACTTAAAGCACACGCTATTGGGGGATCAGTATTGATGTGGATAGAGAACTGGCTGGCAGACAGGAAGCAAAGAGTAGAGTAAACAGGTCGTTTTCAGATGGCAGGCAGTGACTAGTGGGGTACCGCAAGGCTCCTGCTGGGACCCAGCTATTTACAAATATATTAATGATTTGGACGAGGAATTGAATGCAACATCTTCCAAGTTGCAGATGACACGAAGCTGGGGGGCAGTGTTAGGTGTGAGGAGGAGACGCTAGGAGGTTTGCAAGGGGACCTTGGATCGGCTGGGTGAGTGGGCAAATGCATGGCAGATGAAGTATAATGTGGATAAATGTGAGGTTATCCACTTTGGTGGCAAAAACAGGAGGGAAAACATTTTTCACACAGAGAGCGGTGAATCTGTGGAATTCTCTGCCACAGAAGGTAGTTGAGGGCAGTTCATTGGCTATATTTAAGAGGGAGCTAGATGTGGCCCTTGTGGCTAAAGGGATCAGGAGATATGGAGGGAAGGCAGGTACAGGATACTGAGTTGAAAGATCAGCCATGATCGTATTGAATGGCGGTGCAGGCTTGAAGGGCTGAATGGCCTACTCCTGCACCTATTTTCTTTGTTTTTATGTTTCTATGTTTCTATCCAACCATCCTTATTGCTAATAGATTCAAGATTCAAGATTCAATTTAATTGTCACTTGTACCAATTAAGATACAGTGAAAATGTTAAAGAAGGAACTGCAGATGCTGGAAAATCGAGGGTACACAAAAAGCTGGAGAAACTCAGCGGGTGCAGCAGCATCTAAGAAGCGAAGGAGATAGGCGACGTTTCGGGTCGAGACCCTTCTTCAGACCCTGTAGGATACAGTGAAATATGAGTTACCATATAGCCATACTAAGTAAAAAGCAAAAATACAAACAGCACATAAAATAAAGTTTAACACAAACATCCACCACAGTGGAATCAACATTGCTCAGGCAATAAAATTCAGTCATCTTCCTCCTTTGTTCACCCGTGGTCGGGGCCTTTGAGCGGGGCCGTTGCCGACGGTATGCTGTTCAAGCCTCTCATCGGGATGATCGAAACTCCGTCGTCTGGAAGGATCGGAACACTCTGGCGCATGGAGCTCCTGAGTCGGCCGTTTCTTACCGGAGATCGCTGCTTCACGGTGTTAAAATCCACAGGCCCTGAGGTCGAAGCTCCAACACTGGTGATCCACGGCAAAAGATCCCAAGCTCCACGATGGTAAGTCCATGCCGCACCCGGGCTTGAGGTTCCGCGCCGCCGGTCCTCCAGGAAAGACCGCACCACACAACATTGTAGGCCGCAAAGGGGGCGGAGATGCCTCACGGAGAAAAATCGCATCTCCGTCGAGGTAAATGACTAAAAAAGTTTTTCCCCCGATCTCCCCCCCCTGCACCCCCCACATAAAAACATACCAAGAGACTTTAAAACAAAACCTTCAAGACATACTTACAATCATTAAAACAGAGAAGGGACAAGACAGACTGCTGGTGAGGCGGGCCCATTAGTGGGCACCACCCAGTGGTGATACCCCCTAATCCAGGTAACCATCATTCTGGTAAACCACTGCTGCACACTCCGCCAAAAACCTGCACATCCTACCTGTATTAGGGCGACCTTCTTCTTCTTTCATCGTGTGGCGTGCAGAGCCTAAAGTTGTTGGACAACTTGTTCTATTTGATCTTCCATTTGTGCGCGTCGAGTTGATTGCATGAGTCGAAACAAGGGCGGACCACGTGAAGGTTGCAATCTTCCACCCCAAGGGCGACCTGAACTGCACACAATACTACTCCAAATGCAGCCTATCAAAGTCCTATAAAGCTTCCACATCTCTTCCTGAGCCTTACAGTCAATGCTCCAACCAATGAAGGCAAGCATACCATATGTATTCTTTACCACTCTGAGTTTTCGTGTTGCCATTTTCGAGAGCTTATGAACTTTCCATGTTATTTTTGCTTTTAAGGCGATGCCATTTAATAGCATACTTTCCCCATCCAAGGTGCAGCACCTCACACATTCTCCCTGTAACCACACGCACATGGGTTTCCTCCGGATGCGCTGGTTTCCCGTCATCCCAAAATGTGCGGGCTTGTAGGTTAATTGGCATCTGTAAAATTGGTATTAAATGTGGAGGAAGTGGATGCAAAAGTAGGAACTGTTGTGAACGGATAGTCAATTGGTCCTGCCTGGACCCCGGTGGTCTTGTTTCCATGCTGTAGCTTTGAATCTTTTAGGGGGAAGTATTTTAGGACTGAGATGAGAAAATCGTTTTTTCACACAGAGAGTGGTGAATCTGTGGAATTCTCTGCCACAGAAGGTAGTTGAGGCCAGTTCGTTGGCCATATTTAAGAGGGAGTTGGATGTGGCCCTTGTGTGGCTGAAGGGATCAGGGGTATGGAGAGAAGGCAGGTACAGGATACTGAGTTGGATGATCAGCCATGATCATATTGAATGGCGGTGCAGGCTCGGAGGGCCGAATGTCCTGCTCCTGCACCTAATTTCTATGTTTCTATGTTTCTATGAATCAATCAGTGAATTATCAGATATGACATAAGTGGGATATCAGAAAGATCATTGTTGTAAAACATAAAATCACTTTCTATGTTCTTAGTCCTTCATTTAAGTTTTTGTTTGGTGTGGTATATGAATCCATTCTCTGACTGGGGCTGAGGGAGAGTAGGGGGATTGGGGGGAATGGGTTGTATGGAAGCAAGTTTAATCAAAGAAGGAAACTTGGTAAAGTTTAAATATTTTTGGGGAATTCACGATGGACTTGCAGAATGATTTGATTGCTCTTGGGGTTAACTGCACGGTGCAAATGATTCAATAATTTGATGTGTCTCTGGCAATGGTGTCAGGGTTGAATAGAGTGAGTAATGAGCCCAATCGCCCTGGAGCACGTGATATGCTACAATTATTAAAAAAAACATAATAGCTTCTACTCTGGGAACATGTCTTTAATGGTGGTCCAGCAGGTGCAATAGTGTAAATTATATTCCAAGACAGCAGAGCTGCATCACTCCCAAGATATGTGCATAACACTTAAAGACCATTTGCATTGTGTGCATGCTGAAAACTTCACAAAGGTACATAGTCACTTCAGCTTCATGCCTTCCGGCAAGAGAGAATGACAAAATTGAACACACCAGTGGCCTCCTTTTTAATGTTAAACTGGTGTTTGCCCGAAATCCCATTCATCTCCAGCTTGGAACAATTTCAACCTCTCACTGCTTTAAAAGGGCATCAATTATACCGGTGCCCAAGAAGAGCAAGGTGACGTGCCTCAAATGACTATCGACCTGTGGCACTAACGCCTGTGGTGATGAAGTGCTTTGAGAGGTTGATCATGGAGCAAGTCAACTCCTACCTCGACAAGAACCTGGACCCACTGCAGTTCGCTTACCGCCAACGGTGGATGCGATCTCGCTGGCCCTCCACTGGACCACTTGGACAACAAAAGCTCATATGTCAGGCTGTTATTCATCAATTACAGCTCGGCATTTAACACAATCATCCCCTCCAAACTGGTTACCAAACTCGCAGAACTAGGTTTCTGCGCATCCCTCTGCAATTGGATCCTCGACTTCCTCATTCACAGACCACAGTCTGTTCGTATTGGTGGAAATGTGTCAGCCTCGATAACAATCAGCACGGGTGCACTCAAGGCTGCGTGCTCAGCACCCTGCTGTACTCACTCTATACTCATGACTGCGTAGCCGGTCACAGTGCGAACTCCATCATCAAGTCCACTGGTGTGGGACGTATCACTTATGGGGATGAGTCAGAGTATTGAAGAGAGATCGAGCGACTGTCCATATGGTGCCAGCACCATAACCTGGCCCTCAACACTAGCAAAACCAAGGAACTGATTGTGGACTTTGGAAGGAGTAGGCTGGGGACCCACAGTCCCGTTTATGTCAACGGGTCGATGGTTGAAAGGGTCAAGAGCTTCAAATTCCTGGGCGTGCACATCTCTGAAGATCTTTCCTGGTCCGAGAACACTGATGCAATCATTAAGAAAGCACATCAGCGCCTCTACTTCCTGAGAAGATTACGGAGAGTCGGTCTGTCAAGGAGGACTCTCTCTAACTTCTACAGGTGCACAGTAGAGGGCTTGCTGACCGGTTGCATTGTGGCTTGGTTCGCAACTTGAGCCCCCTGGAGAGGAAAAGACTACAAAAAGTAGTAAACACTGCCCAGTCCATCATCGGCTCTGACCTTCCTTCCATTGAGGGAATTTATCGCAGTCACTGCCTCAAAAAGGCTGGCAGCATCATCAAGGATCCACACCATCCTGGCCACACTCATCTCCCTGCTACCTTCAGGTAGAAGGTACAGGAGCCTGAAGACTGCAACAACCAGGTTCAGAAATAGCTACTTCCCCATAGCCATCAGGCTATTAAACCTGGCTCGGACAAAACTCTGATTATTAATAACGCATTATCTGTTATTTGCACTTTATCAGTTTATTTATGTATGTGCGTATTTATTTATATGATGGTACTTAGTCCTTCCAGGTCCGACAGAGGTTCACCTGCACCTCCTCCAACCTCATCTACTGCATCCGCTGCTCCAGATGCCAGATGATCTATATCGGTGAGACCAAGCGGAGGCTTGGCGATCGCATCGCCGAACACCTCCACGCTCGGTCCGCAATAACCAACCCGACCTCCCGGTGGCTCAGGCACTTCAACTCCCCCTCCCATTCCACATCCGACCTCTCGGTCCTGGGCCTCCTCCACGGCCAGAGTGAGCAACACCGCAAGCTGGAGGAACAGCACCTCATATTCCGCTTGGGGAGTCTGCATCCTTTGGGCTTGAATATTGAATTTTCTCAATTCTGTTAACCCTTGCTGTCTCCTCCCCTTCCCACCTCTCTCCTCAGCTCTCGGGCCCTGGCATTCCCTCTATCTCTATCTCCCTCCCCCACCCCAGTCGCACCAGCTTCTCATTTTCACACCACAAACAGCTTACACTGGCTTGTTCCCTTTATCACCGATACTTTTTTGCATATCTTTCACTCATTGTTCCTTATCTCTCCACATCACCGTCTATATCTTCTCGTTTCCCTGATCCCTGACCAGTCTGAAGAAGGGTCTCGACCCGAAACGTCGCCTATCTCCTTCGCTCCTTAGATGCTGCTGCACCCTGCTGAGTTTCTCCAGCTTTTGTGTACCCTTTATATGATGGTATATGGACACACTAATCTGTTTTGTAGTCAATGCCTACTATGTTCTGTGTTCTGAAGGAAAGCAAGAATTTCATTGGCCTATCAGGGACACATGACAATAAACTCACTTGAACTTGAACTTGAACTGGAAGGAGCCTGACACATTAAACTTCAATTCACATCCTGTGCAGTGGGACCCTAATCCTTCTCTGAGACCATAATTGTAGCCACAGCAATGTCAGATCACCGTGAATATATTTTAGCATGGAATTTTTTTCACTAGGATTCAGTAACAGTCTCGGCCGTTCAGATGCACTTCTGGAAAGTCTTCCATCGCCTGGCCCTCCCATCCCCACCCTTACCACCTTCCTTTTCTTGCCACCTTCCTCTTTCCCCACCACCAGCAGTTTGTCATGTTCTGGATGCCTTTACTCATTCTCCAAGTCTAGTTGTATTCCAGCTTCTGCTGTCTGAGAGCACTTGTTCGGTGCAGACTCTTTGAGGTCAAGGCAAAGTCTTTTAGATCCTGGTCCATCTCTCTCACTCTCTGGAGAATTCAGTAGTTATAGAGAATATTTGAAACCTACAACCACAGGAAATCAATCAGCTCCTGTCAAGGCAGCTGGAATGAAAGAAGCTTGGATGACGAGAGAAATTAGGCTCTAGTCAAGAAAAAGGAGGCATGGGCACGACATAGGCAGCTGCGATCAAATATATCCTTGGAGTTGTTTTTGTGACTGAGGAGCATTCTTAAGAAGTGTAATGAGTCGAGTCGTACACACGTCACGATACAACACATATTTATTCAAGTCCACTTATAGCGTTGGTCTGCAGGACATTGCCGTAACTAGCAGCTACTCAGACTGCCTTACGTATGCAAGCTCTTGGTAATATAAATCACATAATAGGTGGAGCAACTACTAACAAGCACTACAATTGGTTAGAAGGAAATAACCAATCTACATCTTTCCTTGGAGAAACAAAATAAACGTGTGCGGTGCAAATCCGCATCTCCTCCTTTCACCGGTGAAGTGACTGGGGAGGGGACAGGGGATGTGACCGGGGACGGCACTGTGGGTAGAGGTGGTGAAGTAGGCGAGCTGGGCACTGAACGCCGTGGAGAGGCCGTGGGGGACACAGTGTCTGGTAGTGGAGCAGTCGGCCCGGTAGTGGGAGGGTATACAAAACGTGAGACCTCTGGATAAGGAGTCGCAGGATGCGGTTCCTTCACGGGAAGGAGATGTTGACGGTTGCGTCTGTAAATGGCCCCGTCCGCGGTGACCAGGTAGGAGCGCGGTTCTTTGGCAGGGCTGTGGATGTGACACAGACGGCCATAACCCTTGTTGGTCTGGAGGCGAACAACTTGTCCACTGGAGAGAGGTTTAAGTGGCTTACTGGACTTGTCGAAAAACCGTTTTTGTGCATCGCGCTTCAATTGTAGTTGTTTCTGGACTGCGGGCGGAGAACGGACCTGTGGCTGCAGAAGCTGCTAGAGTACAGGCAGGGCAGCATGGGTTTGACAAGACATCAGTCGTTGGGCTGGGGAACCCAGTATGGGATCCCAGGCAATGTTCCTTTAATTGAGCAGGTCCAGGTAGACGTGAGATTTAGCAAGGTAAGAGCGCTCCATTAGTTGTTTCACGCTTCGGACGGCTCGTTCGGCGAGTCCGTTGGACTGCGGAAACTCAAGGCTGCTGGTGATATGTCGAAAGTCCCATCGTTGTGCAAAGTGTTTGAAAAGCCGACTGGTGAACTGTCTGCCGCTGTCGGATAGAAGGCGCGCAGGGGAACCATGCACGGAGAAATGGCGTTGCAACTTCTGGATAACTGCCTCAGATGTGATGGTTTGGAGTAGATCAATGTCAAACCAGCCCGAATGAGAGTCGACAAGAATCAGATAGTTTTTCCCATGCCATTCGAATAAGTTGATGGCTATCGTGGACCACGGTAGAGGAGGAACCGGGTGCGGCAGTAAGGGCTGCTTCTGCTGGTGTGGTGTCATGCGTCAGACGGCGCAGACTTCAGTTTTGTGACGTATATACTTGGTTATACCAGGCCGGTAAAACATGCTCTGTGCCCGTTGCAAGGTTGTCTCCACACTGAGGTGGCTCCTGTGGATGGTGTCGAAGTACTTGTCCCGGAGGAAGGCTGGGACAACTGCCTTGTAGCCCTTGACTATAATCCCGTCCTGTGACACCAGTTCGTCATGAACCAGGAAGTTTGGGCGGATCGCGAGCGGGGTGCTGTGTTGTTTATCCGGCCAGCCACGCCGGATGACTGCTGACAGCAATTGTAAAGTCCCGTCAGCAGCTGTGTGCTCTGCAAGGCTGCTTAAGCAATCAGTAGGAAAATACGATTCCTTCATTACTGAGAACTGGTCGTGTTCAGAGGGTTGATGTTTGCTGGTTTTGTGTGGGGCCCTTGATAGCGTGTCAGCTGTGTGCCTGTCCTTGCTTTTTTTGTAGGCAATGTTGAAATCAAAACGCTGCAGCTGCATCATTATCCGTTGCCAGAGGAGGTCGTTGAGGGAGGTATCATAACATCATTTAAAAGACATTTGGACAGGTACATTTGGATAGGAAAGGTTCAGAGGGATATGGCTTAAATGCAGGCTAATGGAACTAGTATAGATGGACAATAGGTGCAGGAGAAGGCCATTCGGCCCTTCGAGCCAGCACCGCCATTCAATGTGATCATGCTGATCATCCCCAATCAGTACTCTGTTCCTGCCTTCTCCCCATATCCCCTGACTCTGCTATCTTTAAGAGCACTATCTAGCTCTCTCGTGAAAGCATCCAGAGAACCGGCCTCCTCTGAGGCAGAGAATTCCACAGACTCACCACTCTCTGTGAGAAAAGGTGTTTCCTTGTCTCCGTTCTAAATGGCTCACCCCTTATTCTTAAACTGTGGCCCCTGGTTCTGGTCTCCCCCAACATCGGGAACATGTTTCCTGCCTCAAGCGTGTCCAAACCCTTAACAATCTTATATGTTTCAATGAGATACCCTCTCATCCTTCTAAACTCCAGAGTGTACAAGCCCAGCCGCTTCATTCTCTCAGCATATGACAGTCCCGCCATCCCGGGTATTTTACTTCGGAGTCACGTGAGTGATTCCATGAAGAAGCCCCGCCAGTGCGCATGCGCTTCAATACGTCAAACGCATGGCGCAGCGATGGTCTGGAGAGCGCAGCCGTCTGAGGCCGTAACTCACCAGCGGTAAGTTAAAAACTCGCAGGTAAGTTTTTAAACTTTACTGTGATTTTGCTTGGTTCCGTAAGACTGGTTGCAGGAGCCAGTGGGAACAATTCCAATATGGAAAAAAATAACTAAAAGTAAGGCGAGGTGTGCCGCCGACAGAAGTAAAAAGACTGACCGCGGCCAGCGAGCGTACGCCGGCTCCAGAGCCGCCGGCAGTACAGCCAGCGGCAGCAACTCTGGTGCTTCAGAGCACTGTGACCACTGCAGTCGGGAGGAAGGCCAAGAGGAAATCATCAGGGCCTGTCGACTCTGATGAGACAGGCCAAGAAGACTCCCCTCCTACCAACAAAAAGCTTTGGGGACGTCTGAATAAAATGGAACACCTCCTAGAGAAAATACTCAACCATGAGGTGTTCCAGCCAGGGTTTTATACCCCCGGGGTTCCCCAGCAGCTCTCAGCAGCAACCTCTAGCAGAGGTCCGTATAGAGAAGAGCAATACCTGCAGGAAGAACCATATGCCCATGAGTCTGCATGGGGACCCATACCAGCAGCGCCAAGTCAAGGGCTGCATGATACCTCCCTCGTGCGTGAGCAGGGAGAGCCAGGGCAGTATGATTCTGACTCTGAAGTTGGTGATATAACAGAGGAGCACACACCAACGCACACGAGCTTCGCTCCAGGTGTGCCGGATGTGGCAAGTAAATTCACCACACCGGCTGGAACTGGTGAGGAAATGGACGAAAACCTGGACAGAAATATCAACTATATGGCCTCTCACCAGCTCCAGGAATCCATAATGGATGAAACCTCGAGAAGATACGAGACACCTGTTAACAGTGCATCGCTCAAAGTGCCCACAGTGCACCAGGCCATCTGGGGGCAAATGGGGGTATCCATGCGGGTGCATGAGTTAAGGCTGCAGAAAGTCTTAAAACTGGTTGGAGCAGGAATAAAGGCTTTTGGGCGATTGGTGCAAGGGGCACCACAATCAAACACACAGCAGGATATGTAGGCCACGTCGCCTATCTCCTTCGCTCCTTAGATGCTGCTGCACCCGCTGAGTTTCTCCAGCATTTTGTGTAACCCCCACACAGCAGGATATGTTGGCCCTGCTGTGTTACGCCTATTTTGAAATCAATTGTTTAAGGAAAATTGCCATCAAGCCTACGCTCAACCCACGATTTGCAGCCTTATGCAGATCTCCCAATATCCAGCCACCAAACTTACTATTTCGGGGAGGATCTAGCGAAACAAGTTAAAGACCTGGACGATGAGGCAAAAACTATTGGCCTCATCAAAACACATTCCGGGGGCTGGATGCCGCCTGGCAGACCATACCCTTTCACACGGGCTACAGACGCTGGTGCAGGGCAAGGACCAAGCCGGGCGATTCCACCTCTACGCCATTGGCACGCACCAATGCACACTCCCCCAACAGGGCCAGGAGACAGAGGAATCCAGCAACTATGGAGGTACGAGTAACTGGACTTGTCCAGGACTTATCCTCTAGAGATAGGATATCAACAGTAGGGGGTAGGTTGCAATTGTTCTACGATGAATGGTGCTGCATGACATCAGATCCATTTATACAGGACAGTATTCAGGGGTCTCGAATCGAGTTTATCTCTGAAGTACATCCACCCGTACAAAATACACCAAGTCGGGGATTGGTATTTTCAAAACCAGAAACTCTACAGGTGAATGATGAAATTGAAATATTATTCAAAAAAGTTGCCAGTCGAAATTAATCACCGAGTTGCAATGGTGAATAACTAATGTCTCACGATGTACAAGAGACATTCTGACTAGACAACCTTCAGTTATTTTACAAACTGATGTGAGTGCTTCGAGATGGGGAGCCACTGATACCGAGTCTAGCTGTGGCAGCAGATAGAGTATGGAAGAGGCATTAATCCTGCAGATGCATGGGATAAACTACTTAGAATTGCTGGGTGCATTCTATGGCCTAAAAGCATACTGCTCAACAATGCATGATTCACATGCTCAGCTTCAGATTGACAATACCACAGCTGTTCCAATATATCAATCACATGGGTGGAATTAAGTCATTATCATGTGATAATCTGGCTAACCTCATCTGGCACTGGTGTATTACGAGAAACATCTGGGTCTCAGCTATCTACCTACCAGGTAGACATAACGTGGTGGCAGACACCAGGTCACGTAAATGTAATGACAACACATGATGGATGCTGAATTCAAAAGTTTTCAAAAAGATTGTCATCTGGTATGGATTGCCAGACATAGATCTGTTTACATCCAGGTTAAATCACCAGTTACCTAAATACGTCTCATGGGAAACAGGATCTAGGGCAGTAACGGTGGATGCATTCTCGCTACATTGGGGAGGTATGTTATTTTACGCTTTTCCCCCGTACTGCCTCATCAGCAATGTCTCACCAAAATAGAGCAGGACTCCGCTTCAGGCATTTTGGAAGTTCCTGACTGGCCCACACAGCCATGGTTCCCATTGGTTCTGAGACTGATGACACAGCCATTCATAACTATCCCCAAATGCAGCAACTTGTTGGTTCAGCCTGTGACAGGAGAGAGTCAACCGTATGATCGTATTAATCTGTTGATTTGCAGATTCTGACCAGACCGTTCCAGGGGCTCGGGCTATCGAGTAGGACCGTGAATGTGATTACTGCGGCCTGGAGAGATAGTACTAAAAAACAATATGTATCTCATATTAAGAAATGAGAGATGTTCTGCTTATAGTCAAATATATCTTATCATACTGCAGGCATACCTGATGTATTGGAGTTCCTTGCTACATTGCATTTTGACGAGCAATTGAGCAATAGTGCCATTAATAGTGCTCAAAGGGCTTTGTCCTCCTATTTATGGCAGGGGTCAGGACAACGCTCCTGTCGGATCTCATCCATTGGTGTCCCGATTCATGAAAGGTATTTTTAACAAAAAACCCTCCCAGACCTAGATATACGGAAATCTGGGATGTGAGCATAGTTCTCACACTGCTTTGGCAATGGGCTCCAATTACATCTCTGTCTTTCCAGAAGCTAACGCTCAAAGTGGTCATGCTCATGGCGCTAGTTTCCGCGCAACGGGTCCAGACATTGCAAAAGCTACGACTGGACAGCATGCATTCTTCTGTAGATAATATTACGTTTTATGTATATGATCTAATCAAACAAAGCAGGCCAGGGACGTCTGGAACCAAAATAAGCTTTAAAGCATACCCCATTGACCTGCGACTATGTGTAGTTACGCACCTGAGTCAATATATCAAGGTCACCTAGAGTCTCAGAGGCTCCGAAACAGTGATGCTCATCAGCCACAAAAAACCTCATAGAAAGGTGTCAGTACAAACTATTTCTAGATGGCTGAAACAGGTTTTGGATTGTGCTGAAGTAGACACTGATGTGTTTAAATCTCACTCCACCAGGGCGGCATCAACATCCACAGCGAATGCGCTGGACGTGCCTTTAGACCAAATCCTCGGGGCCGCAGGATAGTCCAGTGAAGGAACCTTTTCACAATTATATGACAAACCTGTCCTCACAACGGAAGGATTTGGGCATGCTGTTTTGGCTTCTGTTTTGGGTTCTGTTTTGTAATTTCCCCCTGGGAAAGAGTGGTTATTAGTTATTTTAATATTAAAAACATTCATTGTATAATTTAAACAATGTTCAATACATTATTTGTTTATCCTGTGTCAACCGAAGCAGTGTGCCGTATGGAACTGGATCTGCCACCAGGCCTGCGGCTGATCCTTCGAGGTCAGGCCGCCGCCGCCACCGGAACGCCACAGCTCCGAGGTCGGGTCGCCGCTACCTCCGGAAAGCTACTGCTCCGAGGTCGGGTCGCCGCTGCTGCTGGAATGCTGCCACGGCTTCGAGGTCAGGCCGCCACCGCCACCGGAACGCCACAGCTCCGAGGTCGGGTCGCCGCTACCTCCGGAAAGATACCGCTCCGAGGTCGGGTCGCCACTGCCCCTGGAACGCTGCCACGGCTCTGAGGTCGGGTCGCCACTGCCCCTGGAACGCTGCCACAGCTCCGAGGCCGCCAGCTCCGCTATTAGGCCTCGGCGCAGACGCAGACGGAGGATACGACAAGAGAAGTCGCATCCCTCCCCGAAGGAAGAGACCAAAACATGTTTCACCCCCCCCACCCACACATATACACAACCTAATAAAACAAAAATGAACTAAAACAGGACAAAAGAACAACAAAAAAAAGAAAAAAAAGAAAAAACAGACGGACTGCAGGCGAGCCGCCGCTGCTAAGGCAGGTCCGCCATCTTGTCCTAGATGAGACCTTTGGCCATAGATGAGACCTTGGGTGTCCAGAAACATATCATAGCCAATCTATGAATAAAGCTACTATCATTGCCGAGAGAATCTATGAGCAGCTTAAGTGTCTAAAGATTCTTGAAGAACACTTTCAGGACATTTCACAACACAGTGGGTTAGTGCCTTCTCGTTAGTAAATGTCATAGCACGGTGCTCTCTGTGGATATGACACACCTTTTTCCTGAGGCAACACGAGCAATTGAAATGCTACAAAAATCTCAGAACATCTTGACAACTAAAATCATATGTATCACTTAGAATAAAAATCCACTATCTATTTCATGGAGGCAAAATTGATGCTCATTACAACTGTCCTGCTAATCCAATACAATTTTTGAAGAAAGGTTTTTCCATGGTCTTTAGGGCAGGATAGTCAGTAACAGTGAAACAGGAGCCCCATTCCCCTTGAACTATGCAGAAAAAGAAGAGATCAGAAAAAGCTTCACGACTTGTCAATTTGGTGCAACTGATAAAGTCATAAGTTATATGGCACGGAAACAGACCCTGGTTCCAACTTGCGCACGCCGACCAAGATGCCACATCTACACTTGTCACACCTGCCCATGTTTGGCCCAATTACCACGGTGGTGCAACGGTGGAGTCGCTGCCTTACAGCACTTGCAGCGCCGGAGACCCGGGTTCGATCCCGACTACCGGTGTTGTCTGTATGGAGTTTGTATGCTCTCCCCAAGACCACGTGGCTTTTCTCTGAGATCTTCGGTTTCCACCCACACTCCAAAGACGTACAGATTTGTAGGTTAATTGGTTTGGTGCATGTGTAAATTGTTCCTAGTGTGTGTAGGATAGTATTAATGTGCAGGGATCGCTGGTCGGTGTAGCTCAGTCGGCCGAAGGGCCTGTTTCTGCGCTGTATCTCTAAACTAAACTAAAAAAATTAAATGTAAACCTTTCCATATAAGTCCAAATGTCTTTTAAAAGTTGAAGGGTTTCGGCCCGAAACGTTGCCTATCTCCTTCGCTCCTTAGATGCTGCTGCACCCGCTGAGTTTCACCAGCCTTTTGTGTACCCTTGTCTTTTAAAAGTTGTTGTGATAGCACCTATCTGCTCCTTGATTTTACTGATGTTGAGTACAAGGTTGGTGGTCTGGTACCATTCAATCAGGTGGTCGATCTCCCTCCTATACTCTGACTCATCATTATCCGGAATTCGTCCAACAACAGCATTGCATGAAAATAACGTTTTTCACTATATCTCAGTACACATGACAATAATAATCCAATGTCAATTGCACCTTTGACTCATTGGCTCACCTCAATCAGTGCAGATCAGTAATAACACCTCCTCGACACTGACCATCAACACTGGTGCACCTCTGGGCTGCGTGCATAGTTCCCTGCTCCGGTCTCTTTATACCAATGGCTGTGTGGCTCAGCACAGCTCCAATGCCATCTACAAATTCACCGTACTTGTGCATATAATGATTAAATACTTGACTAAACTTAACTTCACCTGACATGACTTGAGTTCGTCAAAATGCTCTCTTTGGTATGTATCCCTTAGGGTAAGTGGTAAAAGGGTTAGGGGATATCTAAGCTGATGAACAAAGATAAATACATTTTCTGTAAACATTTTTTTAACAGCCAAGAGAAACACATTTTCAAACACTTTCAAACACTTTACGACCAATACGTGCAGTATTATTCGCAGCTCAGAAAGCCGTGACCCTCTGGCTTCCTGGGTCTGGCAGAGACTGAGTGAGGCACGAGACTTTCGGGTTTTATAGTCCCTCCCCCTGCCGCCAGTGGGGGTAGCAAAGAGAATGGGGAATTTGTTAAAAACATTAATATCTCTTTGATTTATCATCGATGGGAAAAATCCTCTGGTCCAGGATGGCGGAGGGGGTCTATGAGCGAGGTGGCCAAAAATGACGGCCGTAGGTGGTGGCGTTCTCTCGGAAATCGCACCACAGTGGTCCAAAAGCGGTCAAGATCAGACTTTTAGTAATATATAGATATCTTCTATGGATTTTGGTTGTCGGGTGGCTGCAGCCCAATAGTTTGCCTCGCCTTTTTAAAACATTTATGTTCACAAAATGAATTTTGGTTGTCGGGTGGCTGCGGCCCAATTGTTTGCTTCGCCTTTTTAAAAAGTTTGTTTTCACAAAACGAATTTTGGTTGTCGGGTGGCAGCAGCCCAGTTGCTTGCCTCGCCTTTTTAAAGAGTTTGTGTGCACAAAATGGATTTTGGTTGTCGTGTGGCTGCAGCCCAATTGTTTGCCTCGCCTTTTTAAAGAGTGTGTGTTCACAAATGTATTTTGGTTGTCGGGTGGCTGCAGCCCAATTGTTTGCCTCGCCTTGTTTAAAAGTTTGTGTTAACAAAATGGATTTTGGTTGTCGGGTGGCTGCAGCCAAATTGTTTTTCCTTGGCTTGGCTTTTAAAATCATTGCAACAATTGGCTGCCAGCCCAAGAATCCATTCGGCCCACAATGTCTATACTAGCCCTATGGAAACTAGTACCTTCGGCCCGCAACACCCATACTAGCGCAACAGAAAGCCCCCCCCCCCCCCCACTGCCAAGCAATATTGGAATTGGTGGAGAGGTGGAATATTGTGTTGGTGACCAGCCCTCCTGCATGATGCTGGGACCCAACGGGTCCCACTTAGTCTGGTATATATATAGATATATAGATATAGATATATAAAGAGAGAACAAAATCCTATAAAACATTTATATTATTAAAAATATTTCATAGATTGGTCCTTAGCACACAAATGTTTTTGTCTGTCACGTTCCTTTTTGTTGCACTTTGAAATATTTCGTCTATTAAGCCTGTGAGACTGTTACTTGTTTAATCAGGTGCTTTCAGCAGTACCTTTTTAATATTGAAAGAGTGAAATGAATCACCAACCTTACGAAAAACGGCAAATCGTTTAAAGATCACAGACTTAAACTGGACGAGGGAGTGAGAGATAGAACATGCTGTCAACGCGGTAGGTGTTTTGCAGCACCACACCACCCTGGTTGAAACTGTGCAAAACAGCAGCTTCATTCTTCGTCTGATGCCAGTGGCACCAAAGAGAAAACGTAACTCCGCCAGTTTTTTTTAGACCTCCTGCAGTAAATCTTTAACCGCCCTGAGAAACAGCGGCATGTGAAAATGCATTTGCCCTGCTATTTGACCCATAATTAATAAAAGGCACGATGGATGATCATTGAAATGAGTTAGGTTTATTATTAGGTTTATTATTTCCATACTCCATGGATTGTTAGCACTGATACAACTCCTTATTGTGATGGAGATGTGATGAGTTGCCCAAGGCTAATGCTTACTTCTAAAAATACAGTACATCAATCCCAGAAACCTGCACTTTCAGAAACAATTTTTTCATCTGACATGTAGTGCTATAAATAAGAATCGAAGTGCCCTTTATTTCACTTATCTGGCAGTTCCTTTTATTTCTTAATGTCAAGATAAAAAGATACAAGATGAAAAATACAAAAATACTTTCCTTTTGATATGTCGACAGATTTGATCAAATACATTACTAGAAGCTGAAGTGAAATGCCTCAGGATCCATTTAATATAGTGTCAGCAGTAAAGTTAGAATCAGAGTGTTTCAGGTCTATCAACATTCCCAAACACCATTACTTGCATGCATTTAACCCTGCACTGAAAAATGTCATCAACATATATCTCATCAACGTAAAGCTGTTGTCCTCACAGCACACAGAAAATGTATTGACACTTTTTTATACATCCCTTTATCCCTTTCTATACATCCCTTTCCACAAGATGCTCACAGTGCCAAGGATATCAGTAACATTGTTTACCTGTGGCAGCAGGTTTCTTGATGTTGTGGGAATTACAGAGACATGGCTGCAAGAGGACCAGGGCTGGGAACAGAATATTCAAGGGAATACTTCCTATCGAAAAGACAGACAGGTGGGCAGAGGGGGTAGGGTAGCTCTGTTGGTGAGGAATGAAACTCAGTCCCTTGCGAGGGGTGACAGAATCAGGAGATGTAGTCAGTATGGATAGAACTGAGGAATTGTAAGGGTAAAAAGGGATTGACATATTGGGAGTATAAAGATGGAGTTGAAGGGGAAGTGGCTACAGGAAAGGATTCTCAAATTAATAGGAAGGAAAGCTTGAGAATGGACAACAGAGTAAGGTCGGGGCCAATTGCGAGGGGGGAAGTGAATACGGAGGTCAAAGTACTTTATATGAATGTGCGAAGTATAAGGAATAAAGTGGACGAGCTTGAGGCTCAGTTAGAAACTGGCAGGTATGATGTTGTGGGAATTACTGAGACATGGCTGCAAGAGGGCCAGGGCTGGGAACTGAATATTCAAGGGTAAACCTCCTATTGAAAAGACAGACAGGTGGGCAGAGGGAGTGGGGTTGCCCTGTTGGTGAGGAATGAAATTCAGTCCCTTGCAAGGGGTGACATTGAAACAGGAGACGTGGAGTCAGTATGGATAGAACTAAGGAATTGTAAGGGTAAAAAGACCCTAATGGGACTAATCTACAGGCCCCCAACAGGCCCCTCGATTCTCCAGCATCTGCAGTTCCTTCTTTAAAACTTTGTCTACTCCACTGCGACATCTCCTCAAGGTATGCCTACTTTGAAGAAGTTCTCCTCCTCCCTACGGAGACAGTTTCACAACCTCCTCTCTAACTGCTCCCCCTCTGTGATACCACCTTCCCTCCAACTCTACGACCACATCCTCACCCAGACTCGATACCACAGCCACATCTGCTTCCTCGGGGCTTGTCTGCGCCTCCATCTCATACCCCGTGGATTCCAGCTCCAATTCCCTGCGTCCCAGTTCGGACCCCAGCCATACTATCGGTACCGACGGGCCATCTGCCGCCACACTGTACAATTCTCCAACCGGGCACTAAGATCCACCCTGGTTGCTATGCGCCGACACCAGCAGGACCTCGCATTGACTCTCCCGAAACTTCGGGCCTCACTCACCCAGACCTGCAACGGACCCCAACTACACTACATCCTCCGGAAGATCCACCTCTTCAATCAACAATTCCTGTCCCACCTTACCGCCACCAAGGACCTGAAATTAGCCCGCCTCCAGGCCGTTCCAGCCACCGACAATCCCCGACTCGACCGCCCGCAGGCCCCGGGCCCCAACTCTGGCCCGAGCCGCCGGCCTGAGTCCCCCGACGCCATCTTGGCCACGAGGAGCACCTCCAGGACTCACCAGGACGCCGCCTTCACCGACCTCCACGCCGATGCTGCCGCCGACCTCCACCTGCCTACTGATGATGCCCAGCCCCGCTGCCTGCCTGGTAACTCTGTTTATCTCCCCCTCCCCGATTCCACTGCCCATCACCAGCGCAACGCGACTGCCGAACCTCGCCGTCCCCCGGGACCAGCTAACTCCATCGCTGCACCGGGGGCCCATCCAGCATCGCCGGTGCACTGGGCCCACCGAAGACCACAGCCGCACCCGCCTCACCTTGCATCGCCGCCGGACCGGGGCTTACCCGAACACGGCCGCCGCACCGCACCCCCACTCATCTCGCCGCCTCACCGGTCGGACCGACCACCCGCCCACCGGGACCTCCAACGCATCGCCGCGACCCCGTATCTACTGCCCGTGAAACTCCTACCTCCGGGCCCGCCGACCCTTGACACTCCACCGCCCTCCAGCAGCCCGCAGCCGTCGCCTCACCTGCAGACCGGACTCTGCAGTGGGCCTGAAGCCTCCACGTGCTAAACTCCTCCCACCGCTCTGTCTTTAACGGCACTGGGTCCTAGTGCCCGTCTCCCCAGCCCAGTAACCTTAGTGGCTATTCCATTAGGTCTTCCTCATCCCCCCCTACCATGTAACCCCTGCTCTTCCCACCACACCACAGCCCCCATACCCCCCCACCCCCTGACCACCCTCCACCCCCCACCACACAACGCTTCGTCCTCAGTCCACTCACCTGCCTTCCCCCGGCCACAACCCCATCCTTGCCGCGTTGTTCACCATCCCCCCGGACCTCCCCCTCTCCGACATCGAACGGTCTGTCCTCAGCAGAGGTCTCACCTTTGTCCCCCTCCGTCCCCACCTCAATGAGTTCCGCGCCCACCACGACTTGGAGCTCTTCTACCGTCGCCTCGCCTCACAGCGTTCTTCCACGGGAAGAAGTCCTCGCCCCCCACTGATGATCCCTTTTCCTGTCTCCCACGTACCCCCTCCACTTGGACCCCCCCTCGTAGCCTTCCGGCTCTAGAACTTATTTATCCAGAACTGCCGTCGGGACATCAACCGCCTCGACTTCTCCACCCCCCTGTCTCACTCCAATCTCTCCAGCCCTGAACGTGCTGCCATCGACTCACTCCGTAACAACCCAGACTGGGTTATCAAACCCGCCGACAAGGGAGGTGCCGTGGTAGTCTGGCGCGTCGATCTCTACAAAGCGGAGGGCCGCGCGCCAACTCTCGGACACCTCCTCCTACTTTACCCTGGACCATGACCCCACTGACGAACACCAGGCCGCCATCTCGAGCATCATAAAATGACTTCATCAGCTCCGGCTCCTACCCCCCCGAGCCTCCGACCTCATCGTTTCCCAGCCCCGCACGGCCCGATTTTACCTTCTCCCCAAAATCCACAAACCCGACTGCCCTGGCAGACCCATTGTCTCTGCCTGTTTCGTGCCCCACCGGACACATTTCCACATACCTTGACGCCATCCTATCCCCCTTTGTTAAATCCCCTCCCCACCTATGTTCAAGACACCTCAGACACTCTCCGTCGGCTCCGCGCATTCCATTCTCCAGGCCCCCATCCTCTCATCTTTACCATGGACGTCCAGTCACTCTACACCTCCATCCCCCACCAGGACGGTCTCAAAGCCCTCCGGTTCTTCCTCGACCAGAGGAGCAACCCATACCCGTCCACTGACACCCTCCTCCGCCTAGCAGAGTTGGTCCTCACCCTCAATAACTTCTCTTTTGATTCTCCCATTTCCTCCAAACACAAGGCGTAGCTATGGGCACACGCATGGGCCCCAGCTACGCTTGCCTCTTTGTTGGGTATGTCGAACAATCCTTGTTCTCGGCGTACCAGGGCCCCATCCCCGACCTCTACCTCCGTTACATCGACGACTGCTTTGGTGTCACCTCCTGCACCCACACACAACTGACTGACTTCACATTCATTTTCACCACCAACTTCCATCCGGCACTCAAATACACTTGGACCATTTCCGACACTTCCCTACCATTCCTTGACCTCACCATCTCTATTGCAGGTGATACACTCCTGACCGACATCCACTACAAACCTACTGACTCCCACAGCTACCTGGACTACTCCTCCTCCCACCCTGCTTCCTGTAAGGACTCCATCCCCTATTCCCAATTCCTCGTCTACGCCGCATCTGCTCCCAGGATGAGGTGTTCCACACCAGGTCATCACAAATGGCCTCATTCTTCAGAGAACGGGGATTCCCCTCCCCCACTATTGATGAGGCTCGCACCAGGGTCTCCTCATACCCCACAACACTGGCCCTCGCTCCCCATTCCCCCACTCGCAACAGGGCAGAGTCCCCCTGGTCCTCACCTTTCACCCCCACCAGCCGGCAAATACAAACCATATAGTCCTCCGCCAGTTTCGCCACCTCCAACGTGACCCCTCCACCCGCCACATCTTCCCATCTCCCCCCCTGTCTGCCTTCCGCAAAGACCGCTCCCTCCGCAACTCCCTTGTCAATTCTTCCCTCCCCTCCCACTCTACCCCCTTCCCCGGGCACTTTCCCTTGCAACCGCAAGAAATGCAACACTTGTCCCTTCACCTCCCCCCTCCACTCCTTTCAGGGACCAAAGCAGTCCTTCCAGGTCCGACAGAGGTTCACCTGCACCTCCTCCAACCTCATCTACTGCATCGTTGCTCCAGATGCCAGATGATCTATATCGGTGAGACCAAGCGGAGGCTTGGCGATCGCTTCGCCGAACAACCTCCGCTCGGTCCGCAATAACCAACCCGACCTCCCGGTGGCTCAGCACTTCAACTCCCCCTCCCATTCCACATCCGACCTCTCGGTCCTGGGCCTCCTCCACGGCCAGAGTTTCGAGCAACACCGCAAGCTGGAGGAACAGCACCTCATATTCCGCTTGGGGAGTCTGCATCTTTGGGCTTGAATATTGAATTTTCTCAATTCTGTTAACCTTGCTGTCTCCTCCCCTTCCCACCTCTCCTCAGCCCTCGGGCCCTGGCATTCCCTCTATCTCTATCTCCCTCCCCCACCCAAGTCGCACCAGCTTCTCATTTTCACACCACAAACAGCTTACAATGGCTTGTTCCCTTTATCACCGATACTTTTTTGCATATCTTTCACTCAATTGTTCCTTATCTCTCCACATCACCGTCTATACCTCCCCTTCCCACCTCTCCCTCAGCCCTCGGGCCCTGGCATTCCCTCTGTCGCTATCTCTCCCCCACCCTAGTCGCACCACTTCTCATTTTCACACCACAAACAGCTTACAATGGCTTGTTCCCTTTATCATCGATACTTTTTTGCATATCTTTCATTCATTGTTCTTTATCTCTCCACATCACCGTCTATATCTCTCGTTTCCCTGATCCCTGACCAGTCTGAAGAAGGGTCTCGACCCGAAACATCGCCTATCTCCTTCGCTCCTTAGATGCTGCTGCACCCGCTGAGTTTCTCCAGCTTTTTGTGTACCCTCGATTCTCCAGCATCTGCAGTTCCTTCTTTAAAAAAATCTCTCGTTTCCCTGATCCCTGACCAGTCTGAAGAAGGGTCTCGACCCGAAACGTCGCCTATCTCCTTCGCTCCTTAGATGCTGCTGCACCCGCTGAGTTTCTCCAGCTTTTTGTGTACCCCAAACAGTAGCCTGGACATAGGGCGCAAGTTGAATCAGGAGTTAAATTTGGCATGTAGTAAAAGTAATGCTGTGGTTGTTATGGGAGATTTCAACATGCAGGTAAGACTGGGAAAATCAGGTTGGTACTGGACCCCCAAAAAGGACTTTGTAGAGTGCTTTTGTGATGGATTCTTTGAACAGCATGTATTGGAGCCTACCAGGGAGAAGGCAATTGTGGATTTAGTATTTTGTAATGAACCGGATTTGCTAAAGTACCTCAAGGTTAATGAGCCATTAGGAGGCAGTGACCATAACATGGTCAGGTTTAATCTCCAATTGGAGAGGGAGAAGGGTAAATCAGAGGTGTCAGTGTTACAGTTGAATAAAGGGGACTATGGGGCCATGAGGGAGGAGCTGGCCAAAGTTGACTAGAAAGATACACTAACAGGGATGACAGTGGAACAAAAGTGGCAGGTGTTTCTAGAAATAATAGAGAAGGTGCAGGATCAGTTCATTCATAGGAGGAAGAAAGATTCCAAGGGAAGAAAGGGACGACCATGGCTGACAAAGGATATCAGGAACAGTATAAAAATTAAAGCGAAGAAGTACAACGTAGCAAAGATGAGCGGGAAGCAAGGGGATTGGGTAATGTTTAAAGAACAACAAAAGATAACCAAAAATAAAATACGGCGAGAAAAGATGAGGTACGAAGGTAAGCTAGCCAAGAATATAAAGCAGGATAGTAAAAGCTTCTTTGGGTATGTGAAGAGGAAAAATTTAGTTAAGACCAAAGTTGGACCCTTGAAGACCGTAAAAGATGAAGTTATTATTTATTATGGAGAACAAGAAAATGGCAGATGAGTTGAACAGGTACTTTGGATCTGTCTTCACTACGGAGGACACAATTTTCCTGATATAGTAGTGGCCAGAGGATCTGGGGTGACGAACAGAATGAAATCCACATTAAGCAGGAAATGGTGTTGAATAGATTTCTTTAGGTATGTGAGAGGAAAAAAATAGTTAAGACCAATTTTGGATCCTTGAAGACTAACAATAGACAATAGACAATAGGTGCAGGAGTAGGCCATTCGGCCCTTCGAGCCAGCACCACCATTCAATGTTATAATGGCTGATCATCCCCAATCAGTACCCCATTCCTGCCTTTTCCCCATATCCCCTGAATCCGCTATCTTTAAGAGCCCTATCCAGCTCTTTGAAAGCATCCAGAGAACCTGCCTCCACCACCCTCTGAGGCAGAGAATTCCACAAACTCGCCACTCTCTGTGAGAAAAAGTGTTTCCTTGTCTCCGTTCTAAATGGCTTACCCCTTATTCTTAAACTGTGGTGCTTGGTTCTGGACTCCCCCAACATTGGGAACATGTTTCCTGCCACCAGCGTGTCCAAACCCTTAACAATCTTTTATGTTTCCAGAGTATAAGCTCCAGTGTACAAGCCCAGCTGGTTAATTCTCTCAGCATATGACAGTTGTCTCCAACATCTTCCCCACCACCGATGTCAAGCTAACTGGTCTCTAATTCGTTGTTTTCTCTCTCCCGCCTTTCTTAAAAAGTGAGATTACATTAGCTACCCTCCAATCCACAGGAACTGATCCTGAGTCTATAGAACATTGGAAAATTATCACCAATGCATCCACGATTTCTCGAGCCACTTCCTTAAGTGCCCTGGGATGCAGACCATCAGACCCTGGGGATTTATCAGCCCTTCAGTCCCATCAGTCTACCCAACACCATTTCCTGCCGTCACCCCAGACCTTCTGGCCACTACTATATCAGGAAGATTGTTTGTGTCCTCCTTTGTGAAGATGGATCCAAAGTACCTGTTCAAATCATCTGCCATTTCCTTGTTCCCCATAATAAATTCACCTTTTTCGGTGTTCAAGGGTCCAAATTTGGTCTTAAGTAATATTTTTCACCACGTATCTAAAGAAGCTTTTACTATCCTGCTTTATATTCTTGGCTAGCTTACCTTCGTACCTCATCTTTTCTCCCCGTATTGTCTTTTTAGTTAACTTCTGTTGTTCTTTAAACATTACCCAATCCTCTTGCTTCCTGCTCATCTTTGCTACATTGTAGACAGAGACATAGACATAGAAAATAGGTGCAGGAGGAGGCCATTCGGCCCTTCGAGCCAGCACCGCCATTCATTGTGATCATGGCTGATCGTCCCCTATCATTAACCCGTGCCTGCCTTCTCCCCATCCCTAGAGCTCTATCTAACTCTCTCTTAAATCTTCTGTTTTTCTGTTCTTCTGTTTTATTTTTATACTGTTCCTGACATCCCTTGTCAGTCACGGTCGGCCTTTACTCCCCTTGGAATCTTTCTTCCTCCTAGGAATGAACTGATCCTGCACCTTCTGAATTATTCCTAGAAACACCTGCCATTTGTGTTCCACTGTCATCCCTGCTAGTGTATCTTTCCAGTCAACTTTGACCAGCTCCTCCCTCATGGCCCCATAGTCCCCTTTATTCAACTGTAACACTGACACCTCCGATCTACCCTTCTCCCTCTCCAATTGGAGATTAAACCTGACCATGATATGGTCACTACTACCTAATGGCTCATTAATCTCGAGGTCCTTTATCAAATGTGGTTAATTACATAACACTAAATCCAGAATAGCCTTCTCCCTGGTAGGCTCCAATACAAAGCTGCTCTAAGAATCCATCACAAAGGCACTCCACAGTCCCTTTCTTGGGGTCCAGTACCAACCTGATTTTCACAGTCTACCTGCATGTTGAAATCGCCCATAACAACCATAGCATTACTTTTACCGACATGCCAATTTTAACTCATGATTCAACTTGCGCCCTATGTCCAGGCTACTTTTTGGGGGCCTGTAGATTAGTCCCATTAGGGTCTTTTTACCCTTAAAAGATGAATTTATTTTGGGGAACAAGGAAATAGCAGACAAGCTGAACAGGTACTTTGGTTCTGTCTTCACTAAGGAATACACAAACAATCTCCCTGATGTACTAGTGGCCAGAAGATCTAGGGTGACGGAGGAACTGAAGGAAATACACATTTTTTAAAGTTCTATAGAATCAGGATCAGTTCCTGTGGATTGGAAGATAGTTAATGTTATCCTACTTTTTAAAAAAAGGCGGGAGAGAGAAAAACAGGGAATAAACGAACAGTTAGCCTGACATCAGTGGTGGGGAAGATGCTGGAGTCAATTATAAAAGATGAAATAGCAGCACATTTGGATAGCAGTATCAGCATCGAGTCAAATGTTTTTAAAAAAAGGGGGAAATCATGCTTGACTAATCTTCTGGAATTTTTTAGAAAATAGATGGAGGAGTAGGCCATTCGGCCCTTCGAGCCTGCACCGCCATTCAATATGATCATGGCTGATCATCCAACTCAGTATCCTGTACCTGCCTTCTCTCCATAACCCCTGATTCCTCTAGCCACAAGGGCCACATCTAACGCCCTCTTAAATATAGCCAATGAACTGGCCTCAACAACTTTTTGTGGCAGAGAATTCCACAGATTGATGACAATCTGTGTGAAAACAAAATTCTCATCTCGGTCCTAAAAGACTTCCCCCTTATCCTTAAACTGTGACCCCTTGTTCTGGACTTCCCCAACATTGGGAACAATCTTCTTGCATCTAGCCTGTCCAACCCCTTAAGAATTTTATACGTTTCCATAAGATTCCCCCTCAATCTTCTAAGTTCTAGCGAATACAAGCCGAGTCTATCCAGTCTTTCTTCATATGAAAGTCCTGCCATCCCAGGAATCAGTCTGGTAAACCTTCTCTGTACTCCCTCCATGGCAAGAATGTCTTTCTTCAGATTAGGAGGCCAAAACTGTACGCAATACGCCAGGTGTGGTCTCACCAAGACCCTGTACAACTGCAGTAGAACCTCCCTGCTCCTATACTCAAATCCTTTTGCTATGAATGCTAACATACCATTCGCTTTCTTCACAGCCTGCTGCACCTGCATGCTTACTTTCAATAACTGGTGTACCATGACACCCAGGTCTTGTTGCATCTCCCCTTTTCCTAATCAGCCACCATTCAGATAATAGTCTACTTTCCTGTTCTTGCCACCAAAGTGGATAACCTCACATTTATCCACATTATACTGCATCTGCCATGCATTTGCCCACTCACCCAGCCTATCCAAGTCACCTTGCAGCCTCCTAGCATCCTCCTCACAGCTAACACTGCCCCCCAGCTTTGTGTCATCCGTAAACTTGGAGATGTTGCATTCAATTCCCTCATCCAAATCATTAATATATATTGTAAATAGCTGGGGTTCCCAGCACTGAGCCTTGCGGTACCCCACTATTCACTGCCGCCATTCTGAAAAGGACCCGTATTTTTAAAGGTGTAACCTGGAAAATGGACAAGGGAGAGCCAGTGGATGCAGTGTACCTTGACTTTCAGAAAGCATTTGATAAGGTCCCACATAGGAGATTAGTGGGCAAAATTAGAGCACATGGTTTTGGGGGTAGGGTACTGACATGGATAGAAAATTGGTTGGCAGACAGGAACTAAAGAGTAGGGATTAACGGGTCCCTTTCAGAATGGCAGGCAGTGACTAGTGGGGTACCGCAAGGCGGTGCTGTGACCCCGCAGCTATTTACAATATACATTAATGATTTAGATGAAGGGATTCAAAGTAACATTACCAAATTTGAAGATGACACAAAGCTGGGTGGCAGTGTGAACTGTGAGGAGGATGCTATGAGGATGCAGGGTGACTTGAACAGATTGAGTGAGTGGGCAGATGCATGGCAGGTGTTTAATGCGGATAAATGTGAGATTATCCAATTTGGTGGCTAAAACAGGAAGGCAGATTATTATCTGAATGGTGTCAAATTGGGAAAACGGGAAGTGCAGTGAGATCTGGGGGTCCTTGTTCATCAGTCAATGAAAGTAAGCATGCAGGTACAGCAGACAGTGAAGAAAGCGAATGGCATGTTGGCCTTCATAACAGGTGGTATAGGAGCAAAGAGGTCCTTCTGCAGTTGTACAGGGCCCTAATGGGACCTGGAGTATTGTGTGCAGTGTTGGTCTCCAAATTTGAGGAAGAACATTCTTGCTATTGAGGGAGTGCAGCGTAGGTTCACGAGATTAAGTCCCGGAATGGCGGGACTGTCATATGTTGATAGAATGGAGAGGCTGGGCTTGTATACTCTGGAATTTAGAAGAATGAGAGGGGATCTTATTAAAACATATAAGATTATTAATGGTTTAGATGCTCTAGAGGCAGGAAACATATTCCCGATTTTGGAAGAGTCCAGAACCAGGGGCCACAGTTTAAGAATAAGGGGTAAACCATTTAGAACAGATGCGGAAAAACTTTGTCACACAGAGAGTTGTGAATCTGTGGAATTCTCGGCCTCAGAAGGCAGTGGATGCCAATTCTCTGGAGGCTTTCAAGAGAGTTAGATTGAGCTCTTTAAGATATGAGGAGAAGGCAGGAACGGGGTACTGATTGTGGATGTTCAGCCATGATCACAGTGAATGGCGGTGCTGGCTCAAAGGGCCGAATGGCCTACTCGTGCACCTATTGTCTATTGTGTATAATGCAGATTTGCCAAGGTTCTCACATCCATGCTGAATACTGGCACTGTAAAAGGTAGGATGGTTGATCATTAAAATGAGTTAGGTTTATTATTAGGCTTTTTTCTATACTCCATGGATTGTTAGCACGAATAAAACTTATTGTGATGGAGCCATTGTTTACCTGTGGCAAGATTTCTTGGTGTAGATTTGCCAAGGTTCTCACATCCATGGAGTACACTGGAATATTTGTGTATTCCAATGTTGTGCTTTGGAATATTTCTGTTATCCCCAGCAGATCTTCCCAAATCTTATCGGGACAGAAGTTGTCCCCCTGAGCCTATATTGTCATTCATAAATATTATGGCTGATCTGCGATCTTTCTCTCTCTCTCTCTTTCTTTGTAAACTTGACTTTACACCATATTACCAACTTCTTTAACTTTTGCAAAGCTATGAATCCCATTCCTAAATCAATGATTGTACAGTAGGGCTCGAAATTAGCGGTTGCCCGGGTGCCAATGACCACCCAAAGTGCTGCTGGGCAATCTAAACGGCGACTCATTTTGCCCGGCTTGGCAAGCAAATACTGGTTGATACCGATAGACACAAAACACTGGAGTAACTCCGCGGGTCAGGCAGCATCTCTGGAGAATAGGAGCGTGACGTTTCGTGTCGACGGCGGCGGCTGTATTCCTCTAGTATCTTTGATTGCGGGGCAAAGATACCAGGTGCGTGGTGACGAAGGGGCGGAGCGAATGACGGGTCCCAAACAGCGGCCACGATAGCGGCTCCACCGTCCCCTCCTCCCGCTCCCCGCCCGGCAGAAGGAGGCCTCCCTCTCCCTCCCTCCCTCCCTCCCTCCTCCCAGCCTCGACGTGCCAGAGGGGTTGATTTGAAAGCACAGTTGGTGGATTTGCAGCAGTATCTTTTGATTTGCAGGCAGCGGCCGCTATCGCCCTGACAACGGCCGCTGCCTGCAAACCCGCTAACAGCGCTTTCAAAACAACCCCTCTCGCACACGGAGGCCGGGAGGAGGGAGGGAGGGAGGGAGGGAGAGAGAGAGAGAGAGAGGGAGGGAGGGAGGGAGGGAGGACGAGGGCTCCTTCCGCCGTCTGAAGCAGCTGCACTAAAGATTTTATAGCTATAGGATCTTTGAGCTGCACCGCTCGGCCCCGCACCTTGCTGTCGGCTGGCGGAGGAGGGGAGGCGGTGGCGATGAGTTCCCAACCGCCACCCCCTTTGGCGGCGGCACTTCGGTGTTGGACAGAGACGGCCAAGGCAGCGGGCGATGTTGTCCGAGGAGCGCTGACATTCCTCCCTCCCCACCTCCTCTGCCCCTTCCCCCCCCCCCCCCCCTCTCTCTCTCTCTCGCACGCCCCCCTCCACCCCTCTTATCCTGAGACCCCTCCTCTCCATCCCGCACTGATCCCCATTCCCTCCTCTATTCAGTCCTCACTGACATCCCCTGTGCTCCCCTCCCATCTACCCCCCCAATCTATTCATCACCCTACCCACCTCGCATTGATTCTCCTGCCACCCCCACATCCATCCTACACTGGTCCCCCCATTCATCCTGTACCGACCCCCCTTTCCATCCATCCTGCACTTCTCCCCCAATTCATACTGCACTGATCCTCCCATTCATCCCGTACTGACCCACCTTCCATTTACGTGCACCAAACCCCCCATCCATCCTGTAGTGATCTTCCCATTCATCTTTTACTGTTCCCCCATTCATCCCGTACTGATCACCCATTCATCCTATACTGATCCCCTCATTCATCCTGCAGTGATCCACATTCATCCTGCACAGACCCTCGATCTGTGTCCTGATCCACTGTCCTGACCCCCCCCCCATTCATCCTGTACTGATGCCCCCCATTCATCCTGTGCTGATCCCCCCTTTCCGTCCATCCTGTACTGATCCCCCCATTCAAGAAGAATGGGGGGGGGGGGAACAGTCTGAAGAAGGGTCTCGACCCGAAACGTTGCCTATTTCCTTAGCTCCATAGATGCTGCGTCACCCGCTGAATTTCTCCAGCATTTTTGTCTACCCCATTCATCCTGTACTAAATTCCATTCATCCTATACTGATCCCCCCCCCCCATCCATCCCGTACTGGTCCCCCATTCAACACCACTGATGCCCCCGTGCTCTCCCCTCACTATTTTACATACTCGAACCAACACGTACTAATTCACCTGCCTCAATCCATCCATTCCGCACCAATTGCCTTCTCAATCCCCCCCCCCCCGCCATCTATCCACCCCGCACTGATTCACATCCTCTGACCCTATTGTGCTTCATGGTTTTCAGAGCGAACATTGACTATGTTTGATAACGGAATGCAATCAAATGTGTTTTAATTCCCAATGTTATTATTTGTTTCGACACCTTTAAACATATTACCAAAAGAACATTTGCTGCAGTTATGTCGTTTGGCCATCTCTTGTCAGTTAGTGTAATGTTTAACCTGTCAGATGGGTATAGTCGGTTACGATTCCAAAGGTAGCATGTAATTATGTAATATGTTAGCCATTTCTTTATTTATATTTATAATATAATTATTGGCTGTTTTTAACCAGGTTAGATTGCTAGTGACCCTCTTTTTATAAATTGATTAAAACATTTTTTAGTGCTGAATTTAATAACTCTCTCTAGTTCCTATTTAAAATCACTTTTGGTAATTGTTTGTTTATTTATCATGTGCCAAATTAAGTGCCGCTTTCTGAATTCTTGGATGCTGTTCCTTTAAACTTAGAGTGTTATTTTATCCCTTTAGTGTCCTTGATGGCTTTTATTTCAAGTGATGTTCTTATCCTGAGGAGTTATAAACTGGTTCTTTTTTAAACGCCACCCACCCTTTCTGTGGATAATCTGTTTATAAAATCTTAGTTGCTGTTTTGCATTTTTGTTTTAACCACAACATTGAATTCAATCTTATCTTGATGCACATTACACATTGTTAACAAAATCTAGATAATTATTCAGGCTAATGCAGTCAGTTCCATTGTCGGTTCTAAGCGCCAGGTGTTGTTTGCTGCCTTGTGCCTGTTTGTTTAATATAATTAGTTTTGCAAGTTAAAATTCCCCATGAATGAATGAATACAGTTCTGCTTTTACGATATGCTTCACTAGTCTCTGCATAAATAGTTCTCACTACTGACAGGTGACCTAAATACAAATTGTATAGTATGGATGTCAATCTTTTTCCATGATGCTTGATGTTAAAATCCTGCTCTTTCCAGAGGACCTAGACATAATACACACTCTACAATATTGGACGCAAAGATGCAGGCAATTGTTTTTTACAATAACATGACTGCAACTATCTCCAATGGAAAGCTGGCTCATTGAGAACTAAACCGTTATGTGCACAGAAGAAGTATACTGTACAGGGAGAGACCTAATTAAACGGGCCTATAGGCCATTAAGTAAGCAGTGATACTGTAAAAAAGAGCCTCTTTTATTCAAATTTGAATGTATCAAAAGATCATATGTCTGAACTCCCTGAGCTTACTGTGTACACAAATTTAGCATTTTTACAAGGTAGTTTAAAATATATTTTCTAAGTCATTCAACAGCTTATTGCTGTGCCTATAACAGCTAGCTGACAGCAAGGATAAGGTATTGAAACGACATATTTGAAACCAGTTGTTAAACTGACATGACAGACATCAGCAATGTAGCTGAGTAGGTATATTAAAGCTTTGAATAATTATCATTTTATAGTAGTTTCCAAAATCAATTGTTTAATGGTATGACTAATTACTTAATCATTGTCATTATTTTCAAATCTGAATCAATTTGTTGTTAAATTTCAGATTTTAAAAACCCAACGAGAATATTCCTTCTACTCGCCAGTACATAAAACCTATTCAAGAATAGATTACTTCCTAGTAGATGCAAAGCTTATCTCACTTACTTACGAATCCAAATATCATAATATTATAATTTCAGATCACGCACCATTAACATTTAAAATTAAAATAAATGGTAAAAACAGGAAATCTAGGACAATGGAAACTTAATCCACAAATTTTAAAAAATAAAACAACTCAGGAATACATCATAACCCAGATTAAGATGTTTTTTTGAAATAAATGATCAACCAGAAATATCTCGCTCTTTATTATGGGAAACATTTAAAGCATATCTTCGAGGAATTATGATCTCTTCACAAGCATTCCATAATAAGAAGATTCGGAAGGAACAACATGACTTAGAAAGGGAGATCAAACAATTAGATATACAGAATGCAACAAAATCAGATATAATAATACATAATAAAATTGTAACATTGAAGTATAAAATTAAATAAAATATATACTGATCAAGTTTTAAAATACTACCAACATACTAAACAATTGTTGTTTGAATTTGGAGACAAACCACAAAAACTATTGGCTCGACAAATTAAGGAAAATTGAAGCGGAAAAAAAAATTATACATAGGATTAAATCACAAAACGGTGAATTATTAATACAACCCAAGGATATTAATGAAAGATTTATGCAATATTATAAAAATTTGTATACTGGTAACACAACAGTAAATAAAACAGAAATAGATGCCTTTTTAAATGTATGTAACTTAAAAGAATTAGATTTACAAAATAGAGAATTTTTAAATGCCGATATTTCAATAAAAGAAATCCAAGAATCTATTAAATCTTTAAAAAATGGTAAAACTCCAGGACCAGATGGTATAGGCTCGGAATTTTATAAAATTTTTCATGCCCAAATGGTCCCATATTTAAAATCATTATATGAACAGATATATATACAAGAGAAATTACCAGACACATTGAACGAATCTATTATAACACTTATACCCAAAATAAATAAAGATTTGGATGATCCAGGATCGTATAGAGCAATTGCTTTATTAAATACCGATCAAAAAATTTTAACAAAAATTCTTGCACAAAGACTAAGCAAAATTGTTAATGAATTAATTCATCCCGATCAAACAGGATTATACCTAAAAGATATTCTTCATATAATTTAAGACGGTTATTTAATATTATATACTCGAAAAGAAGTGATAAAAAAGACTTAGTAGTCATCTCGTTGGATGCAGAAAAAGCTTTTGACCAGGTGGAATGGCCTTATCTATTTTCGGTGATGGAAGCCTTTAAGCTTGGTGATAAGTTTATTACTTGGATTAAATTATTATACGCAAATCCAAACAGCTAGAATAATAACAAATTATATGTTATCAACTAAGTTTAGTTTATCTCGAGGTTGTAGACAAGGCTGTCCTTTATCACCATTACTGTTTGCGTTAGCAATCGAACCCCTTGCTCAAAGGGTAAGACTACATCCAGAAATATATGGATACGATACTAAAGATACTAAGAATAAAATCTCGTTATATGCGGACGATATACTACTTTATATTACAAAACCGGAAATAAGTATCTGTAATTTGTTAAAACTAATAACGGAATTTGGTTTAATTTCAGGATATAGCATCAATTGGAATAAAAGTGAACTTATGCCAATAACCATGAATAATTTACAGATATTACAACAATTTCCTTTCAAGATAACAAATGAAAATATTAAATATCTTGGTATTTTTGTTACAAAAAGATTTGATTCTTTATTTAAATCTAATTTCCCGTTATTATTGAATAAATTAAATAAAAATATCTTATATTGGAAAAGCTTACCTATCTCAATGTTAGGTAAAATAAACGCAATAAAAATGATTTTCCTCCCACAATTATTATATTTATTTCAATCAATCCCGATATATCTTTCTAAAAATTTCTTTAAAAAAGTAGACTCAATAGTCACTAACTTTATTTGGGACTACAAAAATCATAGAATAAATAAAAAAACATTTATGTAAAGCTAAAATAAACGGGGGTTTAGCTTTACCAAATTTTATGTTCTATTATTGGGGCAGTTAATATTAGAAATATGAATTTTTGGTTAGGAGAAATAGATAATAAACCAAATTGGTTAAAAATGGAAAGAGAAGACTGTTTTCCATTTGAAATTAGCTCTATAATATTTGCTAATATTAATGTACCTAAGAAAACTTATAGCGAAAATCTAATAATAGAAAGTGGAATACGTATTTGGAAACAAATAAAGAAAACACTAAAACTAAAATTTATACCGCTAGCTCTTACAATTGCCAATAATTTTACGTTTAAACCGTCAATGATGGATAAAGCTTTTATACAATGGAAAAATAAAGGAATTCTAAACATAGGGGATCTCTATAAGGATAACTCATTTCTTTCATTTCAAGATTTACAACAAACCTACGGGCTTCATAATAATGAATATTTCAGATATTTACAAATCAGAAACTATATTTCCGCAAATACACAAGAACTTAGAAATAGAAAGAGTGAAATTTTAGATGAATGCTTGAATAAACACCCAAATACAGAAAAAATGATATCATACATTTATAACATTTTGTTGGAAAGTGATATCCCATCATCGGAAATACATAGACAGCGCTGGGAAAATGAATTAAGTCAAATAATAAGTCCAGAAATATGGGAAGAAAGCCTACAACATATACATTATTGCTCTTTAAACGCTAAACATGCACTTATACAGTTTAAAATCTTACATAGATTACATTATTCTAAATCTAAACTACATAATATATTTCCAAAACTATCACCTATATGTGATAAATGTCAAATCATGGAAGCAACTCTGTCACACTCATTTACTAATTGTACGAAGATTTTACAATATTGGAATGAAATATTCAAAACAATCTCGAAAGTTATTAATATTACTATGATTATGACCCAAAGTTAATCATACTTGGAATACCGGAAATGGAACAAATAATTACAAGGAATCATAGAACTTTTATCGACTATTCTTTAATAATTGGGAAAAAATTAATATTAAAATTTTTGGAAAGGCCCTGTATCCCCAACAATTAAAATGTGGAATACAGAAATGACGGAGACACTTCACTTGGAGAGATTGAGACTTGTCCTCATGGACAGGTTAGATCTCTTCAAGGAGATATGGTCTCCCTATATTAAATATCTACAGGGTCACAACGGTTCGGCGCAGGGACTTGACTGAGGCCTGAATATCTGAGTGGATGAAGAAATACACATAACAAATCATGAATGTATCTCCAAGATTGGATTACTTAGTAATACTTTAATCTCCATCAAACTTTTCATACCTTCTTTTCTATTTTTCTATTCCTTTTTTCTATCTCTCTATCTTTAATTAAGGAAAAAATTATAGAAACATACTATATAAACTTTTAATATGGTACACACTTATCTCTGTTTGTATGAAAAAGATTATAGATGTCTTAAACTTAATTATATAAAACTATGTACTTTCAATTATACAATAACTATGAAATATAAAATTAACAATAATACAAACATTATTAATATTTTGATAACATTATGAATATTAAAAAAATGTTGTTTTAAGATTGGGTACTACGTAGTTAAAATTAGCGGGATTTCTATTTGGTAATTAGAAGAATATCTATGATTTGAGAAATCTAAGTGTATTACTTATATTAGGAATATACTACATATACTCCCAATTATATAAAATAAATAATAAACGGAATGTATAATGGATAATACTACAATTATCATAAATAGTACTAATTAATAATCAATACGTTATAATTTTACACATTGTATAAATTTCAATGTCGTATAAGAGTATACTTGGTATATACTGTTTCTACAATAAAAAAATATTAAAAAAAAAAAAAAAAAAAAAAAAAAAACCCAACAGGGTGCAAAGGAGGCTGGCTACAAAGGGACAGAGATCGGTTAAGTGAGTCGGTAAACAACGGGCAAAAGGAGTACAATGTGGAGAAATGTAAGACCGCTTGGGGAGGAAAAAGAAGAAAGCATCTTAATCTAAATGGTGAGAGGTGGCAGAGCTCTGTGATGCAGAGGGATTTGGGCTTCCTTGGGCACATTGACAAATAGAAAACAGAAAAAAACATTGAAAAATAGGTGCCTTTGGCCCTTGGAGCCAGTACCACCATTCAATATGATCATGGCTGATCATCTAAAATCCGTACCCCATTCCTGCTTTTTCCGCATATCCCTTGATTCCTTTAGCCCCAAGAGGTAAATCTAACTCTCCTGAAGACATCCAGTGAAATGGCCTCCACTGTCATCTGTGGCAGAGAATTCCACAGATTCACAACTCTCTGGGTGAAAATAGGTCTGAGGAAGGTAGATCAATGAATTTGGAAAGCAGACCACTTTTAACATTTATTTTTAGTAGAATTGGAAACAAAAGTAAAAAGGTTATGTTTCAGTTCTATAGGTATCGGCGAGATAAAAACTTGTGTACAGAAGTGTGAAAGGGGACTTTATTGAAACAAATAAAATCCTAAGTGGTCTTGAAAGGTTGGACATGGAATGGGTGTTTTCTCTTGTGGGAGAATGGAGAAGTGGGGGCGATTGTTTAAAAATTGTAGGCCACCATTTTAAGACGGAGATGAGGTGATTTTGTTTCACCCACTGAGGTTAGAGACTCTCTCAGCAAGTGGGAAAAGCAAAATCTTAGAGTATTATAAGGTGGAGGGAGAGAGATTGTTGATACATGTGGGTGGGGTTGAAAGGTTATTGAGGTAGGCAGGAATGCAGAGCTAATACTATAGATTGATGAGCCTTGATCTTATAGAAGTGTGGAGCAGACTTGAAGGGCTGTGGCCTACTCCCGCTTCCATTTCCTATGTTCCTAGACCTGTCCATATGTTCACAGAGCATTCATCCACACTAGGCAAAGGTGCTTTGTTTTCAGGAGAAACACTGTCTGTCACTTAAAGTGACCATTTATTCAGCACATTGGCTGCCAGTGCAAGTGAAGCAACCCTGCAGTCCAGGGTTAGTAGAGTAACCTTGCACATGTTCATATGATTGTTGAAAAGTCCTGGCACCACATTATTAATTGGAAATCAGACAAATTGTGGAATTACTGGTGAAGTACCAAAATAAACACATGGCCTAGAAAATGTTTTTTTGTTCATTTTCAGTGTTGCACAGGTATCGCATCATGCAGATGTTGGAAGGGGAAAAAAGCAAATACTGGAAATCTGAAATAATAATGCAAAATGTTGGAAAATGCAGGAGGAATAATTGGTGGCAAAGTACCTTTCCAATAATATGATTCATGTTAATTTCTACCTAGCAGGGCCTCTGGGTGCAAGGAGCACTGAAGTGGTGGGAAAGGGTGAAGGTGGCTCATGTATACTTATGGTTCTAAGTACACTCAAAGTGTATTTAGTCAGTGTGCATTAATATCCAAGACTGACTAACATACACTTGTACAAATGCCCAGGTCTCCAGAAATTTAATGTTTAATGCTATTTGCGGGTGCGGGTGGGGGGGGGGGGGTCTGACGGCCCGCGGCGTCACACGCACTAACCACCCCCCCCCACACATACACGGGGGGGGGAGAGGAGGGAGGGGGAGAGGGGGGGGAGAGAGAGAGGGGGAGAAAGAGGGGAGAAAGAGGGGGGCAGAGAGAGGAGGAGAGGGAGGGAGAGGGGGGGAGAGAGAGAGGGGGAGGGGGGGAGAGTGGGGATGAGAGAGAGGGTAAGAGAGAGGGAGGGAGAGATATGGGGGAGAAAGGGAGGAGAGGGGGTAGAATGGAGAGAGAGGGGGAGAGAGGAGAGGGGGAGAGGGAGATGAGAGGAGAGAGGGTGAGAGATGGGGGAGAGAGGGGAGAGAGGAGGGGAAGGGGGGAGTATGATAGAGGAGATAGAGGAGATTGAGGGGGAGGGGAGGGGGAGGAGAGGGGAGGAGGGGTGGAGAGAGGGGGAGGGAGGGAGATGGGTGGGAAAATGGGAGGGGTGAAGAGAGGGTGGAGAGGGGGAAAGGGAGGGAAGGGGGAGGAATGGGGGAGGGGGGAGGAGGAGGGGTGAGGGCGGAGAGTGGGGGGAGGGGTGGAGGGCGGTAGAGGGAGGGAGAAGGGGGGGAGAGGGGAGGGGGGGAGAGAGGGCGGGGGAGAGAGAGAGGAAGGGGGAGAGTGGAAGGGGGAGAGTGGAGGGGGGAGAGAGGAGGGGGAGAGAGGCGCGGCCGGTCAGCTCGCGACTGGGCCGCTCGCGGGGGGGAGTCACTCGGAGTGCGCATATCGAAGACGGCAGCACGCAGAGCCATTGTGACGTCATCAGCCAAAGCCGCTCGGTTTTATTTTCAAAGTTATTTCAGTTCATGAACATTTTGATTAATAACTTGAGAAATAATGCATGAAATTTTCAGATAAGGCAATTTTTGACTTCACGTCATAAATCTCTATCGGAATATGTAAAAATTGCACTGTTAGCGCGTGTTTTTTGAGAAGATGTGATCACACACAAACAAATAAATACACACACACACACATCCAAGATTTATAGTTATAATAAGGATATAAGGATGGTTTTGATGTATGGTTCTCCTTTTAAAAAGAGACTTGACAGAAAACTGAAACTAGGCCTTGAAAATTAGGATACACTATTTTTAGATAATAGTTTTTTTTTATTTGAATAGTTTCCTTTCCAAACTAAGAGTTTTATCTCCATATGATATAATGTCTTGGGTTGTTATAACCATATAACATATAACCATATAACAATTACAGCACGGAAACAGGCCCTCTCGGCCCTTCCAGTCCGTGCCGACCATTTGTTTTCCCCTAGTCCCATCTACCTGCACTCAGACCATACCCCTCCATTCCCTTCACGTCCATATACCTATCCACTTTACTTTTAAATGTTAAAATCGATCCTGCCTCCACCACCTCTGCTCGAAGCTCATTCCACACAGCCACACCACCCTCTGAGTAAAGAAGTTCCCCTCACGTTACCCCCCCCACCCCCGAAACCTCGTCCCTTAATTCTCATGTCATGCCCTCTTGTTTGAATCTTCCCTACCCTCAATGCGAAAAACGTATCCACGTCAACTCTGTCTATCCCTTTCATCATTTTAAAGACCTCAATCAAGTCCCCCTTAACCTTCTGTGCTCCAAAGAATAAAAGACCTAACTTGTTCAACCTTTCTCTGTAACATAGTTGCTGGAACCCTGGCAACATTCTAGTAAATCTCCTCTGTACTCTCTCTATTTTGTTGACATCCTTCCTATAACTAGGCGACCAAAATTGTACACCATACTCCAGAATTTGGTCTTACCAATGCCTTGTACAATTTTAACATTACTTCCCTACTCTGTATTCAATGCTCTGATTTATAAAGGCCAGCACCAAAGGCTTTCTTTACCACCCATCTACATGCGATTCCACCTTCAGGGAACTATGCACAGTTATTCCTAGATCCCTCTGTTCCACAGCATTCCTCAATTCCCTACCATTTTACCATGTACGTCCTATTTTGATTTGTCCTGCCAAGATGTCAGCACTTTACACTTATCAGCATTAAACTCCATCTGCCATCTTTCAGCCCACTTTTCCAAATGGCCCAAATCTCTCTGTAGACTTTGAAAATCTACTTCATTATCCACAACACCACCTATCTAGTATCATCTGCATACTTACTTATCCAAATTTTCCACCCCATCATCCAGATCATTGATGTACATGACAAACAACAGTGGACCCAACACAGATCCCTGAGGCACCCCACTGGTCACCGGCTTCCAACCTGACAAACAGCCATCCACCATTACTCTCTGACATCTCCCATTCAGCCACTGTTGAATCCATCTTGCTACTCCGCCATTAACACCCAAAGATTGAACCTTCTTAACCAACCTTCCATGGGGAACCTTGTCAAAGGCCTTACTGAAATCCATATAGACAACATCCACTGCTTTATCCTCATCAATTTCCCTAGTTACCGCTTCAAAAATTCAAGAAGGTTTGTCAAACATGACCTTCCAGGCGACAAATCCATGTTGACTGGTTCCTGATCAGACCCTGTTATCCCAGATGCTTATATATATTATCTCTAAGTATCCTTTCCATTAATTTGCCCACCACTGACGTCAAACTAATAGGTCTATAATTGCTAGGTTTATTCTTTGAACCCTTTTTAAACAATGGAACAACATGCGCAGTACGCCAATCCTCCGGCACGATTCCCGTTTCTATTGACATTTGAAATATTTCTGTCATAGCTCCTGCTATTTCTACACTAACTTCCCTCAATGTCCTAGGGAATATCCTGTCAGGACCTGGAGACATATCCACTTTTATATTTTTCAAAAGTGTCAGTACTTCCATATGTTCTGACCATATGCTTCCAAAATGTTATCCATTGTGAAATAGTTCCTGAAAAAATATTTCCAAATTTGCTAATGACACAAAAGTAAATATTTAGTGTTGAGAACACAGAAGCTTCATGGGGATATAAATGAGCCAGGACAGTGGGCAACATCAAGAGGTGGATTACAATGTGGACAAATATGAGGCAATCAACTTCAGAATAAAATAAGAACATTTTCTTTATGTTGAGAAATTGCTGATGTTCAATGGAACCCTCGTTAACATTGTGCAGAAGTCCTAGGTACTTCCGGTGGCGCTATGGATAGTAAGCCACAGCACCAGCCAGCTCCGTAAAAATTCTGTAAAAAACGGGGATTTAAACAGATTTAAAAACACTTACCGATCGACTGCTTTCACTATCAGCCGTCTTAACATCGACGGAACTGGCTGACGTCATCAGCCCTGCGACGAATTATGACGGCACGGAGCCCTACCGAGAAACGAAGGGTTCGAAAAACCCGGCGAGACCGGAGAGAAGGCCTGGGATAAAGAAGCCTCGGACTCGAGTAGGGCCAGCTCCGTGGAAGACGTTTCCAGGAAAGCAGACTACAGGAGGTGAGGACTTGAAAATTTTTATTTCTCAATCAGATGGCTGATTTAAAACGTGAAATGAAAGATATAAAGAAAGAAATGAAAGTAATACAGGAAGAGAAAAAGGAAGAATATCTCAAATCAATAATCAGATGGACTTGAAATGAAAAATCAATGGCGTGAATTTCAAAAAGATATAAAGACGACAAATTGATAATAAGTTCAAGAGAGACTCAGAAATATTGAAGAATGAAATCATTGATATGATTAATAAACTTGGAACGTAAGATGGAGGTAAACTTGAAAATGTTAAAAAAGACTTTAAACATAAGATTGACCCTATTGCAAAAGTGGTCGAACAACAAGTTGACGGCATTAAAAAACCTTGAAAAGATAGCCGAGGCTAGTACTGTGTCTACAGCAAAGCTGATAACAAACAAGAACGTCTACTGGAGTTGTTATCCAAAGTAACAGATAAATGCACGCAGCTGGAAGGCTATCAAAGAAGGCAGAACTTGAGGATTGCAGGATTCCTGAAGGTTTAGAGAAACACGAAGACACTCGAGAATTCACTGCCAAATTACTGCAAGCTGCTTTATCTTTGGATGATATGCCTGTTTTAGCTCGTGCACACCGAGTCGGCAAAAAAAAAAAAAAAAAAAAAAAAAAAAAAAAAAAAAAAGAAGACAGACCAGTACAAATGCCCACCAAGACAAATCATTGTCAAGTTACAATATGATTATACCCTCGAGGACATTATGCAAAGAGCCTCGAGAACAAAGAATCTGATGTTTCAAGACAAAGAATCAGTATCTATCGAGATATCCCCCAGAGGTGCCAGAAAACGAAAAGCGTTAACGAAGCCAAAAACCTTATGAGGGGTGTAGAAAACTTGAGATACGGTCTGAATTACCCCGCCATCTTACGAGTTACTTATAACAACGTGGAACACTTTTTCAAGACTCCAGCAGAAGCAATGGAATTTGCAAAGCAGTTTGACACTTTGAAAACCATCTACAAGCAAATATACTGCCTTTTCTATTTTTAAAGATCTAGCACGGTCTCTTGACATTTATGAAACTCTATACGACAACTGGAATTAGAAGAAATCAGAAGGAATGGACAATGTCGTATGAACGAAAGACCTAGCACAATCTCTTGACATTTTATGAAACTTTATACGACAGTATGGAATTAGAAGAAATCAGAAGGAATGGACAATGTCGTATGGAACGAAATGTTTTCCCAGATTGAAGAAGCTCACCGAACTAACATAAACAAATAACACACCTACTAAAATGATAACGCGGTTTATTATTACTATGACTGTTATTAACCAAGACTCTGCACCATCGCTAACTAATACTACTAATAATTAATATCTTATTCCTGTTACATATGGGTATATCCCTTCCTCAATATATTTCTTCCTTTTTTAATAATGACTTCTATTTTTTGCATTTTTATAGTATGTTTTACATTTTTAACTGTGGCTTTATAATTGGATTTTTTTTTTCTTTTTTAAAAACTAACCTTAGATATATATATACATTTATGAATGTTGTTAATATTACTCTTTTCATTTCTTTAATACTATATTCCCGTTAAAATATTACTATGGAATAATAATTTCCTTAAAATTAGGAGCTGGCTAAACTAATAACATCAATGCCGGAAGCCTTTAGATTAATGGCCAACACAACTTGGCTTTCACAAACTACAAATATGTATTTGTAGTTCTTCTATTCTTTATACACCTTTCTAAGCTTTTTATTCACTTCTCACCATTTTTTTATGTTTACTATATCTTTCAGTTTGAATGGAGTTATATACTGGAACAATGAGATACACTCGTGAAGCACATAAGAAAGATCTAAAATTCATCTACTCGGTGTTCGGGTGTAAGGTTAAGTCTACTGCGCGGACCCTTGGACCCTATTCTAGATTCCACAAATCTAAAATGCAGGATTTAAAAAGAAATATGGGGAACGAGGGATTAAACCTTTTGCAGTTGGAATGTTAAAGGTATCAATGAACCAATAAAAAGAGGAAAAATATTGACACATTTAAAGGCAATGAAAAGCTGACGTAAATTTACATCCAAGAAACTCACCTATAAGAAAGACGCTGAAAACAGGCTGAAAGCTAAATGGATAGATAAAATATACCACTCTTCCTTTACACACAAATCAAGAGGCGTAGCAATATTATTTCGTAAAGGTACTTTATTTAAGCATATATCTACTATATCTGATAAAGATGGCAGATACATTATTGTAATAGGAGAAATAAATAGGGAAAAAATGATTTTTGTTAACATTTATGGTCCAAATTTTGATAGTCCTTTATTCTTTAAGAAAGTACTTAATAATATTCCAGAATTAACACACTACAATTTGATAATTGGAGGAGATTTTAATTGTACATTAGACCCTTATTTAGATAGATCTTCAAAACAAAGGAAAACTAAATCGCACTCTAGTGATTTATTAAACGCATACATTCAAACGTCTAACATTAAAGATGTTTGGAGAACAGAAAATCCTACTGGTCGAGAATATTCCTTCTACTCGCCAGTACATAAAACCTATTCAAGAATAGATTACTTCTTAGTAGATGCAAAGCTTATTTCACTTACTTATGAATCCAAATATCATAATATTATAATTTCAGATCACGCACCATTAACATTTAAAATTAAAATAAATGGTAAAACAGGAAATCTAGGACAATGGAAACTTAATCCACAAATTTTAAAAAATAAAACAACTCAGGAATACATCACAACCCAGATTAAGATGTTTTTTGAAATAAATGAATCAACCAGAAATATCTCGCTCTTTATTATGGGAAACATTTAAAGCATATCTTCGAGGAATTATGATTTCTTCACAAGCATTCCATAATAAGAAATTCGGAAGGAACAACATGACTTAGAAAGGAGATCAAACAATTAGATATACAGAATGCAACAAAATCAGATATAATAATACATAATAAAATTGTAGCATTGAAGTATAAATTAAATAAAATATATACTGATCAAGTTCTAAAATATTACCAACATACTAAACAATTGTTGTTTGAATTTGGAGACAAACCACAAAAACTATTGGCTCGACAATTAAGGAAAATTGAAGCGGAAAAAATTATACATAGGATTAAATCACAAAACGGTGAATATTAATACAACCCAAGGATATTAATGAAAGATTTATGCAATATTATAAAAATTTGTATACTGGTAACACAACGGTAAATAAAACAGAAATAGATGCCTTTTTAAATGGATGTAACTTAAAAGAATTAGATTTACAAAATAGAGAATTTTTAAATGCCGATATTTCAATAAAAGAAATCCAAGAATCTATTAAATCTTTAAAAAATGGTAAAACTCCAGGACCAGATGGTATAGGCTCGGAATTTTATAAAAATTTTTCATGCCCAAATGGTTCCATATTTAAAATCATTATATGAACAGATATATATACAAGAGAAATTACCAGACACATTGAACGAATCTATTATAACACTTATACCCAAAATAAATAAAGACTTGGATGATCCAGGATCGTATAGAGCAATTGCTTTATTAAATACTGATCAAAAAATTTTAACAAAATTCTTGCACAAAGACTAAGTAAAATTGTTAATGAATTAATTCATCCTGATCAAACAGGATTTATACCTAAAAGATATTCTTCATATAATTTAAGACGGTTATTTAATATTATATACTCGAAAAGAAGTGATAAAAAAGATTTAGTAGTTATCTCGTTGGATGCAGAAAAAGCTTTTGACCAGGTGGAATGGCCTTATCTATTTTCGGTGATGGAAGCATTTAAGCTTGGTGATAAGTTTACTACTTGGATTAAATTATTATACGCAAATCCAACAGCTAGAATAATAACAAATTATATGTTATCAACTAAGTTTAGTTTATCTCGAGGTTGTAGACAAGGCTGTCCTTTATCACCATTACTGTTTGCATTAGCAATCGAACCCCTTGCTCAAAGGGTAAGACTACATCCAGAAATATATGGATACGATACTAAAGATACTAAGAATAAAATCTCGTTATATGCGGACGATATACTACTTTATATTACAAAACCGGAAATAAGTATCTGTAATTTGTTAAAACTAATAACGGAATTTGGTTTAATTTCAGGATATAGCATCAATTGGAATAAAAGTGAACTTATGCCAATAACCATGAATAATTTACAGATATTACAACAATTTCCTTTTCAAGATAACAAATGAAAATATTAAATATCTCGTATTTTTGTTACAAAAAGATTTGACTCTTTATTTTAAATCTAATTTCCCGGTATTATTGAATAAATTAAATAAAAATATCTTATATTGGAAAAGCTTACCTATCTCAATGTTAGTAAAATAAACGCAATAAAAATGATTTTCCTCCCACAATTATATATTTATTTCAATCAATCCCGATATACCTTTCTAAAAATTTCTTTAAAAAAGTAGACTCAATAGTCACTAACTTTATTTGGGACTACAAAAATCATAGAATAAATAAAAAACATTTATGTAAAGCTAAAATAAACGGGGGTTTAGCTTTACCAAATTTTATGTTCTATTATTGGGCAGTTAATATTAGAAATATGAATTTTTGGTTAGGAGAAATAGATAATAAACCAAATTGGTTAAAAATGGAAAGAGAAGACTGTTTTCCATTTGAAATTAAGCTCTATAATATTTGCTAATATTAATGTACCTAAGAAAACTTATAGCGAAAATCTGATAATAGAAAGTGGAATACGTATTTGGAAACAAATAAAGAAAACACTAAAACTAAAATTTATACCGCTAGCTCTTACAATTGCCAATAATTTTACGTTTAAACCGTCAATGATGGATAAAGCTTTTACACAATGGAAAAATAAAGGAATTCTAAACATAGGGGATCTCTATAAGGATAATTCATTTCTTTCATTTCAAGAATTACAACAAACTTACGGGCTTCATAATAATGAATATTTCAGATATTACAAATCAGAAACTATATTTCCGCAAATACACAAGAACTTAGAAATTAGAAAGAGTGAAATTTTAGATGAATGCTTGAATAAACACCCAAATAACAGAAAAAATGATATCATACATTTATAACATTTTGTTGGAAAGTGATATCCCATCATCGGAATACATAGACAGCGCTGGGAAAATGAACTAAGTCAAATAATAAGTCCAGAAATATGGGAAGAAAGCCTACAACATATACATTATTGCTCTTTAAACGCTAAACATGCACTTATACAGTTTAAAATCTTACATAGATTACATTATTCTAAATCTAAACTACATAATATATTTCCAAAACTATCACCTATATGTGATAAATGTCAAATCATGGAAGCAACTCTGTCGCATTCATTACTAATTGCACGAAGATATTACAATATTGGAATGAAATATTCAAAACAATCTCGAAAGTTATTAATATTACTATGATTTTACGACCAAAGTTAATCATACTTGGAATACCGGAAATGGAACAAATAATTACAAGGAATCATAGAACTTTTATCGACTATTCTTTAATAATTGGAAAAAATTAATATTAAAATTTTGGAAAGGCCCTGTATCCCCAACAATTAAAATGTGGAATACAGAAATGACGGAGACACTTCACTTGGAGAGATTGAGACTTGTCCTTATGGACAGGTTAGATCTCTTCAAGAGATATGGACTCCCTATATTAAAATCTACAGGGTCACAATGGTTCGGCGCAGGGACTTGACTGAGGCCTGAATATCTGAGTGGATGAAGAAATACACATAACAAATCATGAATGTATCTCCAAGATTGGATTACTTAGTAATACTTTAATCTCCATCAAACTTTTCATACCTTCTTTTCTATTTTCTATTCCTTTTTTTCTATCTATCTATCTTTAATTAAGGAAAAAATTATAGAAACATACTATATAAATTTTTAACATTACACACTTATCTCTGTTTGTATGAAAAAGATTATAGATGTCTTAAACTTGTAATTATATAAAACTATGTACTTTCAATTATACAATAACTATGAAATATAAAATTAACAATAATACAAACATTATTAATACTTTGATAACATTATGAATATTTAAAAAAAATGTTGTTTAAGATTGGGTATTACGTAGTTAAAATAGCGGGGATTTCTATTTGGTAATTAAAGAATATCTATGTTTTAAGAAATCTAAGTGTATTACTTATATTAGCAATATACTACATATACCCCCAATTATATAAAATAAATAATAACGGAATGTATAATGGATAATACTATAATTATCACAAATAGTACTAATTAATTAATCAATACGTTATAATTTTATACATTGTATAAATCTCAATGTTGTATAAGAGTGTACTTGGTATATACTGTTTCTACAATAAAAAAATATTAAAAAAAAAAAAAAAAAAAAAAAAAACATTGTGCAGAAGTCCTAGAAAGCTAACATGTAGGTGAAACAAGTGTTTAGGAAGGCAAGAGTCAAGTGTGTTTTATTGTCAAATGTCCCAGACAGAACAATGAAATTCTTACTTGGCAAATGGCATTTTGGCCTTTGTTATAAGAAGATTTGAGAACAAGAGTTAAGGTTTTTAGTTTTTAGTTTTATGCCCTTGTCCCACATAGGCGATTTTTTAGGCAACTACAGGCGACTAGGCTGTCGCCACATGGTCGCAATGGTGTCACCTGTATGGTCGTGAGTAGTCTCCTCAGTCGCCCAAGGACGCCGATGAGCGCAGCTTGACTTCTCCTGACGTAGGTGCTGTCGCAGGTTGTCGCCAGGATGACATAGGTTGTCGCCGGTGCTGACTTTGGTGAATTCCATTGGCGACGACCTACGTCAACCTACATCAACCGGCGACAGGTACCGGCAACTGAATGTCTTACCTTGTCATAGCTTGTTGCGGGTGGACGTAGGTTGTCGTAGGTGTGGTTGTAGATGGGCGTCCTAATGGGTCGCCGGTTGTCGGTAGCTTGACGTCGAAGAGGTGGTAGGTTGTTGTAGACATTGTCGTAGACATTGCCGTAGTGGGGTCCAGTCGCCGTTTTTTTGGCGACCTGCTACAACTATTTTTGCTGTAGGTTCCAGCATCTGCATAAATCTTGTATCTTCTAAATATTTACTAGTATGGTTCCTGGTATAGCAGCTCCGCATTAGGGGAGAGATGAAGTGGGCTAGTTCTCTATTCCGTTACGTATAGTGGAATGAGGTGACCATTTTGAGACATACAATAGTACAATGGCTCAGTAGGGCAAAGACAAGGAAAATGTTACCCATGGCTAAGGACACGGATTAGAATTCAAATCCCCAAAATAATGGGTTATGCCCCTGTCCCACTTAGGAAACCTGAACGGAAACCTCTGGAGACTTTGCGCCCCACCCAAGATTTCCGTGCGGTTCCCGGAGGTTTTTGTCCTCCGGCAACCACCTTCAACTAGCATCGCAACCGGCTTCGACTAAAAAATTACTGATTTTTTAAATGGATACCACTTTCGACCATTAGGGAGACTGACAAAAACCTCCGGGAACCACACGGAAACCGTGGGTGGGGCGCAAAGTCTCCAGAGATTTCCATTCAGGTTTCCTAAGTGGGACAGGGGCATAAAGCACTTAGGACAGATGAGGAGAAATGTCTTCACTAAAATAATAGCGAATCTTTGGTATTAACTACCCCAGAAATCTTTGTAGGCTCAGCTCTTTCAAAACTGAGATCTGTAGATTTCTGGATGTTAGTGGTATCAATGGATCTGGGAAATGGCAGGAAGATGATGCTGAGAGAGATCTGCAATGATCATGTTGAATGGCGGGGTAAGTTTGTGGAGCTGAATAGCCTACTCCTGGTCCTCTTTCTTACGTTCTTACATTTCGCATCCTTGCACGATCCCGAAATATTTTACAATCAGTGAATTTATTTTAAGGTGAGATTTTGGAGACAAATTTATCAGCCAATTTATTTACAATGAAGCTCTACAACCAATGGTGGGGTATATGTCCTGTGAGCAATTTATAGGTTGTAAAATAAACAATGAATCCTGCTCCAATAGCACCCTTGAATCCATTTTCAGATGACACTTGGAAATATTATTCCATCTAAGCAAGCCTCATTTTAATAACCTGCTGGAAATGCAGCATTGACAATAAAAAAAATTGATCCCAGAGTGCTGACCTGAAGCCCACTTCATGAAATCACAAATCTACAGTTGGACTTCTGAGCTGACAACATGACCCCAATCAAAATTAGAATTTATATCGCTCCTTTGATGGAATAAAATGTCCTCGGGAATGGAATGGGACAAGCCTTCAAAACTAGTGTACCAGTGAGCAAGTTGGCAATGGATTCTTGTTGAGGAATAGAATTGCTGTTCACCAATATATTTGAGCTTGAATCAAGCAGGCAAAGTGAAGCAGCAACTTAAAATAAATCCCTATGCCGTCTGCAGCTAAGCACTGAACAATTAGGGCCGTCTGCCTGGGATTATCTGCAATGTTCAGGTGAGGGTCCTGTTACACAAGAGCACTCAGGAAATCTGTTCGTGATCTATTAGACCAACAATATTAATTGAGGAGGTACAGATTAAATGAAATTCTATTATACAGCCATCCAAGGGTGGAGAGCACATCTAATTAAATACAACATTGAAGGGAATGAGGATAAGTAAACATGGATGATTAATCGTTCAATGGAACACAATCGTTGCTCAGCTGTTGAAAGAATACAGATGGAAACTCAGAAATGTTACCAAAGGGCATGAGTGGTGAGACAGGAGGGGAGCACTGAGAAACCACCATGTTCCATAATTATAGAATTGTGGCTGAGGATGTCTAACTTCAAGAAGGTAAATGTCAGTGATGGCTGTGAAGCAGTTGGGAGCATCCTATAGAAATAAAAATGCTGTGTAAATGCAGGTTTTGCCTGCTGCTTCCTGTATTTCTTTCATGCTCACAGACCTGAATTATGTAACACTCTCAAGCCCAGTCTTGGCAGAGAGGTCAATAACCTGAGGCCAGAGATCTAAAGTAATTGAAAGGGGAGATGAGAATTGTTGTTCTCAAAGGGAGATAGGAGTCCGAAATTGATTGACTGTGAGGGTTGCTGAGATAGAAACACTTGGCCAAGCAAGGTTTTGTGCCAAAGTTTGAATATCACAGCATCACTTTTTTTTGACAATTTCTTGGACTTTTCTGTCTGGGCTTTTCAACCACTGCATTTGAAACTGGATGATGTGAAGGGATGAGAGTATGATGGACAACTTTTTGTTTCATAGAGTTTGCAGTTTCAATCGAAACTGAAGGCCATTATCAGAAACATGCTGTCCTTTGTGAGTACAAAACTCTGAAGGGTCCTGACCTGAAACATCAACTGTTCATTTCTTTCCACAGATGTTGGAAACCCACTGTGTTTTCCAGCATTTTGTGTTTTTGCTTTGTGAGTATTGACGGTGAGATACAGCCAATTATCTTTGTTGACATTCAGTTTTATGTGGGCTTGAGAGAGGTCCAATTTTGGAAACACCCTTTATCCTGCTGACTATAGGACCTGTCCCACTTACGTGTCCTTGGCACGCAAATTACGCGACTTTGTGGACGCGTTGAGCCGCGACGGTCCCGCGAAGGTCGCGTGAGATTTCATGCGTACGCACAGCCGTCTGGAGCGCGTGACGTCATTTGAAGATGGACACAAAATGCTGGAGTAACTCAGCGGGACCGGCAACATCTCTGGAGAGAAGCAATGGGTGACATTTCGTGTCGGGACTCTTCTTCAGTCTGAAAAGAAGGGTCTTGACCTGAAACGTCACCAGTTCCTTCTCTCTAGAGATGCTGCCGGTCCCGCTGAGTTACTTCAGCATTTTGTGTCCATCTTCAATTTTCTTGGCCCCGCTCGGGGAGTAGAAGTGGGGGCGGATCCGGACCGCAACGGCCGTGAGCCCCAGGCCGAGTTCGGCGATCATTTGCCTGCTTCTGCTGCTGTTTGAGGTAAGACGTTGCGTCGCGCCAGGGTCTTGGGCCTGTCCCACTTTGGCCGTCAGTTCCATGACAGGCCGTTGGCGCGCATAGATTTCGTTCGGTACAAACATTTCAGAGCCCCGCGAGATGTCGCTCACAACTACATCGCTTCTCAGTGGGACCGGCCCCGCGCGGCCACACAATGCCCGTGCGTCTCAACGCGAACACAAGGTCTCGTAATTTGCGTGCCAAGGACACATAAGTGGGACTGGCCCTTATAGAAACATAGAAACATAGAAAATAGGTGCAGGAGTAGGTCATTCGGCCCTTTGAGCCTGCACCGCCATTCAATATGAGTATTGATGTGGATAGAGAACTGGCTGGCAGACAGGAAGCAAAGAGTAGGAGTAAACGGGTCATTTTCACAATGGCAGGCAGTGACTAGTGATGTACCGCAAGGCTCAGTGCTGGGACCCCAGCTATTTACAATATATATTAATGATCTGGATGAGGGAATTGAATGCAACATCTCCAAGTTTGCGGATGATACGAAGCTGGGGGGCAGTGTTAGCTGTGAGGAGGGTGCTAGGAGGCTGCAAGGTGACTTGGATAGGTTGGGTGAGTGGGCAAATGCATGGCAGATGCAGTATAATGTGGATAAATGTGAGGTTATCCACTTTGGCGGCAAAAACAGGAGGGTAGACTATTATCTGAATGGTGGCCGATTAGGAAAAGGGGAGATGCAATGAGACCTGGGTGTCATGGTAAACCACTCATTGAAAGTAGGCATGCAGGTGCAGCAGGCTGTGAAGATGTCGAATGGTATGTTGGCATTCATAGCAAAAGGATTTGAGTACAAGAGCAGGAAGGTTCTACTGCAGTTGTACAGGGTCTTGGTGAGGCCACACCTGGAGTATTGAGTACAGTTTTGGTCTCCTAATCTGAGGAAGGACATTCTTGCCATAGAGGGAGTACAGAGAAGGTTCACCAGACTGATTCCTGGGATGGCAGGACTTCCATATGAAGAAAGACTGGATAGACTCGGCTTGTACTCGCTGGAATTTAGGAGATTGAGGGGGGGTCTTATAGAGGCTTACAAAATTCTTAAGGGGTTGGACAGGCTAGATGCAGGAAGATTGTTCCCGATGTTGGGGAACTCCAGAACAAGGGGTCACAGTTTAAGGATAAGGGGGAAGTCTTTTAGGACCGAGATGAGAAGATAGTTTTTCACACAGAGAGTGGTGAGTCTGTGGAATTCTCTGCCACAGAAGGTAGATGAGGCCAGTTCATTGGCTATATTCAAGAGGGAGTTAGATGTGGCCCTTGTGGCTAATTGGATCAGGGGTATGGAGAGAAGGCAGGTACAGGATACTGAGTTGGATGATCAGCCATGATCATATTGAATGGTGGTGTGGGCTCGAAGGGCCGAATGGCCTACTCCTGCACCTATTTTCTATGATTCTATGATCATGGCTGATCATCCAACTAGTATCCTGTACCTGCCTTCTCTCCATACCCCCTGATCCCTTTAGCCACAAGGGCCACATCTAACTCCCTCTTAAATATAGCTAATGAACTGGCCTTAACTACCTTCTGTGGCAGAGAATTCCAGAGACTCACCACTCTCCGTGTGAAAAATGGTTTCCTCATCTCAGTCCTAAAGGAATTCCCCCTTATCCTTAGACTGTGACCCCTTGTTCTGGACCTCCCCAACATCGGGAACAATCTTCCAGCATCTAGCCTATCCAACCCCTTAAGAATTTTGTAAGTTTCTATAAGATCCCCCCTCAGTCTTCTAAATTCTAGCGAGTACAAGCCAAGTCTATCCAGTCTTTCCTCATATGAAAGTCCTGACATCCCAGGAATCAGTCTGGTGAACCTTCTGCATGCATGTTCTGTGAAACTTTGCTGCAATGATAAGTGGCTGCATTTGTTAGCCACTGTGTTGCACTGTGTAGTCCATATGTCCCAGTGACAGTAAAAGCTCAGTTGTAAATTTTCATTTTGGTAGTATTTTCCAACAATGGAATCCTATTGAACTCAGCTCTGACATCTCCCAAAGTGACAAATCACATAAACACAGATAGAGGCACTAATCCTGGCCGTAAGTTGGAATAGTTAACAGGTGACAAAAGGACTTGGGACAAGGAATAGGGAATATGAATATTTACCCCTGACTTTAGTTGAGAGAATTGAAGGCTTTGTGGCCAGGTTTGTGGATGATACAAAGATAGATGGAGGGGCTGGTAGTTTAGAAAAAGCAGGGACTCTGCAGAAGGACTTAGACAGGTTGGAGTGTGGGCAAAGAAATGGCAGGTGGGATACAGTGTAGCAAGATGTGCAATCATACATTTTGGTAGTAAGAATAAAGGCCTAGACTATTTTCTAAATTGGGAGAAGATTCAGAAATTGGAGATGCAAAGAGACTTGGGGGTGCTGGTGCAGGATTCCCAAAAGGTTAATTTGCAAGTTGAATCAGTAGTAAAGAAGGCAAAAGCAATGTTGTGTTTTTCAATAAAATCTCAAAACAGGGACGTGATGCTGAGGTTTTATAAAGTACTGGTCAGACCACATTTGGAGTATTGTGAGCAGTTTTGGACCCCATATCTGAGTAAGGATGTGCTGTCGTTGGATATGGAGAAGATGTTTCCACTAGTGGGAGTGTAGGACCAGCCTCAGAATAGAAGGACGTACCGTTAGAAAGGAGATGAGGAGGAATTTCTTTCATCAGTGAATCTGTGGAATTCTGTGCCAGACATCGGTGCAACCGTCATTGGGTAATTTTACGGCAAAGATTGACAGATTCTTGATTAGTAAGATTGTCGGGGTTATGGAGAGAAGGCAGGAGAATGGGGTTGAGAGGGTAAGATAGATCAGCCATGATTGAATGGCGGAGTAGACTCGATGGGTCGAATGGCCTAATTCTGCTCCTGTAATTGATGAACTTATGAACGCATGACACAAAGATTTCTATCTTTAAAAAAAAGAATATCTAGTTGGTAATATTCATGGTGTTAAATGATTTACTCATTAGCAGAAACGCCGACAGTTCAGAGGTCCCATCGAGCCACATGAGGGCTTCAAGGTCTGTTGGGAAAAGGCAGTGGTGGAAGAATACTGCAGCAGTGGGTTTCCACGACAAATCTGAAAAAACTCTCAGTTAAACACACAAAATAAGAACACCGCATTACTGGCTTGTTCAATAGAATCGTAGTATGAGCACAGACTTAAGGGCCTATCACACGGGCATCATTTTCACGTCACGCAGGTGGCACGCGAAGATTTTGTGAATCCCAAACTCCTGGGGAGCCGCGTGTCACTGCCTACGCCACCACGCCTCACCACGCGCCATGCGGGCATAATGCACGCCACGTGCGCGTCACGACGCATAAATGATGTCACGAAAATGATGTCACGTAAATGACACCCAAGTGGGACAGGCCCTTTAGATTCACAGAACAATTGCAAAGATTTATTATTTTACTGGAATCCCCCACCATAATGCATGGCTTCTTTGGACCTAATCAATGATACTCATTTATCATTTGAATTGAATCATCAATAATTGTTTTAACTCAAGATAATGCATGTCAAAGGAGGACGCATCTTTTCACATTCAGGGATAGGACCTCTATCAGTAAACCAACCAAGTTATTGTTTGTTTACAGATCGGCCATAACATTCACCTTGTTAAAGATGAAACACAAATCATTCTTGTAGTTGTAAAGACTTTAAAGCATCAAAAATGCTAATGTGAAGGATATGCAGTGATAGTCACGATAGAATGGCAGAGTAGACTTGATGGGCCGAATGGCCTATTCTATTTGCCTACTCCTATTCCTTATGGCATGACCTTTTGACCTTAAGCCCTCGGGTGAGGAGGTTGAGGAATAGATCGGGTAGATGCACAGAGTCTCTTGCCCAGAGTAGGTGAATCGAGGACCAGAGAACATAGGTTTAAGGTGAAGGGGAAAATATTTAATAGGAATCTGAGGGATAACTTTTTCACACAAAGGGTGGTGGATGTATGGAACAAGCTGCCAGAGGAGGTAGTTGAGGCTATCCCAACGTTTAAGAAGCAGTTGGACAGGCACATGGATAGGACAGATTTGGAGGAATATGGACCAAATGCTGGCAGGTGGGACCAGTGTAGCTGGGATGTTGGCTGGTGTGCGCAAGTTGGGTCGAAGAGCCTGTTTCACTGTATGACTATGACTCCTATAAATGCAACCTATGAGCAGTGATTGGTTTTGGGATTACAGGGACAGCTGCGTGTCCGCGAGGGGAGCAGGCTGCGGACTTTCAGCTGGAAGCCACTTAATATGTAAGCTTTGGAAACGGAAAAGACAATCTTATAACAGACAATCTTATAAGCGTATTCCATTAAATAATAAGGCATCCATTGTACGTTACACATTGTAATACACGCAGAAGAACACAATAGAACCAGGGGCCACAGAACCAGGGGCCATAGTTTAAGAATAAGGAGTAAGCCATTTAGAACGGAGATGAGAAAACACTTTTTCTCACAGAGAGTGGTGAGTCTGTGGAATTCTCTGCCTCAGAGGGCGGTGGAGGCAGGTTCTCTGGATGCTTTCAAGAGAGAGCTAGATAGGGCTTAAAAATAGCGGAGTCAGGGGATATGGGGAGAAGGCAGGAACGGGGTACTGATTGGGGATGATCAGCCATGATCACATTGAATGGCGTTGCTGGCTCGAAGGGCCGAATGGCCTACTCCTGCACCTATTGTCTAATAGGTATGGCAGCATCTCAGGAGGATATGGATAGGCGATGTTTTGGTTTGGGACCCTTCCTCTGATCTTGTGTCAACAGAATAGATAAATTGTTATGTTGGGCAACGGGATATAGATGGAATGAATGATTAAGTAAAAACGTGACAAACACAGTTTAAAGTGGAGATTCTGAGTCATGCACCTCATCAGGAGGAATAAAAAGGCAGATTATTACATAAATGGAAAGAGACGCAAATTAATAATCTTCAGAAGGATTAGGTGCACCAGTGATTGAATTAGTAAAAGGTAGTAGGCAGGTCCAGGAAGTAGTTAAGAGAGCAAATAGCATTTTGGCTTTTATTGCAAAGGAATTTTAGTGACAGCTGCACATGTTGATGGTGAGGCATCATCTGACATACTGTGATAGTTTGGTTCCCTTACCTGACAATGCGTGTGGTAAGTCTGGAAGCAGTTTTTTGGATATTTGGTTCCGGAGATGAGATGGTTATCCCCGGAAGAAAGGCAAGACAGCTTGGATAATAGACATAGACAATAGGTGCAGGAGCAGGTCATTCGACCCTTCGAGCCAGCACCGTCATTCAATGTGATCATGGCTGATCATCCCCAATCAGCACCCCATTCCTGCCTTCTCCCCATATCCCCTGACTCCACTATCTTTAAGAGCCCTATCTAGCTCAGTCTTGAAAGTATCCAGAGAACCTGCCTCCGCTGAGGCAGAGAATTCCACAGACTCACAACTCTCTGTGTGAAAAAGTGTTTCCTCATCTCCTTTCTAAATGGCTTACTCCTTATTCATAAACCGTGGCCCCTGGTTCTGGATTCCCCCAACATTGGGAACATGTTTCCTGCCTCGAGTGTGTCCAAACCCTTAATAATCTTATATGTTTCAATAAGATCCCCTCTCATCCTTCTAAATACAAGCCCAGCCGCTCCATTCTCTCAGCATATGACAGTCCCGCCATCCCAGGAATTAACCTTGTGGACCTATGCTGCACTCTCTCAATAGCAAGAATGTTCTTCCTCAAATTTGGAGACCAAAACTGCACATAATACTCCAGGTGTGGACTCACTAGGCCCTGTACAACTGCAGAAGGACCTCTTTGCTCCTATACTCAACTCCTCTTGTTATGAAGGCTAACATGCCATTCGCTTTCTTCACTGCCTGCTGTACCTGCATGCTTACTTTCATGATTATCTGGGAGTATGAGAGTGTCAAAGCAAGGAGTTATAGTGAGGTGATCACACTGAAGGACCATGCAGAAAATAGACAGGTGACCTCCAGAAAAGGGAGACAGAGCAATAGGGCACACATTAGTTAGGAGGGGCAGGTGGCCACAAACAGACTCCAGGATGATATGTTGCCTCCCTAGTTCCAATGTTTAGGATGACGTGGAATAGCTGTAGAGCATTCTCACGAATATGCTTCCCAGAGTAGGTCAATCAAGAACAAGAGGGCTTAGGTTTCAGATGAGAGGAGAATGTTTCAATAGGAATCTGAGGGGAAACTTTTTCATAGTTATATGGAACAAGCTGCCAGTAGAAATAGTTGAGATACGTACAATAACAACATTTGGACAGGCACATGGACAGAAAAGATTGCATACTTTCATTGAGTATTAAGCAACCTTTCCGGAACAGACCCGAGTGAACTTATATAGAAACATAGAAAGTTGGTGCAGTAGGCCATTCGGCCCTTCGAGCCAGCACCACCATTCCATATGATCATGGTTCATCCAGAATCAGTACCCCGTTCCTGCTTTTTCCCCAGATCCCTTGATTCCGTTAGCCCTAAGAGCTATATCTAACTCTCTCTTGGATACATCCAGTGAATTGGCCTCCACTGCCTTCTGTGGCAGAACAGTATCTGCAAAATGCATACAGGGTCAGAGTGGAGCAATGCAGCCTCCCTGTCACCCTTCTACAGACTCCACACACATTACCTGCGGTCTTTTATAGGATGGATCAGACTCTGAGGAGCACATGCCCAAATTAGCCACAAATGAAACATTGCCGCAACACAATGTAATCACAGCTTCATCCCATGGTGAGCTCTTGGTTCCTTGAATGAAAAAGAAAACTATAGAGCAAACTAGGAATAGCGTTGCATCATTTTAAGTAATCACTAAGACTATTGTCCCAAAAGCAAACATAATATCGTGTCCAGTCAGCCAAACATTTGGGATGTATCCATCATTTTTCACTGAAGTGGAATACCCACTGTTTTGCTGCACATTGTTGGGGAAGAAAATGAAATACAAAAAGAAACAAATTACGCTTGAGCTGGCATGATGTCGATCACCCCCTGTGAACTGGACCACATTTCAGGTTTGCTTGAAGTGTATTTGTGCTGATGTACATCCCAATGAAAGAACCCCAGCCAGGTTCTCAGTGCCAGAACGCACCAAAACCCCTCTAGCCATGGCCTTATTTCACGTGGGTAATTTTAATTTGATGAGATATTGGTCTCTTCAAAAATTATAAACAAGCTACTGGGGAATGCGTTTCCGCCTGAGGCTGTAAGAACTCCTGCACCGAGCCTTCTCCTGCCTGACAGAGTGAACATTACAATATACAGAGCACTGCAATCCTGGACAGTCATGTGCATTCTGTGTTATCATTCAGGCAGTGGTTTAACTGCAAGCCTTCCCTTTATTCCACTATGATTTGTTTAAACCTCCCTTAATTTACATTGAAACGAGATTTACAAAAGGAAATCAACCACTAAATATGGCACTAAAATCATTAGAATAGGAATTGCGATTAACTCAGAAGAAATGCTGCCACTATTATCTCAATCGGGCTTCCAAAGATGGTTCGCATGAGCAAAGAAAATAGGGTCATTACAGGAGCTGGCATTATCCAGACTGTGACTACCATGGTAGAATTAAGCATAATAGAATATGTGGAAAACATCATGGCTTTTAATTATCAATAAAACATTTCTTTCTTTATTCATTTTTTAGGGTAGGATATTGTTGGCAAGACCAGCATTTATGACCCATCCAGATTTGACTTTGAGATTCAGGTTCACAAGTTATAGGAGTAAAATTAGGCCATTTGGCCCATCGAGTCTACTCTGCCATTCAATCATGACTGATCTCTGCCTCCTAATCCCATGTTCCTGCCTTCTTCCCATTACCCTTAACACATTCAAATCAAGAATTTGTCTATCTCTGCCTTAAAAATATCACTGACTTTGCCTCCATATCCCTCTGTGGCAAGGAGTTCCCAATGACTAAAGAAGTTCCTCCTCACCTCCCTTCTAAAAGAGCGCCCTTTAATTCTGAGGCTATGACCTCTGGCCTTGGACTCTCCCACCAGTGGAAACATCCTTTCCACATCCACTCTGTCTATTCCTTTCATTATTAAACTCCAGAAATTAGAGGCCCAGTGTTGTCAAACGCTTATCGTATGCTAACCCACTCATTCCTGGAATCATTCTTGTAAACCTCCTCTGGACCCTCTCCAGAGCCAGCACATCCTTCCTCAGATATGGGGCCCAAAATTGCTCACAGTGAGATGAGGCTGGTGAGTGATTTTCATGAACAATTTCAGTGCTTGTACTGAATGGTGTGAGTGCTGTATGAGCTGCACTCATCCAGGCTAGGAAAGGTAATCACCACCAATTATCTATTTCTCTGTACAAATGTTGCCTCATCTGCTGCGCATTTCCAGTATTTTCTGTTTTTATCAGAACGGATGCAGTTGGAGCGATGACTATGTCTTATTTTTCCCGATGTGCCTTTTCTGCAGATTATGCTGCCGCACTGGTTGACTTCATCATCTATGTTTTGTCCTCACCGTGAGATAGTTCCAAAGAAATGGGAACTCTACATAGATCTCAATCGTCAGGTTGGTTATGGACTTTTGTCTTTCAAGCATTTTGTGTTAAACACAACTGAAATATTTAATAAAGGTATCAGTGTTGGTTTGGAATTTGTACTCTGGGTGTACACATACATAACCATTGTCTGCATACTGACTGTGTTTGGTGTGAGCTTGTTTGTGGAATGGAGGCAAAGAGTGCTGAAGCGTTTCCCACTTGTCCTATCGATTATGTCCACTGCAGCAAGGAGCTCATTGTGGGTGAAGTGAAGTACAAGAGTGGAAGATTGAGAAGAATGTTGATGGAAAGACACAGCCTTTCTTGACTCCAATTTGACATTAGTTTAGTTTAGAGATACAGCGCGGAAACAGGTCCTTCGGCCAATCGAGTCCGCACCGACCAGCGATCCCAGCACATTAACATTACCCTACACACACCAAGGACAGGTTTACATGCTACATTTAGAAACATAGAATCATAGAAAATAGGTGCAGGAGCAGGCCATTCGGCCCTTCGAGCCTGCACCGCCATTCAATATGATCATGGCTGATCATCCAACTCAGTATCCTGTACCTGCCTTCTCTCCATACCCTCTGATCCCTTCAGCCACAAGGGCCACATCCAACTCCCTCTTACATATGGCCAACGAACTGGCCTCAATTACCTTCTGTGGCAGAGAATTCCACAGATTTACCACTCTCTGTGTGAAAAACGATTTTCTCATCTCGGTCCTAAAAGACTTCCCCTTTATCCTTAAACTGTGACCCCTTGTCCTGGACTTCCCCAACATCGGGAACAATCTTCCTGCATCTAGCCTGTCCAACCCCTTAAGAATTTTGTAAGTCTCTATGAGATCACCCCTCAATCTTCTAAATTCCAGCGAGTACAAGCCAAGTCTATCCAGTCTTTCCGCATATGGAAGTCCTGCCATCCCAGGAATCAGTCTGGTGAACCTTCTCTGTACTCCCTCTATGGCAAGAATGTCTTTCCTCAGATTAGGAGATCAAAACTGTACGCAATACTCCAGGTGTGGCCTCATCAAGACCCTGTACAACTGCAGTAGAACCTCCCTGCTCTTGTACTCAAATCCTTCTGCTATGAATGCCAACATACCATTTGCTTTCTTCACAGCCTGCTGCACCTGCATGCCTACTTTCAATGACTGGTGTGCCATGACACCCAGGTCTCGCTGCATCTCCCCTTTTCCTAATCGGTCACCATTCAAATAATATGAATGGTTTAATTAATATGAATGGTTCAATGGCTTGTACAATTAGACCAAGCCAATTAGCCTACAAATATGTACGTCTTTGGAATGTGGGAGGAAACCGAAGATCTCGGAGAAAACCCATGCAGGTCACGTGGAGTAGCTCCAAAATCCGTACAGACAGCACCCGTAGTCAGGGTCGGACCCAGATCCCTGGCACTGCAAGACAGTAGCTCTACTGCTATGCCACCATGCCGCTACCATAATAATTATTATAATTGGTTGTGTGGTGGACATATTGGCGCGTGGAACATACAGAAGAATCTGATGAATGTTAGGGCACAACCAAACTTGTGAAGGGTCCTCTATGATCTCTTTCAGTTGATGGAGGTCAATGCAACATTTTTCCAATAGTCAAAGGCATGTTTCTTGGATTAGTCACACAATCAACGCCCTGTCGATAAGCTCATTTGCTACTGGTGGAAGACGCCTGAAGAAGATTTATCTGATGAATTTTCCAGTGGCAGACTATCCAGATATTTCCTGTCGAGCTGCATCCTTAAATAGTCCTGATTGCTAGAAAAAAGACGATACACTGTCCCAATCGGTAGGTCTGATTAGTACAGAGTCCCAATGGGTGTCAAATATAACCATATAACACCATATAACAATTACAGCACGGAAACAGGCCCTCTCGGCCCTTCCAGTCCATGCCGACCATTTGTTTTCCCCTTGTAAGAAATTTCATTAAAGATTTAACGCTAAATATATAATTCATCACAAAAATCTCAGAACATTTTTTTTTTGTAAAGCAGCAGACAAAAGAGTTTATTCGAAATCTCACCTATTTTTCCTTAGCTTACATTTTGAATTGCCACATGTGAAATATAAAATGAGGCAATAAAGGTACAGTAAGAAATATCAACAAGACCTCAATTTTAAAACCAGTGAATCAAACAAGATGTTAAACTGAGTAGTGTGAAAGAAAAACATACAAAAAGGGAATTAGTTGCATTTAGGACACAGACTTCAGCAATTACACTCCTGAATCACTGAAACCAAGTCATCAAGAGCCTGTTCTTTATAATGCTACTTGGCATTCAGAAGATATTGCCTGACTGTCTGCAAGGGCTTTTACCTCAATCTGTGAACCGTGTAAAGCATGAAAAGAAAGTAAAAGAAGTCTAAGAAAGAAAATCTCATTTGAACTCATGTTGGGGCATTCACATTCTTGAATTTACATTATCAGCAACAAACCAGAAGTAATCTGACAGCAGTAGAAGTTGGAATTAGAATATTTATGCTTAATTGTTCATTAAAGTATGTGCAGGCACTATTGTTTTGTGAATGGACAAAGAAGGCACATATTAATGATTTCCATCCAGTTTTCTGCATCCTATTTTAATAAAAATGGAAAACATTGAAAATAATTAGCACATCAAGCAGCATTCATAAAGAGAGACGCAAAATGTGTCTGAGAGAGACACAAACTATATATGAATACCTTTCCTGGCGTAGCCCAGTCTATTACATATATAAGACTTCCCACCATTGACTCCATCTACACTTCACACTACCTCAGAAAAGAAGTCAACATAATCAGAGATTCACGTCCCACTCTGATCATTCCTTCTTCTCCCTGCTCCCATCGGGCAAAAGGTACAGAAGCTAGAAAGCATCCACCACTTGACTCGGGATCATATTCATCCCCTCTATCAGGCTTCTGAACTGTTTAGTTTATTTTAGTGGTACAGCATGGAAACAGACCCATCAGCCCACTGAGTCCGCACCAACCAACAAACCCGTTCACATCCTTACTCTAGTATACTACAAGTTTAATCGGACTCCAAGATTCAAAATGTTGACATTATCTTTTCAAAAAGCTTAAACAGGAAATGCTCTAATCAGGCAATTTGGTAGCATCGAGTATTAGAAACATAGAAACATAGAAAAATAGGTGCAAGAGTAGGCCATTTGGCCTTCGTGCCAGCACCACCATTCAATATGATCATGGCTGATCATCTAAAATCAGTACCCCGTTCCTGCTTTTTCCTCATTCCTTTGATTCCTTTCGCCCTAAGAGCTAAATCTACCTTGACTCTCATCAGGGTCTCCTCTATATCCCGTAACTCTGCTCTCACTCCCCATCCCCCCAATCGTAACAAGGACAGAGTCTCCCTTGTCCTCACCTTCCATGAGAATCAGTGGGTTTGTAGTAGATGTCGGTCAGTAGTCTGTTACCTGCGATGGAGATAGATGTAGTGGATGTCGGTCAGTAGTCTGTAGTCCCATGGCTATCTGGACTACACTTCTTCCCACCCTGCTTCCTGTAAGGACTCTATCCCCTAGTCCCAATTCCTCCATCTACGCCACATCTGCACCCAGGATGAGGTGTTCTAAACCAGGGCATCGGCGATGTCCTCATTCTTTAGGGAACGGGGGTTCCCCACTTCGACTATAGATGAGGCTCTCACCAGGGTCTCCTCTATATCCTGTAGCTCTGCTCTCACTCCCCATTCCCCCACTCATAACAAGTGCAGAGGCCCCCTTGTCCTCACCTTCCTCCCTACCAGCCGTCACATACAACAGATAATCCTCTGACATTTTCGACACCTCCAACGGGATCCCACCACTGGCCACATCTTCCCATCTCCTCCCTTTTCGGCTTTCCGCAGAGACCGCTCCCTCCGTAACTCCCTGGTCAATGCGTCCCTTCCCACCCAAACCACCCTCTCTCCGGGCACTTTCCCTTGCAACTGCAGGAAATGCTACACTTGTCACTTTACCTCCCCCTTTGACTCCAAACAAGGACCCAAGCAGTCTTTCCAGGTGAGGCAGAGGTTCACCTGCATCTCCTCCAACCTCATCTGTTGCATCCGTTGCTCTAGGTGTCAGCTGCTCTACTTCGGTGAGACCATGCGTAGGCTTAGTCTTCGCTTCGCCCAACACCAACCTGATCTCCCGGTGCCTCAGCACTTCAACTCCCCCACCCATTCCAAATCAGACATTTCTGTCCTGGGCCTCCTCCATGGCCCAGGACAGAAATTGTCTGCACTGTCCCACTGCAAATTGGAGGAGCAGCACCTCATATTTAGCTTGGGCAGTTTACACCCCAGCAGTATGAACATTGACTTCTCCAATTTCAGGTAGTCCTTGCTTTATCCATCCTTCCCCTCCCATTCACAGCTCCCCCACAGCCTACTGTCTCCACCTCTTCTTTTCTTCTTCCCCCCCCCCCCCCCCCCCCCTCCCCACCTCCACATCAGTCTGAAGAAGGGTCTCGACTCAAAACGTTGCATATTCCATCGCTCCATAGATGCTGCCTCATGCGCTGAGTTTCTCCAGCATTTTTGTCTACCTTTGATTTTTCCAGCATCTGCAGTTCTTTCTTAAACAAGTTAAAGTTAATGTAATTAAAGCATTCCTTCAGCCCGCTCTTCCCTATGACCACCCATGCCATAAGCTGGGGGTACTGACCAATTTACTTCTACCCCATTGCAGAAATTGGACTTTGTCTCAGCTACAATGCTGCGAATTATATTCTGCACTATGTGTCTTCTTTGCTCTATCTATTGCATTTGTTTGGCTTGTTTTTTATGTATGTAAAGTATTATCTAATTTGATTGGATAGTATGCAAAGCAAAACTTTGTACTAATCTTGGTACATGTGACAATAATAAACCTAAAGCTACAACTAAACCTAAAATACACTATTATGCTCAAATAGTTTTGATGGCACTTTACCCATCCACAGCAAGCAAGTTCCAGAAGAATAAAGTAAAGAAATAGAGAGAGTACAGAGGAGATTTACTAGAATGTTGCCTGGGTTTCAGCACCTAAGTTACAGAGAAAGGTTGAACAAGTTAGGTCTTTATTCTTTGGAGTGCAATGGTTAAGGGGGGACTTGATTGAGGTCTTTAAAATAATGAGAGCGATAGATTGACGTGGATAAGCTTTTTCCATTGAGGGTAGGGAAGATTCAAACAAGAGGACATGATTTGAGAATTAAGGGACAAAAGTTTAGGGGTAACATGAGGGGGAACTTCTTTACTCAGAGAGTGGTAGCTGTGTGGAATGAGCTTCCAGTGGAAGTGGTGGAGGCAGGTTCAATTTTATCATTTAAAAATAAATTGGATAGGTATATGGATGGGAAATGAATGAAGGGTTATGGTCTGAGTGCAGGTAGTTGGGACTAGGTGAGAGTAAGTGTTCGGCACGGACTAGAAGGGCCGAGATGGCCTGTTTCCGCGCTGTAATTGTTATATGGTTAAATGGTTCCAGAATGTTATTAATGTCTCTCTGGAAAAATGTGACATCCACACCAAGCCATGGCAATTCTTGTCCAGTACCCACATAAACTAGTGGGGAGGAACCCAGGAAGGTATTGAGCACTTCAAGTCAATCTGTGGGATCATCAGATGACTAAGGGTAAACGTAGCAAATGGCAGACAATAATCCAATTTGAGCCATCCTACCAAGCTCCACCTGGACTTTCTGTGATCGTCTAAGAATCCCCACAGGGCTCATTAGTCAACATTGAGTATAAAAGTTTGAGTATAGAAGTTGGGAGGCCATGTTATAGTTGTATAAGATGTTGATGAGGCCGTATTTAGAGTATTGTGTTCAGTTCTGGGCACCATGTTATAGGAAAGATGCTGTCAAGCTGGAAAGGGTACAGAGAAGATTTACAAGGATGTTGCCAGGGCTAGAGGGCCTGAGCTATAGGGAGAGATTGAGTAGACTGGGATTCTACTCCTTGGAGCGCAGGAGGATGGAGGGGGGATCTTATTGAGGTGTATAAAATCATGGGAGGAATAGATCGGGTAGATGCACAGAGTCTCTTGCCCAGAGTGGGGGAATCGAGGACCAGAGGACATAGGTTCAAGGTGAAGGGGAAAAGATTTAATAGGAGTCTGAGGGGGAACTTTTTTACACAAAAGGGTGGTGGATGCATGGAACAAGCTGCCAGAGTAGGTAGTTGAGGCAGGGACTATACAACATTTAAGAAACAGTTGGACAGATACATGGATAGGATAGGTTTGGAGGAATATGGTCCAAGTCCGGGCAGGTGGGACATATAGCTGGGACATGTTGGCTGGTGTGGGCAAGTTGGGCCGAAGGGCCTGTTTCCACACTGTATCACTCTATGACTCGATAACACAGAATTCACCGAACTTTAATGAAACCAATTCATCCTCAAACCTGAGGAAATGACTAACAATAATGTATCATACCTCTAAACCTTTCCAGCAACCCGGAATAATAACAAAGTAGATTATCAACCAAAACATTGCCTTGGATGATGTATTTTGAATTAAGAGCTGTCAGGGCTTGAAACAGTAGGAAATATTTTTCATTAAGTGTATGTAGAACAGGCACAGGTGAGATTAGGTCAATCAACATTTAAAGGATAAATATCCAATTGGTAATCAAATCTGACATAAAGTAACTCAATGGATCAAGTAGCATCTTTGGAGAACATGGATAAGCGACATTTTGGGTCGGGACCCACTGAGTTACTCCTGCACTTTGGGTCTTTTTTGGTAAACCAGCGTATGCAGTTCCTTATGTCTACATGGTAATGAAATCTGCTTGGTTTTGGAGTAAAAGCTGTTAAAATGATCAAACGAGCGCAATGGTCTTCTGTTAGTCAGGCTAGGATATATGAATATTTTTCAGGATCGGATCCAATAGATTAGAGGTGTTGACCATTGTAAGATGGGATAATATATAAAGGGTTTGCTTGCTTGCTTTGAGGATGCAGAAACATAAACATTAAAAATGCATAAAAGTGGAGATTACTCACTATGTATGAAGAGGTACCAGGTTATAAACGTTTCTACTTTGTCAGATAATGACTATGGAATACAAGGAATTTTCACATTTTCAGTTCTTGGAATATACATGAGTGGGCAGCAAAACGTGGTATTAATATAGTGAGGATGTTGAGACACCGAAGAGGGCCTAAGATAGAATATTTGTGATTCAGATGAATAAAAGAATGATACCTCAGAAGAATTTTCATAATAATGTCATTAAAATAGTAAAGACAAAAAATATGAATTATGGGGCGGCAGGGTGGTGCAGCGGTATAGTTGGTAGAGAACCAGCGCTTGTAAGACCAGGGTTCGATCCCGACTACAGGTGCTGTCTGTTTGATGTTTGCACGTTCTCCCCGTGAACAGCGTGGGTTTTCTCTAAGATCTTTGGTTTCATCCCACACACCAAAGACGTACAGGTATGTAGGTGCATTGGCTTGGTATAAATGGAAATTGTCCCTAGTGTGTGTAGGATAGTGTTAATGTGCGGGGAACGCTGGTCGGTGCAGACTCGGTGGGTCGAAGGGCCTGTTTCCATGCTGTGTCTCTAAACTAAACTAAACTAAACTAAATGCATTTTATGCCAAATTAATTGAACAAAATCGTAATTTTCTCATTCTATACTTGTTGTTGCATACATTCGCATAGAAGGGTTCAGAATCCAAATTAACTGAAGGGTGCATAACTAAATGCCAAATTAATGAGAATCAATAGAAATGTCATAAGGTCATAGGAATAGGAGTAGAATTAGGCCATTTGGCCAATTAAGTCTGCTCTGTCATTCAATCATGGCTGATCTATCTCTCCCTCCTAACCCCATTCTCATGCCTTCTTCCCATAACCTCTGACACCTGATGTTTGTAATGGGTGGTCACAATACCTCAAAGGACCCATCCTATATGTTGTTCAATGGACAACATCTACAATAGATCACACAACAATGGATCTCATCAATTGTTTGGTGGAATCCCAACTATTTGTGACTCCAGTATGGTTCAGACCTTGGCTGGGTGCTACTGCAATAGTTTGGTGCAAAGTTGCATATAAAACGAATTGTGCTTTGGTATGGAACTTCAGAGAGAAATTCAAAGTTCAAACACAGATTACTGCTCTGAAACTTCCAGTATTCCTCTTTGGTCTGAAAACCAATTTCAGAATTGTTCATTCATAAAATATGAACCATTCTTAAAATTTTTATATCACTACATTGGGCTTTTCATATCTTTCTTTTTTTTAAAAATCAGTGGGAGAGCAGTGCGGGATTGGTAGCGCTGGGGTCGGGGGTGCTGAAAGCCGGCAGCCCTGCCAGCAGCGTGACAGTTTTTTCTACTTTTTTTGTTTTTTTAGTGTGTCTGAATGTATGTTTTTAATGTTTCTCTGTGTGTCTTGTGTGGGTGGTGGTGTGTGGGGGGGGGGGGGGGGGGGGGGGGGGGTAAGGGGGAAACCGCTTTGATCACCTCCTCCACGGAGAGGCAACTTTTTCCATGTCGCCTCACCCGTGGCCTAACATCGAGGATCGGTGCGGCCTTTCCCGTAGACGTGCCCGGGGGTTCAGCGGCGGGCGTAGCATGGACTCTCAGCGTGGAGCGGGCGAGCCCTCGCCGGGGCTCGCCGGAGGGGAGTGCTCCATTCGGTGGCCCGCAGCAGCCTGAAGCCGGGCCCTGCAGAGCTCCAGGGGGCGCGGAGTCCGCAGCCTGGGATCACTCATTGGGGACCCGGGAGGAGAAGAGCTCTGACACTTTATGAGCAATGTGACGAATAAAACTGATTGATTGCTTCCAATGGAAAGACTGCAGGAATGAAGACTAATCACTGCCAACTTCTCAACAGCATTTATGGATTGACATTAAAGGATGATCTTTCCAATAAAAACACATCCTGAGAAATCCCAACACTGTAACTGATATACAGTGAAACAAATATACACTGTAACTAATATACAGGGAAACTGTAGGCCAGTTAGTCTAACTTCAGTGGTTGATTTCAGTAAGATTTTAGAGTCCATTATTAAGATGAGTACTGAGAAGTACATGATAAAATAGGTCGAAGGCTGCTAAACGAGATGAGAGTCTATGGTATTAAAGGGTTGATACTAGTATGAATGGCAGAAGTCAAAGAGTGGGAAATAAAGTGGGAATAAAGTGGGAAAAGAGTGGGAATAAAGGGGGCTTTCTTTGGTTGGCAGTCAGTGATTAATGGTGTTTCGTAGGGGCCGGTGTCAGGTCTAATAATTTTAACGTTGTATAATGATTTGGATGAGGGCTTTGTGGCCAGGTTTGCAGATGATACAAAGATAGGTGGAGGGGCAGGTAGTGTAGAGGGAGCGGGGAGTCTGCAGAAGGACTTGAACAGGTTGGGAGTTTGGCTGAAGAAGCAACAGATAGTAAGTGTGGGAAGCAAAGTGTGCAATCATGAACTTTGGTAGTAGGAATAAAGGCCTAGGATATTTTCTAAATGGGGAGAGGATACAGAAATTAAAGTTACAAAGGGACTTTGGGAGTGCTAGTGCAGGATTCCCAAGAGGTTAATTTGCAATTTGGATCGATAATAAGGAAGGCAAGTGCAATGTTAGCATTCCCTTCTAGTGGACTAGAATATAAAAGCAAGGATGTAATGCTGAGGCTTTGTTACATGCTGGTTAGACCGAATTTAGAGTATTGTGAGCAGATTTGGCCCCATATCTCAAGAGGGATGTGTTGGCGTTGGAGAGGGTCCAGAGATTTACAAAAATGGCTTCAAGGGGTGACTGGGTTAACATGATGAGCGTTTGATGGCTATGGGTCTGTACTTTTTAGAAGGATGAGGGGGTATCTAATTGAAAAATTCCGTATAATGAAAAGCCTGGATAGAGTGGATGTGGAGAGGATGTTTCCACTAGTGTAGTGGGAGAGTCTAGGACCAGAGGGCACAGCCTCAGAATAAAAGGACATACGTTTAGAAAGATAAAGAGGAATTATTTAGTCAGAGGGCGGTAAATCTGTGGAATTCATTGGCACAGATGGCTGCAGAAGCCAAGTCTTTGGGTATTTTTAAAGGAGAGATCGATAGGTTCTTGATTAGTAAGGGTGTCAAGGTTACGAGCATAAGTCGAGTGGGGAACGGACAAAGCGACGGGCGACAGGAAGATGCAGCAGCAGTTATTAGCTGTCTTCTTGCGGCATCACTGCCTTTAGATCACAACTCCTATGTGCAGCACATCTTTTTGTCAAAGGGCTTTGTATTTCCCCCTTGATTTTGTTGAGGTTACCTGTCTCCATCTGTTCATTGGATTAAAGATTGCATAGATTTTTCTCGTCACAAAACTGTTCTTTTCCTTTTCTCTGAACTTGATTTCATATCAATACTGGTTTGTTTTAAACTCCAACAAAGTAATAGTTTATTCTGGCCCTTGAAATCTTGAATTCCTTTATAAAGTCTTCCCTAAAACTTCAGCCTAAACATTATTAATTTCATGAATCCCTTGTAACATAGAGGGTAGAGTAATTTACTGTGGGTGCAATTGGTGACATTGATCACTTGAAATTAGATGGTTTCATATCCTTCAGTTTCCGTCAAATTGAAGATGTTGAGCACATAATCAACCTTGCACCAGTGCCGTCAGGCTGACAACATTTTAAGATACAGAGATAACAGAGAAAAAGAGATAAATAAATAAGTAAGTTTATTGGCCTAGTATTCACATACAAGGAATTTGCCTTGGTGCTCTGCCCACAAGTAACAACATGACATACAGTGACAGTTACAAATGACTCCGAAAACATTAAACATTATTAATAATAAAACATTAATGATAAAACACCATTGATCAAGCATGTGAACCAACAAAATACCAGATCAAAGGGAGGCTACAGATTTTTGTCTGTTGAGTAGAGCAACTACTCGTGGATAAAAACTGTTTTTATGTCTGGCTGTGGCAGCTTTGACAATCCGGAGTCGCCTTCCAGAGGGAAGTGATTCAAAGAGTTTGTGGCCAGGGTGAGAGGGGTCAGAGATGATCTTGCCCGCTCGCCTCCTGGCCCTTGCAGTGTACAGTTCATCAATGGAGGGAAGGTTGCAGCCAATAATCTTCTCTGCTGATCAGATGATTCGCTGCAGCCTCCAGATGTCGTGCTTGGTGGCTGAGCCAAACCAGTCCATGATGGAGAAGGTGAGGACAGACTCTACGATGGCCGTGTAGAATTGGACCATCATTGCCTGTGGCAGATTGTGCTTCCTCAGCTGCCACAGGAAGTACATCCTCTGTTGTGCCTTTTTGACTGTGGAGTCGATGGTAGACCCCCACTTAACGTCCTTGGAGATGATGATTCCCAGGAACTTAAAAGACTCCACAGATGTGACTGTGGTGTTGTTGATGGTGAGTGGAGTGAGGGGAGGGGGAGCTCTCCTAAAGTCTACAATCAATTCCACTGTCTTAAGAGCATTGAGCTCCAGGTTGTTGCGATGGCACCAGGACGCCAGCTGTGACTGTAGGCAGATTTCTCCTCATCCTCGATCAGTCCAATCAGGGTTGTGTCGTCCGCAAACTTGAGAAGCTTGACAGAGGTGTCTGTGGAGGTGCAGTCGTTGGTGTAAGAGAGAGTAGAGGAGAGGAGAGGAGGGAGTGCGCAGCCTTGCGGTGCTCCTATGCTGAGTATTTGCGGGTCCGAGATGTGCTTTCCCAGCCTCACATGCTGCTTCCTGATATATTCAACAATTATTTATTTCAGCAATGAAATGCTATCAATACAGCTGAAAATTAGTTTCTCACAACAACACACATTTTAGTTACAGTGCATAACAATTGTGAGTAATTTGATGTTAAATAATTGAAGGTAACTTTAATGAATGTACAGAACTGTGTTGCCAGTTGTGAATCATGAATTAAAAAGGAATTACATTAAATGGCACATAAATTGTTTCTCTCAATGAACTTAACACACGTATTCCCCCAAATATAAACAAAACAATATTTCAAGACTAGAAATTCTACAAAAGGTGAAAATTAGCAGAAAATCTCAATGAAGATTAATGCATTGCGATTGGCAAGCAAAGAGTTCTAGAGGCAAGTTTTAAAGAAATCTGTGTTGACCATTATTAGTACAAAGAATCCTACATTATTTTGGTGGTGTCTGTGCATCCTGTTTTTTTTGCCGCAAATGCAAACAGTCCCTCAAATTGTCGTGGAATCACCAGGTGAGCTCAACCAATCATAATACCCAAATTATATTCTATTAACCTGTTCTCTCTCAGGTGTTCGTCAACCTAAACTAGGGATAAAGTCACCAATTAACCTACCAAACAGCACTTTTTTGGGATGTGGGAGGAAACCAAAGAACCCAGTGGAAGCCCCTGTGGTCACAATAGGAACATGCAAACTCCACACAGACAATACCCAAAGGTTAAGATTGAACCCAACCACTATATCGCAAAATAAAATGGGCACTTCTAGCCCAACGTGCAGTTCATACTCTTCTGAGGTACAATGATCAATGACCTTCCTACTAGGTTCTCTATCAAAAATTCCCCACTGTATAAAACTACCCTCAAATAATAGAGATCAATGTCAAAAACCTGGAAGATGTGTACTGATTCCCATATCTTGCAAGACAGCTCTCAGCAAAGACCGACATTAATAAAGAAATCTTCTCTTGCCTTGGAGGGGTAACACACTTTGGCCAATTAATGAATAGCGAGCTTCAAGATGAAGACTGCAAACCCGTCACAAAGCTAATAGAGCACAAAGCAGCGGTGATCTAAACCACTCCCTTTACTCTTCACTTCATCATGCATACTGTTTCTTTTTGTAATACATCTTTACCTTGCTTTCCTTTGTAGATGAAGAGAGAATTGCAGTGTTTTAGTTTGTAGGATAGAACAACACATTAAAAAAAAAAATCCTCATCAATGCGACTGCTTTTGGAAATAATTATGGGGGGATTTTCTGTGAGTTTTGGTGCACTGTTTGTTTTTATTCCTCTCCTACACCACCAAAGAGCCACCACTGCCCTCTTCTGACCATAAGATAGAATTGAGATTTAAATTTAAATGATTTACAAGTTGCTTACTGAATCGAATTGAAGTTCAAATACAGTCCAATTATTTATGAGGCATCACTTATTAAATAATTTGTATAAGAGCAAATAATATTTGAATGTAAAACTGTCTTTTTGTCTCTATAATCTTTCTGTGACTTTAACATCATATTAATTCTTGCCGTTCCTATATTAGTTTAGTTTATTATTAGTTTATTATTATATTGATATTGTTGATAATTTTTGCTGACTGGATAGCCCACAACAAAAAAGCTTTTCACTGTACAGTACATGTAGTAGTAATAATAATAATAATAATAATATAAATGTATTGATTTCAACCTGTAAAAAATCAACTCTACTTATAAGCCAACATTGCTGGAGGACTGGTGATTCATTTGGGGAAAGTATCAGATGCTCTGTGAGCACAGCTATGTGGGACTGGTCAGCATCAATTACAGAAAACAGCCCATTTTATGTTGTGTTAATTTTCTTTCCTGTTAACTCATGCACTGAAAATCAGGCAATCAATTTGCACTCCACACGTTCAATGCTACTGGCATTCAATGTCATTCACAAAGTTCCATAAAGTCTAAATCAGTCTGAAGAATTGATAGAATCAGTCCAATCAATCTGAAGAAAGGACCCAACCCAAAATTTGTGGGTAGAATCATTTTAAGGGTGTTATCAAAGAAGTCTCAATACCAAAAATCTGTAGCATCCTTTTGCTTTGGTATTTTATTTAATTCACATGTTTAATCGATGTTGTTTTATTATTAATGTTTAATATTTTATGTGTCACTCCTATGTCATGTTGTCACTTGCGGGCGGAGCACCACAGCAAATTCCTTGTATGTGAATACTTGGCCAATAAACTTATGAATTCATTCATTCATTAACATGGGGGTAAACATTGAACACCAGCTACTACATTGGTTTCACAGAGCAAGAAGTTATATCAGCCTGAAGAAGGGTCTCGACACGAAACGTCAGCCATTCCTTCTCCTGGGAGATGCTGCCTGACCCTCTGAGTTACTCCAGCATTTTGGTTGTACCAGAGACCAAGTTGTGTGACTTTGACATTAACGCACACATCGGTGAATGCATGGGCAGCATGAGGCGGCGACTCAATGAAATAAAAAACATTAGCGCCAAATATCGAGGTTAAACCGCATTCAAGTGGAAATCACAAGCTTATTGTCACTTTTGTGGAATAACAAAAACAAACGCTGGCTGTTTGCCATCATTACAACTGCCAAATCAAGGCCATTCTTTACATAAGCTGTAAATGTACACTTATCCACTGGAGGGTGCCATTGTCTAACATGTGAAGGACAAAAACCTATTGACAAATTTAGCCACTGCTTATTCACAAAGTGCTGGTGTAACTCAGCGGGTCAGGAAGCATCTCTGGAAAAACGGGTAGGTGACATTTCGGGTTGCCGCACTTCTTCAGACTGAAAGCACAATATTCTTTCATAAGATACATCAAAAATCTCAGACAACCCTTTAATTATCAATGGTACACAAAAGGCTGGAGAAACTCAGCGGGTGCAGCAGCATCTAAGGAGCGAAGGAGATAGGCGACGTTTCGGGTCGAGACCCTTCTTCAGACGTTATTTGCAACGGACCAGAACGAATACGCCTCAGTCGTTACAGACTTCATAAAGAAATGCGTGGAGAACTGCATCCCTACAAAAACCTTCCGAGTATCTCCCAATCAGAAGCCTTGGATGAACTTTGAGATCCGCACTCTTCTGAAGTCCACACACTCGGGCATTCATATCTGATGATACAGTGGTCTACAAGAAGTCCAGATATGACCTTGGTAAGGCCATCAAAAAGGCGAAAAGGGGCTTTCTGGCCGATGTCAGAAAATCCTTCAGAGGGGTGAACCCTCAAAAAGCGCCTGGACCTGATGGTATACCCGGTCATGTTCTAAACACCTGTGTGGACCAACTGGCTGGCGTTTTTACGGACAATTTCAACCTCTCACTTCTGAGGTCTGAGGTTTCCACCTGCTTTAAAAGGGCATCAATTATACCGGTGCCCAAGAAGAGCAAGGTGACGTGCCTCAATGACTATCGACCAGTGGCACTAACGTCGGTGGCGATTAAGTGCTTTGAGAGGTTGATCATGGTGCAAATCAACTCCTCAACAAAAACCTGGACCCACTGCAGCTCGCTTACCGCCACAACAGATCAACGGTGGATGCGATCTCGCTGGCTCTCCACTCCGCTCTGGACCACTTGGACAACAAAAACTCATATGTCAGCCTGTTATTCATTGATTACAGCTCGGCATTTAATACAATCATCCCCTCCAAGCTGGTTACCAAACTCTCAGAACTGGGTCTCTGCGCATCCCTCTGCAATTGGATCCTCGACTTCCTCATTCACAGACCACAGACTGTTCGTATTGGTGGAAATGTGTCAGCCTCGATAACAATCAGCACGGGAGCTCCTCAAGGCTGCGTGCTCAGCCCCCTGCTGTACTCACTCTATACTCATGACTGTGTAGCCGGTCACAGTGCGAACTCCATCATCAAGTTCGCTGACGACACCACTGTAGTGGGACGTATCACTGATGGGGACGAATTAGAGTAGAAAAGGGAGATTGACTGACCAAATGGTGCCTGCACAATAACCTGGCCTTCAACACCAGCAAAACCAAGGAACTGATTGTGGACTTAGGAAGCAGTAGGATGGGGACCTACAGTCCTGTTTATATCAATGGGTCAATGGTGGAAAGGGTCAAGAGCTTCAAATTCCTGGGTGTGCACATCTCTGAAGATCTCTCCTGGTCCGAGAACACGGATGCAATTATAAAGAAAGCACATCAGCACCTCTACTTCCTGAGAATATTATGGAGAGTCAGTATGTCAAGGAGGACTCTCTCTAACTTCTATATGTGCACAGTAGAGAGCTTGCTGACCGGTTGCATCGTGGCTTGGTTCGGCAACTTGAGTGCCCAGGAACGGAAAAGACTACAAAAAGTAGTAAACACTGTCTTCCGGTGGCGCTATGGAGACCTAGAGGATAGCGCCAGCCAGCTCCGCAAAAAAATCGGAAAAAACGGGGGTTTTAAAGGACTTACCGGCTGTCTGCTGCACACTGCCTGCCGTTTCTTCACCGACTGTGCCGAGTGACGTCATCAGGCGCGCGACTAACTATGTCGACGGCACGGAGCCCTACCGACAAGGTGAAAGGTCGACCAACCCGGCAGAGACCGGGAGAAGGCCAAACTGAAGCCTCGGAGTCGAGTAGGACTCGATCCCTGGAGGATGTATCCAAAAAATCAGGGACAAAAATGGAAGGTGAGGAATTGAAAACTTTCATTTCTCAACAGATGGCTGGCTTAAAGGAAGAAATAAAGGAAGAAATAAAAGGATATAAAGGAAGAAATAAACCAAATGAATACTCAGATGGATACTCAGTTGAATCAGATAGAAAAATCAACTGAATCAATTACAACCGGGAAACAAAAAAGTCAAACATTGAAAAAAAGGTCAAGAAATTATCGGATGATTTTGAAGGAAGAATTTATTGAAAATGTTTAATGATATGGAAAAGAAGATGGACAAAAAACTTGAAAAAGCTTAAAAAAGACTTCCATAATAAGGATTAATCCTATTGAAGAAGTACAGGAACACCAGATGGCTGGAATAAGGAACCTTAAACAAATAGCTGAGAAGAAGTGTTTTGACTACAGCGCAGCTGATTACAGAAAATGAACGCCTAATGAACCTGCATGACTAAAACAACAGAGAAATGTACTGAGCTAGAAGGACATCAGAGAAGGCAAAACCTGAGAATTGCGGGGATTCCTGAAGGTCGAGAGAATATCGACGGCCCTTCGAGAATTCACTGCTAAACTACTCAAAGAAGTACTATCTCTGGAAGAAATGCCTTTACTAGCTCGTGCTCATAGAGTCAGCAGACGCCAGACCAGACCAGGGGCCCCTCCGAGACAAATGATTTTAAAGGTACAATATGACTTTGTACTGGATGAGATTATGCGAAAAGCTTCAAGAATCAAAGGCTTGACATTCGAAGGTCAAAGGATTAGTATCTATCGAGACTATCCACCCAGAGGTCGCCAGGAAACGGAAAGCATTTAATGAAGCCAAAGGTCTTATGAGGGGAGTAGGAAACCTGAGATACGTTTTGAATTATCCAGCTATCCTAAGAGTTACTTATAACAATGCCGAACATTTCTTTAAAACCCCAGCAGCAGCTTTGGAATTTGCCCAACAGTCAAGACCTGAAGAGTATCTACAAGCAAATATATCTGACTTTTACTACTTTTACTACTTTTTAGATATCCAACATGGACTCTTAACACCCAGTGAGAATTCTACAAGATAATATTGGACTTGATGGAATGGACAATGTCGAACGGAATGGAGAGGAATAAAAATGAGATCCGAAATTGTTATCTGGATATTGATAATTGATAATTAGTCCTAACATATAACTAACATAAATAAATAACATATACTTTAATATCACATACGCGGTTTTATTATTAGGATTATTGTTCCCCTTTTTTTTCATTAATTAAGATTGTTCACTATTACTAATCACTATTACTAATAATTAACAACTGATTTTCCTTTTTTGAATTGACTTAATTGTATGTTATTTTCTTTTTTATATAGCCTTTATATTTTATATGTTTAATATTACTTAGATTTTTAAGTCATCTTTAGATATAGATACTTTTATAGGATTAATCCTATCCTTTTCCCCTTCCTATTTCTATTACCACCCCCTTTTCTTTTTCCCTTAATATTATACCCCCGTTAAAATATTGCTATGGAATAATAATTCCCCAAATCTAGGAGCTGGCCTAGTTAACAACATCAATGATGGAAGTCATTAAGAATGGATAGTCATGTTAATATGGCTAAACACAAACTACATCTATTCCAGATGTAGTTCTTTCCATCTTTACACATAACACTTTAATCTATCTTTTATTTATCTTCATATCTATTGTATTTCTCGGTTTGAATGGAGTAATATATTTGTACCAATGGAGATATATTCGTGAGGGACAAAAAGAGTGATTTAAAATTAATCTATTTCAAGGTTCAGGTGTAAGGTTGGGTCTATCGCGCTGATCCTTAGACTCTATTAGATCTCTACAAATTTTAAAATGCAAGACTTAAAAAAGAAATATGGGGAATGAGGGATTAATGTTTTGCAGTTGGAATGTTAAAGGTATTAATGAACCGATTAAAGAGAGGAAAAGTATTGGCACATTTAAAGCAAGTAAAGCTGATGTAATTTTTTATTCAAGAAACCCACTTAAAAAAAAGATGCGGAAAACAGGTTGAAAGCTAAATGGGATAGATAAAATATATCATTCTTCTTTTACACATAAATCAAGAGGCGTAGCAATATTATTTCGTAAAGGCATTTTATTTAAACATACATCAACCATAGCTGATAAAGATGGCAGATACATTATTGTGAATAGGAGAATTAAATACAGAAAAAATGATTTTTGTTAATATAATAATGACCAAATTTTTGATAGCCCATTGTTTTTTAGGAAAGTATTTAACAATATCCCGGAATTAACACAATATAATTTGATAATTGGAGGAGATTTTAACTGTACATTGGATCCCTATTTAGACAGATCTATAAAACAAAGGAAAATTAAATCACATTCAATGATTTATTAAATGCATACATGCAAATGACGACCAATATTAAAGATGTTTGGAGAACAGAAAACCTACGGGACGAGAATCTTCTTTTACTCTCCAGTACATAAAACTTATTCAAGAATAGATTATTTTTTGGTGGATGCAAAACTTATTTCACTTACTTATGAAGCTAAATATGATAATATTATAACTCAGAATCATGCGCCATTAACATTTAAAATTAAAATCAATGGTAAAATAGAAAACTCAGGACAGTGGAAACTTAACCCACAAATTTTAAAAAATAAAGCCACCCAGAATATATCACAACTCAAATTAAGATTTTTTTTGAAATAAATGATCAACCAGAGATATCCCGTTCTTTATTAAGGGAAACATTTAAAGCATATCTCCGGGGAATCATGATTTCTTCACAAGCATTCCATAACAAAAAGATTCGGAAAGAACAACAAAGATTTAGAAAAGGAGATTAAACAATTAGATATGCCAGAATGCAACAAAACCAGATATAATATTACATAATAAAATTGTAACATTGAAATATAAATTAAACAAAATATATACAGATCAAGTGATAAAATTTTAATCAACATACTAAACAATTACAGTTTGAATTTTGGGGACAAACCCCAAAAATTATTGGCTCGACAACTAAGGAAAATTGAAGCGGAAAAAAATCATACATAGGATTAAATCACAAAACGGTGAATTATTAATACAACCTAAAGATATTAATGAAAGATTTAAGCAATATTATAAAAATTTATACACTGCTAAAGCAACAGTAAATAAAATAGAAATAGATGCATTCTTAAAAAAATGTAACCTGAAAGGACTGGATTTACAAAACAGGATTTACAAAACAGAGAATTGGTCTGAAGAAGGGTCTCGACCCGAAACGTCGCCTATCTCCTTCGCTCCTTAGATGCTGCTGCACCCGCTGAGTTTCTCCAGCTTTTTGTGTACCCCAGAGAATTATTAAAGGCTGATATTTCAATAAATGAAATTGAAGAATCTATTAGATCATTAAAAAACGGTAAAACACCGGGACCCGATGGTATAGGTTCGGAATTTTATAAAATATTTCATGATTATATGGTTCCATACCTGAAATCATTATATGAACAGATACATGCACAACAGAAATTACCAGATACGTTGAATGAATCTATTATAACACTTATACCTAAAATAAATAAAGATTTGGATGAACCAGGATCATATAGAGCAATAGCTCTATTAAATACAGATCAAAAGATATTAACAAAAATATTAGCAAAAAAGATTGAGTTTCAGTCGTTAACGAACTAATCCATTCCCGACCAAAAAGATACTCTTCATACAACCTAAGACGGTTGTTCGATATTATATATTCGAAAAGAGGTGATAAAAAAGATTTAGTAGTCATTTCGCTTGATGCAGAAAAAGCTTTTGACCAAGTAGAATGGCCTTATTTATTCTCGGTGATGGAAGCTTTTAAACTGGGGGAGAAGTTTATTACTTGGATTGAATTACTATATGCAAACCCAACAGCTAGAATAACAACAAATTGAATGTTATCAACTAAATTTAATTTATCTCGAGGTTGTAGACAAGGTTGTCCTCTATCACCTTTATTGTTTGCATTAGCAATAGAACCTCTTGCCCAGAGGGTGAGATTACACCCGGAAATATATGGATATGATACTACAGATACTAAGAATAAAATCTCCTTATATGCGGATGATGTTATACTTTATATCACTGAGCCAGAAATAAGTATCCGAAATTTGTTAAAACTAATAACGGAATTTGGATCACTCTCAAGGATATAGTATTAATTGGAATAAAAGTGAAACTTATGCCAATAACGGTGAAGAATTTACATATATTACAACAATTTTCCTTTTAAGATAACAAATGAAAATATTAAATATCTTGGAATTTTTTGTTACAAAAAGATTTGACTCTTTATTTAAATTTAATTTCCCTCCATTACTGCATAAATTAAATAAGAAATTTTATACTGGAAAAGCTTACCTATTTCAATGATAGGTAAAATTAATGCAATAAAAATGATTTTTCTCCCACAATTTATTATATTTATTTTCAATTAATTCCGAATATCTTCCTAAAATTTTTTTTTAAAAAGTAGACTCCATAATTACTAACTTTATCTGGGATTATAAGGAGCCATAGAATAAATAAAAAACACTTATGTAAATCTAAAATAAACGGAGGATTAGCATTACCAAATCTTATGTTTTATTACTGGGCAGTTAATATTAAAAAATATGAATTTTTGGATAGAAGAATTAGATAATAAACCAAATTGGTAAAATATGGAAAAAGAAGATTGTTCTCCATTTGAAATTAGCTCTAATAATATTTGCTAACACTAATGTAGCTAAGAAAGTTTATAATGAAAATCCGATAATAGAAAATGGAATCCGCATCTGGAAACAAATAAAGAAAGCATTAAAACTAAAATCTATACCATTAGGTCTTACAATTGCCAATAATTTTGTGTTTAAAACCTTCAATGTTGGGATAAGGCTTTTTTACAATGGAAAAATAAAGGAATTTCTAAGATGGGTGATCTTATAAGGAAAATATTTTTCTTTCATTTCAAGAGTTAAAATAAATTTATGGGCTGCACAATAAAGAATATTTAGATATTTACAAATTAGAAATTATGCTTCTGCAAATATACAAGAATTTAGAAATAGAAAGACAGAAATTTTAGATGAATGCTTGAATAAACACCCAAATACGGAATTAAAAATGATATCATATATATATAATATTTTTATTGGAAAATGATACCCCATCAACAGAAACATATAGAGAGTCTTGGGAAAAGGAATTAGGTCAAATAATAAGACCAGAAATATGGGGATGGAAGTCTACAACATATACATCATTGCTCGTTAAATGCTAAACATTCCCTTATACAGTTTAAAATACTACATAGATTACATTATTCTAAATCTAAATTACATTATATTTTCCCAAAGATATCTCCTACATGTGATAAATGTCAAATTTCAGAAGCAAATTTGTCACATTCATTACTAACTGTATAAAAATTGTAGAATACTGGAATGAAATATTTAAGATTATTTCGAATGTTGTCAATATAAGTATGACTCCTGACCCAAAGTTAATTATACTTGGAATATTTGAAACTGACCAACTAATAACAATTGAATCAAAGAACTTTTATTGACTACTGTCTAATAATTGGGGAAAAAATTAATATTAAAATTTTGGAAAGGCCCTGCATTCCCAACAATCAAAATGTGGAATACAGAAATGTCGGAGACACTCCATTTGGAGAGATTGAGGCTTATCCTTATGGATAGGTTAACCTCTTCAGAATGATTTGGTCTCCGTATATTAAATATTTAGAGGGTCATAACGGTTCGGCGCGAGGACTTGACTGAGGCCTGGATATTTGAATGGATGAAGAAATATATATAATAAATCATGAATATATCTTTAAGGGCGAATTAATGACGAATATTCTATTCTCCATCAAACCTTTCTTATTCTTTATTCTTTTTTCTATTTTCTTATATCTATATAAAAAAATAGAAAATAGTATAGAAACAAATGATCTTAACCTCTTAATACCGGTATGAATATAAATATTATATTCTTAAATAGTATCTTATATTTTTAATTATATAAAATTGTGTATTTTCAATTATATAATAATTTTAAATTTTAAATCAGTGATAACACAAATATTGTTAACTTTACGAAAATATAATGAATATTATAAAAGTTTTACTAGTATTTCATATTATTAATCACATAATATTTAGCATTATACTTAAAATTAGAGACAAAATAAATAGTATTAACAGTTTGAGTATATTGCTAATATTATAAATGTATTATTAGTATCATGTATTCTTAGTTATATAAAATATATAACCTTGAAAATTATAATTAAGAACAATACAAATAATATTAATAGTATGAATTGATCATTAATATTATGTATTTTTACTATAGTAAAATAATGTACTCTGTTATTATTTTGTTTCTATAATAAATAAATTTTTTAAAAAAATAAATAAAAAAATAAAAAAAGTAGTAAACACTGCCCAGTCCATCATCGGCTCTGACCTCCCTACCATCGAGGGGATCTATTGCAGTCGCTACCTCAAAAAGGGTGGTAGCATCATCAAGGACCCACACTATCCTGGCCACACACTCATCTCCCCGCTACCTTCGGGTAGAAGGTACAGGAACCTGAAGACTGCAACGACCAGGTTCAGGAATAGCTACTTCCCCACAGCCATCAGGCTATTAAACTTAACTCAAACAAAACTCTGAACATTAATAGCCCATTATCTGTTTATTTGCACTCTGTTTATTTATTCTTGTGTGTATATATTTATATAACGGTATATGGATGCACTGATCTGTTCTGTATTCATGCCTACCATATTCTGTTGAGCTGAAGCAAAGCAAGAATTTCATTGTCCTATCTGGGACACATGATAATAAACTCTCTCAAATCTTGAATCTCAAAATCCAAATTAAACAAAATTTTTTCAAATGTTTCTGCTATATGTGATCAATGTCAGCAGTTAGAAGCTAATCTAACGCATTCATTCACAAAATGTACAAAAATTACTAATTTTTGGACAGATATTTTTAAGATAATCTCGAATGTAGTTAATGCAAATTTAACTCCAGACTCAAAATTAATCATATTAGGAATATTAGAAATGGATCAGCTACTAACAACACAGCAAATAATTTTTATTGATTATAGTTTAATAATTGGTAAAAAATTAATACTAAGATTTTGGAAAGGTCCCACATCCCCCACAATCAAAATGTGGATTACAGAAATGTCGGAGACACTTCACCTGGAAAGATTAAGACTTGTCCTATTGGACAGGCTAGATCAATTCAGAGGAATATGGTCTCCATTTATTGAATACTTAAAGGGTTAAGGTGGTCCAGTTCGAGGCCCTGACTGAAGCCTGAATGAAGCAATAGATGAAGAATTATATACAATAGACCACGAATATATCTCCAATGAATACTATCTTGCTTAATACTCCACTCATTTTATCGATTTTTTATTTCTATCTTATTTCTTTTTATTATTTCTCTTTACTTCCTACTGTTATAAAATAATAAAAAATATAGAAGTATAAATAACAATGACTAAATTTTAAACATATTAAGAATGTATGTGACGAATAATATGTTTCTTTGTTTTGATTTTATATAATTTCTTCTTAATATGTATTTACTTCTAATAAAAATATTTTACACAAAATCTTGAATCTCTTGTATTAGACAAAGCTAATTAAAGTTTGCCATTCAGCCAATTATCTCAATGTAACATGATTATTAATAGACTACAAGATAGGCGGGTTAGTGAGGTTATTGAACTCATTCAAATTCAAGTTATTCATAGAAATTATATTCCATTAACAGAAATCCAGAAATGCTGGAAGTGTGAGGGAGAGAGAGAGTTATGAGCCTGTCCCGGTCGACTTTTTGGTCGACTCTAGGCGACTGCTGCAAAATTTTCAAATTGGCAACAGTGGCGACAATTATTGCTGCCGTAGGTTGTCGTAGGTGCTGTTGTAGTTTGTCGCCAGGTGTCGTAGGTGAATTCCATTAAAACTAGTCCCTGGCAGTCCCTCAAGAGTCGCCTAAGTGGGACAGGCCCATTAGAATTTTAGGTTGATGACCTTTCATCTGATGGGCATTTGGAGCAATTTCTATTCTTGGTACAGAAATTGTTGATGGATTAGTCATTGTTTTCTAATGCGTGCTACATTCAGAAACTGTCAATTTGGAAATTTAAAAACATCCCTTACTCTTTGTTTCAAAAGGAATAGTGGAAACAACCAGGTAACAGCAGAATTGTTGGTTTAACATTAATTGTTGGGAAGTTAGAACAAATTCCTTAAAAAACAGAATGTGCATTAGATTTCGGAATGGATTTATAATGGTAGGCCATATCTGATTAGGGGATTGAATTTTATTATTAACAAAATAGATAATATTACTAGATTAATTCTTCATGTCCCTGTACAGAACATTTGTTACTTTAGAAATTAGAAAAACTTACAGCACAGAAATAAACCATTCCTTCCTTCTATTCTGTTGTGTACTGTCAATATCTATATAGTGCAGCCAAATTAACCTCACTCCTTTCCTTGTGTATTACTTTTTGTTTCAAAGCATTTAATCGTTGAATAAATAATATTGAAAATTATCATAGCAGCATTAACTACATTTTTGGAGAGATATTCCACAATGTTCTCATAATCTCCCATCACGCACTCTTCATGAAAATGGCTAATTGTTGACTTACTTAGCAATGTCTCCCCAATCAGGAAAAAATATAAATTTCCTTTCCCACTTCATCATATGCACCCATTTTACTCAAGCTTCCTTGCTTAAATGGACAAATGTCTAATCGTTGGGGCGTGGAGAAGGTTTGGATTGGGAGGGATCTGCCCAAGATAAATTTGTATTTAAAACAATTTCAGAGCACTTAATGGCCTTTCCACTGCAAATGCTTTGGGTACAGAGTGGGTTAATTCCTAAGAAAATTGTCAATTTCCCTACTCATATCCTGCCCGACCTGCAGAGTTCTTCCACCACTTTTTTTGCTCAAGACTCCAGCATGTGCAGTCTCTTGTGTCTCCATTGTTCATGATTACATCTATGTGCTGGGTCCAGGACAAGTCATCTGAGATGCTAACACCCAGGAATTTGAAGCTACTAACTCTCTCCACAACCAACCCACCAATAAAAACTGACTCCTGACTTCTCCCCTTCTGAAGCCAATTATCAATTCCTTTGTTTAATTGACGTTGAGGGGCAGATTATTGTTGTTGCGCCACACCTCCAGGTGTTCATCTCTATGCCTCTATGCTGATTCATTGCCATCAGTGGTTCAGCCAACTACAGTGGTGTTGTTGGTGAATTGATGGCGTTGGAGCTGTGCTTCGCCATTCAGTCGTGAGTGTAGTGAGAGTAGAGCAGGAACTAAGCTCGCAGTTTTGAGCTGCACCTGTATTGATGGATGCACATTGCAGCCTTCTGTGATATCAGTGCCATCTGTGATATTGACTCAACTTGTTTGATTTTTGTTCCTTTTAATCTCTTCTTTTATCTGGGAGGACATGCAGAGCCCGAACTCCGTATTTTGCAACTCTTGCAGTCTTTTGTCTCTGTTCTCACATAAACTGCTTTCCTTTCCATTTACAAACAATCCCCATGGTCACCCCAGTTTCACTCTATCAGAGCGTAGAGCTGTGCTTTATTTCAAACCAACCATTTGCTGTGCTTTTTCAAACCAACCACATTTTCATTTTCAAACCACATTAGGGGCACTCAAGGTCAGTAAGACCACACTCACAGTTTAGTAGACATGTGTTCCGTGTTATTCACAGGTCAGACTGAGAGACATGACCCTCTCTCTTCCCCCATCTAGCAGAGACTGACTGAGGCACTCAACACTTCCGAGATATATAGTCCCTCCGGAAGGGACGTGGGCTTCAGGAGAGCGAATCTCAACATTTTCTAAACACTAATAACTCTTTTATTTTTCATCGATGTGAAAAATCCTCTTGTCCTGCGCAGCGGAGGGGGACTCTGAGTAAGATGACCAAAAATCACAGCCATAAGTGGCAGTGTTTTTTCTAAAATCAATATACAGAACAACAGGAAGTGGTCAAGCTCAGACTTTTAGTTATATAGATTGCATTCAAGATTTTAGTAACTAAGAAAACAAAGAAAACCACCAGCTAGAAAATTGATCTGAATAAATAATTTTGAAATAAAATTAGGGCACAAAAAAGTTTATCACTAAACCACGTTGCAACTAAAAGCAACACATTATTTTATGCTAGGTACAGGTGGTGATACAGGGCCACAACAGAACAGGTGGGACTTGTGACAAGCCAGCTTTAGGAAATGAAAATAAAGAACTTTCTGAATCAACTTCTTTCCAATCAAAGCTCAATTTAATCTTGTATACTTTTGTTATTTTTGGTTTGGTGAGACTGATTTATATTCAGAGGCCAGCTTATATTTACATCTGCATTCATATTTATAATGGCTGGTTCACAATTGAAGTGCCAGGATGGACAGTGGCTGGAAGCAATTGTTAGAATTTGGGATGATATCCAACTGTCCTGCAAGTATAAATGCCCATTGGAGACTGTTGCCAAATCCTGCCAGTTGCTGTGGTTTCTGCGAATGTCATTCATCTCTCACTCCTCCTCCCGCATCAGTGCTAAATTATACCAGTTTCCAGCTTTGACATTTATGTCAAGGAAATGGATTAGCGGGTGGTCAAACACATTTTTTGTGGCAGGAAGTTATTCTAATAGAGAAAGGTTCTTCCCGACAGTTTCTGAATGCTCCTACTGAGAAGATCTCAGTAAATTGTCATTTATTACTGAGGTCAATGGTAAATTGACAGAAGGGATATAATTTGGTCGCAAAGACAGGGAGAAACTGGTTCAACAAAAAGTAAGTTGGACATGCAGAGATAATGGTCTAGGAATTAGACACAAAATGTTGGAGTAACTCAGCAGGACAGGCAGCATCTCTGGTTAGAAGGAATGAGTTATGTTTTGGGTCTCAACCTGAAATGTCACCCATTCCTTCGAACCAGAGATGCTGCCTGTCCCACTGAGTTACTCCAACATTTTGTGTCTGTCTTTGGTGTAAACCTGAATCTGCAATTTCTTCCAACACATTTGGTCTCGGAATCCTTGGGTGCCTGGAAATGTGCAGTGCACGGCAGGTCAATTAATAATATTTTCCAAAAGTCCACCACTACAAAATTATTTTGTGGGCACAAGACCTAATCCATCATCCGCAGTAAATAAAAATGACCATGCTCTAATCACGTGCTCAAATGCTTCTCTTCACACCACCAATTGTGGAGAAGGAGAAGGGAGTGGTGCAATGGGTAGGGCCCCAGAAGAGAGACAGTAGTGTGAGCTAGGTTAGGATCTGGAGTGTTTGGCCTATGAACTTCTGAGGATGGAGAAAATGACTTTAAAACTGCCATGCTTTTAATGTTATTCTGAATTACAACAATGTTTTTAGAGCGTTCCAGAAAGGCAAGCAATGAAGAGCTTTGAATAAATCGCACACTCTTTGTTGTCCTCTTTCTTCAGAAAAAAGTGGGTTCCTCCCCTGCCTGTCTAATGGAACCCACACCTGCATTTCCCCCAAATCTCACATGACTCACCCCCAGCATCCCAGACCTGGCCTTCCAGCCTGAATGTTTCTCCATTGATTGTGTGAACAGAATAGAGGCATCGGGGAAGGAGATTAGGCAGAGGTGTCTATCTCATAGTAAACTCTTTGTGGTCCTGTCCAACTATACTCGCCACACCTTGAACACCTGGCAGTTAAGTGCCATCCTATCTACTCCCCGAGGGAATTCACTTCCATCATCGTGACCGCAATCGGTCTACACCACCCCAGACAGACAATTGTTTACCACTAGAAGTGCTGCCTGCTCTGGCCAACAAACACTATGCTGTGTACCTTAACACCTTCCCTATCAGTCCCTTTGGAAGAAGTCACTTCCAAACTAGCACCTCCACGGGCACCCTGGGGGATTTCAGAGACTGCTGGGCACTGAGGGGGGTTGAGTGTAACCCGGACAAGGATTGTAATATAGTTGTTTCGTAGTTTACTTGGTATATTTGTTTTGTCTTATACTATGGTGGTGGGTTCTGTTTCATTTTATTGTGTTGTAAATACTATTTGAATGATTGAATCAATATTTTTGATTTTAAAAAATAACTAGCACCAGCACATGGTCCTGCAGCACAAGAGGATAAAATACCCTCAAACACTGCTATACCAACTTCAGAGATGCCCAACACTTCTTTCCCAGTGACTGAAGAGCGTAGCCCCAGCAGAGGGGACTGCACAGAGCTGGTCAGGGGTGGCAGAGGAATGAGTACGGGGCTGCTTGGAGTCAATAGACTGGGTGATGTTCAAGGACTTGTCAACAGACCTGCTTGAATACGCCACAGTTGCTACAGACTTCATAAGGAAACGTGTTCCCCTGATAACCATCTGAGTGTTCCCCAACCAGAAGCCTTGGATGAACCAGGGGGTCTGCAATCTTCCAAGGACCAAATCTCAAGCATTCACGTCTGGTGACGTAGATTCACACAAAAGTCCAGGTAAACCTCAATAAAGCCATCTAAAAGGCTAAAAGAGACTTTGCTCTAAATTGGAGGATGAGATGGGCATTCAGCAGCTGTGACATGCCTTGCACACTATCACTTTCTACAAAGCAAAACCAGGTAGTAGCTCAAGCAACAGTAAGCATCACTCCCAGACGAGCTCAATGCATTCTACGCACATTTCAATAGGGATAACGCTTATGTGCCTACCCGGGCTCCTATTGCCCCTGATGATATTACAATCTGAGTCAATAAATAATAGACAATAGACAATAGGTGCAGAAGTAGGCCATTTGGCCCTTCGAGCCAGCACCGCCATTCAATGTGATCATGGCTAATCATCCCCACTCAGTACCCCGTTCCTGCCTTCTCCCCATATCCCCCGACTCCGCTATCTTTAAGAGCCCTATCTAGCTCTCTCTTGAAAGTATCCAGAGAACCAGCCTCCACGGCCCTCTGAGGCAGAGAATTCCACAGACATAACTCTATGTGAGAAAAAGTGTTTCCTCGTCTCTGTTCTAAATGGCTTACCCTTTATTCTTAAACTGTGGCTCCTGGTTCTGGACTCCCCCAACCTCGGGAACATGTTTCCTGTCTCTAGCATGTCCAGACACTTAATAATCTTATATGTTTCAATAAGATACCCTCTCATCCTTCTAAACTCCAGAGTATACAAGCCCAGCCGTTCCATTCTCTCAGCATATCACAGTCCCGCTAATTAACCTTGTAAACCTACGCTGCACTCCTTCATAGCAAGAATGTCCTTCCTCAAATTAGGGGACCAAAACTGCACACAATACTCCAGGTGTTGTCTCACTAGGGCCCTGTACAACTGCAGAAGGACCTCTTTGCTTCTATATTCAACTCCTCTTGTTATAAAGGCCAACATGCCATTCGCTTTCTTCACTGCATGCTTACTTTCATTGACTGATGAGCAAGGACCCTCAGATCCCGTTGCACTTTCCCTCTTCCCAACTTGACACCATTTAAATAGTAATCTGCCTGCCTGTTTTTGCCACCAAAGTGAATGACCTCACATTTATCCACATTAAACTGCAACTGCCATGCATTTGCCCGACCACGTGTGAACAAGAGGAAGAGGATTGGACTTTCCTGCCTTCCCTCACAGTGGGAACCATTGTGGGGGGATGTTTTTATGTTTAATGTCAAATTCTTTAGTTGTGTTTTATCTTGATTTGTGTGCTTCAATGGCAACTCAAATTTCACTACGCCAATTGGTGTATGTGACAATAAATGTCCTTTGTCCTTTGTCACCCAACCTGTCCAGGTCACCCTGCATTCTCATAGCATCCTCCTCACAGTTCACACTGCCACCCAGCTTTGTGTCATCTGCAAATGTGCTAATGTTACTTTGAATCCCTTCATCTAAATCATTGATCTACATTGTAAATAGCTGCCCGAGCCTTGCGGTACCCCACTAGTCACTGCCTGCCATTCTGAAAGGGACCCGTTAATCCCTACTCTTTGTTTCCTGTCTGCCAACCAATTTTCTTTCCATGTCAGCACTCTACCCCCAATACCATGTGCCCTAATTTTGCCCACTAATCTCCTGTGTGGGACCTTATCAAATGCTTTCTGAAAGTCCAGATACTCTACATCCACTGGCTCTCCCTTGTCCATTTTCCTAGTTACATCCTCAAAAAATTCCTGAAGATTAGTCAAGCATGATTTCCCCTTTGTAAATCCATGCGGATTCGGACCGATCCTGTTACTGCTATCCAAATGTGCGGTTATCTCATCTTTTATAATTGACTCCAGCATCTACCCCACAACCGATGTCAGGCTAACTGGTCTATAATTCCCTGTTTTCTCTCTCCCGCCTTTCTTAAAAAGTGGGATAACATTAGCTATCCTCCAATCCACAGGAACTGATCCTGAGTCTATAGAACATTGGAAAAGTATCACCAATGCATCCACGATTTCTAGAGCCACTTCCTTAAGTACCCTGGGATGCAGACCATCAGGCCCTGGGGATTTATCAGCCTTCAGTCCCATCAGTCTACCCAACACCATTTCCTGCCTAATGTGGATTTCCTTCAGTTCCTTCTGAATCTTCTGACGTCACCTTAAATGACATCAGAAGATTCTTCAGGAGAGTGATCTCTCAGAAAGCTAGGTCTTTAAAAAGGCATGAATAATACCAGTGTCCAGAAAGAGCAAAGTGATAGGCCTCAATGACCACCAGCCAATGGCACTAACATTCATGGCGAAGAAGTGGTATAAGAGGTTGATTATGGTGCTTGCTGGTTACCTTCCCTTCACACTCTGTCTTGATCCAGGATCTTGACCCGAAGCATCAGCCATTCCTTTACCACTATAGATGCTACCTGACTCGTTGTGTCTTCCAGCAGCTTATTGCTACATCCAAATTCCAGCACCTGCAGTTGTTGGTGTCACAACTTCTTAAAGATGTTAAGTGTAGGACCTATCCTGCTGTATGCTCAATTGAAAATCCACAATGACATGGAGTTCAACTTCCAAATGTTTGGACACTTAAACATAATTAGTATATTGTAGTTTGACACTTGAGGTTGGGTGACCTTGGTTTTGCAGTGCATCATTGGAGGTTGAATGGTGTAGAGTCATGGAGTGATAGAGTGTGGAAACAGGCCCTTCGGCCCAACTCTCCCACACCAGCCAACAATGTCCCAGCTACACTAGTCCCACCTGCCTGCGCTTGATCCATATCCCTCCAAACCAGTCCTATCCATGTACCTGTCCAACTGTTTCTTAAACGATGACCTCAACTACCTCCTCTGGCAGCTTGTTCCTTACACCCACCACCCTTTGTGTGAAAAGGTTACCCCTCGGATTCATATTAAATCTTTTCCCCTTCACCTTGAACCTATGTCCTCTGCTACTCGATTCCCCTACTCTGGGCAAAAGACTCTGTGCATCTACCTGATCTACTCCTCTCATGATTTTGTATACCTCTATAAGATCTCCCCTCATCCTCCTGCGCACCATGGAATAGCGACCCAGCCTACTCAAACTCTCCCTATAGCTCACACCTGGCAACATCCTCGTAAATCTTTTCTGAACTCTTTCAAGCTTGACAATATCTTTCCTATAACATGGTGCCCAGAACTGAACACAATATTCTACATGCAGTCTCACCAACGTCTTATACAACTGCAACATGACCTCCCAACTTGAGGCACACCACTAGTCACAGGCATCCAGTCTGAGAAGCAACCTTCCAACATTACCCTCTGCTTCCTTCCATGGAGCCAATTTGCTATCCCTTCATCTATCTCTCCTCGGATGCCATTCGATCTAACCTTCCAGAGCAGCCGACCATGCGGAACCTTGTCGAACGCCTTACTGAAGTCCATGTACACAACATCTACAGCTCTGCCCTCATCAACCTTTTTGGTCACGTCTTCAAAAAAATCAATCAAATTTGTGACATGACCTCCCACGTACAAAACCATGCTGACTGTCCTAAATCAGCTCCTGCCCATCCAAATGCCTGTATATCATATCCCTCAGAATACTCTCCAGTAGCTTACCACCGGCAGATGTTAAGCTCACCAGCCTATAGTTCCCAGCATTTTCCCTGCAGCCCTTCTTGAAAAGAGGCACAACATTTGCCACCCTCCAGTCTCTATTTTATTTAGTTGTCTTATGATCTTTCATTTTTTTATTTGGCTTAAGACATGGTGGGAATAGCTGATAAGCTTCAAACACACGTACTTTGCAGGGGTAACAATTGGATTTGGGTTTTGGAAGCACTAGGGCGAATTCTCATGTAGTTTCTGTTGCCAGTTCTGGGTCGAAACATCGCAATCTTAGACCTAAACTTCCCTTTATAGTGTGCTGAATCATGCCACAAACTTGCACTTATGAAAATCATGAAATCAGCAAGCCGCTGTCATCACCGTGAATGTCAGGCGTCTCAATCCATTGCAACATCATATATGCATGGAGAGTACAGAAGGAAATCCCAAACTAGGCAAACTGCAAAAAACTTCCTGAGAAATTTTGCAGTTCATTTATCAATGAAGTTCCTTTTGTTGCCGATAAACATTGCTATAAACGGTAGAATTTCTGGTCGATCTTACTTCTCCATTTTAGTTACTCCAACTACCAGAAAAAGAAATAGCAGTGAATCTTGTTGCCAGTGAATTAACTTCATGTTGGGGTCAAGGAGAGAGCGTTCATGTCGCTGACCCGTTTCCACCAATCTTTCCACCACAACGCACAAGGTCCACAAGAAGCGCAAGAAGCAATTGTATGCAGATGCAGAGAAGTGTGGTCAGATCTGGCTAAACAATTTCTAATCTTGTGATGTGGACTCGATAAGAAGAAATTCATGTTCTATTGATGGCATTATATAATAGTTAGTTGTGTGTATCTGTGATATAAGAAGTTTCGTTCCTGACACATAAAGCCAAGGGAAAGTAACAGCAGGAAAAAGTAGACATGGATATTTTCCACTTCCTAATTTTTGGATTTATGTTTTATACTACGTGCATAAAAGTTTTGAGAAATATGTAACAAATTAGGCAAATGGTATCAAAAATAGGCTGAACACTGGATACATCAAAGGGTATGAACAAAGCTGCATACCAACTGCATTGCTTAAGTTCTTGGACAGCAAATCAGGTCAAGTCAACACTTCAAGTCAAGCGGTTTCAGTACATTTGTTGTTCATCACTCGTTCTCAAGTAATACCATGACATCAAGTTTATAGTATTGCGATGTTTATAGAGGTGGCGGATTAGACCAATCTGGGCTCAAAGATTCCTATAACCAAAACTGTATGCAATACTCCAAATTCAGCCTAACCAAAGTCCTATAGAGCTGCATCATGACATCTTGGCTCTTCTATTCAATGAGCCTAGCAATGAAGGCAAGCATCATATGCCTTCGGGGCCACCCTATCTATTTGTGCTGCCACCTTCAGTGAGCTATTAACGTGGCCTCCAATGTGTAGGAAGGAACTGTAGATGCTGGTTTAAACTGGACTCTCAATAAATGTGGACTCCTAGTTCCCTCTGCACTTCAATGCTGTTAAGGGTTTGGCCATTGTCTGAGTAAAAAGTTAGTTTCTGAGAAGAAATTAAATAGCTTTTTTGAAAAGCAGGCAGAGATACGATGAACAAAATGGCCTCCTTCAGTAAGACTGGATATATAAGAATCATAATATAAATAATAAGTATAAACTTGTTAGGACTGTTAAGATACGTCATAACACCCAAAACCTGAAAGTTATCATGTGGGTGGGGTGAGGAGTTATAACAATTTATTATGCAACGGTTTTGACAGCTCAAGAAGAAAACAAAATATATTTATTAATCCGATTAAATTTTAATTGGGACTTCCGGTGGCGCTGTGGAGGGCTAGAGACCAGCGCCAGCTAGCTCCATGCAAAATCCGCTGAAAATGGGGGAAATGAACGGGACCTACCTGCTGTTATCACACCAGCTGCCTGCAACGCATGAGTGACGTTATCAGGCGCGCAAATCCGGTGGCATGTCTATGCAACATACCCGCCCCCCCCAAGATGAAACGGAGTGTTAAGCCCAAGCAAGCGGCGGAAGAAGTAGGCCCAGGGTACAACGTCGTCCCAAGAAGATGTATCAAGGAAACCAAAGTCCAAAAAATCTGAGATAAAAGAACTTCTGAATTTTCTATCTCAAGAAAGTATAAATATAAAGGAGCAATTGAAAAATGTCAATGAAAAGCTGAACTTTAAAGAAGAACTTCAAACTTTTAAAGAAGAATTTAAAGAAGAAATTAAAGAAGAAATCAATACCACTGTTCATGAACTATTGGATACATGGAAGAAAGAAACGGGAGAAAAGCTTGCTCAACAGATTGAAGAGATAAATGTTCAAATTAACTCGATGGAATCCAGCTTTAATGATAGGTTGGATCCCATCGATAATACATTAGACCAACAAAACATAGTAATAACTCATTTAGAGGAGATTGCGCCGACAAGTGCTGAAACTACAAAACAGCTTATCAAAGAGAATCAACGTCTATCAGACTTATTGAGTAAAATAACTGAAAAATGTACTGACTTGGAAGGACGTCAGAGGCATCAGAATTTAAGAATTGTCGGTGTCCAAGAAGGAAGAGAGAGGAACCGAGACCCCCGCGAATTCGCTGCAGACTTATTGCAAAAAGTCTTAAATCTGGATCAAAAACCTCTACTAGGTCGTGCACATAGAGCACTGAGACGCCGTCCACGGACAGATGCCCCACCAAGACAAATGATAGTGAAGGTGCAAAACGACCATGTACTGGATGACATGATGAAGAAAATTGTTCGTACCAGAAATCTCACATATGAAGGAGACAAGATCAGCATTTATAGAGATTATCCTGTGGAGATCTCCAGGAAGAGAGCGCTGTTTACAGAGACAAGAAGAATACTCAAGGACGTACCAGATCTGAGGTACGGCCTGATGTACCCGGCAACATTAAGGGTCACTTATAAGAAAAAGGAACATATCTTCGCTAACCATAAGGATGCATTTGATTTCGCTCAGAACATCGGGAATATGACCGATGACTGAATATTACTCCCAAAATACCCGACGTCACCGAACATCATGACTTTGTAAAGATCTGATGGAACTTAAACTGTTATACTTAAGGACAAATGAAATTGGACAATGATTGTTGAGCAATGTTTTCCCTATGGACATACATACTACACCCATATTTTACTATTAATATTAACAACTGACAAATACTAATCATAATTACTCGTTACTACTAATAATGATTACTAATTATTACTAATTACTTTTAATTGGATTACTTAGAATTAGTTAAAATGGAAACTATAAGTGGGGTTGGATTTAAAGTTTGATTTTTATTTTTTCTCTCTCAGATATATATGAGATTTATACTGTATTCTGAGAATAGTTGCTTTTTTTTATTAACGGATTATGAATACTTTGGAACTTAAAATGTTTTCCTCCTCCCCTGTAAAATGTTGTTATTGAAATTTCACCTTAAAGAGAGCATGGAGCTAGTAAAGTTTTTTTTATTTTTTCAAAGGCTACGGAAATCTGTAGATGGCTAGCCACATTAGTGTGGCTATCACTAACTGCACTAATTGTAGATGTAGTTTTTTCTTTCTTTTTGCACTTTACTAACTACCTACCCTATCACTCTTTTTACATAATATCCTATTATGATTTTAAGTTTGAATGGAATTATAAGTTTTACCAAAGGAGATACATACGGGAGAAAGATCTACGAGATTTAAAATTAATCTATCAGATGTTCGGGTGTAATGTCGGGCATGTTGCGCTGAGCCATCTGCTCTCTTATAGACCACCCTAAACATAAGATCCAAGATTTGAATATGAAGATTGGGGGTGAAGGAATCACATTTTGCAGCTGGAATGTTAAGGGAATTAATGAACCAATCAAGAGAGGTAAAGTATTATCACATTTAAAATCACTTAAAACAGATATAATATTCCTTCAGGAAATTCACTTTAAAAAGGAAGCACAGCATAGTTTGAAAGCAAAATGGATTGCTAAAATGTATCACTCCTCATTTTCGCAAAATTCAGAGGTGTTGCAATACTAATCCACACAGGGATACCTTTTAAACATACACCAACTATAACGGACAATGATGGTAGTTATATTGTATTAATAGATGAGTTACATGCAAAAAAAAGTGATTCTTATTAATGTTTATGGACCAAACTTTGATAGTCCCTTGTTTTTTAAGAAAATATTCAATATAATTCATGAACTTACACAACACAATTTAATAATTGGAGGAGACTTAAATTGTACACTAGACCCCTATTTAGACAGATCATCAAGACAACGAAAAATAAAATCTCAGTCAAGTAAATTTTGAAATGCATATATAAATATTACTAATATTAAAGACGTCTGGAGAATCGAAAATCCAACCAGACGAGAATATTCATTTTACTCATCGATACATAAAACCTACTCAAGAATAGATTATTTTTTAGTAGACTCCAAGCTCATTCCATTTACCTACAATTCGAAATATCATAACATTAAAATCTCGGACCATGCACCATTAACATTTATGATTAAACTAAATGGAAGGACCGAGAAACAGACACAATGGAGACTCAACCCACAAATTTTAAATGAAAAAGTATGTCAGGAATATGTTTTTTGAGACCAATGATTGCCCTGTAACATCTGCCTCCTTTCTCTGGGAAACATTTAAAGTATTTGCCCGAGGAGCAATAAACAATTACATTTTGAATTTGGTGACCAACCACAAAAACTATTAGCACGCCAACTTCGAAAACTGGACGGGGCAAAAACAATTTACAAAATTAGATCAGAAATGGGAGAACCACTGGTACAGCCCAAGGATATCAATGAGAGATTTCTGCAATATTATCAAAATCACTACTCAGCTAAAATGACAGAACACTCGACAGGAATGGAAGCATTCTTACGAAAATGTAACCTTAAAGGTTTAGATTTGAAAGATAGAGAATTACTAGGCGCTGAAATAACAGTAAAATAAATTGAAGAGCCTATCAGATCTCTAAAAAAAAGCAAGGCCCTGGGCCCTGACGGTATAAGCTCTGAATTTTATTCCCAATAATTGGGAAAAAAATTAATATTACAATTTTGGAAAGGTCCTATAACCCCCACAACTAAAATGTGGATTATGGAAATGTCGGAGACCATACATTTGGAAAGAATCAGACTTGTCTTAATGGACAAACAAGAACTTTTTATCAGAATATGGTCTCCATTTATTGACTATTTGAAGGGGCAAACTGGTTCGGCACGAGAACCCGACTGAAGCTCGAATCAAGGATTAGGTGAAGAGTTATACTTTATAGTTTACGGACATATCTCTAATGTTAGTATTATTAGTAAATTATTCCATTCTTCTTTATCATACCTTCTTGTTTTTTTTTCTCTTTCCTTATTTTCTATCTATATAAAAATATAAAAAATATATAGAAGCAGAGTTATTAAATAATGGATAATATTGATAATATTAGCAATGTATGACTGTTACACATGAAATGTTTTTATTATGTACTTGCTTCTAATTAAAAAAAATATTAAAAAAAAAAAATTTAATTGAAGTTAAGAAAATTTGATATCCATCTGCAAATTCGGTGGAATAGATGACCCAACCACATGATCAGGTGTGTTCCATTTCTATGTATTTTGATTCTGTGCCAGATAACGTGCTTAGGTTACTTCTAGCACAACAAACTACGATTGTAAAAAACACCTGCATGTCGCCTTCATGACCGTTAACCGATAATTATCATTGAAATAAAACATAGCTTCAAATATAATTATTCTGAAAGGAGACTCAACTTTGAACTGCAGATGCTGGTTTGCAAAGAAAGACAAGCACTTTGTGTCTCAACTTTGAGTCATTGGATCATTCTGCCACGGAACAGAACCCTATTATACCCATGAAAAAAAATTCATTAATTGACATTCAGGCCAATTATTTTTTAATTCTAAACATAGAAATTAGGTGCTGGAGCAGGCCATTCGGCCCTTCGAGCCTGCACCGCCATTCAATATGATCATGGCTGATCATCCAACTCAGTATCCTGTACCTGCCTTCTCTCCATACCCCCTGATCCCTTCAGCCACAAGGGCCACATCCAACTCCCTCTTAAATATGGCCAACAAACTGGCCTCAACTACCTTCTGTGGCAGAGAATTCCACAGATTCACCACTCTCTGTGTGAAAAACGATTTTCTCATCTCGGTCCTAATGCTTGATATCATTTATTACAATCTCATTTTTGCAGTACACAGACCAAGAGATAAATCTCACCATAAACTGTGATATTATCACTGACATTACGACTTATCATTATCATAGCTTTAACTTTTGAATATTTTGGCTTCATTTGTGGTATCTATATAATTAAAAGTCTCATCTTGACCACTTCCTGTTTGCACTGTGCTTTGATTTTTAGAAAAAGAGCAACCACATATAGCTGTCATTTTTTGGCCATCTTACTCAGTCCTCCTCCGCTGCTAAGGCCCCAAGGATTTTTCCCATCGATGAAAAATAAAAGACTTATTAGTGTTTATTAGTAAGATTCTCTCTTCTGTCAATCACCACCATGAAGGCCATGCCCTTTCCGGTGAGTGGGGGAAGGGACTATAAAATGCGGAAGTGTGGGCGTGGCTCAGTCTGTCTGCAAGATGGCGAGGGAGAGATCACGACTCTCTGTCTGAGCTGGGAAACTACAGAACACTGTGAGTATGCAATGCACTTGAATAAATGATTTGTTAGCCCTTAATCAAAATGAAATGAGTTGTTTGGCCTGCCCTGTGCTTGAAACTGCAATGGCAGTGGAAATGAAGTGAAAATGCAATCTGTTTGGCGTGAGCCTGCCCTGTGCTTGAAAGTGCAATGGCAATGGAAATGAAGTGAAAATGCAATCAGCTGTTTGGCTTGAGCCTGCCCTGTGCTTGAAAGTGCAATGGCAATGGAAGTGAAGTGAAAATGCAATAAACTGTTTGGCTTGAGCCTGCCCTGTGCTTGAAAGTGCAATGGCAATGAAGTGAAAATGCAATGAGCTGTTTGGCTTGAGCCTGCCCTGTGCTTGAAAGTGCAATGGCAATGGAAATGAAGTGAAAATACAATCAGCTGTTTGGCTTGAGCCTGCCCTGTGCTTGAAAATGCAATGGCAGTGAAATGAAAATGCAATCTGACACAATTGAGATAATAATCTGCCTCCTTGTTCTTGCTGCCAAAGTGGATGACCTCACATTTATCTACATTATACTGCATCTGCCATGCATATGCCCACTCACTCAACCTGTCCAAGTCACCCGCCAACCTTCTAGCATCCTATTCGCAGTTCACACTGCCACACACTTTGTGTCTTCTGCAAATTTGTTGGTGTTACTTTTAATCCCATCATCTAAATCATTAATATATATTGTAAATAGTTGCGGCCTCAGCACCGAGCCTTGCGGCACTCCACTCGCCCCTGCCTGCCATTCTGACAGGGACCCGTTTATCCCAACTCTTTGTTTCCTAGTCTGCCAACCAATTCTCTATCCATGTCAATACCCAACCCCAATACCATGTGCTCTAATTTTGCCCACTAATTTCCTGTGGCTTTCTGAAAGTCCAGATACACTACATCCACTGGCTCTCCTTCATCCATTTTACTTGTCACATCCTCAAAAAATTCCAGAAGATTAATCAAGCAGGATTTCTCCTTCATAAATCCACGCTGACTTCGAAACATAGAAAAATAGAAAATAGGTGCAGGAGTAGGCCATTCGGCCCTTCGAGCCTGCACCGCCATTCAATATGATCATGGCTGATCATCCAACTCAGTATCCCGTACCTGCCTTCTCTCCATACCCCCTGATCCCCTTAGCCAAAAGTGACCATAATATGGTTGAGTTCTTCATTAGGATGGAGAGTGACATTGTTAATTCAGAAACAATGGTTCTGAACTTAAAGAAAGGTAACTTTGAGGGTATGAGACGAGAATTGGCCAAGATTGACTGGCAATTAATTCTAAAAGGGTTGACGGTGGATATACAATGGAAGACATTTAAAGACTGCATGGATGAACTACAAAAATTGTTCATCCCAGTTTGGCAAAAGAATAAATCGGGGAAGGTAGTGCATCCGTGGATAACAAGGGAAATCAGGGATAGTATCAAAGCAAAGGATGATGCGTACAAAGTAGCCAGAAAAAGCAGCATACCAGAGGACTGGGAGAAATTCAGAGACCAGCAGAGGAGGACAAAGGGCTTAATTAGGAAAGGAAAAATAGATTATGAAAGAAAACTGGCAGGGAACATAAAAACTGACTGCAAAAGTTTTTATAGATATGTGAAGAGAAAGAGGTTAGTTAAAACAAATGTAGGTCCCTTGCAGTCAGAAACAGGTGAGTTGATCATGGGGAACAAGGATATAGCGGACCAATTGAATAACTACTTTGGTTCCGTCTTCACTAAGGAAGACATAAATAATCTGCGGAAATAGCAGGGGACTGTGGGTCAAAGGAGGAATTGAGTGAAATCCAGGTCAGTAGGGAAGTGGTGTTGGGTAAATTGAATAGATTAAAGGCCGATAAATCCCCAGGGCCAGATAGGCTGCATCCCAGAGTACTTAAGGAAGTAGCTCAGGAAATAGTGGATGCATTAGTGATAATCTTTCAAAACTCTTTAGATTCTGGAGTAGTTCCTGAGGATTGGCGGTAGCAAATGTAACCCCTCTTTTTAAGAAGGGAGGGAGAGAGAAAAACGGGGAATTACAGACCAGTTAGTCTAACATCGGTAGTGGGGAAAACTGCTAGAGTCAGTTATTAAAGATGGGATAGCAGCACATTTGGAAAGTGGTGAAATCATTGGACAAAGTCAGCATGGATTTACAAAAGGTAAATCATGTCTGACGAATCTTGTGGAATTTTTCGAGGATGTAACTAGTAGCATGGATAAGGAGAACCAGTGGATGTGGTATATCTGGACTTCCAGAAGGCTTTCGACAAGGTCCCACATAAGAGATTAGTATACAAACTTAAAGCATACGGTATTAGGGGTTCAGTATTGATGTGGATAGAGAACTGGCTGGCAAACAGGAAGCAAAGAGTAGGAGAAAACGGGTCCTTTTCACAATGGCAGGCAGTAACTAGTGGGGTACCGCAGGGCTCAGTGCTGGGACCCCAGCTGTTTACAATATATATTAATGATCTGGATGAGGGAATTGAAGGCAATATCTCCAAGTTTGCGGATGACACTAAGCTGGGGGGCAGTGTTCGCTGTGAGGAGGATGCTTAGGAGACTGCAAGGTGACTTGGATAGGCTGGGTGAGTGGGCAAATGTTTGGCAGATGCAGTATAATGTGGATAAATGTGAGGTTATCCACTTTGGTGGCAAAAACAGGAAAGCAGACTATTATTTAAATGGTGGCCGAATAGGAAAAGGGGAGATGCAGCGAGACCTGGGTGTCATGGTACACCAGTCATTGAAAGTAGGCATGCAGGTGCAGCAGGCAGTGAAAAAAAGCGAATGGTATGTTAGCTTTCATAGCAAAAGGATTTGAGTACAGGAGCAGGGAGGTTCTACTTCAGTTGTACAGGGTCTTGGTGAGACCACACCTGGAGTATTGCGTACAGTTTTGGTCTCCAAATCTGAGGAAGGACATTATTGCCATAGAGGGAGTGCAGAGAAGGTTCACCAGACTGATTCCTGGGATGTCAGGACTGTCTTATGAAGAAAGACTGGATAGACTCGGTTTATACTCCTCTGGAATTTAGGAGATTGAGAGGGGATCTTATAGAAACTTACAAAATTCTTAAGGGGTTGGACAGGCTAGATGCAGGAAGATTGTTCCCGATGTTGGGGAAGTCCAGGACAAGGGGTCACAGCTTAAGGATAAGGGGGAAATCCTTTAAGACCGAGATGAGAAAGACTTTTTTCACACAGAGAGTGGTGAGTCTCTGGAACTCTCTGCCACAGAGTAGTTGAGGCCAGTTCATTGGCTATATTTAAGAGTGAGTTGGATGTGGCCCTTGTGGCTAAGGGGATCAGAGGGTATGGAGAGAAGGCAGGTACGGGATACTGAGTTGGATGATCAGCCATGATCTTATTGAATGGCGGTGCAGGCTCGAAGGGCTGAATGGCCTACTCCTGCACCTAATTTCTATGTTTCTATGTTTCTATGTTTCTATTCCCTTAGCCACAAGGGGCCACATCTAACTCCCTCTTAAATATAGCCAATGAACTGGCCTCAACTACCTTCTGTGGCAGAGAATTCCAGAGATTCGCCACTCTCTGTGTGAAAAATGTTTTTCTCATCTCGGTCCTAAAAGACTTCCCCCTTATCCTTAAACTGTGACCCCTTGTTCTGGACTTTGCCAACATCGGGAAAAATCTTCCTGCATCTAGCCTGTCCAACCCCTTAAGAATTTTGTAAGTTTCTATAAGATCCCCCCTCAATCTTCTAAATTCTAGCGAGTACAAGCCGAGTTTATCCAGTCTTTCTTCATATGAAAGTCCTGACATCACAGGAATCAGTCTGGTGAACCTTCTCTGTACCCCCTGTATGGCAAGAATGTCTTTCATCAGATTAGGAGACCTAAAACAAGACCCTGTACAACTGCAGTAGAACCTCCCTGCTCCTCTGCTCAAATCCTTTTGCTATGAATGCTAACATACCATTCGCTTTCTTCACTGCCTGATGCACCTGCATGCCTACTTTCAATGACTGGTGTACCATGACACCCAGGTCTCGTTGCATCTCCCCTTTTCCTAATCGGCCACCATTCAAATAGCCTACTTTCCTGTTTTTTACACCAAAGTGGATAACCTCACATTTATCCACATTATACTGCATCTGCCATGCATTTGCTCACTCACCCAACCTATCCAAGTCACCTGCAAGTCACCTTGCAGCTTCCTAGCATCCTCATCACCGCTAACACTGCCCCCCAGCTTCGTGTCATCCGCAAACCTGATGTTGCATTCAATTCCCTCGTCCAAATCATTAATATATATTGTAAATAGCTGGGGTCCCAGCACTGAGCCTTGCGGTACCCCACTAGTCACTGCCTGCCATTCTGAAAATGACCCGTTTACTCCTACTCTTTGCTTCCTGTCTGCCAGCCAGTTCTCTATCCACATCAATACTGAACCCCCAATACCGTGTGCTTTAAGTTTGAATGCTAATCTCTTATGTGGGACATTGTCAAAAGCCTTCTGAAAGTCCAGATATAACACATCCACTGGTTCTCCCTTATCCACTCTACTAGTTACATCCTCGAAAAAGTCTATAAGATTCGTCAGACATGATTTACCTTTCGTAAATCCATGCTTACTTTGTCCAATGATTTCACCACTTTCCACCTTGGACCAATCCTTTTACTGCTCTCCAAATGCGCCAATATTACTTCTTTAATAATTGACTCCAGCATCTTCCCCACTACTGATGTCAGGCTAACTGGTCTGTAATTCCCCGTTTTCTCTCTCGCTCCTTTCTTGAAAAGTGGGATAAAATTAGCGACCCTCCAATCCACAGGAACTGATCCTGAATCTATAGAACATTGGAAAATGATCACCAATACGTCCACGATGATTGCCCACACTGCTCATTCCCCTCAAGCACATCAATATCAAACAGAGACCTTCATGTAAGCCCCAGGAAGAGGAATTAGAGCGGGCTGTAGGAGAGCTCCTATCTTTCCAGCTCCACAGAACCAATTACAGTATTTCGAAATGTTCTCCAATACTGGTGACCAAGGCTGGCACAGTGGTGCAATTGTAGTGTTGCTGCCATACAGTGCCAGAGAACTGGGTTCGATCCTGACTATGGGTGCTTGTCTGTACGGAGTTCATATATTCTCCCTGTGACCACGGGTTTTCTCCGGGTGCTCTGGATTCCTCCCACACTCCAAGGAAGTACAGGGTTAATTGGCTTTGGTAGTTGTAAAAATTGTCCCCAGTGCTATTGTACAGGGTGATCGCTGACCGGTGCAAACTCGTTGGGCCGAAGGGCCTGTTTCTGCACTATATCTCTAACGTCTAAAATAAAGTCTAAAGACTGTAATACAACATCATATTGTATTGACGTTCTCACTTTATGTGTGTCTGCAAGCACATAAATGTACAATTCTTCTGTTTTATTTCCCCATGTTTTATTCTCTGATGACTATGACGTTTTGTTTGTTCTGTTCCAAACAGGTGATAAATATTTTCTCTGTGTAAAATTTCAAATCCATGAATGAGATTTTCCATTTTACAGTGTATTTGATTATATATCTGATCCTTGCAAGGTTTAATCTTCAACATTATTTCTCAAACGTTTCCTTTATACTATGATCAAAGATAAGTATTGCTCAGTTTGTCTAAGTTAAGTATACAACACAAGACTTTTACAGCTAATTCCTTTGTTTAAATCGAAGTACACGCCATTTTAAAGCAACAATAGCAGCTTCATGTCTACCATCAAGCTGTTTTCTTCAAAAATTAAATTAAAAGCTTCACAGAAGGAAAAATGTAGAAAGGAGGCTTTTGGTGGGCGTGGGACAGATTGGCAGCCCGGAGGTGGCAACTATGTATGTAGGTGGACAGATGTGACACGGTTGTACAACAGGCCAAAAGCGATCACCACAGCGGGGGAAAGAAGGTCAGAGACTCAGAAAGTAATCGTGAAGGTCTTATGACAATTACTACACAGATTCAGTTAAAGCCATCGTCATCTGGTAATCGTGAATCCACTTTTTATGAATTTCACGCAAAACTCTATATCTATTATACATTTGTTTATAATGTATGCAGCGTGCATTGAATACACCAAACATGTCAAAGTTCAAAATATAATTGCAATTAAGCAAATGATTAGAATCTGAAATGCAACAGAGAAAATAGACTTTGTCATTTACTTTACATATTAATTGCCACTATATAGCCTGAATCTATGCTGTCAACATAAAAGTAAGATATGCACATTGTCATTTTTGATTATACTTAGGAGGCAATTTAGTAAGTTCCTGCATCAAATTTGTCAGATTTTTTTTAAAGATAACTATTTTAGAGCGTCTTTTTGGCAGATTGGTGAAACATATTCATGTCAGTTGATAATACAAGAAGAACAATGTAAATATGATATATATTGATCCAATAATCTGAAAGTTTGCATTTCAAATTGATTCAGCTCAGACTTGGAGATGTCAAATAACACATGCTAACTGCAGTATATAAATTACATGATGTCTGAAAGTTTGCATTCCTGATCACCATCCTGTGACCCCTGTCGAGATGTGGGAGGGGGATTGGCTCAGGTTCAGCTAAACCGATAGCCATGTCAATTACACCGAGGTTCATGTGAAAAAAATAAACATTTTGTGAGGTAGCTTCATTTAGTGAGGTAGTAATGGAGGTGAAGGTGGAGATATTGGGGCCGGGATTGCATCTCCTGCGGTTGCAGAAAAAAGTATCTGGGGAAGGGGTGGTTTGGGTCAGAAAGGGTGAGTGAACCAAGGAATTGCGGAGGGAATGGTCTCTGTGGAAGGCGGAAAAGGGTGGGGATGGGAAGATGTGACTGGTGGTGGGATCAGCTTGGAGGTTACAGAAATATCTGAGGATGATGTGTTGAATGCAGAGGCTGGTTGGGTGAAAGGTGAGGACCAGTGGAACTCTATCCTTGTTACGTCTGGGGGGGGGGGGGGGGGCGGGGAGCGAGAGCAGAACTATGGGACACCACTCACCCATGTCTCCTTGTGTCCTGTAGATCTGCTCTTTCTCCTCCTCTGGCCAGTTATCCCACAGTTATCTGGGCTACACTTCTTTCCACCCTACCTCTTGCAAGGACGCTAATCCCAACTCCCAATTTCTCCATCTCTGCTGCATCTGAGATGTCCTCTTTCTTTAGTAAACGTGGTTTCCCCCCTTCATTGATGGATCCCTCATCTGCGCTCTCTCTCTCATAGCCCTCTGTATATTGTTAAATAAATCTTTCCTGACACACTTAATGATTTTTTGTGCTGAACATTCTAAATTAAATCCTCCAATAGATAGATTTTTAGGTTAAAAAATCTCAGTAGTATCCCGAAGGAATTGGGTAAATACTGTAGATGTTTTACATCAGTCTAGTAATTAAATAATTACTTAAATCTATAATCCCTATCTGCCATGGTGGGAGTTGAACTCGTATGTTCAGACAAAGGACAAGGATTTTGGTGTCCAGTAACTAAAACATTGTGTTATCCTTCCTCATTACTTAATGAGTAAATAGCATTTAGGCAATATATCCGCCAGGATGATGGAACTCCGGTGACGGAATGGGAGAACATTCTCAGCGGCTTGGACTTCCGAATCAGCCACTTCTTATCGGAGACCATGGCTCCCGAAGTCCACAGGTTGAGCTGGGCGGAGATTCACGCTGGCGGCCCTCGGCAAAGGGATCCCAGGACTCCGCGATGTTGGTCAGCGCCTCCCGCGGCTGGGAGCTCCGCAAACCACAGCTCCGCGATGTTGAAGCAGCAGGCCCAACACTCCGGAGCTTCAAACGGCGATCCCAGGTAAGGCATCTCCCGCTCCGCGATGTATCCAGCGCTGCGCCGCTGCTGAAGCTCTGGCCGGTCTCCGGCAGGAAAGGCCGCGCCAATCCAGTTGGTAGGCTGCGGGAGGGGGGGGGGGGGCGATGACGTGACTCGAGAATATTCGCGTCCTCACCAGGAAGTGACTGGGAAGCAGTTTCCACCTTGCCCTCCCCCACATAGAAATACTAAAAAAAATCCTCCAAAACATACTTTTAAACAAACTAAAAAAAGAAAGAAAAACAGACAGACTGTAGGCAGAGGCTGCCATCATGCGGCGCCCATAGTGTAGATTAGTTTAGTTTTGTTTATGGTCACGTGTACTGAGGTACAGTGAAAAAAAGTTGTTGCGTGCTATCCAGTCTGTGGAAAACCTACACATGATTACAATCAAGCCACCCACAGTGTACAGATATAGCGTAAAGAGAATATCGCTTGGTGCAAGATAAAGTTCAGTAAAGTCCAATTAAAGATACTCTGAGGGTCTCCAATTACGTAGATGGTAACTCAGGACCACTCTCTACTTGGTGATAGGATGGTTCAGTTGCCTGATAAGAGCTGGAAAGAAACTGTCCCTGAATCTGGAGCTTTGGGTTTTCACATTTCTGTAACTCCTGCCTGATAGGAGAGGGGAGAAGAGGTAGTGACTGGGGTGAAACTCATCCTTGATTATGCTGGTGGCCTTGCCGAGGCAGCATGAAGTGTAGATGCAGTCAATGGAAGGGAGGTTGGTTTGCAGGAGGGCCTAGGCTGCATCCACAATTCTCTGTAACATCTTGTGGTCTTGGAAGGCGCTGTTCCCAAACCATGCTGTGATGCATCCTGATAAAATGCTTTCTATGGCACATCTATAGACGTTGGTGAGAGTTGTTTGGGACAGAGTTAAGGTAAAGATCACCTATAATATGATTTAATTGTGGAATAGCTTCATGTTCTTAAAATAAAAGGGATTAACTAACCACAATTAAACTTAAACATGAACAAGCGCCCCTTATAAGAATAAACAACCTACTGTTAATATTTAGTGCATATTTGACAAATGTCTGTAAACTACTTCAAAAGTACTGACTTTTCTACTATACTGACATACTGGCAATTGGTAAACATTAATTTCCGTAATGTCCAATGTGACAGAGAACAGCGAAAATGCTGAAATATTTGGCAGGTCAGGTTGCATGTCTAGGAAATAGAAACCATGTTTCAGGTTGGTGACATTATCAGAACAGTGAAGGAGACAGAAGCTTATAAAGTTACACTCAAAGTGCGGGAAGGGGGATGTCTCTGATAGTGTAAAACAGTGTAACATTGGGGTTAAGCTGTAAACTCAGGTATCTGGTCAATGAGTGAACAGGAGAAGTTAGAGGGCGAGAACATAAACAAAAGAAAGCAGGAGGTGTGAAATGCAGATCAGGAAGACAAACCCAGGTCAGGGTAGCCATGTTCTCCACTCTCAGAGTGAGAAAACAAAAGGCAGATGGAAATAAAACAAGCTGAGCTAATATTACAGGCAGATACAGAACAGATAAATCTTTTCATACCTCTAATTTCCCTTTCCCCTGACTTTCAGTCTTGATCTGAAATGTCACCTATTCCTTTTCCTCAGAGATGCTGCCTGACCCGCTGATTTACTCCAGCATTTTGTGTATGCCAATGCTGTAAACCAGCATCTGCAGTTCCTTCATAGACAGAGAAATCAAGTTGCTCGAAGTTTGATTTGTCTAATTATCAAAGGGGGAAAAAATGCATTTTGTTCCCATGCCTAGTGGACAGGCGAAGGGCCAGGAAATGATTAAAATAAACATGAGCTGACCATAAAAGAAAATTAATTTGATAAAACTAATTGTAAGATTCTTATGATATTCAGTAGATATAAAATCAATAGGCAGACCATCCATGACTAAATCTGACACCTGAGCTGACTTCTCAGATGGACATTCTGCCATATACGATAAATGTTTACTTGGAAGATAATTATAATCTTTTTTCATGTAAACTTTTACATTGTTAGTTATATATGGTTTGAATTGATCAGTGAGGTGGTATCAACATTTAATCATAGAAAAGTACAGCACAAGAACAGGCCCTTTAGCCAACAATGTCTGTGCTGAACTTGAAGCCGTTCATCTTCTCTGGCTGCACATGAATATCTATGTGCCCATCAAACAAACACATATACCACCACTGTATCTGCTTTCACCCTGTGGAAAAAAGTTCCGACCGTCTACGCTGTCTATGCGTCATATAATTATATAGGTCTCCCCTCATTTTCCAATGCTCCAGAGAAACAATCCAAGTTTGTCCAACCTTCAATGTAGGTAATAATTTCTAATTGGGAAACCTCTTAGAATCATAGTCTTACAGTGTGAAATCAGGCCTTCAGCCCAAGTTGCCCACACCAACCAACATGCCACATCTACAATAGCCCCACCTGCCTGAGATTGGTCCATATCCCTTTAAACCTACCCTATCCATGTACCTTTGTAAATGTTTCCTAATTGTTGCAATAGCCCCTGCCTCAACTACCTTCTCCGGTAGTTTGTTCCATACACCCACCACCCTGTGAAAAATGTTACCCCTTTGGTTCCTATTCAATTATTCCCTCAGCATCATAAACCAATGTCCTCTGATTCTCGATTCCCCTACTCTGGGCAAACGTCTGTACCCAATCTATTCCTCTCATGATTTATAAGATCACCCCTCATTGTCCTGCGCTCTGAGGAATAAAGGCCTAGCCTGCTCACATCTTCCTATAACTCAGGCCCTCAAGTCCTGGCAACATCCTCATAAATCTTCACTGTACCCTTTCCAGCTTGACAGCTTTCCTATAACATGGTGCCCAAAACTCAACACTACTCTAAATGTGGCCTCACCAATGTCTTATAAAACTGCAACATGACCTCCAAAGTTCTATACACAATACTCTGACTGATCAAGGCCATTGCGGCAAAAGCCTCTTTCACTACCCTATATACCTGTGTCGCCACTTTCACTCTTCTGCACTTTCTCCAAATCTTCCCTGTCGTTCCTGCAATGGGGCAATCAAACCAGCACACAACACTCCAGATGTGGCCTTACAAAACTTTTTTAAAGCTGAAACTTGAGCTCCTGACATTTTTACACAATGTATTGTGCAATGAAAGTCAGCACACCATATAGTTTATTTACAATTCTGCCTTATTTGTATTACCACTTTCAGGGAGTTGTAGACTTGGATTCTAAAATCCCTTTATACATCTGGAGCGCTAGCATGGGTGTTGTGGGTCAAGTCAAGTCAAGCACAGTGAGTGCAGGGCCAACAATCCATTTCATGTCAAGTCAATCCATTTCAAGTTAAGTCAAGTCTAGCACAGGGCAGACTGGTCCAGCTAACAATACAATTCATTTGCTTTTACTTCAGGTAAGCTCAAGCAAAGCAAAGGCAAAGCAAAAGCAAATGCACAGGCAGGCGGGGCCAGCCAACAATACAATCCATTTGCTTTCATTTCAGGTGAAGTCAAGCAAAGCAAAGGCAAAGCAAAAGCAAAAGCAAAAGCACAGGGCAGGCGGGGTCAGCCAACAATACAATCCATTTGCTTTCGTTTCAGGTAAGCTCAAGCAAAGCAAAGCCAAAGCAAAAGCACAGGGCAGGCCAAACAACTCATTTCATTTCATTTCCATTTCCATTTCAATTTCAATTTCAAGCAAAGGGCAGGCCAAACAACTCATTTCATTAAGGACTAACAAATCATTTATTGCAAGCACATTAAGGGTTAACCACATAAAGCACATAAAGGGTAGACTCAGTTCAGTTTTATAGTCCCGCCCTCCCCCCAGAAGGGGGGGTTACCTTCATCATGGTGATTGACAGGTGAGAGGACCAATCAGCTGATCTCAAGATATTTTGAAACACTCATAACATTTTTATTTTTCATCGATTGGAAAAATCCTCGGGGCTGCCGCAGCGGAGGAGGACTGTAAGATGGCCAAAAATCATAGCGATATAGGGTAGCCTTTTTACTAAAACCAATATACAGAGCAGACAGGAGGTGATCAAGATGAGACTTTTAATTATATACTAGACCAAGGGGGACCCGTTGGGTCCCGTCCCCTCAACACGCGGTTGCAGGGGGGGGGGGCTTGCGGCGTCACACACACACTAACCACCCCCACATACACAGGGCGGGGCGGGGGGTGGAGGGAGGATGAGAGGGAGAGAGGGGAGATGGGACTTTTAATATATTTATTATATATATATATATGTGTATATATATTTATATATATATATACACACATATATATATATAATATATGCGTGCGTGTGTGTGTATATTACATATATATATAGCACTGATCCCTGTAAAACACCACTGTTCAACACCCTTTCACCCCTACCCTTTATCTTCTATGGCAGTGGTTCTTAACCTTTTTGGCCCAACGACACCATCAGACATTCTTGGTCAGTACCGTGACCCCTGATTTATTAGAACATGCTGCCAATGCTCAGTCAATGGGATGGCTGAAATTGCTTCGCAGCCATCAGGCGATTAAAACGAGGACGAATGCTCGACAGTCAGCACCTCATGTCACTACAAGCCTATTGCGTACCTTTGTTTTCAGAGTTACCATGGTTGAGAATCCAGCCTCACAGCGATAGGTTGAGGGGGTCCTGATCAATAGAGTCAGGGCCCTCTTCGAAAGTACAGGACAGTCCTTCGCTTTCAGCCAAAACGTGGCGAGCTCTTGTTCCATTAAGTCACCCTTGAGCTGCGCATCTGCACGAATTTGGTAAAATTCAATCTTCGCAGTCACGTCAGTATCGCTGATGGCACCGTCTTCAACGGAAAAGGGTCGGATGATCCACCCATCATGAGAGCGGTTGTCCAGTCCGGGGAAGTAACGTTCGATGGCTTCACTAATTGCCAGAAGGTGGTTTGAGATCTCTTCGTGGAAGTGGCATTCAGCATCCGGTGTAGCATCCAGGAGAGTCGTCATCTCAGGGAAGATTGTTGTGTCACCGTCCTGGACTCTTCTCTGGTAAAGGTGAATCTTCCTCCTAAACGCTGCCACTTTGTCACGAGCTGTGTGTAGCATTGGGAGGTTTCCTTGAAGTGACTGGGTCAAGGAGTTCACCTCGACGAAGAAGTCAGCAAAGTAAGCAACCTTCATCACGAACAGTTCATCCTGCATCATTTCATGAAGCTGATTCTCCTTCTCAGTGCACCCTCTCTCCAAGAACAGCGCTATTTCCTCTCGTTTGAATCACACGATTGAGAACTTTACCATGCTAAAGCCAGCGCACTTCTGTGTGGAATATCAGAACAGTGAAATCGGCACCCATTTTTTCACATATCGCTTTGAAGATTCTTGAGTTTGTTGCGCTCCCTCGGATGTAGTTCACTATCTTCACCACATCTGAAAGCACTTCTCAAAGACCAGGAGAGAGAGTCTTCATCGCTAAAGCATGGCGATGTATCATGCAGTGGGTAATGGAGACATGGGGAGCAACATCCTTCACGAAGGCTTTGAAGCCGGACCTGCATCCGACTATGGAAGGTGCCCCATCTGTACCCACCCCGACAAGTTGTTCCCAGCCAAGATCATGTTTGATGAGGTAGGCTTCCAGCATTCTGAACACATCTTCTCCCTGAGTGGTAGTAGCCAATGGCTCCGAGATCAGGTACTCCTCCTTCATAACAAGAGGATTTCAGTATAGGAGTAAAGAGGTTCTTCTGCAGTTGTATAGGGCTCTAGTGAGACCACATCTGGAGTATTGTGTACAGTTTTGGTCTCCAAATTTGAGGAAGGACATCCTTGTGATTGAGGCAGTGCAGCGTAGGTTCACGAGATTGATCCCTGGTTTGGTGGGACTGTCATATGAGGAAAGATTGAGAAGACTAGGCTTGTATTCACTGGAGTTTAGAAGGATGAGTGGGATCTTATAGAAAGCTATAAAATTATAAAAGGACTGGACAAGCTAGATGCAGGAAGAAAGTTCCCAATGTTGGGTGAGTCCAGAACCAGGGGCCACAATCTTAGAATAAAGGGGAGGTCATTTAAAACTCAGGTGAGAAAAAACTTTTTTACCCAGAGAGTTGTGAATTTATGGAATTCCCTGCCACAGAGGGTAGTGGAGGCCAAATCACTGGATGGATTTAAGAGAGAGTTGGATAGAGCTCTAGGGGCTAGTGGAGTCAAGGGATATGGGGAGAAGGCAGGCACGGGTTATTGATAGGGGACGATCAGCCATGATCACAATGAATGGCGGTGCTGGGTCGAAGGGCCGAATGGCCTCCTCCTGCACCTATTTTCTATGTAACATGACGAATTGGGCCGCAAGGCCTGTTTCCATGCTATATAATTATTTTATTAGCTCTCAATCATACTTGTGCATATACTTTATGTTATACATTAGTCTCTATTAGTTATACATTCGCCGACTCTCCCTCACGTCTCCACCGGCCACCAGCGGGCCAGAGCCATCACCTCACCAGAGTTCCCGGCTCAGCACCAGGCCCACAAACTCCACCATGCAGAAAGCACATGGTCTGTCTCTGCTGGGTCCTAGTGCTCCCCCCCTACAGGGAAGACCCATCAGTAGTGATGACTCTGCTGGGTCCTAGTGCCCTCCCCTCCTTACAGGGAAGACCCATCAGTAGTGAGGACTCTGCTGGGTCCTAGTGCTCCCCCCCCCCCCCTACAGGGAAGACCCATCAGTAGTGATGACTCTGCTGGGTCCTAGTGCCCCCTCCCCTCAAGGAAGACCCATCAGTAGTGATGACTCTGCTGGGTCTTAGTGCCCCCTCTCCTCCTACAGGGAAGTCCCGTCAGTAGTGATGACTCTGCTGGGTCCTAGTGCTCCCCTCCTACAGGGAAGGCCCATCAGTAGTGATGACTCTGCTGGGTCCTAGTGCTCTCCCCCACCTCCTACAAGGAAGGCCCATCAGCAGTGATGACTCTGCTGGGACCTAGTGCTCTCCCCCCCCCCCCCCCCCCCCCCAACCCTCCGATAGTGAAGGCCCATCAGAAGTGATGGGTCTTCCCCTTCCCCCTCGTTTAATCAGGTTACCCCGACCACACACCCGCCAGTTAAAATTCCCTGCTTTATTATGGATCACAATTTCTACGAATTACAATATATAAAACCATGTAGGCTCTCACAAAATGTGAATGCTAGTCTTCACAAAATATATGCAAACATTTTCCGAGATTTCAGGAAATTCCCGGTCCCCCTCCTTCGGTTCCCGGGCCCCTTTTTGACCCCTCTCATAGGCCCTGTGTATACGTATGCGCATATGCGAACAAAATACTGTGTGAGGTATGTACCTTTGTTTTGTTCCTAAAAATGGGTTCAACAAATTTATGTTATTTACAACCTCTTCATGACCCCCGAAAAAACCCCCAAACGACCCCCATGGGGGTCACAATCCCCAGGTTAAGAACCACGGGTAAGCAAGTTAAGAATCTAAGCTACCAAGTCACCATGGATCCTGTGCATCGTTATCATCTAGATCAGCATAGCTCGAGGGAGTTTATTAAATGCCTTACTAACTGTGCAACAGACATTGAGCTCTTAATATAATCTACCGAATATAAGAATTGCGGAATTGTTGGAGGATCAGTCTTTAGTATGGCATGAGAAACTATTACCCAATTAAAATGACACAAAAGATGGAAGTATTAAAAAAAGATGCCTATTACTGTTGTATGGGTGTAAGGGGAGAAGAGAGGTGATGGTCATTGGCAAAATACCTAATTGGAGTGCAGTTGGAGAAGTATCTCAAGGGAATTTTGCAGCAACTGAGTACTGGAAGGAGGATATCAACTCAGTGAAGTGAATGGTTGGAAAAGGCTCTAAATGATACATAAGGTTTGGACAGATGCGAGACTTTGATGTTTCAACAAATGAAAAGATGCATTCATTTGTTGAATTCTTTGAGTTAGAAGGTGCTGTGGAAGTATTTTTGGATGGATGTGATATGATTGTGATTTGTTCATCTGGCATAAAATAATTTCCCAGCATTATACAGTAAATTAAGTAGGTTAATTGACTATTCTAAATTAGCTCGATAAGCAACGGGTAGAATCGGGAGGAGTTTATGCAATATTGTAAAACTCGATTACAGGGAATATTAAGTGTATAGGAAGGAACTGCAGATGCTGTTTTAAATAAAAGATATCTTCGATTTAAATCAAAGATATCTTCGATTTAAACCAGCATCTGCAATTCCTCCCTACACATTTTGTCTGCTCCACCGCGGAATCTCCTCAAGGTATATCCACTTTGAAGAAATTCTCCTCCTACCCACTCCCCTGACATTAGTATGAAGAAGGGTCTCGACCCCAAACGTCACCCATCCCTTCGCCCCATAGATGCTGCCTCACCCGCTGAGTTTCTCCAGCATTTTTGTCTACCTTCAGTCTGAAGAAGGGTCTCGACCCGAAACGTCACCCATTCCTTCCCTCCAGAGACGCTGCCTGCCCCGCTGAGTTACTCCAGCATTTTGTGTCTATCTGCAGGGAATATTAGATGGGAAATGGGATTGCGCGGCGGTATGAATGGCCTCATTCAAAGTTAAAATTAAGATCTCCAAAGGTCTTGGCCAGTGTTTCTTTCCTCAACCAGCACTATCAAAACAAATTAGCAAGTCATTATTCAGGAAGCAGCCCGAGGGGCTTCTCAGCGCGCTTGTTCGCTGCCTCTGTTGTCGTTTGCTCAGTTATCTATAAATCTGCTCCTCTAAGGTCACTGTTGACTCGTTAATTGCACATTATGGCATGCTCTGGTTATTAAGAACATAAAGAGCGAGTTCATTTTATGTGGACTAAACAACTCAAATTGGTCAAGAGACATTCGATCAGACTTTTCAATTTAAGCAGACAATCGAAGGGAATATCTTCAGATTTGTATCCTAACTTTGATTTATTCAAATCTGTGCTGCTATCCTCCTAAAGGAATCAACGGTTTTCAAAGACATTTAACAATCTAATATTGCCAATAATATTTACGTTGATAAACATTGAATGGACTATGTAAACATTACTGCATAATAACCAGATGATCAAGATGTATTGTATTTCTGGTCTATGCTAGTTACGATTGCGCTATTTAAGATTATGACTTGCCTCGTTACACAATGGAGCTTCAATTTTTTTTAATTTGCAAATCAACTGGCGCGAAAATGTGTCAATTAATCATGTTTTTAAGTTACATCGAACAAGTTATCGAACAAGGAATAGTCGTTGCCATAATCAACATTTGTACTTACAATATAAATCTCAAAAGGTGTACAAACCGGTTGCCAAGATTTCAAATTTCGCGAAGCTCGCTTTCAAAAGTGAAACTCGAAACTGTTTTACCCCAGCTATTGTGTGATTAAAGAGGCATTGCTATGGTCCGACATGGAAATTATTGCAACCTGCTAATCTGACGGAAAAAGAATCACGCGTAAATATGATATTTTGCTAAAATATTTCTTGCAGTTAGTAGTTTGGGGGTGCAATTTTCGAGTTACAACTTGTAGATGTTAAATAAATAAGATAATTGCATTACGCAGTTGTGATAAACATACTACATAGTTGTCCGGAAAATTGTTGGGAAACTCAAGATTTATTTCCTCCTCAATTATTTAAGTAGACATGAATGTGTGGTTGTAATGTATTTTGTATTGTTAAAATCTTATGATTAAACTGACTGCATTTAAATAATGTTGAATCTGCTATAATTTCACAAATATCAGACTGCAGCATTAAACTCTATACCAGCTCGCCAGTTCGTGATAATCATGCGAGCAGCTGCCGGCCGGCCGGCTCCCCCTCTATCTGCCACCTGGACGGCTGTATCCCGGGAAAGTGAAAGCTTCGTGTCCTGCTGTTCGTCCTGAGTGTGCCAACTGCCACAAAGCCGTTCGAAGCAGCAATGGTGTGCGTGCGTGCGTGCTTTATAAACGAAACCAATGATGAGAAAGTGTCTTCTCCCTACAAGGTATCCCAGGCTGAACTCCAGCACTTTTTCGCAGGCTTGTGCATAAAATCTTTTAAGCTCATCAAATTACATCAGAGTCTCATGGCGATAACTATGTCTTCTCTCCGTGGAGTGCCAATCAAACAAATCAACTATTCTGATTTATCAAGACGCGGATAGAATTTGACATTACCGATCAGTTTCAACAACATCCTCCACTTTGTAAGTAAATACTTTTGAATTGCACTCGAGTCTACATTTGCCATGTTGATATATTTCCACCCTCAATTAAAGCATGACCAGGTTTAAAACATCAGAAAAGCAATGCATCTTGTTGTTCTACATCTTTATAAATATGTCGTACTCTTTCATTGTTTGAAAACTCGAATGGAAAATATGCCTTCAGATTGATAGACTAAAAGTGTAGGAAAAAACTGCAGATGCTGGTTTAAATCGAAGGTAGACACAAAATACTGGATAAATAATCAGCGGGACAGGCAGCATCTCTGGAGAGAAGGAAGGGGTGACGTTTCGGGTCGAGACCCTTCTTCAGATTAAAAGTGTAAAACGAATTCAAATTTTACAAATCTTTTTTCCTGAATTGATACCATAAAAATGGCAACATTTACAATGCTCTCAAGAACGATGGGAAAATTGCAATACTGTGCTCAATACTTGATTGTAACGTCCGACCTGGAATATTTTCTTTATAATCTTTCCTCGCTTATTAACGGCATCAATTTAAAGCAATGGAATATTAACGTTTTTTTTTATCAAAACCAAGCAGATGTCGACAGTTGTGCAATTGTCATATTTAGCCTAATTGTGCAACCCGATTGCTTAATACGTTTATACTTTTAACACTGACAGTAAATGTCCTAATACACAGTTAGATTATCACATTTGTTGTAAGTGTCATTTGAAACAAAATCAATTTAAAGAATTAGTAATATTAGCTGATTTAGTATTTTATGAAGAATGCAACTTTTATTTGAATTGTACATATAAGGTCGTAAGTGATAGGAGTAGAATTAGGCCATTCGGCCCATCGTCAACTCCCCCGTTTCAATCATGGCTGATCTATCTCTCCCTCTTAATCCCATTCTCCTGTCTACCCCCCATTACCTCCGATGCCTACAAGTAATATGTTTAGTGCCCTTGAAGTAGTGGGTGCATTTAGAATCTTGCAACATGATTTTTTGCTGAGGTGTAGATTGAACACTTGTAGCTTCAGTCAGATGGCTAAGTTAAGAAATGGATAATTCTTTCCTGAGGTTAGGCCGCTAGGGTGTTCCTACTATTTACTGAAAATAGTAAAGAAAAATTAAATTGTGTTACACAATCAAAATAAGCCAATCCGGTCACATCAACAAGCTCATTGACAACACATGAGCACATACAAAGCACGCCAGCTGTGTACATGCAGAACTTCCCATTTTTATCAAATTTTCAGAAACTGTAGATTTTTGGTATTATTTCTGATCCAAGTTTCAATCATCAGCACAAATTTCAGATGCTTTTCTATTTAATAGTAAATGTAAAGTCTTAATACATGGAAATAATATCTGAAGTTTTGGAGACAGGATAATTTCAGGTTGCTTTTAAACAATTAAGGATTCAGAATGTTTCCTATAATTTTCTGCCAATACTTGCCCTCATAAATCTCAGAGCTAAAAGTTTAAACTGTGTTGCCTCGATATGTCAGATGGAAAAAAATAAGGGCCTAATGTGGCATCTAAATATAAATATTGTTTTATCTGAATAAAAATGCCTCATTTTTTTCTAAATCTACTTTCAGGTTTTTTTTCCTGGAGAATTAGTATATTCGACCGCATGAGCCAAATTATTCGTCGTGTGAATTATCAATTGTATCAATTTGTATCAGTATTTCAAAATATATAAATAACAATGGACCATAAAACAAAATAAACCATCACTGGAAAACAAATTTCATAAAACTAACGTTCAAATTAAAAATAACGCCCATTTTTTTTTAGAATAATATTTTACATTAATTATTACAATGTACAAATGTCAAGTTCAAGTTCAAGTGAGTTTATTGTCGTGTGTCCCTGATAGGACAATGAAATTCTTGCTTTGCTTCAGCACACAGAACATAGTAGGCATTTACTACAAAACAGATCAGTGTGTCCATATATCATTATATTAATACATACACACATGAATAAATAAACTGATAAAGTGCAAATAACAGATAATGGATTATTAATGATCAGAGTTTTGTCTGAGCCAGGTTTAATAGCCTGATGGCTGTGGGGAAGTAGCTATTCCTGAACCTGGTCGTTGCAGTCTTCAGGCTCCTGTGCCTTCTACCTGAAGGTAGCAGGGAGATGAGTGTGTGGCCAGGATAGTGTGGGTCCTTGATGATGCTGCCAGTCTTTTTGAGGCAGCGACTGCGATAAACCCCCTCAATGGAGGGAAGGTCAGAGCCGATGATGGACTGGGCAGTGTTTACTACTTTTTGAAGTCTTTTCCTCTCCAGTGCGCTCAAGCCATGATGCAACCGGTCAGCATGCTCTCTACTGTGCACCTGTAGAAGTTAGAGTCCTCCTTGACAAACCAACTCTCCGTAATCTTCTCAGGAAGTAGAGGCGCTGATATGCTTTCTTGATAATTGCATTAGTGTTCTCATGATGTGCATGAATTTATGATAAAATTAAGAACAGCAACACTTATTATGCTGCCAATAAGATATTCAATAACACTGCAATTATGATTCTATCCAACAAGTTAATTTCAAGTTTTCACTGAGAGAAAGAAGAGGGAGTATTGCTCTGACAAATTATATTGAATTTTGTTCTCATCGCTAGAGTGGATCGAGAAGCCACACTAACTGATACAGAGCCAAAATGCTATCCCTGAACCACATCTAATATTGTTTATATGTATGTAGTAAATATGTATGTTTTAGGAAATGAAAAATTTTAGGGAAACATATTTTCCTCCTTTCATTATTTTTTCTTATAATACAAGGTTCCCTGCTTATTATTCAAGTCTACTGTTGGCTTAAAAATATGATGAGCAAGTATCACACCAAAAGATTGAATAAAAACTGAAAATACTGGAAACGCCAGGCAGGTCAGTCAGCATCAACAAAATAAAATAAAACAATAAATATGAACAATAATAACTTTAAAAATAAAATACTTACAACCCAGCCAACTTTGCAACTTTGGCTTATTATAATATACTTGAGCTGTTCACTTTGGTAAATACAAAGTGTATACAGTGATGGCCAGTGATTCTGAGAGTCCAATTAAATGGTAGCTGCCCATATTCAAAGCGATTCTAAATACAAATAATTTGTTTTTACCCACATACTGCTCTAGGGATGCTCCTTTTGAAGCTGGAGCTTCGTTCCTTTAAGGGTCTTTTTTTGGGGAGGAATAGACATGCAAGTCTGTCTCCCACTGCAATAGGATGCAGGAACAAATATAGTGGTCTGGATTTTGTGATCGCCTACAAGCTAATCATTGTTGCTTCTGACCTCGATAAAATGCAACATGGCCACTTTTCTTTGATTGCCGCTCATCAACATTTGGAGCACTGAGAATTATGTACCTTTCCACGTTGGTTTGTGTGATCTCAACATGAAAATTACCAGGAAAAATCAGTAAGGTTTTCAAGAGAGTTAGATTTAGCTCTTAGGGCTAAAGGAATCGAGGGATATGAGGAAAAAGCAAGAACGGTACTGATTTTAGATGATCAGCCATGATCTTATTGAGTGGCGGTGCTGACTCGAAGAGCCGAATGGCCTACTCCAGCACCTATTTTTCCATGATCTATGTTTCTAATGGACTAATCCACAACATCAGAAAAAACTATTTGGAAGCCTGTGCTGACTGAGATGCAAGTGGAACGTTTACGGAATCCTATGAAAACATTTAAAAAGAACACTCAAAAACATTTTAAGGATTTGCAGAAACTTACAAGTTTACAAGCCATTAATTAGATTTTATGAGGAATCCTGGAAAACCTAAAGTAAGAAGCCCTTTGAAGCCCTCGGCCTGCATGAGAGCGGGACCAGGTAACCAAAATGCAGCCACACTTGGTCCCAAAGTCACATTCTCTACACGAACTACCGCACACACTGGCGGCTCTGCATGAGACTGCTTTTAGAATACGGTTTGATTTAGAACGCAAACACCTTCAGATTAATTTCTGCCACAATATCCTTTAGTAGCAGAAAGACAACAAAACAATACTGTTGCCCCGTGCATTATCTCCTGAGATAGAGGTGGAACCTTCCGACGATATATTCGATATGATTGTAATTGTGATGCTATCTAAAAAATATTTAAATATTTCAAAGAAGATTAAAGACAGAGGCCTTCCCAGTATTGCTCTGAAAAGTAATATTAAATTATGTGTGTTTGTCCATTGAGTGGATATTGAACCTTCCAAACTTTTCTCCCACTAGAATTTGTAAGTTTTAAAGACCACTCGAGGAAAATGCCATGGATAATTATAATATAACATGAACAAAACCCTTCAAAGTGATATATTTACATATTTATTTTCGTCTTCCACTGTCCTATGAATTTGTCTCAAACTAATACTTTCCCATTATGGTATGAAAATGCCAGGGGCATGAAATTTATTCATCTTGTCACTTCAGCAAACTGAATTACAGCATCAAGGAAATTGCACTCTGCCAAATCAAATCATCCCAGGATTGCTTTAAAAACATTTAACTCCTGCAATAATTTGTCAATTGTTTTAAACTTTACCTTTCAATCCCAAATTGGATTTAAGTATGAATCTACCAGAGCATGTTACAGTGATGTCATTGGGGGCTAATAAATAATTTCTAATCTGAGTACTCTGGCCATATCCATATATCGGTAAAGCGGATATTATTAGATTATGAATGAGACAACGTTTGACCAATGTATCTGATTAATGTGATGGTGTTTACATTTCCCCTGCAGTAGGTGCTCTGCTGACATGCTTTACCCACAGTCAAAAACAGGTACTTGACATTTGTTTGTTTCACACAGTCTAAGACCAAAAAAAGTTTTGAATTAATTTTCTAGATCTGTACGTGGCCCATTCCGAATTACTTTTGAGAAATGGGGATGGTCACAGTATGGACCCCTGCACCCTGCTGATGAAGGTAATTGCACAATGCTATTAGTTAGGATATTCCAGAATTTAGACTCACCAGTGTTAAAGGATCAGTGATATATTTCTGAAAAAGTATGCAGTGTAACTTGGAGAGGAACTTGCGGGTAGTGGTGTTTCCATTCACCTGCTGCTCTAACCCATGATTCTTAGTGCTATTGGCCTCGTGTCTTGTAGATGCATTATCAAGGTAAGATTAAAGCAGCTGTGATTGTCTCATTGGTAGTGTGAGTAAGTAACTGCAGTAAATTTTGTAGAAGGTGTGATCTGCAATTATTGTATCCTAGGAGTGGAGATTTAATGTGAGTGAAGGGCTACCTGTGAAGTGAGTAGCTTTGTCCTGGATAATGTCAAGAGAGTTATTGGAATTATATATATCCAGGCAATCAGAGTATTCCATCGTGCGCATGACTTGTGCCTGATAGATGGTGAATGAAACCTACTATTAAGAATGACAATAACTTACCACAGGATACCCAGTATCTGACCTGCTCCTCCAGCCATAATATTTAGCCTCAATAATGACCCTAGAATATTAATGGAGGGGGTCTCAGTGATAGCGAATATAAAGGGTGATGGTTAGACTCTCTTGTTGGAGAAGCTTTGCATTTGTGTGGCATGAATGTTACGTACTATCTATGAACCTGTGACCTCTGCTTAAATGCTTTGCTGCATGTTGATTCATTTAATGAGTAATCACAAATGAAACCAAATACTGCGCAATCATCAGCTAATATACCCACTTCTGAACTCTGTTATCAAAGGTTATGACTATATCAGATCTTTTGATTTTCAATTATTTTGGGTTGCATATTGACCAATCCTGCTAGTCCCTGATTCCATCTTGCAGCAACAATGTTCATGTTGGTGACAAAATAAATCCTGGAGTTTGGATTGCTCACTCGGTTATTGATTGCTATATAAGCACATAATAGATTGGGACATCGTGCAGAGCCATTGAGAAGCATGGTTGTTAATTTAATAGCTCATTAAAAACTTCCCAACTATCACTTTCAAAGAGATATTTCCCCCTTTAACCACTTCTATGGATGTGGATAGCAGGATCACCTCATTCACATAGCAATGACTACTGAGTGTTTAAAAAAGACACAAAGTGCTGGAGTAACTCATTAGGTCAGGCAGCATGTCTGGAGAACATGGATAGATAACATTTCTGGTTGGGACTGTTCTTCAGACTGATCTGTCTGCAGAAAGATCCCAACCTGAAACATCACCTAACCATGTAATCGAGAGATACTGCCCGATCTGCTGAGTCACTCCAACATTTTTTCATAAACCAGCATCTGCAGTTCCTTCTTTCTACTGAGCATTGTTATAGTTATGCTTGCAAAACCCTTGATCATTCAGTGAATGTGATGGATCTCACACATGTCAATCAGAATCAGAAATAGGCCAATTGCTACTTGGAGATTACTTCACTATTCAATAATATTGGAACTGACTATAACCTCACCTCCATTTACTCTCCGGCAAACATACACCGGCTGCAGCTTCAAGGTCCACCTGTCAAGTTAACCTCTTACCCTCTTGTTTATCAAAATCTGTCCACCTCTGCCTTGTAAAGGCCCAGCTTCACTTTCCTCGAGTAAAAGAGTTCAAAAGATTCAGCATCCTCTGATAGGGGAAAAAATATCACTCCACCTCAGTCTTAAATAGACAACTTTTTATTTGTAAACAATAAATCTAGTTCTGGATTGACGCACAAGAGGAAATATCCTCTGCACAGCTACCCTACTGAAGCCCCATTGAACTGTAGCTATTTTGATAACTATACTTAATAATTGCAGGAGCGCAATAGAATGAATTTCGAGGTGACTACATGGTGAGGGTGACATAATCTGCGGAGGCACAGTGAGTACCCTCCTGCCTGAGGAGCCTGAGGTTGTGGTACATATTGGTACCAATGACATAGGTAAAAAAAGAGAAGAGATCCTGAAAGGAGAATTTAGGGAGTTAGGAAGAAAGTCAAGGAAAAGAACCGCAAAGATAACAATCTCAGGATTACTTCCTGTGCCACGCGACAGTGAGAGTAGGAATGGAGCAAGGTGGAGGATAAATGCCTGGCTGAAGGACTGGAGCAGAGGGCAGGGATTCAAGTTTGTGGATCAATGGAACCTCTTTTGGGGAAGGAGTGACCTGTATAAAAAGGACGGGTTGCACTTGAACCCAAGGGGGACCAGTATCCTGGCAGGGAAATTTGCAAAGGCAACCGGGGGGACTTTAAACTAGAACGGTTGGGGGGAGAGACTCAAATAGAGAAAGCCAGTAGACAGGGTCTGAGGCAGGAGGCAGAGAAGGGAAGCACTCAGACCCAACATGTAGGGGGGAAAGAAGAAAAAAAATAATAAACAGAGAATAAGAGGTGGTGGGTTTCCAGGGCAAAAATCAAAAGGGACCACTTGTCAACATAATTGTATAAGGAGGAAGAGTGTTGTAAAAACAAGCCTGACGGCTTTGTGTCTCAATGCGAGGAGCATTCGTAATAAGGTGGACGAGTTGAATGTGCAGATAGCTATTAATGACAATGCTATAGTTGGGATCATGGAGACATGGCTCCAGGGGGACCAAGGCTGGGAGCTGAACATCCAGGGATATTCAATATTCAGGAGGGATAGATAGAAAGGAAAGGGAGGTGGGGTAGCGTTGTTGGTGAGAGAGATTAATGCAATAGAAAGGAAGGACATTAGCTTAGAGGATGTGGAATCGATATGGGTAGAGCTGCGAAATTCTAAGGGGCAGAAAACGCTAGTGGGAGTTGTGTACAGGCCACCTAACAGTAGTAGTGGAGTTGGGGATGGCATCAAACAGGAAATTAGAAATGCGTGCAACAAGGGTAAAACAGTTATAATGGGCAACTTCAATCTACATGTAGATTGGGTGAATCAAATGGGCAGGAGTGCTGAGGAAGAGGATTTCTTGGAATGTATGTGGGATAGTTTTCTAAACCAACATGTTGAGGATCCAACGAGAGAGCAGGCTATTCTAGACTGGGTATTGAGTAATGAGGAAGGGTTAGTTAGCAGTCTTGTTGTGCGGGGCCCCTTGGGCAAGAGTGACCATAATATGGTTGAGTTCTTCATTAGGATGGAGAATGACATAATTAAGTCAGAAACAAGGGTTCTGAACTTAAACAAAGGTAACTTTGAAGGTATGAGAAGTGAATTGGCCAAGATAGACTGGCAAGTGATTCTTAAAGGGTTGACAGTGGATGTGCAATGGAAGGTATTTAAAGACTGCATGGATGAACTACAACAATTGTTCATCCCAGTTTGGCAAAAAGAATAAATCAGGGCAGGTAGTGCATCCATGGATAACAAGGGAAATCAGGAATAGCATAAAAACAAAAGATGAAGCATACAAATTAGCCAGAAAAAACAGCCTACCAGAGGACTGGGAGAAATCTACCAGAGGACTGGGAGAAATTCAGAGTTCAGCAGAGGAGGACAAAGGGCTTAATTGGGAAAGGGAAAATAGATTATGAAAGAAAACTGTCAGGGAACATAAAAACTGACTGCAAACGTTTTTATAGATATGTGAAGAGATTAGTTAAGACAAATGTTGGTCCCTTGCAGTCAGAAACAGGTGAGTTGATCATGGGGAACAAGGACATGGCAGACCAATTGAATAACTACTTGGTTCTGTCTTCACTAAGGAAGACATAAATAATCTGCCGGAAATAGCAGGAGACCGGAGGTCAAATAAGGTGGAGGAACTGAGTGAAATCCAGGTTAGCCGAGAAGTGGTGTTGGGTAAATTGAATGGATTAAAGGTTGATAAATCCCCAGGGCCAGATAGTCTGCATCCCAGAGTACTCAAGAAAGTAGCCACAGAAATAGTGGATGCATTAGTGATAATTTTTCAAAACTCCTTAGATTCTGGAGTAGTTCCTGAGGATTAGAGGGTAGCTAATGTAACCCCTCTTTGTAAAAAAGGAGGGAGAGAGAAAATGGGGAATTACAGACCAGTTAGTCTAACATCGGTAGTGGGGAAACTGCTAGACTCAGTTATTAAAGATGGGATAGCAGTACATTTGGAAAGTGGTGAAATCATTAGACAAAGTCAGCATGGATTTACGAAAGGTAAATCATGTCTGACGAATCTTATAGAATTTTTTGAGAATGTAACTAGCATGGTGGATAAGGGAGAACCAGTGGATGTGTTATATCTAAACTTTCAGAAGGCTTTCGACAAGGTCCCACATAAGAGATTAGTATTCAGACCTAAAGCACACCGTATTGGGGGTTCAGTATTGATGTGGATAGAGAACTGGCTGTCAGACAGGAAGCAAAGGGTAGGAGTAAATGGCAGGCAGTGACTAGTGGGGTACCGCAAGGCTCAGTGCTGGGACCCCAGCTATTTACAATATATATTAATGATTTGGACGAGGGAATTGAATGCAACATTCAATGTTGAGGCCAGTTCATTGGCTATATTTAAGAGGGAGTTAGATGTGGCCCTTATGGCTAAGGGGATCAGAGGGTATGGAGAGAAGGCAGGTACGGGATACTGAGTTGGATGATCAGCCATGATCATATTGAATGGCGGTGCAGGCTCGAAGGGCCGAATGGCCTACTCCTGCACCTAATTTCTATGTTTCTCTGTTTCTAACATCTCCAAGTTTGCGGATGACACTAAGCTGTGGGGTAGTGTTAGGTGTGAGGAGGATGCTAGGAGGCTGCAAGGTGACTTGGATAGGCTGGGTGAGTGGGCAAATGCATGACAGATGCTGTATAATGTGGATAAATGTGAGGTTATTCACTTTGGTGGCAAAAACAGGAGTGTAGACTATTATCTTAATGGTGGCAAATTCGGAAAAGGGGAGATGCAACGAGACGTGGGTGTCATGGTACACCAATCATTGAAAGAAGGCATGCAGGTGCAGCAGGCAGTGAAGAAAGCAAATGGTATGTTAGCATTCATAGATAAATTATTTGAGTATAGGAGCAGGGAGGTTCTACTGCAGTTGTACAGGGTTTTGGTGAGACCACACCTGGGGTATTGCATACAGTTTTGGTCTCCAAATCTGAGAAAAGACATTCTTGCCATAGAAGGGGTACAGGGAAGGTTCACCAGACTGATTCCTGGGATGTCAGGACTTTCATATGAGGAAAGACTGGATAGACTTGGCTTGTATTCGCTAGAATTTAGAAGACTGAGGGGGGATCTTATAGAAACTTACAAAATTCTTAAGGGGTTGGATAGGCTAGATGCAGGAAAATTGTTCCCGATGTTGGGGAGATCCAGAACAAGGGGTCACAGTCTAAGGATAAGGGGGAATTCCTTTAGGACCGAGATGAGGAAAACGTTTTTCACACAGAGAGTGATGAGTCTCTGGAATTATCTGCCACAGAAGGTAGTTGAGGCCAGTTCATTGGCTATATTTAAGAGGGAGTTAGATGTGGCCCTTGTGGCAAAAGGGATCAGGGGGTATGGAGAGAAAGCAGGTACAGGATACTGAGTTGGATGATCAGCCATGATCATATTGAATGGCGGTGCAGGCTCGAAGGGTCGAATGGCCTACTCCTGCACCTATTTTCTATGTTTTTATGCCATATATTTGATCTGTCAAAGTCCCTATGATTTTGAGAGGGAAATTTAATGCAAAAATAGAAACAGTATGTTTCAGCTATGTACAGTAGTTATATATAGCCTGTCCAACTTACCACATAAAACAAGTTGCATATTTCAGGTATCAGTCTCATATACCTTTTCTGAACTGTTTCCAATATATTTATGTCCTTGATTAATAATAGCTTCCGTATAGCTGTGCACAGTACCCTGGCCATCCCCACTGCATAGAAATTAGCTTCCCTGATTTCACGGTGTGATATTGGGACATGAGTTAATGCACAGCTAATCCATAATCATTATCATTTCTTGGGATTATGTCGCAGAAGCAATGGGATGGTTATTACAATGATACTTGATTCCTTTTCGTAGCTTGGGGAAGACTTGTTTTGACTTTAGAGTGGCCCATTTCTTTGTAATCAGAAGCTGCAGATAAATATACTGTGGCTGCAGCTTTGCCATTGTTACTCAGCTGTTAAACTGAAATTAGAGTGGCATTAGCTGTCCCTGTTGTCCTCAGCTGCTGTCTTTGGGTGACCCTTTTAATACAGGTACTTGTTATGCCTCTGTTCTTGGGAGTTTCAATAGGGTATTCCCATATTTCTGACAATGATATAGCTAAATATTGCAATTATCATATATACTATGTAAAATATAGCGACTGTTTCTGTACTGAATCTTTGATTTAGTATGGGGAGGCCCACTCAACAGCCACAATAGATCACACAATTCTACAAGCCTGATAGGCAGTTAATACTATTAACGGCGAGGATATTTTTAATAATTGATACCGTTGTGGCTAGCTTCAATTGGGACAAGAACTGCTGTTTATCCAGAGTATCTTTCCTTAGAAAGAGGGATGGACTTGTACAACTGTTATCTGTTTGTACAAATCAAAATAATATGCTTGCAATTATGGAGGATATTATTCAAGACATGAAGTAGACTATATTAAATATACTTGAGCTGTCCATTTGGAGTTTGCATGTTCTCCTCTAATATTGTAGATTCTCCATAGGTGCTTTGGTTTACTCTCACATTCAAAGGACACAGAGATAAATTGATTAGCCACAATAATTTCCCCATAATGTCGGAGAAGGGCAGGATAATTGGGGATGTGGATTTGATGGGGATATGTGAGGGAACATTTAATTACCGTAGATTGTTGTTTAATGGTTTGCATAAACACAGTGACTGAGGGGACTGTTTTCATGCTGTATGATTCTATGACAATTCAATCCCAAATGTTCCTCTTCCATTCATCCATATCTGTATACTTTGGAAAGATTGCATAGTGTGTAATAAAAATAGATCAACTTGTAGCGCTCTACTTCTGTTGCCTCCACTTGTGAGCCTTTTTCTATGGTAAGGAGTCCTCACCGCCCAGCGACGACCCCTTTTGTCTGCAACACTCCACCCCCTCAAATTACCCCTGCTGCCTTCTACCCTCTCTGGACCTTTTTGTTTCCAACTGCCAGCACAACATCAACCGTCTTGACTTCCCTTACCCTCACCAATCTCATCCACTCTGAATGCCCAGCAACAATCCCAACATTGTTGTTAAACCTACCGACAAGGTTGGTGCTGTTATAGTCTGGCAGGCTGACCTTTACCATGCTGAGGCCAGGCGTCAGCTCTCAGACATCTCGTCATACCTACCCCTTGGCCATGACCCCACAGACAAGATGAGGTTTTTATTCAGGTAAATATGTTTCCTCCCGTGCTGTCATGGACGGATCCATCACCCTTCTGTCCTCCGTGCCCTGTAGTTTAATTTAGAGATACAGCGTGGAAACAGGCCCTTCGGCTCACTGAGTCCATGCTGAATAGCAATTCCCGTACACTTAACACTATACAACACACCAGGACCAATTTACAATATTTATCAAAGTCAATTAACTTATAAACCTCTATGTCTTTGGAGTGTGCAAGGAAACCGGAGCACCTGCGGTACAAACTCCGTACTGCCAACACCCGTAGTCAGGATCGGATCCAGGCTTCTGCCGCCGAGGCAATAATTCTACCGCTGCGCCAACGTGCTATCCTGTTCTGTAGTTTTGCTCTCACTCCACCCGCCCCAGGCGAAACAAGGATAGTGTCCCTGATCCTCATCTTTCACCGCATCAGCCGTCACATCCAACACGTTATTCTCCAACATTTCCATTACCCACAATGTAATCCTACCACCAATCACATCTTCACATCACCACCCCTTTCCACCTTTTGCAGAGACCGCTCCCTCCCCAACTCCGTGGTTCACTCATCCTTTCCATCCAAACCATTCGCTCCCCATGTACTATCCCCTACAAATGCAACAGATGTAAAACCTGTCCCTATACCTTCTCCCTCACCTTTATCCTGGGACCCCAGCAGTCCTTCCAGGTGAAACAAGCTTTCTCATACTTCATCTACTGTCTCTGGTATTCCAGATGTGGCCTCCTATACATCGGTGAGATCAAGCCTAGACCCGGCAACCATTTTACTGAACACTTGCACTCAGTCTGTCAAGGCCTACCAAATGTAATGTTTATTAACCATTTTACCTCCCCTTTCCATGCTGACCTTTCTGTCCTGAGTCTCCTCCATTGCAGAGTGAGGCCACACACAAACTGAAGGAATAGCACATCATATTCTGCATGGGTAGCTTACAACCAAATGGTGTGAACATTGAGTTCTCTGATTTTAGGTAACCTCTAACAACCCTCATTCTCCCTTTTCTTTTCCACAGACCCCTTTTGTCCCCTTCCCCGCCCTCTCCTGTGCCTCACCTGGACTTAGTTATTTCTCCCCTCCCCTCCACCTACAATTCGCAACTTTTCAATCCTATTGTCTCACACCTTTTTTTCATCTCTGACCTTTGCCCAACCATCTGCCTATCACAAACATCCCTCGCCTGGGTTCATCTACCTGCCACGCTTTGTCCTGCACTCCCCCACCCCCCCCATCATATCCCCCCAAAACAGTCACAAGAAGGTCCCGATCGGAAATGTCATCTATCCGTGTTCTCCTGGGATGTTGCATAACCCGCTGAGTAACTCCAACACTTAGTCTCTCATTTTTGTATACCAGCAACTGCATTTCCTTGTTTCTACCACTTGTGTCACTTATGTTTGACTCCACACCAACCAATGTTGTTGAGTCTTAACTATCTCCTCAGGGACAATTAGGAACTAATTATGTGCCTGTGTTTTCAATGCCAACCACCTCTCAATAATGAATTTAAAAAAAAAAAGAAATCTGCACTACAATCTCCTAATTCTTGTTTCAGTCTACTGTTGTCTATTTGTTCAATATTTTTATTGGTGGCTGACCTATGTGCTGTTGTATTAGCTGATTGTAAATGAGCCAAAGTGAATTCCCTGATCACTGTCAATATGTCACCTTTCTCTTTATATCCCAATTATTTTATTTTCATTTCTGCTAGCTCAAAATCTTGTCGCCAATTTTAATAGATACTTTGTTGCATTTTAATGTCATCTTTGTCATTCATAATGGTTTTCCCCTCACCACTCCAATATGAACTATCGCCGCAATACAGATCCTAACAGTGATCAAAAGAATCTGTGAGTATATCATAAAAATAAATTTCTCTGATAAATATCTCACTTTGTCAAACTATTCAAGGGTAACAAACACACTATCAATGGCATTTGACCTCATATAATCAGTTGAACGAGTAATTAGCTTGTTAATTTTGTATCATTGTTTAACATTGACATTTATATATATGAGAAGGGTCCCAAATTGAAATGAATATAATGACACCAAAATATTATGGAGCTGACTGAGAAATAAACAATGTTACAAGTTTTATTTTTCTGGTTCGAAATGTGACTGTCATTTTCCCTTTCTGATCTTGACATTAATAAATTCTTGAGAGTTTATTGTCCACTTCTCAAATACGGTCTCTGATAATTAGTTGTAACATGATAATACGTATTGTGAACAAAACTCCTTCCAAAAGGATGCATTTCCTTTCAGAACAACTGATTTCATTTCATTTTCCTTTATCTCAGATAACTGTTTTCCCAGTGTGACCATGGAAACCACTAAGAGGCATGAACCTTATACATTCTGTCACTTCAGATGACAATTAAAGTAAAGTATCATCTGAAAGAGAGATGGGGGCATGACGAACCCAGACAGGTTATAGGTGGATGCACGTAAGGGAGTAGGGGCTTAGACTGGCAGATTGTTGGCCAAAGGCCAGAGATGAAAAGGCAAAATGTGTGAAATACGGAGATAAGTGGAAGATGCGCAAAATGTGAAGCCAGAAGAAGGAATGAAGGGGGTGGGGTAAAAGGGCAAAATATGTGTATCTTGCTAGGCCACAGGGAAAAGAGGGTGCAAAAATGAGATGGTAAGGAGGGTGGGGGTTGTTTGCAGGTAAGTTATAGGCCACCTAAGGGGAATATGAGGTGCTTTTCCTCCAATTTGCTTAAGGCCCCATCTCTTCCATGTGCCCCACCTGGATGCTCACCATTTCTCCCATTCCCCTTCCCTCTCCACCTACATTCTTTCTTCTGGCTTTACATTTCTCACCTTTCCTATCCTTATCTCACATTTTCTCACCTCTGCCCTTTGTCCAACCATTTGCCATACATAACCCACTTACCTGTATCCATCTATAATTTGCCAGGCTTTGTTCCGCCTCATCTCTGTGCCAGCTTTCTCCTCCCCACTACGATCGGCCTGAAGAAGGGTCACGACCCAAAACATCCCCTATCTAGGCTCACCAAAGATGCTGCCTGACCCATCAAGTTATTCCAAATCTTTGTGTCTTTTTTTGGTAAATCATCATCTGCAGTTTCTTGTGTTTCTGAGTTTCTTGTCATGAGAACTTGGCCATGTTAAAATAACTTACTTATTGCATGTTTTAGGCACTTTAGCATTGTTGAATAATATACCATGTCTCCCAAAGGCAACTTGAAATGATTCAACTACATATAATCATTCATGTTTGTGGTTACCATTAAACTCTAGGCTATGCTTTAGCCTTCATGTGCACTGCTGCTGGAATGGAGCTGGAGCCTGGTGGGAATGGGTGATCAGCAATTGTAGAGGCACAGCAGTGCATTGCCTCACTCTAGGATGGAGAGAGAGAGCAGATAGATAGTTGGGACGGTTGGCTGGGGGAATGGCGAGCTAAGGATTCAGATTGAAAGTAATTATGTGGTCAGGGGAAACCCTAGAGGGGCAGGGATACAGATATCAAGGTGGGAGGGGGTGGAAAGGGGCAGGGATAAAAGGTTTGATTGTGAGCCTGTGCCCATGCACCTGTAGTTGTGTGGAAACATAGAACTAAAGTGAATGGGTGATCAATGGTCAATGTGTTCAGTGGGCTGAAGGGCCTATTTCCATGCTGTATCTCTAAAATAAACAAAAGTAACTCTCCATCCTCCTCATGGAGATATTTTTCACATGCTGAAAGATAACTTTTTAAAGCAAAATTTTACTGGAAAGAAACTAAAAAAAAAATTATATTCTTAAACTATATTCTAATACATATTTCCCCAGTGTTGTCAGTATCTCCCTTGTTGCAATTAGATCTTCTATTGTACCAGAAGTAACACTTCATATTGAGACTTATTAATGTTTTAGGCTTCAGGCATGATTGTCAAGGTTGTATTTATTGCCTCACCCTAAATTGCCTTAGCCTTGAAAGTCTGCTGGCAGCAACTTAGGCTTATATTTAGTTATAGAGTCATTCAGCACAGTAACAGGCCCTTCGGCCCAACTCATCCATGCCGACCAAGATGCCCCATTTTAGCTAGTCCCATTTGCCCATATTTCTCATTATCCTCTTCTAAACATCATCATAATTTTCAGTGAACAATAGAACACAGAAAAGTGCACCACAAGAACAGGCCCTTTGGCCCACAATATCTGTACTGAACATGATGCCAAGACGATCACATCTTCCTGCACAACACAAATCCCTCCATTCCCCGCATATCCATATGTCTTTCCACAAGTTTTTACATGTCACTAACGTATCTGTTTCAACCAAAACCCCTGGCAGCATGTTCCAGGCACTCACCACCCACTGAGTAAAAACCTTGCCCTGTACATCTCCTTTAAACTTTGTCCCTTTCACCTTAAAACTATGTCTTTGAGTATTTGATTTATCCATCCTGGGAGAAAGGTTCTGACTCGGTATCCTAATTATGCCTCTCATAATATAATATACTTCAATCGGGATTTACTTCGATTCTGAAGATCTTTCCCAGACCCAGAACACTGATGCAATTATAAAGAAAGCCCATCAACATCTCCACTTCCTGAGAAGATTGCAGAGATTCGGTATGTCAGAGAGGATTCTCTTGAACTTCCACAGTTGTACAGTAGAGAGCATATTGGCTGGTTGCATACGGCCTGGTTTGGCAACTTGAAATGGAATGAAGAAGATTGCAAAAAATGTGAACACTGCCCCGTCCATCACGGATTTTGACCTTCCCAACATCGAATGGATTTGCAGGAGTCGCTGCCTCAAAAAAGCAGCCAGCATCATCAGAGACCCATACCACTCTGACCGTACACTCATTTCACCCCTGCCATTGGGAAGATGGTACAGGAACCAGAAAACTGTAACGTCCAGGTTCAGGAACAGCTTCCCTACAGCCATCAGACTATTTAACACTACATCCTCCAAATAAGCTCAGAACTACACAGACTATTATTGTTATTATTGCACTATTATCATTAGTTTTTTATGTGTATGTATGTATGTGTGCATGTGTATATGTATGTATGTATGTGTATATATACTGTGTATATATACTGTGTGTGCATATATATATGTGTGTGTGTGTGTATATATATGTGAGTATGTGTGTATATATACACAGACACTGAACCTTTTTTTCTTCTCCATTATATTGTTTTCAGTGTACTATGTTTACATATTCTGTTGTGCTGCGGCAAGAATTTCATTGGTCTATCTGGGACATATGACAATAAAACATTCTTGGGTCTCCCCACAATGTCCGGCATTCCAGAGAAAACAATCAAACAATCCAAGTCTGCCCAACCTCTCCCTGTAGCTAATGTTCCCTAATCCAGGCATCAATCTGGTAAGTAACAGAGGGAAAATGTGGAGACGTACACAATTTAAAAAAAATGCAAAAAATAGATTACAGCTCAAATGTCAGCCAATTTGAAGTTAATAATCCCCACCCAAAAAGGAAACACATTCAAAGGAAACATCGCAAACACACCTCTGTAGTAAATAATGGTTCAAATCATGAAGATAATATTCTCCAAATTCAGTCAATACAATTCATCTTCTTGATTTAAAGACATTCATGGTAAAGAGAAGTAGAAATTAGATTTAACGAAAAACCATATAAGTCTTGCGAGATGTCCCCAAGGCTGTTCGTCAAGTTTTTCTTGTTCATGTACTAAAATGAACAAACGTCCGATGATCCAAAAAGCATGGATTTGGATTTTGTTAATGCTGAATTAAAAAATTCAAGGAATCAATGCTAAACTGTTGATTAGATATTATGTAGAAAGCTTTTTAGTTAATACTGGAGAAATAAGGTAATATCATACTGTCAAAGGGCGGCACGGTGGCGCAGCTGTAGAGTTGCTGCCTTACAGCGCCAGAGACCCAGGTTCGATCCCGACTACGGGTGAGGTCTGGACGGAGTTTGTACGTTCTCCCCGTGATCCGCTCGGGATTTCTCCGAGATCTTCGGTTTCTTCCCACACTACAAAGACGTATAGCTTTGTAGTTAATTGGCTTGGTATAAAATGTAAATTGTCCCTAGTTCGAGGGGTGGTGTTAATGTGCGGGGATCACTGGTCTGTGCGGACTCGGTGGGCCGAAGAGACCGTTTGCACACTGTATCGCTAAACTAATCCAAACTAAACGATAAATGGCAAGTTGAGGAAACCAAGAGTGGAGTTCTGTGCCAACCCACTGATATCTTTGTGGTCACAGATAAATAAACCATTTGATTTGTTAGTAAAGGTATGAATGAAGGCAACTGATACATAATTGACATGAGTGAAAAATAGATCTGAAGTTTAGAGTCACAGTGTGACAATGATTGTGTTTGACCATAGTGTTTCCAATGCTCAAGTTGATTAAATTAAACTTGATTGGGAAGTGGATACGAACCCAACGGTGGTGTTAGAATAACTATGCATTGGAAGAATTTGTCAATTCTTGGGTCAAGGGGAAATAATTAGACAAAATGGAACAATCAAGTCTAGCATTTAATAGCAGGGCGATGGCAGAAATGTGGAAATGTCAAGGACGTTGGAATGTGAAATTGAATGAGTACAAGAACGGCCACGGGCAATAGGCAGTACAAATACTAGACTGGATAGTAGAAATTTAGCGATACCGGGAGGAAAGTGACCCTTCGGCTCACGCGTCAGCACCGACCATCAATGACCCATGCACTAGTTCTGTTTTTTCAGTTTTGCATCCTTCACACGCGAGGCAATTTACAGAGGCCAATTAACCTACAAATCTGCACATATTTGGAATGGGAGGAAACTGGAGCACCTGGAGGAAACCCAAGCGGTCACAGGGAGAACATACTAACTCTGTATAGACAGTATCTGTAGTCAGGATCGAACCTGGGTCTCTGGCTCTGAAAGGCAGCAACTCTACCGCTGTGCCATTCTGCTGTCCCTACAAGGCATTGGGAAGCCAAACAAGGGCAGGACCTTCACAGTGAATGGTTGGGGTGTGGGAAATGTTGTAGAGTAGAAGAATTCAGGAGTACAGATGCATTGTTCCCTGAAAGTGGTGTTCCAGTTAGATTGAGTGGCAATGAAGGCTTTTGGCAGGTTGGCCTCATCTGTAAAGGAATTTAGTATAGAAATTGGGACATATGTTACAGATGCACAACACATTAATACGGCCGGATTTGGAGTATTATCTTTTGTTTTGGTTACCCTGCTATAGAAAAAATGCCGATAAGCTGGAAAGAGGTCAAAGGTAATGAACAGATTTTTCCAGGATTTGAGGGCCTGAGAGATTGGGCAAACTGGGATTTTATTCCTTGTTGTGCAGGAGACAGAGGGGGTGATCTTTGCCATGTGTATATAATCATGAGGGGAATTGATAGGCTGAGTGCACAGTGTCATTTTTCCAGGTTTGGGGAATCAAGAACTAGACAGGATAGGTTTAAGGTAGAAGGATTTAATACAAACCTGAGAGGCAACATTTTTCACACAGTGGGTTGTGGATGCATGGAACGAGCTTCCAGAGGTAGTTGGGCCAGGCACAATAACAACATTTAAAATATATTTGGATAGGGAAGGTTTAGAGGGATTTTCTTGGATGGGGCATATTGGTCAGCATGGATGAGTTGGGCCTGAGGGCCTGTTTCCATGCTGTATGACTATGGCTAAATTGAATGAAGAGCAGAGGCAATATATGCAGGATAGGTGAAATTGAGGAGAGATTTGGGAAGAAAACAAGAGAGAAGTGATAACCATGTATAAGGACTCCTTTTTTAGAAACAAGTACTTCAGAGAACTATCTGCTGTTAATATCTATAGTTATGTTGAATACATTGATCATTTGTATTTTAAAGAACAAAAATCTAAAGTCACTTTTCTCACATGAATTGTCTTAATTTAATATGGCATATAATGTGGTAGTGTTTTTAATAATCTAACTAGATCTGTTCCTGACTTGCCCATTTCCTGTCCTTTGAATACTAGATCATAAGAGAATAAAATGCAAAATCATAAACGATCTGGTGAGAATGGAGACAAGAGACGTTTTGGATGGGTGAATATTACTGTCCATTTTGATTATAGGTCAATCCAGTAAACTCGGTTGATAAGGCAAGAAAATTGAAATGTAGGAATATATAGTTTATAACACTAAACCAGAAGTAGTCAACTTGGGAAAAGATAAAGCTATGAGTAATATATATATATATATATATATATATAAAGTTAAACAATCAAAGTACTAAATCCTGAATCAGGAGGTGAAACTCAACATTTTGGAGTATGCTTTATACCACTTCCAAAGTTTACTTGAGTTATATGAAAATGGTTGACTGGTTGTCCAAATCATTTATATAACAGCAGGCTAGCAAGATGTGCCATCAAGTAAAGTCAAGTCAAGTTTATTCGTCACATACACGTACGGGATGTGCAGTGAAATGAAAAGTGGCCATGCCTGCGGATTTTGTGCAAAAAACAAGCAAACAACAACCAACAACTAATAACAGAACCACATGTTCTTTTTCATATTAAATATTTTGGGTGGTATTGTGATACAGTAAGTTAGTAGTTCCTGGTGAGATAGGAGTTTACAGTCCGAATGGCCTCTCGGAAGAAATTCCTTCTCATCCTCTCCGTTCTCACAGCATGGCAACGGAGGCGTTTGCCAGACCGTAGCAGCTGGAACAGTCCGTTGCAGGGGTGGAAGGGGTTTCCCATTATCTTATTGGCTCATCATAGTTGCACCTCCTGATGTATAGTTCCTGCAGAGGGGCGAGAGAAGTTCCCATAGTGCGTTCGGCCGAACGCACTACTCTCTGCAGAGCCTTCTTGTCCTGGGCAGAGCAATTACCAAACCAGATTGTAATGTTTCCGGTCAAGATGCTTTCCACAGTCGCTGAGTAGAAGCACTGGAGGATCCTCGGAGACACTCTGAATTTCCTCAATTGCCTGAGGTGGTAAAGGCGCAGTCTTGCCTTACTCACGAGTGCTGCAGCGTGTGATGTCCATGTCAGATCCTCTGAGATGTGGACTCCCAGGTATTTAAAGCAGCTCACCCTATCCACAGTATCCCCATTTATCCTCAATGGTGTGTTCGCCCACAAATGATGTACCCTCCTAAAGTCCACGATCAGCTCCTTCGTTTTTTTGACATTCAAGAGGAGGCTGTTGTCCTGACACTAGAGTGCCAGATCAGCCACCTCCTCCCGGTAGGCCTTCTCATCGTTGTCTGAGATCAGGCCCACCACCACGGTGTCATCAGCAAACTTGATTATCGAGTTGGAGCTGAACCTAGCCACACAGTCATGTGTGTACAGGGAGAACAGTAGGGGGCTGAGGACGCAACCCTGGGGGGATCCTGTGCTCAGGGTGAGGGACTTTGATGTATTTCCTCCCATATTGACTACCTGGGGCCTGGCGGTGAGAAAGTCCAGGACCCAGGCACACAGGGGGGTGTTGAGCCCTAAGTCCAGTAGCTTTGCAGCCAGTCTGGTGGGGACTATCGTGTTGAAGGCTGAACTGAAGTCTATGAACCGCATCCTCACATAGCCCCCCTTCTGGCTGTCAAGATGGGAGAGAGCGGTGTGCAAAACCTGGGAGACAGCATCGTCCGTGGATCTATTCGGACGGTATGCAAATTGTAACAGGTCCATGTTGCGAGGAAGGAAGTTTTCAGACTTTTCAATCATAGAACAAAAAAAACTGAGAGTAATTCCAAGACAAAGAATACTCAGAGCTGAAGAATATTTGCTGACTTCAGATAGGAAAAGTAAGGAGAGCATGTGCTAGTTTTCATTCATGGGTCAGTGATGGAGAGTGAAAGCAGCTTCAAGTCGCAAGGTATTAATATATTGGATGAACTATCCATAGATGTAATCATTAAAATGCCCAGGATCTTTAATTTTTCAGATGACCATCGCCTCTACTTTCTCAAAAACATAAAGAGATTAGGCATGTAACAGAATATGCTAACATACTTCCACAGATGCACTGTAGAAAGTCTCCTGACTGATTGCCTATTGGCCAGTACAGCATTTCCAATGCAAGAGGTTGCAGAGAGTGATAGTTCATCACAGGCACAGCACTCCCCATCATTAAAAGTATGAGGTGCTGTCTCAACAGGCAGCATCTATCATGAAGGATCCACATCATCCAAGCCCTGCTGTCCTCTCGCTGTTACTTTTTTGCAGGAGACACAGAAGCATGAAGTGCCACACCACCTGATTCAATAACAGTTACTTTCCTGGAACTATCAAGATCTTGAACCAACCTGCACAACCCTAATCTTACCTCTGCCACAGAACACCATGGACCACCACTTGCATTAGCATGATTTTTTTTCCCTAATAGTGTTTTGCACCAATTTTTTTTGCACAGTCTTCCTTTTATTGTCTTGCTGAATTTATGTCTAATTTATTTTAAATTTTGGATATTGTCTGTTGGCTGCAACTATGTGCTTGGCTGCATCTATGTGCAAGCAAGATCTTCATTGCACTTGTAAGTTACCATACTTGTGTATGACAATAAATGTGACTTTACTTGATTTGAACATTCAAGTCAGTCTACCGGAGAAACAGGTCAACCTCGATCCCAAGGGATTACCTGACAAGCATGTGCATATTGGGAAAGTGAGGAGGAAAGAAAATACGGAAATATTTGAAAAGGCTTACTCCATCACAACATTATTTCCAAACAGCTGTGTCACGAGAAACTAGATTCAAGAGGTGATTCTGAAGTCAGTAAAATGAGCAATGGTCATGATCAACAAAATAAACCTGAGATTAATTAGAATCTCAAATGATTCATAAATTGATTCCATGTGCTGATGAATACAAATTAAAGACATCTTTCAGTGCGTACAGGAAACTGAAGGGTGTTTTGCTTGTTTTAGCTTTCGATGTGGAAATATTATTTATGCATAGTGAATCCCATGAGTGAAATAATTTATGAGATTCAGTTTGAAATGGTTGATATGTGATCAGCAGAGCAGTGTTAAGTATACAGAAATAAAATAAACTTATCAGATGATGCATCTAGTTATTTGTGACTGTTTAAAAATGACAATGGTTGAGATTTTATTGGCATCATTAGTGAAACATAATAAAATGAATGTGCCAATGATCAAAAAAGTACGACAGAAAGTCACTGCCAACTTCTCCATTCCTTTGAAAATTGATAGAGTGACTATGGTTAAATAGATAGATTATTTGAATTAAATTCATTTAGCTGGAAATTATCACAGAACGATTTAAGATAGATAATCAACACAAATTAAATAACATGCTTCCCTTTGTAGGGAACAGTTATTGATGTTGCATTTAATTTTGAACATAACAATTTGAACCATGTGAAATAAAGATTGGAATATATGAAAAATCTATTTTACAATGGAGGCATTAAATGCACCATTAGATTAATTAACAGTCATAGTAAGTTCACAAGTGATATGAGCAGAATTACGCCATTCGGCCCATCAATTCTACTCTGCCATTCAATCATGGATGATCTATCTTTCCCTCCTAACCCCATTCTCCTGCCCCATCTTTCCCTCTAAACCCCATTCTCCTGTCTTCTCCCCATAACCACTGAAACCCTAATCTTATATGGATAGCCTCTAGTTATGTTTTTTCCCCAAAAATGTAAATCTTCTTTCTGATCTCCACACTGTAGTGATGTGGAAGTTTTGGAGAGGGTGTAGAGGATGTTCACCAAGATGTTGCCTATATAATCTATAAGGTGAGGTAGGCCAAACCTAGACTGTTTTCTCTGGATCAGTGGAAGGCAACCTGACAGAAATATTTACAGATATCAGAGCCAATAGAAAGCCAGTTTTCTGATGAAAATGTCAATCACTACAGGGAATTGGAGTAATTGGTGTAAATGGAGTGTTAGATGCCTGGAAGATGCTGGGAGAGGTAGGAAAAACAGATATGATAGCAACACTTAAAAATTAAAAATCAGATTTTAGTACAAATGGCAATACATCATTTACACTGATAAAGCCAAATGGTATCTCTAATAAACTTTGGAAGATCTGGATAACTGGAGAGCTGATCTGGATACTTTTTTGTCTGCAGGCCACAGAGTCAAATTACTGCATTTGCAGTCCTCAGTGTTAGTTGTGCAAGTGAAGTCTTTGAGTCTGCATTTGTAAACGTATCATAAAAGATGTTGTCGAGGATTGTATCTCTAAAATAGTGGAAAGAAACCTGCTATGACTATTATATTGATTTACTTGGCTGATAGTTCATGAGCATCAAATCCAATTCCATATCTTTCATGTCCAAGTTTTGAATAATTCATAATGGGGCAAGAATTTGTTCAGAAGGTAGATGTATCCTAAAATGTTTTGCACATCTGCCATACCCATCATGTTTTAATCTATTTGAAGATTAACTCCTGCAGCAGCTGTATTCAGCAAATGATAGGTCAATAACGATGACAATTCACCAGAGCAAGAAAAAACATTGAAATCAAATGTTTCTTTAATCTGCACTGAAGGAGAAGGGCCATGAAATTTGCTGTTATTAGCTACGAGGGTATTGAAGAATTGTTAATCACAACTGATCAGCCTGGAGAATGTAAAGAGATGTAGAAGAATGAGGACAAAGGAGAACAAAAAAAAACAATACTGGAACATTGAAACACAAAACACTGCAGTAGATCGCTGAGAACTGTAATATGCCTGGTTCGAAGATCAGATGTTATTTCTATGGCTAGATTGGCTTTATTGGAAAACCTCAAGTGGCCAAAGAGAAATGTCAAATTGCGAGTGGTAGGGTGGGTTAGAATGACAGGCATGTGAAAGTTTCATGTCAACATCGGGAGATGTTTGGCAAAATGATCACAAATCTACATTTGACATCTCCAATTGAGACTAACATAGAAGAAAGAATTGAATTCCAGGACAGAGTGAGATTGACTGATTTTAATATCATACTAACGTTTGTTTAAGTGTGACATCAGGTAGCCTTGGTAAATCTGAAGTTAGTGGGCACCACATACCTTTGCTTAACCACTGAAGTTTTGTCTTTTTGGTACTGATTAATTTCATTTTCCCAGGATTCGTGGCACCAAATAGAGACCTTTTAGGCATTAACTTTATGCAGTTTATGAAGGTTAGTTTAGAATCAAGCAGAATGTTGGCAATAAAACACTCGCAGCTTGGTTCAGCCTTCAATAGATGGCAAGGTGGGTTGATATGACTGGAGTCAGACAGTGCTGGCATACACTAAATTTGGTGTTAAATGTGTTTGACTCTAATTTTTTTAGCACTGAGGCACTACGTAGAGAAGTACAGCAAAGGTACAGGCTCTTCAGCTTACAACATTTGTGCTGTACATGATGCCAAGTTAAACAAACACCTGCCTGCATGCAGTTCCTACCCCTCTATTCCCTGCCTATCTAAAAGCCTCTCAAACACCACTATGGTATCTGGTTCCACCACCACCCCAGTCAACGTGCTCCAGGCACCCACTACTTGGCTGTGGATTCCAAGCCAACTCTAGAAAAAGAGTGTACACAAAAAACTGGAGAAACTCAGCGGGTGCAGCAGCATCTAAGGAGCGAAGGAGATAGGCGACGTTTCGGGTCGATACCCTTCTTCAAAAAGAGTCTTGACTCCAAACGCCATCCATTCCTTCTCTCCAGAAATGCTGGCAGTCCAGCCAAGTTACTCCAGCATTTTGTCTCTAGCTTGAGTCTGTGGCCGCTGGGTTCAGAAGAACTTACATCGCATTACAACTTTTATATATTTTTTCACGTACAAAAAAAAAAATCAGCATCTTCGTTTAAATGTTACACACCATAAACGTAAAGTCAACTGGGCATCCCATTATTTTGGATGGCAACTCTGAAATATCCCAACGTGCACCTTGACTTGGGATCCATCCATTTCGGTGTCCTCTTTTATGCAGACTTTCTACTCGTTTGAATTGCTCGATATCTTATGTAGGGAGGAACTGCAGATGCTGGTTTACATCAAAGATAGTGACAAAACGCTGGAGTAACTCAGCAGGACAGGCAGCATATCTGCATAGAAGGAATGGGTGACGTTTCGGGTCGAGACCGTTCTTCAGACTATCCCGCTGAGTTAATCCAGCATTTTGTGTCTATCTTCGGTTTAAACCAGCATCTGCAGTTCCTTCCCACACATTACAGTGGACGGCAGCGAGAGGCAGCTGCTGCTGTAGCTGCTGCCGTGTTACTGCTGTTGCCACTGTTGCTGCTGCCGTGTTACTGCTGCTGCCACTGTTGTTGCTTTTAGCCACTATTGCTGCTGCTGCCACCGTTGTTGCTGCTATTGCCACCGTTGTTGCTGCTATTGCCACCGTTGTTGCTGCTATTGCCACCGTTGTTGCTGCAGCCACCGTTGTTGCTGCAAGTGCCACCGTTGTTGCTGCAAGTGCCACCGTTGTTGCTGCTATTGCACCGTTGTTGCTGCAAGTGCCACCGTTGTTGCTGCAAGTGCCACCATTGTTGCTGCTGCTGCCACTGTTGTTGCTGCTGCTGCCACCATTGTTGTTGCTACTGTCACTGTTGCTGCCACTATTGCTGCTGCTGCCGCTGTTGATGATGTTGCCGCTGTTGCTGCTACTGTTGCTTTTGTTGCCACTGTTGCTTCCACTGTTGCTGCCACTGTTATTGCTGCTACTGTCACTGTTGCTGCTGTTGATGATACTACTGTTGCTGCTGCTACTGTTGCTGCTGCTACTCTTGCTGCTGCCACTGTTGCTGCTGCCACTATTGCTCTTGTTGCTGCTGCCACTGTTGCTGCTGCCACTTCCACTGTTGCTTCCACTGTTGTTGCTGTCACTATTGCTGCTGCTGCAACTTTTGTTGCTGTTGCTGCCGCTGTTGCTGTTACTGTTGTTGCTGTCACTATTGCTGCTGCTGCCACTGTTGCTGCCACTGTTGTTGCTGCTGCTGCCACTGTTGCTGCCGCTGTTGTTGGTGCCACTGTTGCTGCTGCTGCCACTGTTGCTGCCACTGTTGTTGCTGCTGCTGCCACTGTTGCTGCCGCTGTTGTTGGTGCCACTGTTGCTGCTGCTGTTGTTGCTGCCAATATTGCTGATGCTGCCACTGTTAGTTCAACTGTTGCTGCTACTGTTGTTGCTGTCACTATTGCTGCTGCTCCTGCTGCTGCTGCCACTGTTGTTGCTGTCACTACTATTGCTGCTGCTACTATTGCACTGCTGCCGCTGTTACTTCCACTGTTGCTGTCACTGTTGTTGCTGTCACTATTGCTGCTGCTACTATTGCTGCTGCTGCCGCTGTTACTTCCACTGTTGCTGCTGTCACTGTTGTTGCTCACTATTGCTGCTGCTGCCACTGTTGTTGCTGTCACTATTATTGCTGCTGCTACTGTTGTTGCTGTCACTACTATTGCTGCTGCTGCTTCTGTTGTTGCTGTCACTATTGCTGCTGCTACTGTTGCTGCTGTCACTGTTGTTGCTGTCACTACTATTGCTGCTGCTACTGTTGCTGCTGCTACTGTTGTTGCTGTCACTACTATTGCTGCTGCTACTATTGCTGCTGCTGCTTCTGTTGTTGCTGTCACTACTATTGCTGCTGCTACTGTTGCTGCTGTCACTATTGTTGCTGTCACTACTGTTGCTGCTGCTACTGTTGCTGCTGTCACTACTATTGCTGCTGCTACTGTTGCTGCTGTCACTACTATTGCTGCTGTCACTGTTGTTGCTGTCACTACTATTGCTGCTGCTACTGTTGCTGCTGTCACTACTATTGCTGCTGCTACTGTTGCTGCTGTCACTACTATTGCTGCTGTCACTGTTGTTGCTGTCACTATTATTGCTGCTGTCACTGTTGTTGCTGTCACTACTATTGCTGCTGCTACTGTTGCTGCTGTCACTACTATTGCTGCTGCTACTGTTGTTGCTGTCACTACTATTGCTGCTGTCACTACTATTGCTGCTGCTACTGTTGTTGCTGTCACTACTATTGCTGCTGTCACTACTATTGCTGCTGCTACTGTTGCTGCTGCCACTACTATTGCTGCTGCTACTGTTGCTGCTGTCACTACTATTGCTGCTGCTACTGTTGCTGCTGTCACTACTATTGCTGCTGCTACTGTTGCTGCTGTCACTACTATTGCTGCTGCTACTGTTGTTGCTGTCACTACTATTGCTGCTGTCACTACTATTGCTGCTGCTACTGTTGTTGCTGTCACTACTATTGCTGCTGCTACTGTTGTTGCTGTCACTACTATTGCTGCTGCTACTGTTGTTGCTGTCATTACTATTGCTGCTGCTACTATTGCTGCTGCTACTGTTGTTGCTGTCACTACTATTGCTGCTGTCACTACTATTGCTGCTGTCACTACTATTGCTGCCGCCGCTGTTGCTGCCGCCTCCCGCCCGCCGCCGCCGCCGCCCGTGCTTGTCAGCCCATCTCCCGTCATGCCCCTCCCTCCCTCCCCCGCCCCCCCCCCGCCCCGCCCCGCCCCTCGGTGTGCGGCTGACGTCACCGCCAGTCAGCTCCCGGCCTCAAGTGTGAACGCGAGTCATGGCGCTGGTGTCTGCCGGCAGGGAGATAGTAGTAGTGGACGCCAAATAAAACTGTGTGTCGGCAGCCAAAGTGACGGGGCGACAGAGAGACGGGGGCAAAGGGCAAGGTGGAAGTGGAAGGGGGACCCCGTGAGACAAGACAGTAACACTGAAGGAGAACAGAAGAAAAATAAAAAAAATAGCAGACGCACCGGGTGAGGAACCTTCCTTCCTTGCTGCCTCCTCTGTCCGTTGTCGGCGGCGCGCGGAGCGGACGTTGGCGGGCGGCGCGGGCGGGCGCGGGCGCGGGCTCTGGGCTGACGTTCGGCCGCCCGTGGGAGCGGCGCGAGCGGGCAGTTCGAAAGGGGGGTCTCTCCCTCGCGCGTCCGCGCACATTCCATCAGCGGCCGGCTGTGAGGCCGGGCTGGCTGGGCCGGGCCGGCGGGCGACCCACTCGGCGGGCCGGGCTGGCTGGCTGGCTGGCAGCAGGGCCGGCGACAGCAGCAGGGCCGGACACCCTGGCAGCGCGCTAGGCCCCGGGCCTGCAAATGGACGGCACGGAGGAGCAGTCCCGCTGGCCGAGCCACGGGCGCTTTGTTGTTCACCCAAGGCCCAGCGCTCAACCGTCCTGAGATGAGAACAAGACTGTAATAGGTACTCGCAATAGCAAAAATATTGTTTTTCCCTCTTTTGGAGATTTTTTTCCTCCCCACGTCTCTCTTTGTCTGGCATGTTCACCCCCCAGAACTAAGTTAAAATCCGTGCTGTTTTTCATGTCCGATGACGGGTCCGGTGTTTCCCGGCAAAATACACTATTTACGTGAGACGGTAATGGTGGAAATGACATTACAATACGGTCATGGGGTTTGATTAACAAGATTGCCTTTTAGTTCAACGTTGAAGCTATAAGTAACAGTAGGAGTCCACATGGTGATCACACTCAGTTTAAAAACGAAAGCTAGACAGTCCAAATCGATTGAATGCAGGAAAGAACAACATTTTGTTTTTAAATTCATTTTAATTGCTTTATGACAGGTCCATTCCCAATCGATATCGGCGACCTGATTTTTGCCAGCCAGTAATAACTATGTCGTAGTCTTCGGTCCATGTTTATCTGTGATTTGGATAACGCTAGCTTTTAGCGATCGTAAAGGGATTGCTCAATACTTGTATTTTTTTTCCTACAGAAACGTGGGGCACGCATTTGGCGACTAAGCAGAAGTACAAGTGTGGGCCGATAGCTTTTATTTCGGAGCGGGATCTTGGCAGTTTAAGCTTGTGAAGATTCTCATCTGATACTTAAATCTGCAAATGGAGGGTCACGGTGACGAGGACAGCGTCAGTAACAGTAGTGGAGAATCAAGGTATTGAAAGCTTTCTCATGACTACGCAACAGAACTTAAGTTATTGGGCTGCAAGAGCGCTAACACATTTAAGTGGCATTTCCTGGTGGATTCTGCATACAAAAATGGGAAAGTATTTCTCCCACCCCCGGGTCCAATAATTTCAGCCGTCTTACTACAGATTCGACAATAATATTAAAAGTGAGATTCTAGTGTTAAAGCTTGACAAGAGATTGAATCGTCAAAATGAGTCTCCGACTACATTCTATCTCCCGCTCACTCCCCTGACATAGCTCTGCAGAAGGGTCTCGACCCAAAACGTCACCCATTTCGTCTCTCCAGCGATACTGGATATCCCGCTGAGTTACTCCAGCATTTGTGTCGACCTTCAAAACGAGAAAGTTCCAAATATTTTGTGTTCAAGGTAGAAATAGCCTCATGGGTGGTACTAGCCAAGTAGACAGTCTGGGAAATTAATCTAGAGATACAAGTTTAAATTCTGCCAAACCAATAGAGTAACTTAAAATAAAATAATTAAATGGCACAGCACATGAACACGCCCTTTGGTCCACAATGTATGTGCCAAACATGTTGCCAGGATCATCACTTCTCTACAGTGCCCTCCACAATGTTTGGAATAAAGACCCATCATTTATTTATTTTCCACTGTACTCCACAATTTGAGATTTGTAATAGAAAAATCATATGTGGTTAAAGTGTACACTGTCAGATTTTATTAAAAGCCATTTTTATACATTTTGGTTTCACCATGTAGAAATTGCAGCTGTGTTTATACATAGTCCCCCCCCCATTTCAGGGCACCATAATGTTTGGGGCGTATGGCTTCACAGTTTGTAGTTGCTTAGGCGTATTTAAATGCCTCCTTAATGCAGATATGAGTGAGCTCTCAGCACTGAGTCTTTTCTCCAGTCTTTCCATCACCGTTGGAAACTTTTATTGCTGTTTATTACCATGAGGACAAAGTTGTGCCAATGAAAGTCAAAGAAGCCATTATGAGACTTGAGAAACAAGAATAAAACTGTTGGAGACATCAGCCAAACCGTAGGCGTACCAAAATCAACTGTTTGGAACATCATTAAGAAAAAAGAAAGCACTGGTGAGCTTACTAATCGCAAAGGGACTAGCAGGCCAAGGAAGACCTCCACAGCTGACGACAAAATAATTCTCACTATAATAAAGAAAAATCCCCAAACGCCTGTCCGACAGATCAGAAACGCTCTTCAGGAGTCGGGTGTGGATTTGCCAATGACCACTGTCCACAGAAGACTTCATGAACAGAAATACCGAGGCTACACTGCAAGATGCAAACCACTGGTTAGCCGCAAAAACAGGATGGCCAGGTTACAGTTTGCCAAGTACTTAAAAGAACAACCATAGTTCTGGAAAAAGGTCTTGTGGACAGATGAGATGAAGATTAACATATCAGAGTGATGGCAAGAGCAATGTATGGAGGAGGGAAGGAACTGCCCACGGTTCAAAGCATATAACCTCATCTGTGAAACACGGTGGTGGGGGTGTTATGGCGTGGCATGTATGGCTGCTGAAGGTACTGGCTCACTTATCTTCATTGATGATACAACTGCTGATGGTAGTAGCATAATGAATTCTGAAGTGTATAGCCACATCCTGTCTGCTCGAGGTCAAACATGCCTCAAAACTCGTTCACCAGCAGTTCATTCTACAGCAAGACAATGATCCCAAACATACTGCTAAAGCAACAAAGGAGTTTTTCAAAGCTAAAAAATGGTAAATTCTTGAGTGGCCAAGTCATTCACCCGATCTGAACCCAATTGCGTATGACTATTATATGCTGAAGAGAAAACTGAAGGTGTCTAGCCCCCAAAACAAGCATAAGATAAAGATGGCTGCAATACAGGCCTGGCAGAGCATCACCAGAGAAGACACCCAGCAACTGTTGATGTTCATGAATCACAGACTTGAAGCAGTCATTGCATGCAAAGGAGATGCATCAAAATACTAAAGAAGATTACTTTCATTTACATGACATTACTGTGTCCCAAACATTATGGTGCCCTGAAAAAAAAGTTGTCAGAGAGAGAGAGAGAGAGAGAGAGTCAAATGGCCTTTATTAAAATCTGATTATGTGCACTTTAACCACGTTTTTTTTTTCTATTACAAATCTCAAATTGTGGAGCACAGAGGCAAATAAGTAGATAATGTTTCTTTGCCCCAAACATTATGGAGGGCACTGTACATATCCCCATATCCCTCCAATTCCTGCATATCCATATGCCTATCTAAAAGTATTTTAAATGCCACTAACGTACCTGGTTCAACCATTACCACCATCAGCATGCTCCATGTACTCACCACCTGTGCAAGGAAAACTTGCCATGCTCATCTGTAAACTTTGTCCCCCTCACCTTGAAGTTATGCTTCTACTGTTTGATTTACCCATGCTGGGAAAAAGATTCTTACGGTCTACCCTATTTATGCCTTTCATAATTTGATATACTTCTATTGGGCGTCTCTGTAAATGCTGCCGTTCTGTAGAAAACAATCTTAAGTCTGTCTAACCCCTCCCAGGAGCTAATGTCCGCTAACCCAGGCATCATTCTGGCCTACCAAATTTCCCGATTGCGAAGCACTTTTAACTCTCATTCCCACACTGATCTTTCTGTCCTGGGCCAAACGCATATTGGAGGAACAGCACCTCGTCTTTTGCTTGGGCAGCTTACCACCCAGAGGTGTGAATATAGATTTCTCGAACTTCAATTAACCCCTGCATCCTCCTTCCCCCTTCCTAGTTGGCGTGCTAGTTTCTCTGTCTAACTCATTATTACCTGCCCCGCAGCTAACAATAGACCATTGTGGGCTCCACCTTTCCTTGATCATTGTTGCTTTTTGCACATCTTTCATTTGTTCTCTTTACCTTTCTACCTCTCATTTCCCTTTCCCCAGACTCTCATTCTGAAGAAGGGTCTCAACCCATTCCTTTTCTCCAGAGATGTTGACCGACCTGCTGCGTTACTCCAGCTTTTTGTGTTATCATAATTCTGGTAAACCACCTTTGTATTCTTTCCAAGAAATGCAGATAATACTCCAAATGTGGCCTCACCATAGTCCCATATAGCTGCTTCTTGATTTCTGGACTCTTGTCCTCAATACAATGACCTATGAAACCAAGTATACCATATACCTTAACTATTGTAACTATCTTGTTGCCACTCTCGGAGTTATGGACTTGCATCCCAAGATCCCTGTGTACATCATTGCTGTTAAGGGTCATGCCAGTAATTGTATATTTCCCCCTTCCATTTGACATCCCAAAGTGCCACACATCACACCTCCAGCCAGAATACTGTCCTTTCCCCACAATCTTTTGGCATCTATCAGTAAGCCAGTTCTGAATCCATATGACAGGTCACTATTAATTCTGTACATCTTAATCTTCTGCAAAGAATCCTTTCCAATAGCTTCACCGGCCTATAATTCCATGGATTCACTCTACTTCCCTTCTTAAATAAAGGAACAACATTAACTACTCTCCAGTCCTATGGAGCCTTTTCTATGGCTAGCGATCTTCGTCAAGGCTCCTGCAATCTCCCTTCTTGCCCCTCAATAACCTGGGATAAATTCCATCAGGTCCTGGGTATTTATTCATCAATGCTGTTCAAGAGCCCAAACAGCACATCCTTAATTTTAAATGCCCTTGCATACTAGTATTCTAAACACCCATTCCACTGTCCTCCATGTCCTTCTCCTTGGTTAAAACAGATGCAAAGTTCTTATTACCTCGCTGACATTCCTTGACTCCAAGCACAAACTCCTTCTTTATCCTTGAGTGGTGCTACATTCTCCACGGTTTTCCTCTTTTTAATATAGGCATGATTTTCATTAATCATACTCTCCAAATAAAAGTAGAATTAAAAACTGGACTTGATAATGAAGGTCATGCAGCCACTGGTTGTCATAAAACCCACCTTGTATGCGAAGAAATCATTAAAATAGACAACTTCACGTTTCTTATAATTTGGCTTAACTTTCAAAGCGTATAACGCATAAGATTTTTCACATATCTTATGCAGAATTACCACTGCTTTGTTGCATCTTTGTGTATTTGATTTCTGGACAGAATCCATATAACAACCATTAACAGGTGAAAAATTGTCTGGGGCAATAGGCAAACTGCCATAAAACTTTCAGGAGGCATTTGGCAATGAAAGTTGATTTTTCATTCGGTTGCATCTGGCTATATATTTTTTCCTGAGTTCTGACATCAATCCTTGGCAGCATGTTTCAGTTGGTCATCAGTGAATGAAGAATTGGAGGATTGGCCTTGCGCACTTCATTATATCTAGCACAAGGCCAGTTCATGGCATGAGAGAATACAAACTATTAAAATTAATGAAATGGACACTTTTTCCGATGTAATTTTGGAGAATTCATTATTAATAAGCTTTCATGGTGTATGTACTTAATATGATGTTTTGGTCATAATGCAAACGATCACTATCTACTAACTCGCTGGAGAAGAGTTTGTATGAAGGTTTATGTTTCAGTTTTGCAATCGGGAGATGGTCTAGACCCAGAATTTAATACTTGTCAGTTTGGTTTAATTAACTCGCACCTGTTTTACTTTGGATGCATATCGTCTTCACTTCAAAATAAAGTCCATTACTCTTGGCATTTAAGAGAGAGGATTTTCATTACTTATACAGGTCCATCACTGATTTTCTCGCAACTGGTTGTCTGGCCACCCTTTAATCGGGACAAGTTCCCCCGAAAATGTGGTGCCTCGACCAGGTGGCTGATCTCAACCCCATCGGGGCTTGTGCGCCAATTGGTGGGCTAACTTTGCTGCTTGCGGCCAGGGCTCTGTAACTCTGACCTTGCCCTGCAGAGCCAGCACATCCATTTCCTTGGCTTCCGTGGCCGACTTTACAGACCGGTATCCCGGTCCGCCCAAGGCTGTTACGTGGTCTTGCAAAAAGGATAATCCAGAAAGGCTCTGGAACCAAGGGTGCTGGAAAATCGGTGGTGGGCATATAGTATTTTGTTTTCAAGCTTTGGTGTCATCATGTGCTGCCACGAGCTGAAAGTAATTTTTTATCCTTTTCAGTTGATGAAATGTTGTACTTTTGATAGATGTGTTCTCAGAAGGCAGAAGTAAAACTTTTTTTGTCGACATGTCTCCTGGTGAGGCATTGGTTACACTTTGGAACTGTATTCCATTAAACACACAATACTTCACAGGCACTGCTTTTTGATAGGAATGCACAGAGAGAAGGCAAATTTGGTTTTGTTTATTTTTCAATCAAAAATCATAGGCACATGAAACTACAGATGCTATAATCCTGAGTGAAATGCAAAATGCTACAGTAACTCAGCGGGTCAAGTAGCATCTGTGGAGGGAATGGACAGGTAACGTTTAGGGTCGGGTCCCCTAGTGATGACGTCTGTCCATTCCCTCCACAAATGCTGTTTGACTCGCTGAGTTCCTCTAGTATTTTGCTTTTTGTTCAAAAATCATGCTGCCCATATAATTAATGGCCTCTTGGCTGATGTGTATTGATGTAAGGAATATAGAGCTCAAACTAGAACTGGTTTCATTTTCAGGAAAGAAATAGGATAATTTATGATAGAACTAAATTCTGATAGATAAATTTATGATAGAAAGTTTAAATATAAACTGCCATTAAGACAAATAATTATGTGTGAGACCTTCGTACTCTATGTGGTTGAGACCTAATTGTTCATCTCTAGAGGAAAGAAACTTGTGTGCTTTAACAATCGATGTTCCATGCTTGTTTTTTCTGTTATTCCTTACTTTTGCTTTTTAGCATTATTTCCAGATTTTTTTTACAAATGTCATCCAGTTTCAATATCTGTTTGTTTTAAGGTCAGAGAACGATAACTGTGATATTACTGGTATTTTCTCTCCCACCTCTTATCCATCATTTATGACAACAGTTTATTCTATCAAAAAACAATTAACATTGTTTCGATGCAGTGTACAAGGTTGATCACGGCAACTAAATAGGATATTATTAAAACCTCTGAACAAGTGGGATTATCGACCTTAAGAAAATACAGCACAGAATTGGGCTATTTTGTCCCTACGAGCTATATTAGGCTATATTTTCCAAAGTCCTCTTTTAAATACTCTTTATCTTGATTCATTCTTGTTGGAAAGTTGCATGTTCCACTGACTCCCAGTGGTAAAGATGTTTCTTCTGAATTTCTAGTTGGAATTCTGCAGTATCTGTAAATTACGAACTTACTCGTCTAACGTCTAATACATAGCAGACATTTCCTGCAACTAAAGATTTGGATGGCGAAGCCAAAGCCGCCAACTTGCTTCCATAACGGCAACTCCATTCCTTTCTCGTAAGGAGATGCTGTGTAGTCAGGTTATAAGTGATCTCGGGTTAAACTTCAGACGATGCAATCTTGTAAAATTGTGCACCCAGATCCTGTCTCTACTGGGCCCATGTTGGGCTGATTTGCATTGAGGTTTGGCTCTGTTTGAATATCTAGTTCAATAATATGTTAGGATTAAAAATATATTCTAATGAGCTGATCTCTGAAATTATATTGCAGCCTCAAACTTGCTCCATCATAACTGCATTACATAATGTGAATGGCTGGATTAATTTTGTGACTGGTTGTGAGCATATCGGGAATGGTTCCAGAATTTCTTTTTTCCACTCAGTGAAGGGGAAATGTATCACTTCAGTTCTGAGAGAATTCTGTTGTACCCCATCACCCACTGGGAAGCAGTAGTGATAGAAAAATATTTCTTGAAACATGGAGATTTAATTTAATGGATTGCCTTGTGTAATACGTTTCTCTCCTGTTCATTTATTGATTTTATTTGCAATTGAAATACGGTCGAGAAAAATAATGAAACCCTCAATGGAACTTGAATTGCTTTTATCATGAATTTTGAAGATAAATATGCACATATTTAGGTGTTGGAACTATGCATTAATGGGTCATCAAAATACAGGTGGGTGATTATGTTACCTCTGGTTTACCTCTCTTCTAATGATGTTACCTCTGGTTTGCTAGGCATCTATATATACATCTAAAGACAGTGTGATATACTTCCATGTGTATACTTACCCAAAACAGATATTGTGTTTTTGTCAGTCCAGCAAAGGCCAAGGTAAAGTAGTGTTTTGGATCTGTCTTCACTAGATTAGTAGCTTCTGCCATTTATTTAGTAAAGGAGCTATGTTTAATGGGATAAAAATAAATTTAGATGTATTTTGAAGACTGGCAGTCCTCAAAGTGGATATGTCACCCACTGTGGAAGCAATGCATCTGTGCTATTAATAGAAGTAAGGATTGAAATTGTAGAATTTCTAATGTCAGTCTAATGTCAGTCATGAGCCAACTTATTCTGGTCAAATTGTCATATGGAAAAATAAGGCAGAATAAATGAAACCCAATATGGATGTCCTACAAGTAATGAGTGATCAATTATCTCAATTGAATTCTTGGATTAAATTTGAGCAGGAATAAAATTGTGTTGAAGATAGTGTGCAAGGTTGTCTAAGATGCCATCAGGATATAGATCAGTTGGATCATTGTGTGTAGCATAGGCAAAGTGTGAGGTGATGCCTGTTGAGAAGTAGAAATAAGGATAGGACATATACAATAAGTGGCAGGGCACTCGGGAATGGTGGTGAATAGAGAGTCTATAGTTCCCTGAAAGTGTCAAAAGGGTATTTAAGAAGACATATTGCATGCTTGTCTTCTTTAGTTGGGGAATAGAATATACATGTTTAGACATTGTTGTAACTTTATAAAACACAATTTGTATTGCACCTGGTGTATTGTGTGCAATTCAGGTTGCCACACTAGGCTGTGATTGTGCTGAAGAGAATGCAGAGGGGATTCATTAGGATGTTGCCAGGATCGGAGAACTTAAGTTGTGTGGAAAAATTGAAAAGGCTGGGTGTGTTTTCCCGGGAACAAAAGAGGTTGAGGGGTGGCGATAGAAACATATGGCATTATGAGGTGATTATATGGCTCGATAGTTAAAGTTTGTCCCATGGTAAGATTATTAAAAACAAAAGGTCATAGACTCGAGGAAGGAGTTTTAAAGGGCTTCTGAGGGATAATTTTTTTAAACACAAGAGTGGTTGATATTGAGAACTCATTGCCAAAGGAGGCAGTAAAATTAGATAAAATTACTACTTTAAAGCGGCATTAACACAAACTCTTAAACACAAGGAACTGCAGTTACTGGTTTACAAGAAAAGACACAATGTACTTGAGTAACTTTGGGTCGGGCAACATCTCTGGAGAATGTGGATAAGTGACCTTTCAGGTTGGGACCCTTCAGACCAAAACATTGCCTATTCATGTTCTCGGGAGATGCTGCCTGACCTGCTGAGTTACTTCAGCACTATGTGTTCTTTTCAGACAAACTCTTAAACAGGTAAGACATGGAAGGATTGCATCCTAAGGTAGTTGAAATTGGGTTAGTCCAGATGGGTAAAAATGTCAGCATAGGCTGGGGGCCTTTTTCCGTGCTGAATTACTTTAGAAGATTCATGAAATGCCATTAATGTCATGTATATGAATTTTCATAAACATGATAATGTTGCAAAGTAGCACACAATAGACCTATTAGTAAAATTGAAGCCTGTAAGATTACAGAAACTGGTTGGAATATTGGTGACAAAAAAACAAGGCAGAGAATGAATCTTGGAATGGAGAATGGAATATAATACTTTATTGTCACACATGACAGGCACAGTGAAATTCTTTGCTTGCATACCCACGGTATTCAGCCCAAATAAAAGAATGCAGCATTATTCTTTGGAGATTGGTATTACCATTTTAATGATCTGCTCTTTTGATGTACAAAGCAAGTTTGAAAATTGTAGAAAGAAGAGTAATAAACAGTGAGGAAAATATAAAATTAGACTGCAGGTGGGAAGCAGAGATGAAATAAAGACAAGCAGAAAAAAGGTGCAGATGCTGGAAATGTGTAATAAAAGCAAGGCTATTGAAGATGGTTGACAAGTCAGACAGTATCTATGTAAACATAGAAAATAGGTGCAGGTCATTTGGCCCTTCGAGCTTGCACCACCATTCATTGTGATCATGGCTGATCATCCACAATCAGTAACCTGTGCCTGCCTTCTCCCAATATCCCTTGATTCCGCTAGCCCCTAGAGCTCTATCTAACTCTCTTTTAAATTCATCTAGTGAATTGGCCTCTACTGCTTTCTGTGGCACAGAATTCCACAAATTCACAAATCTCTGGGTGAAAATGTTTTTTCTCATCTCTGTTTTAAATGACCTCCCCTTTATTCTTTGACTGTGGCCCCTGGTTGTGGACTCCGCTAACATTGGGAACATTTTTCCTGCATCTAGCTTGTGCAGTCCTTTTATAATTGTATACGTTTCTATAAGATCCCCTCTCATCCATAGAAAGGAGAACAAAGTTGACTTGCAGACAGCCGAGAAGCACTTCAGCAATTACATTAGAGTTCATCAGAGAGGTCGGATGCATTTTACCCCCACAGTGAATTGTTGTGCTCTATGGCTCTAGACAATTCAGTAAGCACTTGCAGGGAGAAACAAAAATCAGAGGGCTAACAGCAGAATTGCTAGCTCAACCAACTTGTGTTGGTCCTGGGTATTGAATGGCTGCTTTGTGTGGTCTTTCTGTGAATATGCAATTGATCTCAGGATGTTTCTATCAATAATACATTATTGAACTAATCTCTGGATATGGCCTTGGTTCTACTCTGGTAAGGCAGCAATGATAACCACATAATCTTCCATGGGAGTTGAGGGTGGTACCTAATTGAACAAGCAGATTAGAAGATTGTGAGGGGCTGTAATCCTGCTAATACTGGGCATCTGGTGTTCCAGACCAATTAACATGGGGTTCTTCTCCCATCCCAAATGCTCTTTCTCCATTTTGAGGGTCTTGGGTTTGGGATTCCCATAAACGGGTAGAGGTGTTGCATTGCCTTTAAAGGAGGTTTTGAGTCCACATCCTTGAACCTTTTCTTTTCAATATCTCATGACAGAACATGGAATAAACTATTTCAAGAGTTGGTGTTGGCATTTAAATGATATGGTCTACACAGTAGTTAACTTCAGTGTTGTTTGGGCCTCGCCGTTGGGGATGTTGGAGAAACGGTACCAGTAGATTTGGAGTTTTGATCTTGATCGTGTTATCTACACCAATGGTGGACAGTCGTGGGTAATTGAAATTTTCGAAGCATTTAGGAGGGCTCTAGGATACGAAATTTTGTGGAAGGTTTGCCAAGTTCAAACACCCTTATCCTGAGTTGACCAAAGACTGCTGGTACAGAGAAGGTGATGGCAAAATTCATCATTGGTTTCTGCCTTTGCTTAAGCTGATGGTTGTACCACATTCTTCAGTATCTGGCTGTGAATCTTTGATGATCACATTGAGGGAAGTTAGTGTAGAAATAGCAGGGGCTATGACAGAAATATTTCAAATGTTTCGCATGTTGTTCCGTTGTTTAAAAAGGATTCTAAGAGTAAACCTAGCAATTATAGACCTGTTAGTTTGACGTCAGTGATGGGCACATTAATGGAAAGGATAATTAGAGATATGGTCTGATTAGGAACAGTCAACATGGATTTGTGCCTGGAAGGTCATATTTGACTAATTTTCTTGAATTTGTAGAGGTTACTAGGGAAATTCATGAGGGTAAAGCGGTGGATGTTGTCTATATGGACTTCAGTAAGGCCTTTGACAAGGTTCCACATGGAAGGTTGGTTAAGAAGGTTCAATTGTTAGGTATTAATAGTGGAGTCGCAAGATGGATTAAACAGTGGCTGAATGGGAGATACCAGAGAGTAATGGTGGATAACTGTTTGTCAGGTTGGAGGCCGGTGACTAGTGGGGTGCCTCGGGGATCTGTGTTGGGTCCACTGTTGTTTGTCATATACATCAATGATCTGGATGATGGTGTGGTAAATTAGATTAGTAAGTATGCAGATGATACTAAGATAGGTGGTGTTGTGGATAATGAAGTCAATTTTCAAAGTCTACAGAAAGATTTAGGAAGAGTGGGCTGAAAGACGGCAGATGGAGTTTAATGCTGATAAGTGTGAGGTGATACATCTTGGCAGGACAAATCAAAATAGGACGGACATGGTAAATGGTAGCAAATTGAGGAATGCAGTTGAACAGAGGGATTTAGGAATAACTGTGCATAGTTCCCTGAAGGTGGAATCTCATGTAAAGAAAGCTTTTGGTGTGCTGGCCTTTATAAATCAGAGCATTGAGTATAGAATTTGGGATGCAATGTTAAAATTGTACAAGGCATTGGTGAGGCCAATTCTGGAGTATGGTGTACAATTTTGGTCGCCAAATTATAGAAAAGATGTCAACGAAATAGAGAGAGTACAGAGGAGATTTAGTAGAATGTTGCCTGGGTTTCAGCACCTAAGTTACAGAGAAAGGTTGAACAAGTTAGGTCTTTATTCTTTGGAGCGCACTGGTTAAGGGGGGACTTGATAGAGGGATAGACAGAGTTGACGCGGATAAGCTTTTTCCATTGAGAGTAGGGAAGATTCAAACAAGAGGACATGATTTGAGAATTAAGCGACAAAGGTTTATGGGGAACATGAGGGGGAACTTCTTTACTCAGAGTGGTAGCTGTGTGGAATGAGCTTCCAGTGGAAGTGGTGGAGGCAGGATCAATTTTATTATTTAAAAATAAATTGGATAGGTATATGGACGGGAAAGGAATGGAGGATTATGGTCTGAGTGCAGGTAGATGGGAGTAGGTGAGAGTAAGTGTTCGGCACGGACTAGAAGGGCCGAGATGGCCTGTTTCCGTGCTGTAATTGTTATATGGTTGATGTTACAGGACATTGTTGTAGAGCAGGAGGAGATGGTATAGGATCTTGTGGGTATGGTATTTGGGTCCATCCTCTTGTATGTTTCAGGGAATGAATTGAAATTTCCTCAGAGTTCAGCCTTCCATCATGCTCAAGCATCATGTGCAGACTGACGACTAAAATTAGAATGACCAAAGTTTTGGAGTATAGGAGTATTGAACAATTGCTCGGAGCTTGTTGAAAATGATATGCAGCATTATGCAGGGCTTTAAAAATAAAACAAATTTATAGAGTGAAAACATATAGACAAAACAAGAACTGTGCAAAAATAAATTCCAACATTCTTAGAGGCTATACATACATTCATTTGCGTCGTATTGAAATGTTCAAATATATTTTACCTTGCACTCGTGTGGCCCCCTGGGGTGATATCCATCTCTTCATTTGAGGGGCATCTCCAACACACCTTGCTCCCCAATGTGCAGCAGCAGCGGAAGGACCCTAGACCATGAGCCTGAGCACTAAGCTTCAGTGCATCCCTCAGCCGGTAGTCCCGGAGTATGGAGCGGGCCAGTCGGTAACATTCCCTGACGAACATCTCACTCTGCTGGGAGGTCAACAAAGTTTGGGCAGACCAAAGAGTGTCTTTCACCGAGTTGATGACCTTCCGGCAGTATTTGATGTCCGTCTCTGAATGTGTCTCTGGAAACAGTCCGTATAGTCCTATAACAGTCCTATGTTTGGGATAAACTGGGATAAACTGCGACGGGGACCCCTGCAATCTTCTCCAGACTCAGTAGGCAAATCCGTACTCTGCGAAGAGGTGGGCAACCGTCTCCTTTCCATAGCAAGCGTTCCGTGGACAGCATGCGCTGGTTCCGACGGTGCAGGAAGGATCTGATTGGGAAGACTCACTGCCAGCCAAGCCAGGTCTTGTTGCTTGTTGGTGAGTTCTGGCGATGAGGCGTTTTGTCAGAATAGCTGGGCAGTCTGCTTGGGGAACCACGCCACAGGATTCATGGAGTAATTTCCCTGCAGTGCCTGTACATTGACACTGGGCTTCTGAGATTTGGCTGAGCTGTGAGCCAGTTGTTGGGAACATTGCACGCATTCCAGCATAAAGCAAGTGTAAGGTAGAGATTACATTTTTAGGCAGATAAATTTGATGTGTGATCTCTACATTTCCCCTGGTTGATGGAGTCAAAAACATTTGTGAAGTGAAAGAGATATGGTTGGTGCTGCTTCCTGTATTCCTCTTGGAGTTGTTATGCGTAGAAAATCATGCCCACCATGCCTGCAGATGAAGGGAATCTACATTGTCATTTGCTGAGAAGCTGCTTGGTCTAGTTTTGTAGTTTAGTTTCGAGATACAGTACGGAAAGAGGCCCTTCGGACCATCGAGTCCGTGCCGACCAGCGACCCCCACGTACTAACACTATCCTATACACTCTAGGGACAATTTACATTATACTAAACCAATTAGCCTATAAACCTTTGTCTTTAGAGTATGAGAGGAAACCAGAGCTTCCCGGAGAAAACCCACGCAGGTCATGGAGCGAATGTACAAACTCCGTACAGACAAGCACCCATAGTCGGGATCAAACCTGGGCCTCTGTGCTGTAAGGCAGCAACTCTGCCACTACGCCAACGTGCCGCCCAGTCGTTAGGAAAGGGGGTCTAGGTGGAACAATAGACAATAGGTGCAGGAGTAGGCCATTTGCCAACACCGTGATCTCAATCTCTGGGGCGGACTTCAGAAGATCCTTTGTGAGGATGAACCCTCGGAAATGCCTGACCCAGATAGTGTACATGGCTGCATACTTGCAACCTACACTGACAAATTGGCTGTAGTTTTCATGGACATCTTCAACCTCTCACTGAGGCCCAATGGGCTCACCCACTTTAAAAGGTCATCCTCCCTTTGCAACTGGATACGACTTCTTTATTGGGCAGATCTTATTCAAAGCAAATTGACTATTGCACTCCTCACTGCTCTACGCTCTATATCTAAGAATGTGTAGGCAGTTGCAGGTCCAACATCTTTAAATTCATCGATGAAACTGCTGTCATTGGACAAATAATGGGTACGATCGAGTCAGAGTATGGAAAGGAGGTCACTAATCTGGTTGAGTGGTGCTATAATAACAATCCTGCTCATCATGTTAGCAAGACTCGGGAACGATTGACTTCAGGAAAGTAAAGCAGAGGAACCATGTACCTGTCTTCATTAGAGGGATAGGGCTGGAGAGAACCAACGGCTTCAAGTTTTTGGGCATACACATCTCTGATCTCTGTAGGGCTGTGCACATTGACATAACAAAGGAAATATTTGAGAAGATTTGGCACATTCCTCATATTTGAGAAGATTTGGCACATTGCTGAATACTCTATTGAACATCTGCAGGTGCACAGTGGAGAGCATGTTGACTGGTTGCATCATCGGCTGATTTTGTCATTTAAACAAAATCGGGAACAAAGGGGGATGCAGAAAGTGAACCTTGGTCAGTCATGGATATCGACCTCCACACCGTCTGAGGGACCTACATGTTGTACTACATACTTTGGCTTGCATTATCATAGTCTGATTTACCAGGAATAATTGATAATTTATTGTATAGTTATTTGTTGTGCTGTTGTGTTTAATGTGACTAAAGCTGCAGCTAGTAAGAATTTCATAATTCCGGTCTCAGTGCATATGCCAGTTACACTCTTGACTCTCGGTGAAGCTATCACTCCAGGAAAACATTCTGTTTGGGATTAATAAGTTCCTGAATTTCAAGTAATTCTCATTGCATTGGTCTTGGTTGTACTTGGAAGAGAAGCTATGAGTCTCTTCCCAGATGCTATTGGTCTATTGTCACATGTACCGAGGTACAATGAAAAGCTTTTGTTTGCATCCTATCCAATTACATCAGGTAGTAATATACATAGTGCAATCAAGCTATAGAAGGTGAGGTGTAGGTGGAATTGATGGTGAGGAGTCTGGTCTATGTAATAGGTGCTTGTTATGGTGTATTCAAGGCAGTCCATTGGACTCTGTGGCTCCTGTTGACTTGTAGTTGACCGGTTGTCTGAAGCTCTATTAAAAAGATAGATTTGTGTATTCCTAGATAGCTTCAGCATTGATTTCTCCCCTGGCTATGTTTCAGTCGACACTGATGTTTTCAAAACAGGTTAATGGAGAGAATGAAATGGACTTGAGGTGTTGATCAGTCCAGCAGTTATTGGCTGCCATCCTGCTGTGAATGCTGCAGTTTCTCACTTGGAAGATAATAGGTGCCAGTGCTTGTGTGAGTATGTTGTCTTGAGGTCACATTTGTTTCATAACCCTATTCCAAATATTTTGTAAGGAGAACACCCGCATGAAGCTGTCCTTCACTATTCACTCCTGGCCAATGTTACCTTGCCAGAGAATTGTGTCTTCAATCTTGGCACTAAAGTCTCCTAGATGGATCAGTTTGTGATCCATCTGTGATGTAAGTTGGGGTTCATACCTCTGCAGAATTGGCCCAGATTTGATTATGCATCAAAATATACTGTAAGTAGCCACAGAAAGAAGAAAATCAATGCTTAGTTGGGCCACTATTATTTTACTAACTTGCAATGCTTGCAAAATTATAAACCAATTGTCATAATTAAAACTTTTAGTAAGTAAAGATTGAACAGTGTCAGAGTTGTACAACGCACAAAAAACAGGCCCTTTGACACACCAGATTCAGATTCATGTTTATTGTCACATGCACCAATTAAGATACAGTGATATTTGAGTTAACATGCAGCCACACAATTAAAAGAATACAACATAATTAAAAAGAATGATACAACATAAACATCCACCACAGTGATCACTCTGATGAAAGGCAATAAAGTGCAGTCAGTCTTCCTCCTTTTGTTCACCCGTGTTTGGGGCCTTGACCCTCCGCAGTCACCACTACAGACTGCCCGATGTACAAGCCCTCTCGTCGGGATGATGGAAGCTCCGATGCCGGGACGGATGGAACACACTTCCGTGGCTTGGAGTGCCTGAATCGGCCACTTTCTTACCGGAGATCGCGAGGGATCCCTGGTTCCGGGATGGTAAAGTCCGCTCCACACCTGCTGCTAGAAGCTCCACAGACCCGCGGCTTCACGATGTTAGCGCCAGCAGTCGGAGGCTTTCTTCTGGCTCCGTGATGTTAAAGTCCACGCCGTGCCTGCTGCTGAAGCTCTGGGCCAGTCTCCGGGAAAGGCTGCTCCAATCCAAGTTAGGCCGCGAGAGAGGGCGAAAATGCGACTAGGACTAAAGTCGTATCTCCGCTGAGGTGTGTGACTGGAAACAGTTTTCCCCTTTTCCCCCTCCCACCACCCCCACATAAAAACATACAGAGATACATTAACACATACATTTAGACATATTAAAAAAAACCCGAAATAGTCGAAATGACTAACAAACTGCTGGGGAGGCTGCTGCGTGCGGCGCCACCCGATGATTTTGTTCATCTACACAAATCTGATTTGCTCATGTCCTTCAATGCTTTGCCTAATTGACTACATCATTTATACACAGTAATTGTATTTGCTTTCAGCACATTCTCTGGCAGCAAGTTTCAGACATCAACTACTTCATGTAAAACAGAAAATAAAAAATGTCCTTTAAACTTCCTTCCTCTCTTAATCCTACGATTGTTTTTGAAATTCTTTGTGTGGGAAAAATATTCTGACTGTCCACCCTGTGACTCTTATGTACCAGTATTCGATTGCTTTTTGTGGTAATACATTCCATTCTATGTCAGCAAGACAGATTTTTAGGGCAGTAGACATAGTCGATAATGACTGCAGCAAGGCCTTTGATAAGTTTCTGCATGAGAGGTTGCTCTTGAAGATTAGATCGCATGGGATTCAGGGAGACGTAGCCAACTGGATACATAATTGCCTTTTGTGTACCCTACATGATTGATTCGATGGTTTTTTTAAAATGGTGATGGTGGAAGGTTGTTTTATTTGGATTGGAGATTGTGACCAGAGATGAGGTGGGTCCTTTTTGGTCATCTACTTTAACAATTAAGATGAGAACTTACAAGTTGTGATCAGTAATTTTGCAGGTGATACTAAAATAGATGGTATCATGGAAAGTAGATATTTCTTAAGCACTAGTTTGGAATCTTGATTAACTGCATAAATGGGCTGGCAGGTGGAGTTTAGCATAGAACAGCACTGCACAGCAATAGACTCTTGAGCCCTCAATGTCTGTGCCAAACTGAACTTATCTCCTCTACCTGCATGAGATCCATATTCATGTGCCTATCTTAAAAACTGCTTAAGTGTCACTGTTATATCCACTTCCACCCCTGGTAGCGCTTTCTTAGCACCCACTGCTTTCTTTAAAAAAAAAAACAAAAACCATCCCTGCACATATCCTTCAATTTTTTTTTTCCATCTGATGTTATCGTTATGCCCGCCAACCTTTGACATTTCCAGCCAGGGAAACAAGTTTTAACTGTGTGCTTTATCTATGCCTCTTAATTTTTTTTTTATATTTCTATCAGACCTCCCCTCAATCTCCAATGCGCCAGAGAAAATCATGCAAGTTTGTCCCATCTCCTTGTTGGGGAATATCCTCTAATCTAGGCTGTATTCTGGTAAAGCTCTTCAGAACGGTCTCCAAAGTGTCCACATCCTTCCAGTAATGGGGCGACAAAAACTGCTCATAATATTCCAAATGCGGCCTTTATAAAGCTGTAATTTGACTTTGTGGCTCCTATATTCAATGCCTTGACTAATAACTCAAATAAATGTAGGTGTTGCGTTTTGGGAAATCAAACAAGGGTACTGCGTTCACAGTGATCACTGAGGATCCTTGGGGTACGAGTACGTAGTTCCCTGAAAGTGTTTAGGAAGAAACTGCAGATGCTTGTTTAAACTGTGGACACAAAAAGTGGGAGTAACTCAGCAGGTCAGGCATCATCTCTGGACAAAAGGAATGGGTAACATTTCCGGTCGTGATCCTTCTTCATACTGAATGTCAAGAGTAAGGTAGACGAGTGATCTAGACGGTGATATCGAGAGTTAAAGAATAAATGAATGAAAGATGTGCAAAATAGTAACCATGATCAAGGAAACAGTCCATTGCTAGCTGTGGGTTAGGTGTTAACTGGTGTTTGGGTGATGATTTTTTCTATGTTTAACGAGTTATACAGACCATAAAACTCACCAGGATAACAATGAAATGAGTACAAAGACTAGGGTGGGAGAAGGACAGAGAGAGGGGATGCAAGGGTTACTTGAAGTTGGAGAAATCATACTTTATCGCTGGATTGTAAGTTGCTCAAGCAAAAATGCAGTGTTGTTCCTCTAATTTGCGTTTGTCCTCACTCTGACAGTGGAGACAAACGCATGGGACAAAAAGGTCAGAATAGGAAGGGGAGTGAGTGTTTGGAAACGGGCAGATCACCTAGGCCCAGGTGGACCGAGCGAAAGTGTTCAGCGAAACGATTGCCCAGTTTAAGTTTGGTCTTGTCAATGTATAAGAGTCCACACATAAAAACAATACAGAAATGAGACAGGGCTCTAACTTTTTTTCTCTGTAGTCAGCCGGGCAACCCAGGCAGCCTTTTAGGTTGCCAAATGACAGTTTAGGTGGTAATTTAATACAGCTTGCACGACGCGTACTATAATGTGCTCGGACGAAGTGCGTAGTTACCAGTCGGATTATGCTCAATGAAGCATTCACATATTATTTCTGCTTCAAATAAAGTCACCAACTAAACATTCACCAATCAAGACATGATATATACCACAATGACATGCAGCAAAATTATAATATAGTATATACAGTATCTCAACTCTTTTTACACATTGCAATGAATGCAATTTCTATTATTTCTTTCCACTTCCAAACAAAAATGTGGTTGGATTATTCGCACAACACCTCCACTCAGTTCGCAATAACCAACCTGATCTCCCCGGTGGCTCAACGCTTCAACTCCCCCTCCCATTCCGAATCCAACCTTTCTGTCCTGGGCCGCCTCCATGGCCAGAGTGAGGCCCACCGTGGAGGAGCAGCACCTCATATTTCGCTTGCGCAGTTTACACCCCAGCGGTATGAACATTGACCTCCAATTTCAGGTAGTCCCTGCTTTCTCCTCCCCATCCCAGCCCTCCCTCAGCCCACTGTCTCCGCCTCTTCCTTTCTTCTTCCCGCCCCCACCTCCCACCCTCAGATCAGTCTGAAGAAGGGTCTCGACCCGAAACGTCGCCTATTTCCTTCGCTCCATAGATGCTGCCTCACACAGGGGCAGAAAATACGGGGGGGGGGGGGGGGGGGTCAGAGGGGAGAGGTTTTGAGAGGTCGGGGACATCCCCCCCCCCCCCCAAGTTTTTGTAATCCACATTTTAAAATCTCTGCTTTCCGCGAGACAGTGGAGGTGGGACTGCTGATCGAGGGTGCCGATTGGGTGTGAGAGACGTCGGTCAGCAGGCAATGGGGGCGGGACATGATGATTCAACGCGATGATTGGAGGAGGGAGGAGTTGGGGGAGGGGACTGAGACTGAGGATAAAGTGCGGTGATTGGAGGAGGGAGACGTTGCACAGACCTGCACCTCATCCACAGCCAGGATCGATCCCGGCCGGGTCTCCGGCGCTGTTCCGTCCCCACCCGAGTGCCTCTCCCCCACGGGTGGCCAGAGAGGTCGGGAGTCAGACGCGAGCTGTACCCCCAGGCCCACGGCCAGCGCTAAACCCAGCTCAACTCTGCCTGCCCGCCAGGTTAACCTGGGCTTGCGGGAAATATGGCCAGTGTGGAGAAGCAACGCTGGTTTCCAGTCAGTCCAGTCGGGCTGTAGGTTAACCCGGCAATACTAGCTGAGCTGCATTTAGCGCTGGATTGAGCCTCCGAATCTTCGCGCATATGTGTGCCAAAAAGTTGTGTGTCGCCTGTCCCCTCCATATATTGATAGCGAGTTCCGCTCTTGGCCTCACCTGCTGAGTTTCTCCAGCATTTTTGTCTACCCATTCACACAAGTTCTGTTATCCTACTTTTCTCACCTACTCCCTACTCATTAGGGGCAATTTTACAGAGATAAGTTAACCTACAAAACCAATGCATCTTTGGGATGTGGGAGGAAACCCACACGCTTGCAGGGAGAATGTGCAAATTCAACACAGACAGTGCCCGAGGACAAGATCGAACACAGATCTCTGGCGTGTGAGGCAGCAAGTCCACCAGCTGTGCCACTATATTTTGTTTTCTTAACACACAAAAAAAATTATACGTTGATAACTTTGGTTACTTAAAAAAAAAAGAAACTATCAATTTTCTGTCTTAAATTTCTAAGTGACGCTATGTCCCCCTTTATAGCTACTATATGTTTTAATTCAGTTCAAGACTATGGGGCAGTACATTGGCCATAAAGTTGCTGCCTAAAAGTGCCAGAGACCCGGAATTGATCCTCAATATGGGTGCTGTCTCTATGGAGTTTGCTCCTTTTCCCTTTGATCGCATGTGTTTTCTCTGGGTGCTCTTGTTTCCTTCCACATTCCAAAGGTGTGCGAGAGGGGGGAGATGTGCGTATGTTTGGACAAAGGCCCAAAGGCCAGAGTTGACAAATTGTGAAGTTATAGGAATGAAGATTTTTCCTTCCCATGCTATGCATAAAACTCATTTGTGTTGCTGCAAAATGTTGCTGCTTTAGCTGCTTTCTTCTTTGGGTCCTTTCCCAAATGGTATTCAAAACCACTTTAATTTATTGACATTATGGCCAAGTGTTCAGTACCAGAAAAAGTACAATAGACTCAAGATAAATGAATGATTGTGTTCTTTTGTGAAACACTTGGGAAAGTGAATATTGATAGAAGGATTGTGGTAACAATGTAGGAATATTAAAATTAGAGTGAAATTGTTTTCAGGAGGCAAAGATGAGACTTTTGGTATGCATGGTAGACAAATGCTGGAGAAACTCAGCGGGTGAGGCAGCACCTACGGAGCGAAGGAATGTTGCCTTTACCAACGTAGGATATGAGATATCTCAAGATGGCTGATGAGAATTTGGAAAGGAAGAAGGGAAATCCAGTTATGGTCATGTCAAATGAACCATATTTGAGAGGAATGAAGGACCTGTTGGAATATGTGTTCACTTATTTGACATCTCAACACTTTTTCTTGCCTTATTACCCATAGGTCCTAATTTGTCTGTACCCTGAAATCGATTGATCTTGGCTTTTTTTAAAACATTAAAAAAAATTTAATTAGAAGCATATGTACAAATGATAATAAACGACAAACTGGTTACAAAGTTCTTCCATAGCTTCAATTTTAAAAGTTTTTTTTAAAAGAAAAGAAATCAAGAAAGAGATAAGAAAAACTGTAAACTAATAGAAAGGAAAGCAGAGCAAAAAAGAAAGGAGATTACAAACATTAAGATTGTGGAGATCCGGGAGCTGTTGAGTATAGTTGTTCATCCAACACTAAACTCAAGATTTGACTTTAATCTTGTGTTAAACCAATTTACTTTTTTTTAATTCAATAAATGGAGACCATATTTTAAAAAATAGTTCTGGTTTGTCAATTAAGACAAATCTTATTTTTTCCAAATGCAAGGTCTCGGTCATTTCCGTAATCCCCATTTTGAGTTAATTGTGAGTTAATATATTGGCTGCTTGAAATTGACAGTTATCACAAAGAGGGGAAGTGCTTGGGAAAATCCTATTTAATTTTGTCTTTGAATAGTGTAATCTATGTAATATTTTAAACTGTATTAAGGAATGTCTAGTGTTTAATGAGCAGTGACGTATATATTGTACACGTGACGTATATATTGTCTTTCATTATGGGTTGAGCCAATTCATCCTCCCATGCTCGTCTATCTAAAAGGGTATTATAAATATAAGATAGTTATTTATTTGTATTAGGATGTCGATTCAGACATTCATCAAGGATTTCTGGGCCCCTAAATCTATAATCTTGCATATGTAATTTTACATAATCTCTAAATTGTAAATATCTAAAAAAAATTATTAACATGTAGTTCGTACTTCTGCTGTAATTCCTGAAAAGAGAGGAAAGTCCTCTTTTGATAAAGGTCTCCCACCATTTTAATTCCATGAGTTTTCCATTGAACAAATCCTCTATCTAAGACGGATGGTTTGAAAGAAGGGTTATTTGCAATAGGGAGGAAAAGAGATAAATGACCCAATTTTAAAGTAAATTTTAATTGTTTCTAGATACGGATAACACTATGTATATTCGGGTTTCCTACATATGTTTTTTAATTCAAATTTATATGAGCAAAGAGAATCGAGCCCATGTCAGAAGGTAAACAATCCTCCTTCTCCATCTTTAGCCAATCTGGCTGCTGATAAATGTCATCCAGCCAGAAGGTTATATTTTTTATATTAACCGCCCTATAATAAAATAGAAAGTTTCGTAAAGCTAATCCTCCATTAGCCTGAGACTTACATAGATGTCTTTTGTTTATTCTATGGGTTTTATAATCCCAAATAAAATTAGTAATAATTGAATCAAATTTTTTGAAAACATTTTTTGGAAGAAATACCGGAATTGATTGGAATAAGTATAGTTGTGGGAGAAAAATCATCTTTATGGCATTAATTCTACCAACTAGTGAGATGTTTTCCAAAATTGGATGTTTCTGTGTAATTTAGTAACTAAGAAAGGAACATTTGATTTGAATAGAGAAGTATATTTCCTGGTCACATAGATTCCAAGGTATTTAAGCTTCTCGTAGGCAATTTTAAAAGAAAATTGTTGTAGTATAGATGGATTTTGTTCCGTTATTGGCATAATTTCACTTTTATTCCAATTAATTCTATATCCAGAGAATGAGCCAAATTGAGTTATAAGATTTAATAAACTCGGAATGCTAATTTTGGGGTTTGTGATAATAATTCATCATCTGCGTATAAAGAAATGTTATTAATTGTATGTTTAGTATTGTACCCGTGGATGTCTGGGTGAGATCTGATCCTCTCGGCAAGTGGTTCTATAACAAGAGCAAATAAAAGTGGGGATAGTGGACATCCTTGTCTACAACCTCCAGATAAGTGAAATTTGGGTGACAACATTTGGTTTGTCAGTATTCTAGCTGTTGGGGTTTTATATAGGAGGTTCACCCATGAACAAAAGTTTTCACCGATTTGAAATTTTCCATCACAGAAAAAAAAGATAAGACCAATCCACTTGATCAAATGCTTTTTCAGGGTCTAGCAAGATGATTGCTAAGTCTTCATTTAGTATTCTATTTGAATATATTATATTAAACAAGCGTCTCAAATTGAAGAATGAATATTGTTTAGATATAAAACCTGATTGGTCCGGGTGTATTAATTTATCGATGACGAAACTTAATCTGTGAGCTAATATTTTAGTTAATATCTTCTGATCCGTGTTTAAAAGGACTATGGCTCTATACGAGCCAGGGTCTTCAAGATCCTTATCTCTTTTTGGGATGTATTATTGTTGATTCAGTCAGTGTTGGTGGTAATATCAGTTTAAAGGCATAGCTATATAAGGTTTGTAAGTGTGGGGAGACCAAGTCACTGAATTTTTTTATAAAATTCATTGTTCAGGTCATCAGGGCCACGGGTCTTCCCATTTTTCAGAGACTTAATGGTCTTTTCAATGTCTATCGTAGTTATTTCTGCGCCCAATAACTCTCTCTCTCGTTTAAACCAGAGAGGTTGTAGTTCTGCAGAATGTTTTGCATGTTCACAGAGTTGGCTGTTGTTTTGGATGAGTATAATAATGTCTGATATAATTGCAAAAATCTATTGTTGATGTCCTTGGGTAGTGCAAGCAAGTCTCCCTTGTCTGATCTGATTTTGTAAATTGTGCGTTCATCTTCTAGTTTGCGGAGTTGACGAGCTAACAATTTCTGTGGTTTCACTCCAAATTCAACGTGTGTTTGTTTAGTATGCTGGAAAAGCCTTAAGATTTGAGCTGAAAGTATATGGTTTAACATATTTGAGAGCAGCAATTTTATTGTGTTTTATAATAGAGGGGGCAATCGCATTTTCTATGTCGAGCTGCTTTATTGTTCAGCTCGGTTCTTTTGGGAAGCTTGAAAAGCAATAATACAACCAATAATACAAACACTTTAAATGTTTCCCAAAGCAGGGAAGCAGATATTTCTGGAAGGTCATTTGTCTGAAAAAAAGTTTTAATCTGCGACTTAAGGTAGTCCTAACATGCCGTAACGTTTAGAATTTGTGGATTGAATCTCCAATTTGTCTGTTTCTCCGATATTCCTTGTAATTTTACCCTAAAAGTTAGAGGAGAGTGGTCAGATATAATAATGTTATGATATTTTGTGTAATACATATGAGGAATGAGTTTGGAATCCACTAAGAAATAGTCAATTCTTGAATATGTTTTGTGCACTGGTGAATAAAATTAATACTCTTGCCCCGAGGGGTTTTCAATTCTCCAAACGTCTTTTATGTTTGCACTGTTTATGAATTTAATAATTCAGACAACTTGGATTTTGTTTTCTTTTGAGTTGACGATCTGTCTAAATAGGGATCTAATGTACAGTTTAAATCTCCAATTATCAAATTGTATTGTCCGAATTCTGGAATAGTATTAAATATTTTCTTTAAAAATTGCGGGTTGTCAAAGTTAGGTGCATAAATATTCACCAATATCAGTCTTGAATGCAGTTCACCCACTAATACAACATATCTACCTTCTGTATCGACAATAGAAGTCAGCACGGACTGGAAGGGCTGAGAGGGCCTGTTTCCGTGCTGTAATTGTTATATGGTTATATGGTTAATAGAAGAGGTATGTTTACATGGTGTACCCTTACGAATTAAAATGGCTACCCCTCTTGACTTATTATATCATTCATCATTCTCCTTTATCAATCCATTTACCATTTAGTCTATCATGTGCTTCGTTTTTGAGGTGGGTTTCCTGAAGGAACATTATGTCAGCATTAATTGATTTTAAGTGTGATAGTACTTTACCTCTTTTAATTCGTTCGTTAACGCCCTTGATGTTCCAACTACAGAATGTAATTCCTTTACCCCCAATTTTCATGGTAGTGTCTTCTTGCATCTTATAGGTTATATGGTCTGTGGTAAGGTAAATGGTTTAACACATTAGACATGACATTCTGCTTGAATGGAGGGTGGATGGGCTTTTGTCCTGTTTGATCTGTCTCCCAAAGGTATCTCCCAAAAAAATATAAATTCTTAATAATTAAGTAAAAATTTGAAATGAAATAAGTAAGTAAAGAGTTAAAAGAGTGCATGAAAAGAAAGAAACGACTAAAACTACAACTAGTGAAAGCCACCCTATTGTGGCAAAAAGTCCTAAAACTTCCGTAGCTTTTGATAAAATTAATACTAGCTCCGGTTTTAAAGAATTTTAATTAAAAAAAGGGAAAGAAAAAAGGGGAAGTAAACAGGACAGGCCCAAAAGAGTTTAGTCCAACAGTAGGCCAATTTTCCCCCCCCCCTGGGAGTATTAGGGGTAAAGTTTCCATAAGTCAAGTATTACTTGAACTTCTTACTGGTAGTAATTAATATTAATTTGTTATTAGTAGTGATTAGTAGTAATTAGTGGTAATCTAACTTGTTCACCAAAGTTAGATCTTCAAGTTATAGCACCTTAAAGTCCAATCAGTTCTCTGCCGGCTATTAAAGCCATGGGATGTTATTCACTCCTTCAACGACTTTTCAATCTCCCGAGAGAATTCAAATGCTTTTTTGTGATCAGTAAAGAAGGATTCTTTATCCTTGTAGGTGACTCACAGCTTGGCAGGGTACAGCAGTCCATATCTGAGCGATGGGATCTTCCTCAGGATTGCTCTTGTCTCGTTAAAAAGTGCTCTTCTCTTAACAACCTCAGCAGGATAATCTCTGAAAATATGAATATTGTCGCTTTGGTATGTTAATTTTTTGCTGACGCCAACTCTTGTCAAAATATCTTCTAAAACATGACAGTAGTGCACTTTCAGTATCAGATGTCTTGGGGGGGCGCCAGTACCTGGTCGAGCTCTCAATGCTCTGTGGGCTCAGGTTTTGCATCCAATTGTAAAACATCTTGTAGGAGTTCAGCAGTGAAGTCACAGAGGTTTGTATCTTTCTCTTTACCTTCTTTGACTCCAACCATCCTTAAGTTCTGACGTTTAGAGCGTCCCTCTAGATCTTACATTTTTCGGTTACTTTAGCAAGTAAGTCAGATAAACGCTGAGTCTCACTTAATACTCTTTTTGTTTTTTCACCACTTGACTCAGCTAATGTTTCCAACTGGCGTATAGCCTCGCCATGTTGTCGTATCGTAGCAATAATAGGTTCCAACTTATTGCTAAATTCGGATTCCGACTTTTGTAGATTAGAGTTTACCTCCACCATATGTTCGTTCATACTGTCACATATTTCCATCTTCACTGACGATAACTTAGCACTGATGATAGCTGATATTTCTCCTTTCAGTCCTTTCAATGATGTTAATTCATCTTTCATTTCCTTGAATTCATCCTTCATACTTGAAAGTTCCTCACCAACTACAACTCGAAAATCCTCCAATCCGATTTTTTTGGGCTGTGGTTGCAGCTGTGGCTTTTGGGTCTGTTTGGGAGCTTCCTCTTGGGTCGGCACTGGAATTGATGCCGAGGCCAGTCTGGCCTGGTTCTTTCGGTGGCTTTGTCCTGGCTGTTCGTTTTGTAGAGGTTTTCAGGGGTGAACGAGTTAACAACATTTAAACGGCGGGAGTCGCAGTCTGATGACGTCACTCACCCCTCGTTAAAAGTTGCCGGTGAGTTTCAGCGGACCTGACCCGTTCTTTTCTCCTAAAGTCTGGTTTTCTTCGTACAAACTCTATACAGACAGCACCCGTAGTCTGAATCGAACCTGGGTCTCTGGCACTGCAAGCGCTGTAATGAATGAATGAATAAGTTTATGAATAAGTTTATTGGCCAATTCACATACAAAGAATTTGCCTTGGTGCTCCGCCCGCAAGTGACAACATAACATACAGTGACAGTTTGACAATAAAACATTATTGATTAAACATGTGAATTAAATAAAATATCAGAGCAAAAGGAGGCTACTGATTTTTGGTTATTGAGTAGACCTACTACGTGGAAAAAAGCTGTTTTTATGCCTGGCTGTGGCAGCTTTGACAGTCCAGAGTCGCCTTCCAGAGGGAAGTGATTGAATGAGTTTGTGGCCAGGGTGAGAGGGGTCAGAGATGATCTTACCTGCTCGTTTCCTGGCCCTTGCAGTGTACAGTTCTCCAATGGAGGGAAGGTTGCGCCAATAATCTTCTCAGCTGATCGGATGATTCGCTGCAGCCTCCAGATTTTGTGCTTGGTGGCTGAGCCAAACCAGACCATGATGGAGAAGAAGGTGAGGACAGACTCTACGATGGCCGTATAGAATTAGACCATCATTGCCTGTGGCAGATTGAGCTTCCTCAGCTGCCGCAGGAAGTACATCCTCTGTTGTGCCTTTTTGAATGTGGAGTCGATAGTATCTCCCCACTTAAGGTCCTTGGAGATGATGGTTCCCAGGAACTTAAAAGACTCCACAGATGTGACTGTGGAGTTGATGATGGTGAGTGGGATGAGGGAAGGGGGAGCTCTCCTGAAGTCTACAATCAATTCCACTGTCTTAAGAGCATTGTTGCAATGGCACCAGGACACCAGCTGTGTCACTTCCTGTCTGTAGGTAGATTCCTCCCCATCCTGGATCAGTCCAATCAGGGTTGTGTTGTCCGCAAACTTGAGAAACTTGACAGAGTCGGTGGAGGTGCAGTCGTTGGTGTAGAGAGAGGAGAGTACGCAGCCTTGCGGTGCTCCGATGCTGAGGGTTTGCGGGTGCCAGCCTCACATGCTGCTTCCTGTCTGTCAGGAAGTTGGTGATCCACCGACAGAGGGGTTCAGGCACAGTCAACTCGGAAAGTTTGTAGTGTAGTAGCTCTGGCACAATGGTGTTGAATGCGGAGCTAAAATCAACAAACAAAATCCTTGCGTAGGTCCCTGGCGGTCTAGGTGCTGGAGGATGACATGCAGGCCCAGGTTGACTGCGTCATCCACAGATCTATTGGCCCGATATGCAAACTGCAGAGGGTCCAGCAGGGGGTTTGTGATATTTTTCAGCTTGGCCAGCACAAGCCCGTCAAGGATCTTCATGACTACAGAGGTCAGTGCGACAGGCCTGTGGTCATTAAGACTAGTAATCCTTGCCTTTTTGGGTACAGGGACAATAGTGGAGACTTTGAAGCAGGCAGGGACAGTACAGGTTTGCAGGGACTGGTTGAAAATGTCTGTGTAGACCGGTGCCAGTTGTTCTGCACAGAGCTTGAGAGTAGAGAGGGAAACATTGTCTGGTCCTGGAGATTTCCGGCTTTTCTGTCTTCTGAACAGCCTCTCCACCTTTTTTTTGTTGGTGATGGAGAAGGATGATGTGCAGCACGGAGGGGATGGGTAATTGGGTGTGAAGTGGTGATTGGAGAGGAGTGGGTGGGAAAGGGTCCAGTCTCTTCAGAGGCAGCAACCCTACCGCTGTGCCACCCTTGAGAAGGACCCATTTGTTGCAATTGTATCTGTTAATTAGAACGAACACCATATCTTTTGTCTGGTATGTTAGTGCGAAACTTCTGGAAATCTATCCCTGGGACCTCCTCCTCCACTCTGCTTTTATTTATATATATATATATATATATCTATCTATCTATATCTATATCTATATCTATATATATATATATATATATATATATATATATATATATACATATATATATATATATATATCTATATCTATATCTATCTCTATATATATCTCTCTCTCTATATCTCTCTCTCTGCTCTCGAGGGTACACAAAAAGCTGGAGAAACTCAGCGGGTGCAGCAGCATCTAAGGAGCGAAGGAGATAGGCGACGTTTCGGGTCGAGACCCTTCTTCAGACTCAATACAGACCCTTCTTCAGACCCTTCTTCAGACCTCTCTCTCTATATATCTCTCTCTATATATCTCTCTCTCTCTCTATATATCTCTCTCTCTATATATATCTCTCTCTCTATATATATCTCTCTCTCTATATATCTCTCTCTCTATATATATCTCTCTCTATATATCTCTCTATATATATCTCTCTCTATATATATCTCTCTATATATATATCTCTATATGTATCTCTCTCTATATGTATCTCTATATGTATCTCTCTCTATATGTATCTCTATATGTATCTCTCTCTATCTATGTATCTCTCTCTATCTAGGAATCTCTCTCTAACTATGTATCTCTATATCTATATCTATATCTATATCTCTCAGAACTATTTATCTGTGGAAATAAATAGTTAATGTTAGGGGTCAATGCTGTATATTTTGAATGGTTCTCCACCTTAATGTATAACTTCCTTTATGGTTATTGCACTTTTAATATCACAATGCTTCACAAAGGAATATGCACTTGCTTGTCCTCTTCCTCGTCATAGAAGCTTGCAACCCTTTTGTTACACTATTAGATTGTTTAATTGTTTTAGCAAATTTTGCTGCATTAAGTTGAAAAAAATTGTTTTGGCAAGTCCTGATAACAGCTAATATAGTTAGATGCCTTGTTTTAACCTATAATGATCAATTTGACAAACCAACATTTTAATTACTTCAGTGTACATAATTTTAGTACCACAAGAATATCGTCAATTTTGCTGCAATAGGTGGTCATTATTAGTGTTCAATTAAATTTTAACGTAAATCAAAAATCAGACCCGAGACTGAAGACGTGTCTCGACCCAAAACGTCATGCATTCCTTCTCTCCAGAGATGCTGCCTGTCCCGTTGAGTTACTCCAGCATTTTGTGTATTCCTAGGTCTGGTTAGGTACAGCACAAACACAACAGTTTCCTCTGATTTTAGAACAACCATACCAGGGAGATAAATTTGGAAAAGTATCCATGTGTGTTTCCGTAGAACTTATTTCCTGCTGCCACCAGCCCTATTATTCGCAGTAGTTCTGTTCACTTTAATACTGAGACATTTTAGTGCTGCTGACTATGGGGTAAACTGCATTTCATTGTAATCATTTTGTTTCTTGTCTGATTTTAATTTTAACCCTTGCCCCAGTGATTTTAAAATGTGTTCAATTTACTGCAACTCATAACACCCTTTAGAATACTATTTTTAATTTTATTTAAATCTCTACTTTGTGCTATATTGATCCATATGTTTATCCAGGAAATGATATGAATCTAATACTAATTATTACACTAATATTACTGAATATAGTTACTTGCATGTTAAAATGAATTAAATTGTGACAATTAAGTGTTGAAGAACCATGAAGGTATTTTTGTTACAATGTGTGACGACATAAATAATATAGGAGACACAGGAGGGTCAGGATGTTGGGATTTGGAGCAACAAATAATTTCCTGCAGGAACTCAGCAGGATGAGCAGAGTTTGTGAGGGAGAAGGGTAGGGGTGGAAGAAATGGGTCTAAATACTGCATCAGGGTTGAGAATGAAAGGTGGAGATGGCCATTAGGAGAGGACATTGCGAGTGAAGAGAGAAATCAGAGCTGATTGTTGGATAATGGGAAGTGATAGCAGGTTGAACCCGGTCTGTAAGGGTGAAGCTGGGAGAAATCCAGATAGATGTTAGATAGTACAGACAAGTCAAATTGATGCTACAGGCCAAAACATGACATCAACACCTCTACTTCCTTAGAAGGCTAAGGAGGTTCTGCATGTCTCCAACGACTCTTGTCAACTTCCACAGATGCACCGTAGAAAGCATCACAGCTTGGTTTGGGCAACAGCTCTGTTCAACACCACAAAAAATTGAAGAGAATTGTTGTAGTCCCGTCTGTTGCACAAACCAGCTTTCCCACCATTGACTCCATCTGCACCTCGTGCTGCCAACATAATTGTAGACCATTTACATTCCGATAATTCCCTCTTCTCCCTGTCACTTATGGCACTTATGAACAGCTTCTTCCCTGCTGTCATGGGACTATTGAACAATCCTCCCATAAGCTAAGGGTGTAAACCTGATCTCTCAGGTTTATTCTCATTGTGGACCTCTTTTTTTGTATCTGCACTTTCTATAACTGTAATGCTATAATGTTGTAACAATATATCCTGCACTCTGGTATTCTGGGTGTCAGGAGGTATGGGGAGATGGCAGGAGAATGGGGCTAGGAGTAAAAGATAGATCAGCCATAATTGAATGGTGGAGTAAACTTGATGGGCCAAATGGCCTAATTCTAGCTCCTTACACTTACGACCGTATGATTTTGCTCTTTGCACTTCCTGATGTATTTGTGCATGATTTGATTGTACTTGTTTAGTATGATTTGGCTGGCGAGCACGCAAAGTTTTTTCACTAAGTTGGTCACATGACAATAAACCAAATGCCAAATACCGATAATAGATGCCATCTCCTTTAGGCAGTGCCTCACGTGGATGTTTTCAATAGTGAGAAGGGCTGTGCCTATGATAAACCAGGCTGTAGCCTCCATTCTGAAGCTTCTTGAATACTTGTGTGTTGGAATTGCCATACCAGGCCATGATGCAACCAGTCAGGATACTTTCTGAACTATGTAGGAAAGAACTGCAGATGCTGGTTTAAATTGAAGATAGACACAAAATGCTGGAGTAACTCAGCAGGACAGGCAGCATCTTTGGAGAGAAGGAATAGGTGACATTTTGGGTCTGTGAATGGGTGACGTTTTGGGTTGACCCGAAACGTCACCCATTCCTTCTCTCCAGAGATGCTGCCTGTCCCGTTGAGTTATGTCAGCATTTTGTGTCTACTTTCTAAAGTGTATCTGCACAATACGTGGAGTATTTTGTGGCATGCCAAAGATCTTCACCACCACCACCACTGACGCGCCATTGAAACCTGGTTTGTGGTCTCACAACTTCCCCATTCTGATTCTCTTTACCCAGGAGAACTATGAGGTGTTATTCCCCTAATTTGCATTGGGCCCCACTCTGGCAGTGGAGAAAGCCAGGTATTGACAGGTCAGTGCTGAAATGGGAAGTAGATTGAAATGACATGCAGCTGAGCTTGGGATGGCTGTTGCAGAGAATGAATAGCTCTCTGCAAAACGTATTTTTTAATAAGTCTGAAATTAAAGAAACAATGAGGTGATATTACTGGAAACATGTATTGAGGTTCTGGGAGATGCTGACATAATCTAGAAATTTAATTGACAGTTTCCCGATGTAGGATTAATAATATCAAACTGAGGAGAGTTTGTTTTCACCTTCTTGAGTTTGAGGCAGCAGAAGTTATGTAACGCCCTCCAGGCACTGTAGCCAATGTGCTGTTTTGGGTGTTTCTTGGCATGTCTTGTGTGTTGGTGGGGGGGAAAGGAGTTAAATTCACGCTCGACGGAGAGGCGACTTTTGCATGTCACTTCTCCGCCTCCTCTCGTGGGCTAACAGCATGGATAGGAATGGCCTTTAGAAACATAGAAAATAGGTGCCGGGGGAGGCCATTTGGCCCTTCGAGCCAGCACCGCCATTCATTGTGATCATACCTGATCGTTCCCTATCAATAACCCTTGCCTGCCTTCTCCCCATATCCCTTGACTTCACTAGCCCCTAGACCTCTATCTAACTCTATCTTAAATCCATCCAGTGATTTGGCCTCCACTGCCCTCTGTGGCAGGGAATTCCATAAATTCACAATTCTCTGGGTGAAAAGGTTTCTTCTCACTAAATGGCCTCCCCTTTATTCTAAGACTGTGGCCCCTGGTTCTGGACTCGCCCAACATTGGGAACATTTTTCCTGCATCTAGCTTGTCCAGTCCTTTTATAATGTCCTTTTATAATTTTATGTTTCTATAAGATCCCCCTAATCCTTCTAAACTCCAGTGAATATAAGCCTAGTCTTTTCAATCTTTCCTCATAACACAGTCCCGCCATCCCAGGGATCAATCTCACGAACCTACGCTGCACTGCCTCAATCACAATTATGTCCTTCCACAAGTTAGGAGACCAATACTGTACGCAATACAGCCTTACCAGAGCCCTATTCAACTGTACAAGCACCTCTTGTTACTAAGGCCAACATTCCATTGGCTTTCTTCACTGCCTGCTGTACCTGCACGCCGACTTTTAGTGACCGGTGTACAAGAACACCCAGATCTCGCTGTACCTCCCCCTTACCTAACGGCATTGAGATAATAATCTGCCCTTTTGTTTTTGCCACCAAAGTGGATAACCTCACATTTATCTATATTATACTGCATCTGCCATGCATCTGCCCACTCATTCAACCTGTCCAGGTCACCCTGCAACCTCCTAACATCCTCTTCACAGTTCACACTGTCACCCAGCTTTGTGTCATCCGCTCCTAGTGTTGCCCCTAATTGGAACTTGGAAAACTTGGAACTTGGAACTTGGAAAACTTTATTGTCATTCAGACCTTGCGGTATGAACGAAATTTCGTTGCCTGCAGTCATACATATAGTAAATAACAAAAATACACAATAAACACATATTTAACATCCACCACAGTGAGTTCACCAGACACCTCCTCACTGTGGTGGAAGGCAAAAATCTTGTCTTTGTCTCTTCCCTTCTTCCTCTTTCTCTTCCTCTGCCCTGAGGCGATCCAGGCCTCCGATGGTGTGACCGCACCGGGTGATGTAAATAAGTCCCGCGGGTGAACCACGCTCCGCGAGCGGGCCGGTTCAACTCCGCGGCCCGGGGCGGTCGGAGCTGCCGAGCTGCCGTCCTCCAGTCCAGCGGACGCAGCTGTTGCCGCGGGAGCTCCGGAAAAACAGGTCACCAACCTGTGACCTGCGAGCTCCCGACGATGTCGTCCACTGGGCCCACGGCCGGGCCTCCGAAGTCGCTGCCGCCGCCACCGCCACCGGAAAGCCGCCACAGCTCCGAGTCGTTCCGCCGGAACTCCTGAACCCGCCGCAGCCCCCGAAGTCAGCCAGTCCCGTGCTGGTAAGTCCTGGCTGGCTCTGTCTCCGGAGCCTCGGGTCGGTCACAGTTAAAGTTGGAGGCCGCCAGTTCCGCGATAGGCCTCAGCGCAGACGGAGACGGGGGATACGACAAGAAAAGTCTCGTCCCCATGAAAGGAAGAGACTAAGAACGTTTCTCCCACCCCTCCCACACACATACACTACATAATAACTCAAACTAACGCTAAAAACAAGACAAGAAAACAACAAATAAAAAGAAAAACAGACGGACTGCAGGCGAGCCGCTGCTGCCAGGGCAGCGCCGCCACTCCCTTCACCAAATCTCCAAATAATTCCCTCTTCCAAATCATTAATATATATGGTAAACAGTTGCGGCCCAAACACCGAGCCTTGCGGCACTCCACTCGCCACTGCCTGCCATTCTGAATGGTAGCTAAGTACCTAATACATACATACATACACATTACCATTCTTGTACAACTTCGTGTTTTTAATTAATAATAAAAGAACAGTGAAAGAAAAAGGGAAATAAAGAGTGTCGAAATAGATAGACAAGCGAGTAGAAACAGATAGTGAAAGAGATAGAGAGCAGAGATAAAAAGCTAAGAATGAGAGAAAGCAGAGAGACGAAATTAGGAGAGAGATACCTATTTTGTATCTTTACCCATCCGCCACCCGGTTCTGAACCATTTAATATCTACGGTTATGTTGAACCATATGCTTGTAAAAAGTCGATAAAAGGAGACCAAGTCTTTAAGAATTGGTCTACTTTGCCTAGTAGGAGGAATCTCATTTCTTCACGATGTAGCGTTTCCGACATATTTGAAATCCACATTTTGCGTTTTTCCAGAATTTGTGTACGTTTTTTTGCTGTTATTAAGCCATAATTAAGAAGAGCTTCTTGGAACGTAGTTAAGTTATTTCACTCTTCCATTGATCCAAAGATAATCAGTTCTGTATTGGGGTTCAATTTTGTGTTATAGTTTTGTAAAAGTTCCAAAAATGTAATTCCAAAATGTATGCAGTTTTGTACAAGAGACAAAGGAATGTGCTATAGTGGCATTTTGAGAGACATTTATCACAAATGGGGGAAACATTTGGAAATATTTTATTCAATTTGGTTTTCGAGTAATATAATCTGTGTAAAATTTTAAATTGAATTAGGTTATGTCTTGCATTAATCGAACATTTATGTACATATAATAGATTTTTTTTCCCATCTGTCGTTCGGGATTTTTATCAATAATATCGCCAACCAATTTTCTATCCATGTTAACACCATACCCCCAATACCATGTGCTCTAATTTTAGTCACCAGTCTCCCATGCGGGACCTTGTCAAAGGCTTTCTGAAAGTCCATGCTGCCTTGGACTAATCCTTTTACTGCTATCCAAATGCCCTATAATTACCTCTTTAATAATTGCCTCCAGCATCTTTCCCACCACCGATGTCAGGCTAACTGGTCTGTAATTCCCCGTTTTCTCTCTCGCTCCTTTCTTGAAAAGTGGGATAACATTAGCTATCCTCCAATCCACAGGAACTGATCCTGAATCTATTGAACATTGGAAAATGATCACCAATGCGTCCACTATTTCAAGAGCCACCTCCCTGAGGACCCTGGGATGCAGACCATCAGGCCCAGGGGATTTACCATCCTTCAGTCCCATTAGCCTACCCAATACTATTTCTCGCCAAGTGAAAATTTATTCCAGTTCCTCTACCCCCTTAGATCCTCTGTCCTCCAGTACATCTGGGAGATTGTTTGTGTCTTCCACAGTGAAGACAGATTTGAAGTACCTGTTCAACTCTTCTGCCAATTCCTTGTTCCCCATAATTTCAACTGTGTCTGCCTTCAAGGGACCCACATTTGACTTAGCTATTCTTTTTCCCTTAACTTATCTAAAGAAGCTTTTACTGTCATTCATTATATTCCTGGCCAACTTCCCCTCGTACTTCATCTTTTCAACCCGTATTGCACGTTTTGTTTCCTTCTGTTGTTCTATGAAAGTTTCCCAATCCTCTGGCTTCCGGCTACTCTTTGTTGCGTTATACATCTTTTCTTTTAGTTTTATTCTATCCCTAACTTCACTTGTCAGCCACGGTTGCCTCCTACTCCCCTAAGAATCTTTCTTTCTTTTTGGAATGAAAGGATCCTGCGCCTTCTGGATTATGCCCAGAAATTCCTGCCATTGCTGTTCCACTGTCACTGGGAAATCAGGGATAGTATCAAAGCAAAGGATGATGCGTACAAAGTAGCCAGAAAAAGCAGCATACCAGAGGACTGGGAGAAATTCAGAGACCAGCAGAGGAGGACAAAGGGCTTAATTAGGAAAGGAAAAATAGATTATGAAAGAAAACTGGCAGGGAACATAAAAACTGACTGCAAAAGTTTTTATAGATATGTGAAGAGAAAGAGGTTAGTTAAAACAAATGTAGGTCCCTTGCAGTCAGAAACAGGTGAGTTGATCATGGGGAACAAGGATATGGCGGACCAATTGAATAACTACTTTGGTTCCGTCTTCACTAAGGAAGACATAAATAATCTGCCGGAAATAGCAGGGGACTGTGGGTCAAAGGAGGAATTGAGTGAAATCCAGGTCAGTCGGGAAGTGGTGTTGGGTAAATTGAATAGATTAAAGGCCGATAAATCCCCAGGGCCAGATAGGCTGCATCCCAGAGTACTTAAGGAAGTAGCTCAGGAAATAGTGGATGCATTAGTGATAATCTTTCAAAACTCTTTAGATTCTGGAGTAGTTCCTGAGGATTGGCGGGTAGCAAATGTAACCCCTCTTTTTAAGAAGGGAGGGAGAGAGAAAACGGGGAATTACAGACCAGTTAGTCTAACATCGGTAGTGGGGAAACTGCTAGAGTCAGTTATTAAAGATGGGATAGCAGCACATTTGGAAAGTGGTGAAATCATTGGACAAAGTCAGCATGGATTTACAAAAGGTAAATCATGTCTGACGAATCTTGTGGAATTTTTCGAGGATGTAACTAGTAGCGTGGATAAGGGAGAACCAGTGGATGTGGTATATCTGGACTTCCAGAAGGCTTTCGACAAGGTCCCACATAAGAGATTAGTATACAAACTTAAAGCATACGGTATTAGGGGTTCAGTATTGATGTGGATAGAGAACTGGCTGGCAAACAGGAAGCAAAGAGTAGGAGTAAACGGGTCCTTTTCACAATGGCAGGCAGTGACTAGTGGGGTACCGCAGGGCTCAGTGCTGGGACCCCAGCTATTTACAATATATATTAATGATCTGGATGAGGGAATTGAAGGCAATATCTCCAAGTTTGCGGATGACACTAAGCTGGGGGGCAGTGTTAGCTGTGAGGAGGATGCTAGGAGACTGCAAGGTGACTTGGATAGGCTGGGTGAGTGGGCAAATGTTTGGCAGATGCAGTATAATGTGGATAAATGTGAGGTTATCCACTTTGGTGGCAAAAAACAGGAAAGCAGACTATTATTTAAATGGTGGCCAATTAGGAAAAGGGGAGATGCAGCGAGACCTGGGTGTCATGGTACACCAGTCATTGAAAGTAGACATGCAGGTGCAGCAGGCAGTGAAAAAAGCGAATGGTATGTTAGCTTTCTTAGCAAAAGGATTTGAGTACAGGAGCAGGGAGGTTCTACTTCAGTTGTACAGGGTCTTGGTGAGACCACACCTGGAGTATTGCGTACAGTTTTGGTCTCCAAATCTGAGGAAGGACATTATTGCCATAGAGGGAGTGCAGAGAAGGTTCACCAGACTGATTCCTGGGATGTCAGGACTTCTTATGAAGAAAGACTGGATAGACTCGGTTTATACTCTCTGGAATTTAGGAGATTGAGAGGGAATCTTATAGAAACTTACAAAATTCTTAAGGGGTTGGACAGGCTAGATGCAGGAAGATTGTTCCCGATGTTGGGGAAGTCCAGGACAAGGGGTCACAGCTTAAGGATAAGGGGGAAATCCTTTAAGACGAGATGAGAAAGACTTTTTTCACACAGAGAGTGGTGAATCTCTGGAACTCTCTGCCACAGAGGGTAGTTGAGGCCAGTTCATTGGCTATATTTATGAGTGAGTTGGATGTGGCCCTTGTGGCTAAGGGGATCAGAGGGTATGGAGAGAAGGCAGGTACGGGATACTGAGTTGGATGATCAGCCATGATCATATTGAATGGCGGTGCAGGCTCGAAGGGCTGAATGGCCTACTCCTGCACCTAATTTCTATGTTTCTATGTTTCTATGTCATTCCTGCTAGGATCCAGTTCCAGTCTACTTTGGCCAGCTCCTCTCTCATGCCTTCATAGTCCCCTTTGTTCAGTTGCATCACTGACACTTCCGGTTTAACCTTCTCCTTCTGAAATTGCAGATTAAAACTAATCATTATGGTCACTACCTCCAAGCAGTTCCTTTACCTAGAGTTCTCTTATCACATCTGGTTCATTGGACAACATTAAATCCAGAATTGCCTTTTCTCTGGTTGCCTCCATTACAAGCTACCCTAAGAATCCATCTCGGAGGCAGTCTACAAACTCTCTTTCTTGGGGTCCTGAACCAACCTGATTTTCCCAGTCTACCTGCATATTGAAATCCCCCATCACCACAGTGGCATTACCTTTGTTACATGCCAGTTTTAACTCCTGCTGCAACTTGCACCCTACATCCGTGCTACTATTTGGGGGTCTGTATTTGGGGACTCCTGGAGTCGGGCCCGAGCTTCAGCAGCGGGCACAGCTTGGACTTTTCCATCGTGGAGCGGGGTGAACCCTTGCCGGGGATCGCCGGAGAAGAGCTCCGACCGCCGGCCTGCGGCCTATAACATCCTGAAGCCGTGGTCTCCGGTAGGAAAGTGGCTGATTCGGGCGCCCCAAGCCGCAGAATGTGTTCGACTGTCTCGACGCGGAGTTTGGATCATCCCGACGAGAGGGCCTGTTTATGGTCGAGACCACGGGCGAACAAAGGAGGAGGACTGGCTGAACTTTATTGCCTTCCACCACAGTTAAGAATGCTGTGGTGGTTGTTTGTGCTGAATTCTATTGCGTATTGCGAGTTCTTTTTAAGTGTATTGTTGCTGGCAAATTAATTTCTCTGCATGTTTGGGTGCATGTGATGAATAAATTTGACTTTGTCGAGGGCCGTGAGGTCTACCCCTCCACCGGGCGGGGGGGTGGAGGACAGCGCAGTCGAAAATGACGTGCTGCGCTGTTTGCTGGTCTGCTCCACACACGCAGGCTGCTGATGCATGTTGCCGTTGAGCCGGCTGACCGCTGTACGGAGCTGGTTCAGGGCCACCCATTCTTGGTGGGGCAGGTTCGAGCCGGGTGGGGCGGTACTGTTCGGTGCAACAGTGAATTGAGGAGGTCGCAAACTGTACCTTCTGTTCTGTAACTTCAATACCTGTGTTCCCCTATCATACACCTTTCCAATTTAAATTGTTCCATCTTTGCAGTGCCTAAGCTCTTCAGATCCCTCGATGCGTTCTCCTTCTTTAAGCTGCTCCTTAAAATCGGCCATTTTTTTTAACACATATGGCCATTTCTATTATCTTTCTGCACAATTTTTATTAACTGATAATAACCATATAACCATATAACAATTACAGCACGGAGACAGGCCCTCTCGGCCCTTCCAGTCCGTGCCGACCATTTGTTTTCCCCTAGTCCCATCTACCTATATAACCATATAACAATTACATGTGATGATGCTTCTGTGATATATGAATTTTTAAAATATGTAAAGTTAGACGTATTAAGAACCATTGTAGCGATAATTGCCCTGAAAGGTCTTTCAGACATTATTTTCTATTGTTTATAATGTGTATTATGGAGATACTGATTACAAGTGTCAAAAGGCATGATAAGGTGGCAATGGCGTTCTTTACCTCATGATTTTGACAGGCAGCAATCAAACTGGTCTCCAAATCTGAGGAAAGACATTCTTGCCGTAGAGGGGGTACAGAAGGTTCACCAGACTGATTCCTGGGATGACAGGACTTTTATATGAGGAAAGACTGGATAGACTCGGCTTGTACTTGCTAGAATTTAGAAGATTGAGGGGGGATCTTATAGAAACTTACAAAATTCTTAAGGGGTTGGACAGGCTAGATGCAGGAAGATTGTTCCAGATGTTGGGGAGGTCTAGAACAAGGAGTCGAACAAGGGGTCACAGTTTAAGGATAAGGGGGATTTCCTTTAGGACCGAGATGAGAAAAACATTTTTCGCATAGTGGTGAGTCTGTGAAATTCTCTGCCACAGAAGGTAGTTGAGGCCAGTTCATTGGTTATATTTAAGAGGGAGTCAGCTGTGGCCCTTGTGGCTAAAGGGATCAGGGGGTATGGAGAGAAGGCAGGTACGGGATACTAAGTTGAATGATCAACCATGATCATATTGAATGGCGGTGCAGGCTCGAAGGGCCGAATGGCCTACTCCTGCACCTATTTTCAATGTTTCTATGAACGACTGCGGTATTTTACTCTGAGCTGAGGGGCAACCTGAACTTTAACTGGTTGAGTTGAAGTTGTGATGTTTACATATTTCAATCAGGCAGCGTGGAAACAGGGCCTTCGGCCCAACTAATGCGAGTGTAGAACATATTTAAGAATTTAAGGCTGAAGGAAGCTATTTTACTTCAAACAGATTAACGTAGGCATTTTTCGCTCAATGTTATCTTTGATTATTAGCAGCGGGCCTTGAAATTTAGAATTACTGATTTTAAAAAATGTGTACTACTCTAGAACATGCAGTGATCCGCTTATAATTGATAACTTTGGGTAGGATTTGGATTTAAAAAAAAAAAAATTTTCTTGAGCCACCTGTAATTGTAGCGAAATCTCAATTTTTCTAAAATTATATTTCGGCTATTTTATGCTGTGAACAACGTTAAGCTAACAGCTCCCTCTGGTGTTCAGTTATATAAATTATAAGACCTGGTTTAACAATTTTACAGTAGTTAACCCCAGCAAAGCCAGACAAATTGAATGAGAATGACTTGAATTATTTGAATCAATCATTGGGCTACTAAACTTTTGCCGAAGTAGCCGAGTCCATTGCCTTCATGTTAACTGACACTAGACCAAGTGCAGACCCGTTGGGTCTGCTCCCCCAACGCAAGATTCCACCACTCACCCGTTCCCCCAAAGTAAGTCTTCCCCCCCCCAACGCAATATTGCACCCCTTCACATAGCCCCCAACTGCGCAGGCGTGGCCCGTTTATCCACATCTCCCAGTGCTCCCTTCTTCTCCTCTTCACCCTCCCTCTTCAATCCGTAGGGAGAGGGGTGTAGAGAGGGAGGGGGGTAGAGAGGGAGTGAGGGGGCATCTCCCTCTACCCTTCCCCATTTCCCTCCACACACACACCCCACCCCCCGTCTCCCTCTACCACCCCACTCCCCACCCCATTTCCCTCATCCTCCTCCCATCCCATTCCCTGCCCCAGGTCGTTGAGCAGTGCCAGGGCCTGGAACTTGGTCTGGTTCTCGTAGTCGGCCCGGCTGTAGACTCAAGCCGTCAGCTCGGCCGCCATCTGGGTACCAGTGCAGGCCCCGACTACATCTCAGGGTTCGTCCCTGACCCTGGATCCAGGCTTGTCCTTGGTTCCAGCGGCGGCTTCTTTCTCGGCCCCTGCCACGGCCCCGGGCTCGGCCCTCACTCCAGTTCCAGCACCAGGCTTGGCTCTAACCAGGGCCAGCGGCACCTCCCTCCCCACCAGGTATGGGCGCCGGCAGCCGCAGCCATTCCTTGTTCACCGCGAGCGCTGGAGTGTCCCTCCCTCCATGAGTGTCCCGTCCTGCCTTGCGAGCGCATTGTGATGACACTCGGGTTTTTTTTCCCGAAGTGGTGAGTTTTCGGGGTGTTCAAGAGCTCAAGAGCAAAGATCATGGAGCGCAGCGGGTCAGCAGGCGATGGATAACAGGACAGCGGACGGTAGAGCTTACTCCTGTGTCAGTATAAGTAACCTCAATTGGTCCCTTGATTGCGCTGACACAGGAGTAAGCTCCACCACCTGCTCCACTCTATGATCTTTGTGCTTGAGCTGGTCCCCTCACTGTCCGGTCTACATTGAAAGGCATGAACCGGGCAGTGAATGCCATGCAGTGTCACCCAGCGCAGCAGGTGAGGCCATGTCCTGCTCCCGGCGGCAGTCGGAATTTAAGGAACGGTGGTCGCTCGCAGCCACCCGAGCTATTTCCTTCCCCGGGCAGCGGTGAGTGAGTTGCTGGCATGATCCCTGACCCCATCCTTCTCAACGCTCCTGCCCATGCTGACCCGGGCCAGACTCCCCACACGCTGTGAAAGAAACTTCCCCCAATTGGTCCCTTGAACTAGTATTGTCATTCAATAAGATCACAACTGATTCAACTTCTCCCGGTGTGCTCCCGCTTTTCTCACCATCTCTCCACCTGCCGTCACCCGCCAACAGGGAGCAAGGAGATAAACTTAAAAGTAGGACCTCAAAGGTAATAATCTCTGGATTATTACCGTTACCATGGGCCAGTCAGAGTAGAAATAGGAGGATATTGTAGATGAATATGTGGCAAGAAAAATGGTGCAAGGGGGAGGGATTCAAATTTTTAGGGCACTGGAACCATTTCTGGGGGAGGTGGGACCAGTACAAACAGGACGGTCTGCACCTGGGCTGGAATGGAACCAATGTCCTTGGGGGAGTGTTTGCTCGTGCTGTCGGGGAGGATTTAAACTAATGTGGCAGGGGGATGGGTACAAGAGCAGAGAGGCAGTTGGGTGTAAAACGAGGATAGAAGCAATAGGGAGCAAGGTGAAAAGTAAAAGTGGCAGGCAGACAAAACCAGGGCAAAAATCAAAAAGGGCCACTTTTCAACATAATTGTACAAGGGGTAAGAGCGTTGTAAAAACAAGCCTGAAGGCTTTGTGTCTCAATGCAAGGAGTATTCGTAATAAGGTGGATGAGTTGAACGTGCAGATAGCTATTAATGATTATGATATAGTTGGGATCACGGAGACATGGCTCCAGGGTGACCAAGGCTGGGAGCTGAACATCCAGGAATATTCAATATTCAGGAGGGATAGAGAGAAAGGAAAAGGAGGTGGGGTAGCGTTGCTGGTTAGAGAGGAGATTAACGCAATGGAAAGGAAGGACATTAGCTTGGAGGATGTGGAATCGGTATGGGTAGAGCTGCGAAACACTAAAGGGCAGAAAACTCTGGTGGGTGTTGTGTACAGGCCACCTAACAGTAGTAGTGAAGTTGGGGATGGTATCAAACAGGAAATTAGTAATGCGTGCGACAAAGGCAAAACAGTTATAATGGGCGACTTCAATCTACATATAGATTGGGTGAATCAAATCGGCAGGGGCACTAAGGAAGAGGATTTTTTTGGAATGTATGCGGGATAGTTATCTAAATCAATATGTAGAGGAACCAACGAGAGAGCAGGCTATTTTAGACTGAGTAATGAGGAAGGGTTAGTTAGCAGTCTTGTTGTACGTGCCCCCTTGGGCAAGAGTGACCATAATATGGTCGAGTTCTTCATTAGGATGGAGAGTGACATTGTTAATTCAGAAACAATGGTTCTGAACTTAATGAAAGGTAACTTTGAGGGTATGAGATGTGAATTGGCCAAGATTGACTGGCAATCAATTCTAAAAGGGTTGACGGTGGAGACGCAATGGAAAACATTTAAAGACTGCATGGATGAACTACAAAAATTGTTCATCCCAGTTTGGCAAAAGAATAAATCAGGGAAGGTAGTGCATCCGTGGATAACAAGGGAAATCAGGGATAGTATCAAAGCAAAGGATGATGCGTACAAAGTAGCCAGAAAAAGCAGCATACCAGAGGACTGGGAGACATTCAGAGACCAGCAGAGGAGGACAAAGGGCTTAATTAGGAAAGGAAAAATAGATTATGAAAGAAAACTGGCAGGGAACATAAAAACTGACTGCAAAAGTTTTTATAGATATGTGAAGAGAAAGAGATTAGTTAAAACAAATGTAGGTCTCTTGCAGTCAAACAGGTGAGTTGATCATGGGGAACAAGGATATGGCGGACCAATTGAATAACTACTTTGGTTCCGTCTTCACAAAGGAAGACCTAAATAATCTGCCGGAAATAGCAGGGGACGCGGGCCAAAGAAGGAATTGAGTGAAATCCAGGTTAGTCAGGAAGTGGTGTTGGGTAAATTGAATGGATTAAAGGCCGATAAATCCCCAGGGCCAGATAGGCTGCATCCCAGAGTACTTAAGGAAGTAGCTCCGGAAATAGTGATGCATAAGTGATAATCTTTCAAAACTCTTTAGATTCTGGAGTAGTTCCTGAGGATTGGCGGGTAGCAAACGTAACCCCTCTTTTTAAGAAGGGAGTTAAGGAGAAAACGGGGAATTACAGACCAGTTAGTCTAACATCGGTAGTGGGGAAACTGCTAGAGTCAGTTATTAAAGATGGGATAGCAGCACATTTGGAAAGTGGTGAAATCATTGGACAAAGTCAGCATGGATTTACGAAAGGTAAATCATGTCTGACGAATTTGTGGAATTTTTCGAGGATGTAAATAGTAGCGTGGATAGGGGAGAACCAGTAGATGTGGTGTACCTGGACTTCCAGAAGGCTTTCGACAAGGTCCCACATAAGAGATTAGTATACAAACTTAAAGCATACGGCATTGGGGTTCAGTATTGACGTGGATAGAGAACTGGCTGGCAAACAGGAAGCAAAGAGTAGGAGTAAACGGGTCCTTTTCACAATGGCAGGCAGTGACTAGTGGGGTACCGCAAAGGTCCGTGCTGGGACCCCAGTTATTTACAATATACCTTAATGATCTGGATGAGGGAATTGAAGGCAACATCTCCAAGTTTGCGGATAACACTAAGCTGGGGGGCAATGTTAGCTGTGAGGAGGATGCTAGGAGACTGCAAGGTGACTTGGATAGGCTGGGTGAGTGGGCAAATGTTTGGCAGATGCAGTATAATGTGGATAAATGTGAGGTTATCCACTTTGGTGGCAAAAACAGGAAAGCAGACTATTATCTAAATTGTGGACGATTAGGAAAAGGGGAGATGCAGCGCGACCTGGGTGTCATGGTACACCAGTCATTGAAAGTAGGCATGCAGGTGCAACAGGCAGTGAAGAAAGCAAATGGGGTATGTTAGCTTTCATAGCAAAAGGATTTGAGTATAGGAGCAGGGAGTTTCTACTTCAGTTGTATAGGGTCTTGGTGGGACCACACCTGGAGTATTGCGTACAGTTCTGGTCTCCAAATCTGAGGAAGGACATTATTGCCATAGAGGGAGTACAGAGAAGGTTCACCAGACTGATTCCTGGGATGTCTGGACTGTCTTTTGAAGAAAGACTGGATAGACTCGGTTTATACTCTCTAGAATTTAGGAGATTGAGAGGGGATCTTATAGAAACGTACAAAATTCTTAAGGGGTTGGACAGGCTAGATGCAGGAAGATTGTTCCCGATGTTGGGGAGGTCCAGGACAAGGGGTCACAGCTTAAGGATAAGGGGGAAATGAGATGAGAAGAACTTTTTTCACACAGAGAGTGGTGGGTCTCTGGAACTCTTTGCCACAGAAGGTAGTGGAGGCCAGTACATTGGCTATATTTAAGAGGGAGTTAGATGTGGCCCTTGTGGCTGGGGGGGATCAGAGGGTATGGAGAGAAGGCAGGTACGGGATACTGAGTTTGATGATCAGCCATGATCATATTGAATGGCAGTGCAGGCTCGAAGGGCCGAATGGCCTACTCCTGCACCTGATTTCTATGTTTCTATGTAACCCCCACCCCTTCATTACTTTTTTTATTTTTTATTTTTAAATTTTTTTTTTGAGTGTGAGAAATTCTGTGGCCTGCCAGCCTTTTTTTCCCAAAATTCAACAACTCAAAATGGGAGTGCGTCTTCATTACCGGGAAATACGGTAACCAGATTTTTCTCCCCATCCCCCTCTTTCTCTCTCAATTTCAATTTTCAATTTAAAAAAAATTATTGGCATGATAAAATGCATCATTATATAGCCAAAGTATAAAACATAACATATTTAAAATGCATAAATATAAATTATTATGCATTGCATGGGTAGTTATGTCCCTGTACATATATTCGCAATAGACCTATAGCCCTTTATTGATTGCTACACGTTCTTGCAGCTGTAAGCAGTATAACAGAATAGCAAGTTTAGCAATTCAATATTAATTTCTTAGTGTCAGTTAATGTCAATTAGTGTGTTCGTGCCTCTGCGCATGTTGGTCATTCTCTGTCTCTCAGGTTATGGCATGCTGTTACGTATTGTGCACCAAGATGTGCCGTATTTCCTTCACCAAGGATTATTCTTAGTTTTGATATATCATCTAGTTCTTTAAAATCAGGGGTTGCCAGACTGAGTTTGTCAAAGTAAGTTTTCCTTGTTTTGTCAATTTCTTTTGCATTTTAGGAGGAAGTGCACCTCTGTTTCAACCTCATCTGTCAAACAGTGGCCGCATATTCTATTTTCTCTTGGTTGCCAGAATCTCTTCTGTCTTCCTTTTTCAACTGCCAAATAGTGGTCACTTAACCTGTATTTGGTGAGGGTTTGTCTCTGCTTTATGTCTCTGTAACAGTCGAGAGATAGTAATTTATAATTTTTTTTTTAGGGCACAGTAACATTCTAATCTGCTTTGGCTTTTGGTTTCTTTATCCCAATGTTCCAAATACGTTTCTTTACATTGTTTGATAATTTGGTTCCTCTAACTGGTGATTGGGGATCAGTATTGATCTGAGGCTGGTCAGGATTTAACTGGATAGGGTTTAACTGAATAGGGGTAGTTAGTCTCAGTACCAACTGACTTTCTTTCTCTCTCCCTTTCTCTGTCACACCTTTTAGTTATTATTATAGATGTATACATTCCTGCAATTATTTGATTTAAATGTGTTCTATCCATGCCATTATTGTTATTTGTTTTGTCTGCAGTCCCAACCCCCACCCCCCATAACTAACTGAGAACTCTGCATTCCTCTCTGTCCTTGAGCATCCTGCATTTGCATTATGCCAGCATTGGTGTCAATGTCCTTACTGAATCTTTGTACCTCTAATTTTGCCATTTATATTTAAGATGCCTAACCTTTTGTACTCTGTCATTTGATATAATTTTGGTTACTTTGGCAAGTTAAGCAACTGAGAAGCACAAGTTACAATGAAGCCTTGTACACTGTTCTCATTTTATTTTAGCCAATCTGGTAAAGAATCGGGCTCAAGTTCTGGGAGCAGCAGTGATGGAAGCAGCAGCCAATCTGACAGCAATGACTCCAGTGAATCTGGCAGTGGTTCAGACTCAGCCAGCCAATCTGATTCAGATTCATCCGGTTCAAGTAACGCATCATCCAGAGGAAAGCGACCAATCGAAAGCAAAGTTCTAAAGACTGATGGAGCAGAGGTGAATATAATAAATATGTTAGTATGACTATTTGATATTTATTGTAATACTAGATTTGATTCAAATTTGAAAACATATTTCTAGAAGTTGCAGTTAATGCATCTTAATCATTGGAATTCCATCAGTCATTTTATGTTTAATGAGCGGCAAAAAGTCTTGCCAGATCATTTCCTTGCCCCCAAGTTATTTTATATGTTTGCTTTCATTTTTGGGTTATACCAAACAATCATAGCCAAATAACTCTCATTTTGCTAGTCGCAGAGAAATCAACTTGTCTGAAATCTTAAAGGTTCATATTGTTTGAGTAGAGGGGCAAAGTTTTTTTTGTCGTATTAGCTCTTTAAAGTTTGGATGACCTTTAAGTTTAACATTTTGACATGCTATTGCTCAATCTTGCAGTTTTGGAAATCAAATCCAAGTATTTTGGCTGTGCAGAGATCTGGAATGTTAAGAAAACAACAGCTACAACAGCAGCAGCTTTCTTCAAACAACAGTTCAGAGGTTTGAAAATTGATTAAAATAATACCCGAGTTACCTTTAGTCCGCCAGCATTGGCTGATCCTTCAGTGAGGGTGCACCGTTTAACATAGGAGACCAGGAAATTTTGCTCTTGCAGCTTGCAATAATAGTTATATTTCATTGAGTGCACATTGAGGAAAATATTGAGGGACTCTACAATAGCAGAGTAACTCTAGGTTTCTCAGCAGAACTTGATTGATTCTGAGGTCCACAGGTATTCAGTATTAATTTCATTTTTACAGATGATTAAGATTACATCTTGAAATATTTTTAGTAACCCCAGTGTATGCTCTAGGTCACTAAAGCCAGTGTTCAGGGATTCAGTAATTAAAAAAAAAAGTTTATCTCTGAACTGTGGTTATAGTTGGGGATGTATTATGTACAGTCATTTGAACTGCAGTAACATTCTGATGATCTGGTACCTTTGGACGTTTGGCTTGTGGGAAGGGAAGGGAAGCTGGCCCTAATGAACCCGATGCCAAAATATCAAGGTTTTCAAATAATCTGGTAGCTGGATATCAGAGTTTTACTATGGTCTGCATTTGTAGATAAATGAAGTATATAAACAGTAGATATTTAAAGTTTACTTGTGCATGAAAAGCTTGATCTCTGGAATGTCATTATAACATTGTATTCCTTGCTTACCACTCCTCTCATAAGTAGTCTGTTGCAATCTTGTGCTGTTTATTTCAATTAGTGAAATGATAGCAATAAGAATTGTTTGCATTTATATTTAAGCCCATTGATCTTTATATATTAGAATATTTGTATTGCTTTGATCCTTAAGGAGGAATCGTCCAGCAGTGACGACTCTGATGACGACTCATCCTCTGAGGACACTGCCAGACATGTGAAACGCAGAGAGTAAGCTTATATTTGTGATTATTTATGACTAATAATGCCTTTTTAATGTGGTCAATTGTTAGTACAGCATATTTGCAGACAGCTCATTGACTCAAAGTGCATAGTTAAGAGACAAGAGGAGAATGTCACAGCGGCACTTAGGACATCCTGGAGGCTTGACGAGTGAGTCAATATGGATATAGTTCAAGAATAAGAAAGGTGCAGCCTCTGTTTTACTATCTTGGCCTTTGGTAAAACTGATAGCCAGAAGGTGATAGGGGAACAAATGTACGCAGATTATGAAAAGATGTAAATTCAACACGGTAGTTGAGGTGAGTGACTTTAATCTTCCCAATATTACTCGTTGGGTCATATTATGGAAACAGGCCATTCAGCTCAACACTTCCATGCTGACAAGATCCCCATCTAAGTGTCTCATTTGTCTGTGTTTCTATTCCCTATCTCTTCACTCTGTCTATTCCCTCTCATGCCTTTGCACTCCACCTATCAGATCATCCTGCATTCTCCTACACTCCAAGGATTAAAGTCCTTGCCTGCCCAATCTTCCTACAGCTCATGCCCTTGAGTCCTGGCAACACCCTTATAAATCTTCCTGCACTCTTTCCAGCTTACTGGCATTTTTATTGCTATTAATAATTACTTTTACTCCCAGTCACTCAGCTACACTTCCTCTAGAGGCTTTCACTTTTATGTCCAGCCTAGCATGAGTGAAAAGGTGTGTCATAGGGTTGCTGAAATCTACATACTCTCAAATGCAATGCCTGTTTTACCTTTTCAAAAATGGTGACAAGAGGATTTCACTATAGGAGTAGAGAGGTTCTGCAGTTGTATAGGGTTCTGGTAAGACCACTTCTGGACTATTGCGCACAGTTTTGTTCTCCTAATTTGAGGAAGAACATCCTTGTGAATTGAGGCAGTGCAGCGTAGGTTCACAAGATTGATCCCTGGTATGGCGGGACTGTCATATGAGGAAAGATTGAAAAGACTAGGCTTATATTCACTGGTGTATAGAAAGATGAGGGGGGGGATCTTATAGAAACATATAAAATCATAAAAGGACTGGACAAGCTAGATGCAGGAAAAATGTTCCCAATGTTGGGCGAGTCCAGAACCAGAGGCCACAGTCTTAGAATAAAGGGGAGGCCATTTAAGACTGAGATGAGAAAAAAACTTTTTACCCAGAGAGTTGTGAATTTGTGGAATTCCCTGCCACAGAGGGCAGTGGAGGCCAAATCACTGGATGGATTTAAGAGTGAGTTAGGTAGAGCTCTAGGGGCTAGTGGAGTCAAGGGATATGGGGAGAAGGCAGGCACGGGTTATTGATAGGGGACGATCAGCCATGATCACAATGAATGGCAGTGGTGGCTCGAAGGGCCGAATGGCCTCCTCCTGCACCTATTTTCAATGTTTCTAATGATTTCCATTATTTTCCTGCTGCTGTGGTTAAATCTCCTGGTCAGTAATTCATTTGTTTATCAGTTCATTACTTTTTAAATATCTAATAACATCTCTTCTTTTGCTGCAAAATAATGAGATCAGAGCTGCTGCACTTTCCTTTATTTTTGAAAAGTCTGAGGTTTATTTCATTCGGGCATTGTACCTAATACCTAATCTATTTTCAAAGCTGCTCAACTGTTTAAAACTTGCTTTGTTACTCGGATCCAATATTTTAAACATTTTCTCCTCAGTTACTCGGTTCCAATGCATCCTTATTTTGTGATGGCGGCCTCATTGATTGAGAAATTTGCCCACATCCTTCACCATGCACATTTAATTATAGTTTTGGTCCATAATAGGTTCCTCCAAGCTTCCTCATAACTTACTCTTTGTAAGGGCTTCATTCCCGTTCTTTCTTTGCCCACTGGTACCTCATTTATTTCAATTGTGACCTCTCCCCTCTTCCATCATATTTGATGAATTCTCAACTGTTTATTTTCCTTCCCTGCACCTCTGCTCTCATACCACACAGATCAAGAATAGGGCTCTTGTTGTCCTCTCTTTCCAGCCTCCACTTAAAATCTCTGCTGTTTATTGCACGTTCCCATGTAGCCAATGAAGATGCAGAACCTGCAGTTACATGTCTTCCCTCTGACAATTTAGGGCCACAAACTTTCCTTCCAATTGAAGCAGTGATTCAATTGTAGTGCTTCCAGGTAAATGCCTTGGTGTCTACAGTGTTATTTGGAAAATCCAAATGTAGATTGAGAGACTGCTTTACAAAACACAAAATACAAACCCAATCTACAAGGGTGATCCTGAGCCTGTCAGTATAATCCCCCATCCCTCCATTTCTGTCTTAGACCCCTTGTATTTTGCCAACAAATCCCAAGGAACAACATCTGATTTTCCCACTGGCAATATTGCAGCTCTCATGTATCTGCATTAATGTCACCATTTCAGATGATCAATCTTTCCAGTTTCAGAACAGTGGTGATATTCGAAGTTATTTTCTCACATTTCTAATTCCCTGCAATTTATTTTAATATCTTTCAATTTCACCTCCCTTTCTCTCTACCCAGTAAGTATTCAACTTCTACTTCTTGCCCAGACAGATCAACTGCAGTTAATACGTGGAGACAGTCATTCAGAGGGTCCCAACCCAAGATGTCAGTCTATTGTCTGGCAGAGCTAGTTGGCTATATTATCTCCTGTTAGAAATGGTCATTGACTACAGGAAATGCAAAAGTTGCTCGCTACTTACCAGAATCACACAAATGATTATGTGGACAGCATGGATTTCTGCCAATTTTCAGTTCCCAAAAGTAGCATGTCCAAAAGCTTAAAACTATTGTGGCTATTTGTTAAGAGCATGCAATCTCTCAACAAATAGCCACAATAGTTGTTGGGAGGATAGTTATAGGCCACCTATTATTACCATTGAGACTATTTTAAAAAGTTTGAAAATGTTTACACTTTATTAGAAATAATTCCGAAGTCTACCGTAAATATCTGAAATGTTTTCATGGTGATAAATTTACTATTTTCTTTCAATTGATCTTTGGTTGTGGATTTTGCTGGCATGTTTGTATTTATTGGCCATTACTAATTGCTCCAAGGAGATGGTAGAAGTGGACTTCATGAATGCTGTTTTCTTTTTGATGTCATACTCTCATTGGCGGACGGCTATTCTTAGTAAAGATCCAGCATTGATTAAAAAAATGTATTCAGCCTGGGTGAGCCTATTTTATTGTTTTCCATAATAGTGAAATAATGTATAAATTAGTATCCCTTTATGTGATGCAATTTCCTCTCTAGTGAAGACTGGCAGATGTCCGGTTCTGAGGAGGAAGATGATCGAGAGAAGAGTACCTCAGGAGACAGCGAATCTGACTACCAGCCCAACAACAAAGTGAAAAGCAGAAAACCACAGTGCAGGTAAAACGTTGAAGAACCTATACAGGTCTACCACTGATTTTCTGGCACCTATGGTTCAAGAGCGTTTCTGGATTATTCGTTCTGATGGACCAGCAGAGGTCATGGCATCCGAGAGGAGTCCAAAGTTACCATAATGTTCTACCTGTGCAGCTGAGGAGCCTGCAAAGTCAACCTCCAAAGTCAACTATGGTTACGGTGCTGCAGGCTCCGGCCGGGCTGGAGTTCCTGAGCCTCAGCCGCAGGGAGCAAATTTGACCTGCCGATCGGCCACGGAAGTCAGTTAAAGGAACAGATCTGCTGCTTCTGGCCGGGCTGGTGTTCCAAAGCCTCTGGCCGCAGGAGGCAAATTCAACTTTCCAATCAGCGCGGAAGTCCTGATGAGGACGTGATCGACCACCTCATCTAGGTGCCGCATTTTCGGGGGGACCTCCAGGGTTTATTTCAAGCTTGCCCTCGTAATTTTGTGCAAATTAAAAGAGTTACTGGAAAATTGGTGATGGACCTGTAATACGTAATTGACTTTTCTAACTGACTGTTAGTTCTTCAAAAGGCATACTGAATTTCTACACAATGCAGGATGAATATGAATGTATTTTTATTGAAGCAATGTTAATGCTTATTGGATTAAGACTAAAAACTAGATATTTCTCATTGATGTAGTAATTTTTACAGGCTTCCCCACTTTAACAGTATGTAAGTATGAATGTCAACTGAGGGCTTGATTTGGGTTGGATACTATGTCTAACATCTGATTAGACTTGGAAAATATGTAGATATGTTACTTATACCAAGCATGTGTTTAATGTGGTCATAGTTATACAGCTATACAGACGGTGGTTTCCTGTTAATGAGACATTTTTCCACACATGCTTAAGGAGTCCCTTTTATTCCATGGGCTTCTATGTTGTTAATCTTATTGCAGCTCAACAGAATAACATTAACCAATTGAGGTTACCAGAAAGTAAGTCTATTAGCAGATAGATTTCATTCTTAACGTCCAGAAAATATGAGTTGGACACTGATCATAAAGTTCTAATTCAGAAGTACATTCTCACATTTCACTGCTTTTCTTCTGTGGACAGTGATATGAAATCGTATCACTATGTAACTTGGTCTAAGTCACATGAGAGTGCAAGTGAAGGTGGTAGTCTGCCATTTAGATGCTGGACTGGATCTTGCATTACCCACTACCCACACATGCAGCGACAACGAGAGCAGATTTACATCCTCACTGCAAGTTATCAACTCTCTGCTGCCCTGAAAAATGGTAGAATGTTAGGAAAGCACAGTGATCCTATGGATAGTGCAGCCTTTTTAAGGCTTCAGCAGCTTTGGGTCAGCACTGGCCTCTTATTACGGTCTGTAGAATTTGCACAATCTCCCTGTGACAACGTGGGTTTCAACCAGGTGCTTTAATTTCCTTCTATATCCTAAATCCATGGTGGTTGTTTGGTTAAATGGATAGTGAAAATTATCACTATCACTGGTAATAAGTAGGGGTGTTAATGAGCATGTGTGCAAAGAGTTTATATTGAGAAAAGTTAAGTAAATGGGAATGCTCTGAGAGCTGACATGATTAACTCTTTCAGAACGGAGGCATATGTCCTGAAAGACTGTGCACCACATGCAATATTCTCCTAATTTTGTTTGGATGAAAGGATGTGCCTGACCATCAGTTGCTGGAAAATCGGTGGTGTACCTGTGTAGAGTGTCTTGAAAGTACTTTGGAATTTAAGGCAGAAGGTGAATGTGTGATCTACTTTGTCCTTGCACCCATTACATGAGTTAGAATGGTTGTGGATAGAGAGAAGTTGTGAACCAGCTGCAATTCTTCATTTGGAGTACGTAAGGATGTTTCCATAAATCGGTTTTACTTTCAGAGGAAAATGTAATTTGTAGGAATGGTCTGCACCTGCAATATATATATATTTTCGTTAACATTGAGATATACATTTTCATTTAAGACTTTCTTGACTTGCTGACAGTTTCCTTCCACTTAAGAAATGTAGTTTGAGCTAAATTTGAGTTAAATTTTAGTAAAATGTTTTAATATTTGTATACTACGAGCAGCAAAACATATTTTTAACGTGCAACAGTTTTCCAATCTTTATACATACCCCCTTCTATATAAAGAGAGGAATTAAATGTTAAGGGGTTCATTGTCTCATAAATTTGGCAAGCTCTCGAAGAAAATTTTCAGTCAGCATCACCTCTGCATAATTAACTGACTTTAACTGTTGCATGGAATATAAATTTAACTGAGAAATGAAGTTTTTCATCTGGATGAGTTTTTCATCTGGATGTGTCCTCAATTTTTGCCTGAGGATTTGGTGTTAAATTTAAACTAGATTTCAAACTAATTCTAGAACAGGGGTGGCATGATGTTGTTGCCTTACACCACCAGAGACCCGTGTTCGATCATGACTACGGGTGCTGTCTGTATGGAGTTTGTACTTTCTCCGCGTGGGTTTTCTCCGGGTGATTCGATTTCTGCCAACATTCCACATACGTACAGTTTTGTAGGTTAATTGCGTTTGTTACAAATTGTAAATTGTCCCAATTGTGCAGGATTATACTGGTGAACGGGGATTAGTGATCGACGCGGACTCAGTAGGCCGAATGGCCTGTTTCCGTGATGTATCACTAAACTAAACAAAATGTCTATTTTCTAGCCTAAGATATATATGCCCGAGCTAACAACCCTTTTCTCCCCAGGTCAGCAGCTAAATACCTAAACCGCTTTTCACGTGCTATCACTGCCTCATCTGCTCAGGCATTCACATGCACAGCAATTCACGCAATGATTAACGCTCAGGAAACTGAAAACCATGCTCAATTCCTTAATTTTATTGAGAAGAAATGAATTCATAAAGATTGAATGAATCTGCGCAGGAGTAAATTATTTTTCTGCATTGACTAGATGTTTTGGGGTTGACTACGGATTGAGTTGAGGAATTGTAAAGGCAAGAAGACACTAATTGGTGTTATCTGCAGGCCCTCAAATAGTAGTCCGGATGCAGGGTGTAAGTTGCAGCAGGAGTTAAAACTGGCATGTAACAAAGGTAATGGCACTGGGGTGATGGGGGGGATTTCAATATGCAGGCAGACTGGGAAAATCGGGTTGGTTCAGGACCCCAAGAAAGAGAGTTTGTAGAATGCCTCCGAGATGGATTCTTAGAGCAGCTTGTAATGGAGCCGACCAGAGAAAAGGCAATTCTGGATTTACTGTTGTCCAATGAACCAGATTTGATAAAGAGAACTCGAGGTAAAGGTACCGCTTGGAGGTAGTGATCATAATATGATTAGTTTTAATCTTTAATTTGAGAAGAAGGTTAAATCGGAGGTTCAACTGCATCAGTGATGCATTTGAACAAAGGGGACTAGAAACATAGAAACATAGAAATTAGGTGCAGGAGTAGGCCATTCAGCCCTTCGAGCCTGCACCGCCATTCAATATGATCATGGCTGATCATCCAACTCAGTATCCCGTACCTGCCTTCTCTCCATACCCTCTGATCCCCTTAGCCACAAGGGCCACATCCAACTCACTCTTAAATATAGCCAATGAACTGGCCTCAACTACCCTCTGTGGCAGAGAGTTCCAGAGACTCACCACTCTCTGTGTGAAAAAAGTCTTTCTCATCTCGGTCTTAAAGGATTTCCCCCTTATCCTTAAGCTGTGACCCCTTGTCCTGGACTTCCCCAACATCGGGAACAATCTTCCTGCATCTAGCCTGTCCAACCCCTTAAGAATTTTGTAAGTTTCTATAAGATGCCCTCTCAATCTCCTAAATTCCAGAGAGTATAAACCGAGTCTATCCAGTCTTTCTTCATAAGACAGTCCTGACATCCCAGGAATCAGTCTGGTGAACCTTCTCTGCACTCCCTCTATGGCAATAATGTCCTTCCTCAGATTTGGAGACCAAAACTGTACGCAATACTCCAGGTGTGGTCTCACCAAGACCCTGTACAACTGAAGTAGAACCTCCCTGCTCCTGTACTCAAATCCTTTTGCTATGAAAGCTAACATACCATTCGCTTTTTTCACTGCCTGCTGCACCTGAATGCCTACTTTCAATGACTGGTGTACCATGACACCCAGGTCTCGCTGCATCTCCCCTTTTCCTAATCGGCCACCATTTAAATAATAGTCTGCTTTCCAGTTTTTGCCACCAAAGTGGATAACCTCACATTTATCCACATTATACTGCATCTGCCAAACATTTGCCCACTCACCCAGCCTATCCAAGTCACCTTGCAGTCTCCTAGCATCCTCCTCACAGCTAACACTGCACCCCAGCTTAGTGTCATCCGCAAACTTGGAGATATTGCCTTCAATTCCCTCATCCAGATCATTAATATATATTGTAAAAAGCTGGGGTCCCAGCACTGAGCCCTGCGGTACCCCACTAGGCACTGCCTGCCATTGTGAAAGGGACCCGTTTACTCCTACTCTTTGCTTCCTGTTTGCCAGCCAGTTCTCTATCCACATTGTAAATGAAAACTTTACAAGCTCTTAAGTGTAGAACATCTTTTAATGATAGCACTGGGTATTACACACACCTTCAAGCACCGGCTACATTTTCCTACTGAGGGGAAGGCGTTATGATTGATGTTAACTGGGCGGGGTTAATGGGAGTGAGGTAACTATATTATTGGTTGCATATAAACCATCTACATCCTTCCCCTTAGAAATCAAAAAAAACAGATTGTTGTCACGACAACCGAATTAAACAGCAGAATTAAACGAAATCGCCGTAGCGAACAGGCGGCTTACTGATCCTGCCCGAGCGCGTACGGATGTCTCCCCCTCCCCCCGAAAGAGCAGAAGAAGCAGGAGGACGCAAGGCAGCCGGGGGAACCAGTGAAGGGCATTGGGGCGGGAGAAACAGGAGAGGGAGAACCGCGATCGGCAACAGGGGGCCCGCGCAGAGGGGAACCAGGCGCCCGCGACGGGGACCGAGGCATGCAGGGAACACCAGCCGGGGCGGCAGCCGGCAGCTGATAGGAGAGTGGAGGGGCATAGGGCCCAGGGGGCTGCGGCTGTGGCTCATTAACCGCAAGCAGGTGTTGTCGGCTTCTTCGGTAGATGGAACCCTCACAGTCGACCAGATACGAACGAGGTGAGTCGGCCACCCCAACCACGGTGGCCAGACGGTAGTGCCCACTGGCGGTCTGCAAACGAACAACCTGTCCGGGCAACAGAGGATCGAGTGGTCTGCACGACCGATCGTGGGAACGCCGCTGGCTGTCATTGTTTCTCTTGAATTCGCCTCTGCACGGAGGCGGGCTCCAGCACCCGAGGTTTCAGCTGGCGCTGGGCAATCGGCACGGTGGATCTGGTAGTTCTGGACATCAGACGCTGAGCAGGGGACCCCATGGCCGGATCCCTGGAAACATTCCTGAGGTTCAGGAGATCCAAATACAAATCAGAATTGGATAGTCGCGCCTGTTCCATCAGAAGCTTGGCGCTGCGGACGGCCCGTTCTGCTAGGCCGTTGCTCTGTGGGTACTCTGGGCTGCTGGTGAAATGCACGAAGTTCCACTTGTCGGCAAAGCTTTTGAATTCTCGGCTTGTAAAACTGCCTGCCGTTGTCAGTCTGCAGCCTGACCGGGGTCCCAAAAGTGGAGAAGTGTTTCCGCAGCTTGCGGATCACCATCTCCGACGTGAGGGATGTCAGCAAATCCACTTCGAACCAGTTGGAGTACGAGTCGACCAGGACAAGGTAGTGGTTACCACGCCACCCGAATATGTCGGCAGCCAGCGAGGACCAGGCCAAAGCAGGGGCGGGCTGTTGCAGCAGGGGCTGTCGCTGCTGGTGCGGCGCAAGACTGTTGCACGTGGAGCAGGCAGAAACTCGGTCTCGGATATATTTGGCCATTCCAGGCCAATAGAATTGGCACTGAGCGTGGGCAAGCGTTGCATCGACCCCAGGGTGTCCGCTGTGGGCTGCACAAAAGTAAAAGTCAAACAGGGAGGACGGGACCACAACTTTATGTCCCTTGACGATAACGCCATCCTGGAGCACCAGTTCGTCGCGGACCAGGAAGAAAGGCTGTGTTTCAGATGGCGCGGCGGAGCGCTTTGTTGGCCACCCTGCTTTAATCACCGATGCAAGCTGCTGCAAAGCCGGATCGGCAGCGGTGTGCTCGGCCAAAAACCTGTAGCTGCTTGGTGGGAATAAAGTTAACGCCCAGTACGAGCAAGTCCTCTGTTTCGTAGGGGTGGCGAGCGCAGGAGGTACGCGGGGCTCGCGACAGGGTGTCCGCAATGTGCATCTCGGTGCCCTTCTTGTAGATTATGTCAAAGTCGAAGCGCTGGAGCTGCAGCATCATACGCTGCAGCCTGGCAGGGGCAGCGTGAATCGGCTTGTTCAGGATTGTCACCAGTGGCTGGTGGTCGGTTTCGACCGTAAATCTGCTGCCGAACAGGAAGTCTCTGAACTTGGAGCAGGCGAACACCACCGCGAGCAGCTCTTTCTCGATCTGAGCGTACCGCTGCTCGGTGTCCGTCATGGTGCGGGAGGCATAGGAGACGGGATGCAGCGATCCATCGACAGACTGAAGGCAGGCCGCACCCAGACCGAACTTGGAAGCGTCACAGGTGACGGTGATGGAGCGACCCACGTCGAAGAACCGCAACGTCGGAGTGCTAATCAGTTTCGACTTGAGGCGGTCAAAAGCCTGCTGGTGATATGGGAGCCAGGCCCAGGCGATATCCTTTTTTGTCAGCTGCCGCAGGGGAGCACTCAGCTCACTGAGGTTTGGTATAAACTTGCCAAGGTAGTTCACCATGCCCAAGAATCGTTGCAGACCTGGCACGTCGGTGGGGGCTGCCATTTCGGAGATGGCAGCGGCCTTCAAGGGGTCGGGCTTTAGTCCGTTAGGGGTGAAAACATGTCCAACATACGTGACCTCTGAGACACGAAACCGGCACTTCTTGGGATTCAGCTTCAGGTTCGCCTGTCGCGCGCGATCCAGGACGCGGCGGAGGTTCAGGTCGTGCTCGGCAAGGTCCTTCCGTAAACCAGGATATCATCCACGATGATGGCACATGGCAGGTGCGCGAATAATTGCTCCATCGTCTGCTGGAACACCTCGCTAGCAGAATTGATGCCGAATGGCATTCGCAGGAACTTGAATCTGCCGAACGGTGTGGCGAAGGTCGTCAGGTCAGAAGACGCTTTGTCCAACGGGACCTGCCAAAACGAGTTCTTAGCATCTAGGACCGAAAAGATGGTGGCTTGCCCGACCTTTGCCGCCACATCCTCAACAGACCGCATGGGGTAATGTGGTCGCCTGATGGCAAGGTTTAAGTCCTTCGGGTTGATACACACGCGTATCTCGTTCTTGTCTTTCTTAATCGTGGCAACCATGGTGGAGACCCAATCGGTGGGCTCGCTAACTGCTACTAGCACCCCCCTTTTCGACCATCTCGTTGAGCATCGCCTCGACCTTGTCCTTCATGGCGTGAGACACCCTGTGAGGTGCGCGGACCACGGGTTGTATATTTGGGTCAATGGAAATATGGTATGACACTGGTAACTTCCCCAGGTCATCGTCGAACAGGTCCTGGTATTCAGCAACCGGGTCAAACGAAAGTTGCACTTTGTGGACCGTGCGGTCAAAGGAGACCAGGCCAAGATCCTGGCACGCACGGTTGCCCAACAGGGTTACACAGTCAGAGTTCAAAACATAGAAAACCAGGTTTCTTGTGGCCTTTTGCAGCACGCAAACCGATAAACAGGAGACGCAAGTATCTTCCCACTTCTGACACCATGTAAATGAAAACTTTACAAGCTCTTAAGTGTACAACATCTTTTAATGATAGCACTGGGTATTACACACACCTTCAAGCACCGGCTACATTTTCCTACTGAGGGGAAGGCGTTATGATTGATGTTAACTGGGCGGGGTTAATGGGAGTGAGGTAACTATATTATTGGTTGCATATAAACCATCTACAGACATCAATACTGAACCCCTAATACCGTATGCTTTAAGTATGTATACTAATCTCTTATGTGGGACCTTGTCGAAAGCCTTCTGGAAGTCCAGATATACCACATCCACTGGTTCTCCCTTATCCACGCTACTAGTTACATCCTCGAAAAATTCCACAAGATTCGTCAGACATGATTTACCTTTCGTAAATCCATGCTGACTTTGTCCAATGATTTCACCACTTTCCAAATGTGCTGCTATCCCATCTTTAATAACTGACTCTAGCAGTTTCCCCCACTACCGATGTTAGACTAACTGGTCTGTAATTCCCCGTTTTCTCTCTCCCTCCCTTCTTAAAAAGAGGGGTTACATTTGCTACCCGTCAATCCTCAGGAACTACTCCAGAATCTAAAGAGTTTTGAAAGATTATCACTAATGCATCCACTATTTCCTGAGCTACTTCCTTGAGTACTCTGGGATGCAGCCTATCTGGCCCTGGGGATTTATCGGCCTTTAATCCATTCAATTTACCCAACACCACTTCCCGACTGACCTGGATTTCACTCAATTCCTCCTTTGACACACGGTCCCCTGCTATTTCCGGCAGATTATTTATGTCTTCCTTAGTGAAGACGGAACCAAAGTAGTTATTCAATTGGTCCGCCATATCCTTGTTCCCCATGATCAACTCACCTGTTTCTGACTGCAAGGGACCTACATTTGTTTTAACTAACCTCTTTCTCTTCACATATCTATAAAAAATTTTGCAGTCAGTTTTTATGTTCCCTGCCAGTTTTCTTTCATAATCTATTTTTCCTTTCCTAATTAAGCCCTTTGTCCTCCTCTGCTGGTCTCTGAATTTCTCCCAGTCCTCTGGTATGCTGCTTTTTCTGGCTACTTTGTACGCATCATCCTTTGCTTTGATACTATCCCTGATTTCCCTTGTTATCCACGGATGCACTACCTTCCCCGATTTATTCTTTTGCCAAACTGGGATGAACAATTTTTGTAGTTCATCCATGCAGTCTTTAAATGTCTTCCATTGTATATCCACCGTCAACCCTTTTAGAATTAATTGCCAGTCAATCTTGGCCAATTCACGTCTCATACCCTCAAAGTTACCTGTCTTTAAGTTCAGAACCATTGTTTCTGAATTAACAATGTCACTCTCCATCCTAATGAAGAACTCAACCATATTATGGTCACTCTTGCCCAAGGGGGCACGTACAACAAGACGGCTAACTAACCCTTCCTCATTACTCAAAACCCAGTCTAAAATAGCCTGCTCTCTCGTTGGTTCCTCTACATGTTGATTTAGATAACTATCCCTCATACATTCCAAAAAATCCTCTTCCTCAGCACCCCTGCCAATTTGATTCACCCCAATCTATATGTAGATTGAAGTCACCCATTATAACTGTTTTGCCTTTGTCACACGCATTTCTAATTTCCTGTTTGATACCATCCCCAACTTCACTGCTACTGTTAGGTGGCCTGTACACAACACCCACCAGCGTTTTCTGCCCCTTAGTGTTTTGTAGCTCTACCCATACCGATTCCACATCCTCCAAGCTAATGTCCTTCCTTTCCATTGCGTTAATCTCCTCTCTAACCAGCAATGCTACCCCACCTCCTTTTCCTTTCTCTCTATCCCTCCTGAATATTGAATATCCCTGGATGTTCAGCTCCCAGCCTACGTCACCCTGGAGCCATGTCTCCGTGATCCCAACTATATCATAATCATTAATATCTATCTGCACGTTCAACTCGTCCACCTTATTACGAATACTCCTTGCATTGAGACACAAAGCCTTCAGGCTTGTCTTTACAATGCACTTACCCCTTATACAATTTTGCTGAAAAGTGGCCCTTTTTGATTTTTGCCCTGGTTTTGTCTGCCTGCCACTTTTACTTTTCACCTTGCTACCTATTGCTTCTACCCTCATTTTACACCCACCTGCCTCTCTGCTCTTGTACCCATCCCCCTGCCACATTAGTTTAAATCCTCCCCGACAGCACTAGCAAACACTCCCCCAAGAACATTGGTTCCATTCCATTCCAGGTGCAAACCGGGACTATGAAGGCATGAGAGAGGAGCTGGCCAAGGTAAACTGGAAAGGGATCCTAGCAGGAATGATGGTGGAACAGCAATGGCAGGAATTTCTGGGCATAATCCAGAAGACGCAGGATAATTTCATTCCAAAAGGGAAGAAAGATTCTAAGGGGTGTAGGAGGCAACTGTGGCCAACAAGAGAAGTTGGGGATAGAATAAAACTAAAAGAAAAGATGTATAACGCAGCAAAGAGTAGCCGGAAGCCAGAGGATTGAGAAACTTTCATAGGACAACAGAAGGAAACAAAACGGGCAATACAGGCTGAAAAGATGAAGTAGTAGGGGAATCTGGCCAGGAATGTAAAGAAGGACAGTAAAAGCTTCTTTAGATATGTTAAGGGAAAAAGAATTGCAAAGTCAAATGTGGGTCCCTTGAAGGCAGACACGGGTGAAATTATTATGGGCAACAAGGAAATGGCAGAAGAGTTGAACAGGTACTTTGAATCTGTCTTCACTAAGGAGGACACAAACAATCTCCCAGATGTAATGGAGGACAGAGGATCTAAGGGGGTCGAGGAACTGAAATAAATTTTCATTAGGCAAGAAATAGTATTGGGTAGGCTAATGGGAATGAAAGATGATAAATCCCCTGGGCCTGATGGACTGCATCCCAGGGTCCTCAGGGAAGTGGCTCTAGAAATAGTGGATGCATTGGTGATCATTTTCCAATGTTCAATAGATTCAGGATCAGTTCCTGTGGATTGGAGGATAGCTAATGTTATCCCACTTTTCAAGAAAGGAGTGAGAGAGAAAACGGGGAATTACAGACCAGTTAGCCTGACTTCGATGGTGGGAAAGATGCTGGAGTCAATTATTAAAGAGGTAATAATGGGGCTTTTGGATAAGGATTAGTCCAAGTCAGCATGGATTCATGAAAGGAAAATCATGCTTGACTAATCTTCTGGAATTTTGTGAGGATGTGACAAGTAAAATGGATGAAGGGGAGCCAGTGGATATAGTGTATCTAGACTTTAAGAAAGCCTTTGATAAGGTCCCGCATGGGAGACTGGTGAATAAAATTAGAGCACGTGGTATTGGGGATAGGGTGTTGTCGTGGATAGAAAATTGGTTGGCAGACTGGAAGCAAAGAGTAGGAGTGAACGGGTCCGTTTCAGAATGGCAGGCAGTGGCGAATGGAGTGCCGCAAAGCTCGGTGTTGTGGCTGCAACTGTTTACCATATATATATTAATGATTTGGAAGAGGGAATTAGGAGCAACGCTAGCAAGTTTGCAGATGACACAAAGCTGGGTGGCAGTGTGAACTGTGAAGAGGATGTTAGGAGGTTGCAGGGGGACCTGGACAGGTTGAGTGAATGTGCAGATGTGTGGTAGAAGCAGTATAATATAGATAAATGTGAGATTATCCACTTTGGTGACAAAACCAAGGGGGCAGATTATTATCTCAATGGGGTTAGGTTAGATAAGTGGGGGGTTCAGCGAGACCTGGGTGTCCTTGTACACCGGTCACTGAAAGTTGGGGGCAGGTACAACAGGCAGTGAAGAAAGCTAATGGAATGTTGGCCTTCATAACAAGAGGATTTCAGTATAAGCAGTAGAGAGGTTCTTCTGCAGTTGTATAGGGCTCTGGTGAGACCACACCTGGAGTATTGCGTACAATTTTGGTCTCCCAATTTGAGGAAGGACATCCTTGTGATTGAGGCAGTAGATTCAGGAGATTGATCCCTGGGATGGCGGGACTGTCATATGAGGAAAGATTGAAAAGACTTGGCTTGTATTCACTGGCGTTTAGAAGGATGAGGGGGATCTTATAGAAACATATAAAATTACCTGAAGAAGGGTCTCGACCCGAAACGTCGCCTATCTCCTTCGCTCCTTAGATGCTGCTGCACCCGCTGAGTTTCTCCAGCCTTTTGTGTACCCTAAAATTATAAAAGGACTGGACAAGCTAGATGCAGGAAAAATGTTCCCAATGTTGGGTGAGTCCAGAACCAGGGGCCACAGTCTTAGGGGAGGCCATTTAAGACTGAGGTGAGAAAAAAGATTTTCACCCAGAGTTGTGAATTTGTGGAATTCCCTGCCACAGAGGGCAGTGGAGGCCAAGTCATTGGATGGATTTAAGACAGATTTAGATGGAGCTCTAGGGGCTAGTGGAATCAAGGGATATGGGGAGAAGGCAGGCACGGGTTATTGATAGGGGACGATCAGCCATGATCACAATGAAAGGCGGTGCTAGCTCGAAGGGCCAAATGGCCTCCTCCTGCACCTGTTTTCTATGTTACTATGACAGGGCAGAGGTACAGAGGTTAATAGGCTGGTGCTCAGAAAACTACTTTGCACTCAATACCAAGAAAACAGAGCTCATCATCGACTTCAGGAAGAAGCAGGGTAACCATCCCCCACTGCACATAAATGGAGAAAGAGTGGACAGAGTCTCCAGTTTAAGGTCCCTGGGCACCCACATCTAGCAGATCTCAGGTGGTCAACTAACACTGTCTATAGAGAGTGTCCTGACACATGGCATCCTGGTATGGTATGAAAACAGTTCTGTGGCTGACAAGGCCTTGCAGAGAGTCATCCACACAGCCCAGAAGAACACCAGCACACGTCTGCCTGTCCTGGAAGAGATCTATAGCTCCTGTTGCCTGCGAAAGGCATCACGCATACTAAAGGACCCATCTCATCCCGCACATCACTTTTTTGCCCTTCCGTCCTCAGGAAAGCATTACAGGTCCATCAAATCCACACCGCAAGATTAACAAACAGTTTCTACCCTAAGGCCATCACCACTCTGAACTCTGCACTGAACACACACACACACACCCCTTATGCCCCTGTCCCACTTAGGAAACATGAACGGAAACATCTGGAGACTTTACGCCCCACCCAAGGTTTCCGTGCGGTTCCCGGAGGTTTTTGTGAGTCTCCCTAATGGTCGAAAGTGGTTTTCGCTTCTTCTATGTAGCGGAAACCACTTTCGACCGTTAGGGAGACTGACAAAAACCTCCAGGAACTGCACGGGAACCTAGGGTGGGGCGCAAAGTCTCCAGATGTTTCCTTCATGTTTCCTAAGTGGGACAGGGGCATTAGCCAATATCTTTTACTGCTATAACACTATACGGTGGAATATTGCACATTCGGACTTGACGTTTTTCTGTCGTTTTTGCTGTTTGCATTGTTGTTATTTATCTGATACGTTGGAGTTGTGCTCGGGCAGTGCGCCTAAAATTTTGTCGTATGTATTTACAATGACAATAAAGTGTATTATTATTATTATTATTATTATTTCAGGTATTTTTGCAAAGAATGGAAATGTACAACTATGAAACACCGCCTGCTAAAATATATATTTTAAATTGATTGTTGCTTATGACCTTGTGTTAGCAGGAAAATAATGTAGCTGCAATCTTATATTGTACTCTGTTATTAAAGAGCCAAAACAAAAAAGATAAAGAAGGGAAAGGTGCTGAAGAGACCGGTTGAATCATCAGATGATGACGATGATGATGATGAACATAAGAGGGCTTCTCGTCGTCAGGCAACAGTAAATGTCAGCTACAAGGAAGATGAAGATGCAAAAACAGATTCGGACGATTTGCTTGAAATCTGTGGGGAGGATCTTCCTCCTCCCCCAGAGGAAGAAGAAGAATTTGAAACATTAGAGAGAGTAATGGAATCACGAGTTGGAAGAAAAGGAGGTAAGTTATTAATCTTCATATGCATGGAAAAGTATCATTAAAATAATGGCACATAACCATATAACCATATAACAATTACAGCACGGAAACAGGCCCTCTCGGCCCTTCCAGCCCGTGCCGACCATTTGTTTTCCCCTAGTCCCATCTACCTGCACTCAGACCATACCCCTCCATTCCCTTCACGTCCATATACCTATCCACTTTAGTCTTAAATGTTAAAATCGATCCTGCCTCCACCACTTCTGCTGGAAGCTCATTCCACACAGCCACCACCCTCTGAGTAAAGAAGTTCCCCCTCATGTTACCCCGAAACTTCTGTCCCTTAATTCTCATGTCATGCCCTCTTGTTTGAATCTTCCCTACCCTCAATGGGAAAAACGTATCCACGTCAACTCTGTCATAGAAACATAGAAACATAGAAATTAGGTGCAGGAGTAGGCCATTCAGCCCTTCGAGCCTGCACCGCCATTCAATATGATCATGGCTGATCATCCAACTCAGTATCCCGTACCTGCCTTCTCTCCATACCCTCTGATCCCCTTAGCCACAAGGGCCACATCCAACTCACTCTTAAATATAGCCAATGAACTGGCCTCAACTACCCTCTGTGGCAGAGAGTTCCAGAGACTCACCACTCTCTGTGTGAAGAAAGTCTTTCTCATCTCGGTCTTAAAGGATTTCCCCCTTATCCTTAAGCTGTGACCCCTTGTCCTGGACTTCCCCAACATCGGGGAACAATCTTCCTGCATCTAGCCTGTCCAACCCCTTAAGAATTTTGTAAGTTTCTATAAGATCCCCTCTTAATCTCCTAAATTCCAGAGAGTATAAACCAAGTCTATCCAGTCTTTCTTCATAAGACAGTCCTGACATCCCAGGAATCAGTCTGGTGAACCTTCTCTGCACTCCCTCTATGGCAATAATGTCCTTCCTCAGATTTGGAGACCAAAACTGCACGCAATACTCCAGGTGTGGTCTCACCAAGACCCTGTACAACTGAAGTAGAACCTCCCTGCTCCTGTACTCAAATCCTTTTGCTATGAAAGCTAACATACCATTCGCTTTTTTCACTGCCTGCTGCACCTGCATGCCTACTTTCAATGACTGGTGTACCATGACACCCAGGTCTCGCTGCATCTCCCCTTTTCCTAATCGGCCACCATTTAAATAATATTCTGCTTTCCTGTTTTTGCCACCAAAGTGGATAACCTCACATTTATCCACATTATACTGCATCTGCCAAACATTTGCCCACTCACCCAGCCTATCCAAGTCACCTTGCAGTCTCCTAGCATCCTCCTCACAGCGAACACTGCCCCCCAGCTTAGTGTCATCCGCAAACTTGGAGATATTGCCTTCAATTCCCTCATCCAGATCATTAATATATATTGTAAATAGCTGGGGTCCCAGCACTGAGCCCTGCGGTACCCCACTAGTTACTGCCTGCCATTGTGAAAAGGACCCGTTTACTCCTACTCTTTGCTTCCTGTTTGCCAGCCAGTTCTCTATCCACATCAATACTGAACCCCTAATACCGTATGCTTTAAGTTTGTATACTAATCTCTTATGTGGGACCTTGTCGAAAGCCTTCTGGAAGTCCAGATATACCACATCCACTGGTTCTCCCTTATCCACGCTACTAGTTACATCCTCGAAAAATTCCACAAGATTCGTCAGACATGATTTACCTTTTGTAAATCCATGCTGACTTTGTCCAATGATTTCACCACTTTCCAAATGTGCTGCTATCCCATCTTTAATAACTGACTCTAGCAGTTTCCCCACTACCGATGTTAGACTAACTGGTCTGTAATTCCCCGTTTTCTCTCTCCCTCCCTTCTTAAAAAGAGGGGTTACATTTTGCTACCCGCCAATCCTCAGGAACTACTCCAGAATCTAAAGAGTTTTGAAAGATTATCACTAATGCATCCACTATTTCCTGAGCTACTTCCTTAAGTACTCTGGGATGCAGCCTATCTGGCCCTGGGGATTTATCGGCCTTTAATCTATTCAATTTACCCAACACCACTTCCCGACTGACCTGGATTTCACTCAATTCCTCCTTTGACCCACAGTCCCCTGCTATTTCAGGCAGATTATTTATGTCTTCCTTAGTGAAGACGGAACCAAAGTAGTTATTCAATTGGTCCGCCATATCCTTGTTCCCCATGATCAACTCACCTGTTTCTGACTGCAAGGGACCTACATTTGTTTTAACTAACCTCTTTCTCTTCACATATCTATAAAAACTTTTGCAGTCAGTTTTTATGTTCCCTGCCAGTTTTCTTTCATAATCTATTTTTCCTTTCCTAATTAAGCCCTTTGTCCTCCTCTGCTGGTCTCTGAATTTCTCCCAGTCCTCTGGTATGCTGCTTTTTCTGGCTACTTTGTACGCATCATCCTTTGCTTTGATACTATCCCTGATTTCCCTTGTTATCCACGGATGCACTACCTTCCCCGATTTATTCTTTTGCCAAACTGGGATGAACAATTTTTGTAGTTCATCCATGCAATCTTTAAATGTCTTCCATTGTATATCCACCGTCAACCCTTTTAGAATTAATTGCCAGTCAATCTTGGCCAATTCACGTCTCATACCCTCAAAGTTACCTTTCTTTAAGTTCAGAACCATTGTTTCTGAATTAACAATGTCACTCTCCATCCTAATGAAGAACTCAACCATATTATGGTCACTCTTGCCCAAGGGGGCACGTACAACAAGACGGCTAATTACCCCTTCCTCATTACTCAAAACCCAGTCTAAAATAGCCTGCTCTCTCGTTGGTTCCTCTACATGTTGATTTAGATAACTATCCCGCATACATTCCAAAAAATCCTCTTCCTCAGCACCCCTGCCAATTTGATTAAACCCAATCTATATGTAGATTGAAGTCACCCATTATAACTGTTTTGCCTTTGTCGCACGCATTTCTAATTTCCTGTTTGATACCATCCCCAACTTCTCTGCTACTGTTAGGTGGCCTGTACACAACACCCACCAGCGTTTTCTGCCCCTTAGTGTTTTGTAGCTCTACCCATACCGATTCCACATCCTCCAAGCTAATGTCCTTCCTTTCCATTGCTTTAATCTCCTCTCTAACCAGCAACGCTACCCCACCTCCTTTTCCTTTCTCTCTCTATCCCTTCTGAATATTGAATATCCCTGGATGTTCAGCTCCCAGCCTACGTCACCCTGGAGCCATGTCTCCGTGATCCCAACTATATCATAATCATTAATATCTATCTGCACGTTCAACTCGTCCACCTTATTACGAATACTCCTTGCATTGAGACACAAAGCCTTCAGGCTTGTCTTTACAACGCATTTACCCCTTATACAATTTTGCTGAAAAGTGGCCCTTTTTGATTTTTTGCCCTGGTTTTTGTCTGCCTGCCACTTTTTACCTTTCACCTTGCTACCTAATGCTTCTACCCTCATTTTACACCCTCCTGCCTCTCTGCTCTTGTACCCATCCCCCTGCCACATTAGTTTAAATCCTCCCCGACAGCACTAGCAAACACTCCCCCAAGAACATTGGTTCCATTCCATTCCAAGTGCAAACCGTCCTGTTTGTACCGGTCCCACCTCCCCCAGAACTGGTCCCCAGTGCCCTAAAAATTTGAATCCCTCCCCCTTGCACCACTTTTCAAGCCACGTATTCATTTGCATTATCCTCCTATTTCTACTCTGACTGGCCCGTGGTACTGGTAGTAATCCGGAGATTACTACCTTTGAGGTCCTACTTTTAAGTTTATCTCCTAGCTCCCTAAATTCACCTTGTAGGACCTCATCCCTTTTTTTACCTATATCGTTGGTGCCAACATGCACCACGACAACTGGCTGTTCACCCTCCCCCTCCAGAATGTTCTGCAGCCGTTCAGTGACATCCCAGACCTTTGCACCAGGGAGGCAACATACCATCCTGGAGTCTCGTTTGCGGCCGCAGAAACGCCTATCTATTCCCCTGACAATTGAATCCCCTATTACTATTGCCCTTCCCCTCTTTTTTCCCCCCTCATGTGCTGCAGAGCCACCCATGGTGCCATGAACCTGGCTGCTGCTGCATTCCCCTGATGACCATCTCCCTCAACAGTATCCAAAATGGTATACCTGTTTAGGAGGGAGATGACCGCAGGGGACTCCTGTCTATCCCTTTCATCATTTTAAAGACCTCAATCAAGTCCCCCCTTAACCTTCTGCGCTCCAAAGAATAAAGACCTAACTTGTTCAACCTTTCTCTGTAACATAGTTGCTGGAACCCTGGCAACATTCTAGTATATCTCCTCTGTACTCTCTCTATTTTGTTGAAATCCTTCCTATAACTAGGCGACCAATATTGTACACCATACTCCAGAATTGGTCTTACCAATGCCTTGTACAATTTTAACATTACTTCCCTACTCCTATATTCAATGCTCTGATTTATAAAGGCCAGCACACCAAAGGCTTTCTTTACCACCCTATCTACATGCGATTCCACCTTCAGGGAACTATGCACAGTTATTCCTAGATCCCTCTGTTCCACAGCATTCCTCAATTCCCTACCATTTACCATGTACTTCCTATTTTGATTTGTCCTGCCAAGATGTAGCACTTCACACTTAACAGCATTAAACTCCATCTGCCATCTTTCAGCCCACTTTTCCAAATGGCCTAAATCTCTCTGTCGACTTTAAAAATCTACTTCATTATCCACAACACCACCTATCTTAGTATCATCTGCATACTTACTTATCCAATTTTCCACCCAATCATCCAGATCATTGATGTACATGACAAACAACAGTGGACCCAACACAGATCCCTGAGGCACCCCACTGGTCACCGGCTTCCAACCTGACAAACAGCCATCCACCATTACTCTCTACATCTCCCATTCAGCCACTGTTGAATCCATCTTGCTACTCCGCCATTAACACCCAAAGATTGAACCTTCTTAACCAACCTTCCATGGGGAACCTTGTCAAAGGCCTTACTGAAATCATATAGACAACATCCACTGCTTTACCCTCATCAATTTCCCTAGTTACCGCTTCAAAAAATTCAAGAAGGTTTGTCAAACATGACCTTCCAGGCACAAATCCATGTTGACTGTTCCTGATCAGACCCTGTTTATCCAGGATGCTTATATATATATTATCTCTAAGTATCCTTTCCATTAATTTTGCCCACCACTGACGTCAAACTAATAGGTCTATAATTGCTTGGTTTATTCTGTTGAACCCTTTTTAAACAATGGAACAACATGCACAGTACGCCAATCCTCCGGCACTATTCCCGTTTCTAATGACATTTGAAATATTTCTGTCATAGCTCCTGCTATTTCTACACTAACTTCCCTCAATGTCCTAGGGAATATCCTGTCAGGACCTGGAGACTTATCCACTTTTATATTTTTCAAAAGTGTCAGTACTTCCTCCTCTTTGAATCTCATAGTTTCCATAGCTACTCTACTTTTTCCCCTTAACTCACAGAGTTCAATATCCTTCTCCTTGGTGAATACGAAGAAAAGAAATTGTTCAATATCTCCCCCATCTCTTTTGGCTCTGCAGATAGCTGTCCATTCTGGTTCTCTAATGGTCCAATTTTATCCCTCGTTATCCTTTTGCTATTAATATAGCTGTTAGAAACCCTTTGGGTTTTTTACTTTCACCTTTCTTGCCAAAGCAACCTCATATCTTCTTTTAGCCTTCCTAATTTTCTTTCTTAAGATTCTTTTTACATTCTTTATACTCCTCTAGCACCTCATTTACTCCATGCCTCCTATAATTATTGTAGATATCTCTCTTTTTTCGAAACAAGTGTCCAATTTCCCTTAAACCATGGCTCTTTCGAATTTTTACTATTTCCTTTCAACCTAACAGGGACTAAAGATTCTGTACTCTTACAATTTCCCCTTTAAATGTCCTCCATTTCTCTTCTACATCCTTCCCATGAAACAAAGTGGTCCCAATTCACTCCTTTAAAATCCTTACGCATTCCCTCAAAGTTAGCCTTTCTCCAATCAAAAATCTCCACCCTAGGTCCAGTTCTGACTCTCTCCATAATTATATTGAAACTAATGGTATTGTGATCACTGGTCCCGAAGTGCTCACCAACGCATACCTCCGTCACCTGACCTGCCTCATTTCCTAACAGGAGGTCCAGCACTGCCCCTTCTCTGGTCAATACCTCTATGTACTGCTGCAAAAAACTATCCTGCACACATTTAACAAACTCCAAACCATCCAGCCCATTTACAGAATGTGTTTTCCCAGTCTATTTTTGGAAAAATTGAAATCTCCCACAATCACTACCTTGTGCTTACTACTAATATCTGCTATCTCCTTACATATTTGCTCTTGCAATTCTCGCTCCCCATTTGGCGGTCTATAATACACCCCTAAAAGAGTTGCTACACCGTTCCCACTTCTCAGTTCCACCCAAATAGCCTCCCTAGACGAGCCCTCTAATCTATCCTGCCAAAGCACTGCTGTAATATCTTCTCTTACAAGCAATGCAACACCTCCCCCTCTGGACCCTCCAATTCTATCACACCTGAAGCAACGAAATCCTGGAATATTTAGTTTCCAATCACAGCCCTCCTGCAACCATGTTTCACTGATTGCCACAACATCATATTTCCAGGTGTCAATCCAGGCTCTAAGTTCATCCACCTTACTTACAATGCTCCTAGCATTAAAATATACACATTTTAGAAACCCATCATCCCTTATTCTCTGTCTATTATCTTTTTCATCTTTCTCGCCTACATTTTGGATCCGAGTGCTTCCCTTCTCTGCCTCTTGCCCTACACCCTGACCCTTAGCCCCCTCTACCCGAGTCCCTCCCCCCCCAGCCTTTCTAGTTTAAAGTCTCCCCAGTAGCCTTGCAAATCTCCCTGCCAGGATATTGGTCCCCCTCGGGTTCAAGTGCAATCCGTCCTTTGTGTACAGATCATGCCTTCCCCAAAAGAGGTCCCAGTGATCAGGAAACTTGAATCCCTGCCCACTGCACCAGTCCCTCAGCCACGCATTTATCCTCCACCTCATTCATTCCTACTATCACTGTCACGCGGCACACAGGCAGTAATCCTGAAATCGTTACCCTTTTGGTCCTTCTCCTTAACTTTCCCCCAAACTCCCTAAATTCTCCCTTCAGGACCTCGTCACTTTTTCTGCCTATGTCATTGGTACCTATGTGTACCACAACATCAGGCTCCTCTCCCTCCCTTATCAGAATCTTTTGGACACGTTCTGACACATGCGAGACCCTGGCACCAGGGAGGCAAACTACCATCCGGGTCTCCCGACTGCGTCTACAGAATCGCCTATCCGACCCCCTAACTATAGAGTCCCCTATTACAATTGCCCTCCTCTTTTTGCTACCCTTCTGAGCATCAGGGCCGGTCTCTGTGCCGGAGGCCCGGCCGCTGTTGCTGCCCCCAGCTAGGCTGTCCCCTCCAATCGTACTCAAACCCGAGTACCTATTTTCCAGGTGTACGGTCACAGGGGTACTCTCTAGCCCCTGCCTCTGTCCCTTGCCCTTCCTAACCGTGACCCACTTGTCTGCCCCCTTTGGTCTGGGAGTGACTACCTCCCTGTAGCTCCTCTCTATTGCCTCCTCACTCTCCCTGAGGAGACGGAGGTCATCGAGCTGCTGCTCCAGGTTCCTAACACAGTCCTTTAGGAGCCCCATCTCGACACACCTGACACTTGCAAAATAATGAATTGATATAAACAAAATTATTTTAGCAGTATATTTTGGGCAATTTGTGTATTGTTTGATATGTATAATCTTGATTATCCATATACTTCCATAAATTTTGGATTATGTTCCCACCCTTGGTAGAACAGATATGGCAAAATGTGTTGGAAGCTTCATTATGTTTTATGAAATGGGTCTTAATAAGGCATGGCAATTGTGAAGCACCAACAGAAGAGTGTCAAGGCTATTAAGGTTTTATCAGGCCTCTTTGATACACCAGTAACTAACTTTGCATTTGAAATACATTTCCATGAATGGGAATTAAATCGGGTGTCATTACTATGCACTCTATAGCCATTTAGTTAGTTTAGCTGATTAGTTTTGAGGATTTAATTTTGTTTTCTAGTAGTTATTAGTAAAGATCTAAGTCAAAGAGTGCTAAGGTTTTGTTGGGAGGTGCTAAGTCAGGTTGAAAAATAAAGTCTTTCACATGTCCGACTATCTATCTCTATATATATATATATATATATCTATATGTGTGTGTATGTATGTATGTGTGTATATATATATATCTGTGCAGATGCTTTTTAAAAAAAAAAGCTCCCCTTCCCTCTCTCTTCTCACCGCATGAAGTTCGTAATCACTGACATTTTTTTAATGGCATTGAGCAGCTCCAGTATTTCTTTGTTATTTTTGTGTAAAGAATGTCTGCACGTGTAGTTGGGTTTATTATGTTGCATGTAGGAGGTCGCCACAGCGAGCACACTGCTCAAGCATACTCAAAACCTCCAGGGGAGTGGTAGTCAGGCTGTGCTGTTCTAGATAATACATATGGCAGGAGATTGAAAGTTGGGATATTACAATAATCAATTGTTAATAGTAAAGTTTGAGTTGAGGTGAAAAATATTCCTGTTAAATGTTAATGCATAATGAGTTTTTGCAATAAAGCAATCAATGAAAAGTAATCCAGATGAAAATTTAATTGTAAACTAAGGATTTAGTTTCATATTTTATAACATTTCCTGTTGATTTAGCAACTGGTGCTTCCACCACTACCTATGCAGTAGAGGCTGAGGGTGAGCCCAATAGTGGTTTTGACCCTTTGGTGGAGGTTGGAGAACAGCAGTATTTAATTAAATGGAAGGGATGGTCTCACATCCACAACACCTGGGAAAGTGAAGAAACACTTTTGCAACAAAATACAAGAGGAATGAAGAAATTGGAGAACTATAAGAAAAAGGATGAGGAGACCAAACGATGGTATGTAATGTAGATGTATCTTCCCTTTTAACATATCCTGACATATCTTTCTGAAACCATGCATTTTGCACTATTTTGTTTCTTTGGAACTATACTGATTATTTTCTGCTGGCATTCATTGTTCTACCTTAAATATTTTTATGGGATGGTTCGGTGCTGCCCCAGATACTGTTCCACGTTCTTGTTGGGTCTCATTGTTGTTTGTGTGGAATTTGCATGTTCTCTCTGGGTTGGGGTTCGGACACTGCTCTGGTTTCCTTCCAGTTCTCAGACACACTGGTTGTTGGGTTAATTGGCCATTGCAAATTAGTCCCTTTCAAACACTGCATCTTTCAAGGAGAAATGAGGTGGTGTTATTTGAGCACATCCACAAGCGGATTTACCAGTAAATACTATCAATTACATTATCAGAAACCGATTCGGATTTTGCCTTCAGCTGTAAACCAATGTAACTTTTCTCGCTTCCCCGATTTTTAAAAACTACATACTGTTTCAACCATCCTCTAATTAGGCACTTGGACATAAACATTTAGGATTTTTCATTGGTTTGTATTTCTGCCATTGGAGAGATTTAGGTTTATAATAAAAATCACATAATAATCTTTCATATCTCATTACTGAAACCATTCTTGTCTGTTAACATACTATAAAATATGTATGTAATGACCAGCTATCCCAACTTCATACTGATTTTCAGGATTTTTATGTTGATTGGATCATATATAGGACAGTTTCTGGAGATGTTCAGAATAACTGAACTACAATGCATTCAGAAAGTATTCAGACCCCTTTACTTTTTCCATATTTTGTTACATTACAGCCTTATTTTAAAATTGATTAAATTCAATTTTTTAATCATCAATCTACACACAATACCCCAGAATGAAGAAGCGAAAACGGGTGTTTAGAAATGTTTGCAAACTAATTAAAAATAAAGAACTGAAATATCACATTTACACAAGTATTCAGACCCTTTGCTATGACACTCAAAATTGATCTTGGGTTCATTCTGTTTTCATTGATTATCCTTGAGATGTTTCTACAACTTGATTGGAATCCACCAGTGGTAAATTAAATTGATTGGATATGATTTGGAAAAACACACACCTGTTTATATAAGTTCCCACAGTTGACAGTGCATTTCAGAGCAAAAACCAAGTCATGAAGACAAAGGAATTGTCCGTAGACCTCCGAGACAGGATTGTGTCGAGACACAGGCCTGTGGAAGGGTATAAAACAAATTTTGCAGCATTGCAGGTCCCGAAGAGCATTCCGTCATTCTTAAATGGAAGAACTTTGGAGCCACCAGGACTCTTCTTAGAACTGTCCGCTGGCCAAACTGAGCAATAGTGGGAGACGGGCCTTGGTCAGGGAGGTAACCAAGAACCGATTGGTCGCTCTGATCGATATCCAGAGTTCCTCTGTGGAGATGGAGAACTTTTCAGAAGGACAACTGTATCTGCAACACTCCACCAATCAGGCATTTATGGTAGCGTGGCCAGACAGAAGTCACTCCTCAGTAAAAGGCACATAGCCCGCTTGAAATTTGCCAAAAAAACACATAAAGGACTCTCAGACTATGAGAAACAAGATTCTCTGGTCTGACAAAACCAAGATTGAAACTATTTGGCCTGAATGCCAAGCATCATGTCTTGAGGAAGCCATCACAGTGAAGCATGGTGGTGGTGGCAGCATCTTGCTGTGGGGATATTGTTCAGAGGCAGGAACTGGGATACTAGTCAGGATTGAGGGAAAGTATAGAGAGATCCTTGATGAAAATCTGCTCCATAGTGTTCTGGGCCTCAGAGTGGGGTGGAGGTTCACCTTCCAACAGAACAACGACCTTAAGCACACAGCCAAGACGATGCAGGAGTGGCTTTGTGACAAGTCTGTGAATGTCCTTGAGTGGCCCAGACTTGAACCCGATCGAACATCTCTGGAGGGATCTGAAAATAGCTGTACATCGACGCTCCCCATCCAACCTGACAGAGCTTGAGAGGATCTGCAGAGAAGAATGGGATAATTTACCCAAATAAAAGTGTGCCAAGCTTGTAGCGTCATACCCAAGAAAACTTGAGGCTGTAATCGCTGCCAAAGGTGCCTCAACAAAGTACTGAGTACAGGGTCTGAATACTTATGTAAATATGATATTTTAGTTATTTCTTTTTAATTGCTTTGCAAAAAATTTCTAAACACCAGTTTTTGCTTTTTTTATTATGGTGTATTGGGTGTAGATTAATTACTTTAAAAAAATAATAATCCATTTTAGAATAGGGCTGTAATGTAACAATGTGAAAAAAGTGAAGGGGTCTGAATACTTTCTGAATGCATTGTATATCAAAGATTTCTATATCAAAACATGGATGTCTAGAAAACTTCAAACATTTCCGTAGAGTAATAAAGGTTAACATAAGTAGTCTTTCTATTATTGTCACCACAAAAACTGACGTAGCATAAATTTAGACAAATATTTTGAAATAGAGTAAATATTAAATGTTACAAGTGAGAAATTATTTTCAAACAAAAGATTAGCCTTCATCATTGTTTATTACGGTTATCATTTATTTTACATATAATTTTGAAATTTTCTAAATCTTGTAGGTTTAAAACAGCATCACCTGAAGATATAGAGTACTTGAACTGTCAACAGGAATTGGTAGATGATTTGCACAGGCAATATCAGTTTGTGGAGCGAATAATTGGTAAGAACTCCTAAATATGTACACTTGTATAAATATAATGTATGTGGGGTTAATTGATGATATATAACATCAGCATGCTTCAGTAGATTATAGATGATATTAGAAGACTACTGTGTTCCATTCGTACAGTGTTAAAATAGACGTATTATTAAAAGAAAAAGATTTTTCCAGTGATCAACTTGAGCAACTTGGGGCTGTCGTTAGTGATCAGTGATAATACCTTTTGAATCTGATATGATTTTGATTGTTGTGGGCTCCGTGCCAGTGCTGAGTTGATGTCAAAGACTTAAGTGTTGTGTTTTTCTGTCATTGTGAATCGTATGAATTCCGTGTGAAGGCTGTGAGGACAACTGGAGTTCTAAACCTCTTGACTTTCAACCATTTGAGGGCATATGGTACCATTTCAGGGCACCGTAATGTTTGGGGCACATGGCTTCACAGGCATTTGTAATTGCTCAGGTATAAGAGAGCTCTCAGCACCGAGTCTTTCTTCCAGTCTTTCCATCACCTTTGGAAACGTATTGCTGTTTATCAACATGAGGACCAAAGTTGTGCCAATGAAAGTCAACAAAGTCATTATGAGACTGAGAAACAAATACAACTGTTAGAGGCATCAGCCAAACCTTAGGCTTACCAAAATCAACTGTTTGGAACATCATTAAGAAGAAAGAAAGCACTGGTGAGCTTACTAACCGCACAGGGACTGGCAGGCCAAGGAAGACCTCCACAGCTGATGACAGAAGAATTCTCTCTATAATAAAGAAAAATCCCCAAACACCTGTCCAACAGATCAGAAACACTCTTCAGGTGTGGATTTGTCAATGACCACTGTCCGCAGAAGACTTCATGAACAGAGATACAGAGGCTACACAGCAAAATGCAAACCACTGGTTAGCTGCAAAAATAGTAAGATTAAACGAGAACTTACCAGTTTGAAGTTTGATCTTTATTTTATGAGGAGTAACGATGAGGGATTACGTGAAGAAGCCCCGCCTGGCGCTGGAACGGCATACTTCAAAGCAGCGGCATGAAAAACACAGAACATAATAGCCGGAGTAAGATAGTAAGGCTTCTCATAGATTTAGAACTACCAGATGATCATTTATTTTATGAGGGTGGGGAGTGGAGGGCACGTAATCCCTCATCGTTACTCCTCATAAAATAAAGATCAAACTTCAAACTGGTAAGTTCTCATTTAATCTTACTATTTTACTTCGGAGTCACGTGAGTGACTACGTGAAGATTTTGAAGCTTTCTGTGTTTTTCATGTCGTAGAATTTATTCCATACGACAGTCCGGCTCATTCAACACAGTGACGAGCGAATAACATATTTTTCCCCAAATAACACATTGCCTCAAGTTATGTGATAAATTATTTCACATTATAAAGAATAAAAGTAATGCCCTTTCCATTGAAAGGCAAGTTTATCACAAAATATCAATTGATATATATATTTTGATGGTATGACAAAGCAACAATTATAGAGAACCCAACACTCCGTGTCCAAACCTGACACCATGACTGGTTTCTTTTTACTTTAACATTAATTTACACCCTCCTGCGGCCTTGCATCTTTGCTCGAGCAGCTCATCCCGTGCCATTCCTGTGAAAGTATCTACCTCATTAACAGAGTGATTTTCCACCTTTCAGTGTCTAGTTCCACTGAGTGTATCCAATTTCTAACCATCTAGAATACATTCCTCTAGAACCATCAGTTTTTACTTAACCTAATGTGGTTTTTGTGTGTAATAAGTAGTGCTGTCTCATTACCACAGAGACTCTTACCTACTTCAACATATTTCATCAATGTTCACACACACACATATACAACTTAAGGCCGACAGGATATGCTTATAGGTTTACCTTGGTTTCAGCTCCTCTTGGTGTGCTTTGTTTGGTAAATTCATAAACATATATGATAATGCAATCTGTATCCACATGCAATTATAACGTAACATTTGCAATGTTTGCACTCTTATATTGATACTAAAGTCATCAGCATTATTATTTTCAATGTTAATATATATATTAAAAAATCCACATATATATCCCTTTCCATATCGGGATATTATGAATGCACCCGATAACTTCTTGGTTAGTATATTGTCCGTTAATAGGACGGTAACACTCTGAGCCCTATTATTGGCTCTATCAATTAGATACTCAGAAAAATGCAATCCACAAGGAACTCACATATATCTAATATGATAAAATAACTTTACTGTATACACAGACTTCCAATTTCTTATAACAAAATATTGTTTTTTTAGACTTATTTCTGCAAATTGCAGGTATAACACTTCTTTTATACATAATTATTTTATTGTTATGTTATATTAGTTAAACATTCATAAACTTCTTTGACCATCAGCTGTTGTAATGGTCTGGTCAACCTGCAGATAGTCAAATTCATATTTTCATGTCATGGATGCCTTTGTACAACAATAAATTACTGCAGGGTTACACAAACTGGAGAACCCAGCGGGTGCAGCAGCATCCAAAGAGTGAAAAGAGACAGGCAACGCCTCGGGTCGAGACCCTTCCTCAGACTTCAATTAATTACTGCAACTATGAATCATCACAAGTGGTTCAACATCACTCAATATTTATGAAACCATGAAGGATCCGTATTAGGCCACCAAAATGCCTCTGGCAGTGTCCTGCTACATTTTCATCAGACAGTGCCCTATCAAACAAAATGAGGAACACAAAAGAACATCTTTTCCTCATGTAATTGAGAGAAAAGCATCCACCTTTCCTGTTCTTGGGTTTACCCACAAGAAACATTCGAAAGATCGGTGATTTAATCTGTATGCAACCAGATTAATCGTAAGTAATCCATATTAATGACAATATGTTTTTTCTCCCAAATTTGTTGTCTCCGATACCCTTGTCTCTTCCTTAGAGATAAACAGCTGGACTAAACTTTTAAAATATGCCACATCTGTTTACTCGGATAATCCCATGATTGTTATTTGACTTATCTTGTGTGTTTTAACATATGCCACAGCCGTGGTATTGTTCATCTTGATACGACATGGACACTTCCATAATAAAACAATCGATATTTAATCCATAACTCCTTATACTTCAATAATTAATACAAATGTTTGGAAAATTTCTTAGGACAATCCATTTATGCTCACCTGGTATTATTGTCCGCAGTCCCAACAAGAGACGTATCAATTATTCTTATAAGAATAGATAATATTCTTATCTTTACCCAAACATTCACAGAAGCTGTACATCATCTGTAACACTTGCTTCAGTTTGCAACAGCTGTTAATCTTATAGTTGAAGCAGCTTGTGAACCTTTTTTACATTACTTTAATAATGATAACGTATCATTTGATATTTGCATACGCCTCTCACAAAGGCATACATTCTTATAAGCTTCTGTATTCCTTCTTTTGGAACTTTATTTATTCCTTACCTAACCTAATGGAGGGACAAAGTATGTCAACAACAATGAGACATATTTGTATCATGGAACAATTTTCCCCCTCTTATGGTGCTGAATTACTTCTAAATTCAGAATAGTAATTTATGAATATTTTATTAATGCCTAAGCATACGCTTTATGTAATGGGTCAGGTCCTTGCCTACCACCAGGTTTGTAATTGCAGCACTAATTTGCAGCTGACTCTTATAACCTTCCAATTTAAATGTAATCAAGATAACCCATGACCATGACCTCATTAGTGCGAGTGCTGATCTTTTATCAGCATAATTGTTCCTCCAGTATTCTGTTTAACAGCCTTGAACTGGTTTAATCCTTTGGACAATGTTTTAACTTGCACAACTTGACCCATTTTAATTAATTTCAAGCACCTGTAATATTGATTAACAATTTGTTAATTAGCAACTGTATTTTCCATGTTCTAGATGTTTCCATTTTAATAAATGTTCTTACACTGTGAAAGTGTATATAAAATGATGTTTTGTATGGTTTATACCATCAAATCTTTACACTGAGGTAATTTTATAATATATATGTACGTACCCCTTCTTTATTGGAGTTACTTTTGAGTGCAAACCTAAAATCAATTTTTAAGGTTTTCTTATACAAGTGAACCAATCCTTCCTTAGTTATATTAAATTAATTATCATAATACACCTGTAATCCCCCACAATTGGAGATGAACTTATTTTGTAACAAGATGTTTGCACCTCTTCAACGTACTTCAAGCCTTCTTTTCCCAATTATGGGTTTGGATAAGGCTATGTTGGATTATACCACTTCTGCCTTTGTTTTGATCCATTATCAAATCTTTCATTGGATCATAGTTTTTTCCCCCAAGTTTAAAGATCTTTGCCTTTGTTTTGATCCATTATCAAATCTTTCATTGGATCATAGTTTTCCCCCCAAAGTTTAAAGATCAGTAGTCTGTTCTTTTGTAATCAATATCTTTGATTTATCATAGGGCAGGTTTATTCCATAATAATCAGGAGTTTAACATAACCTGATTTGTATTGATCTGCGAATCTAGAGTGCAGATTTGGTAAATTATATATATTTCTTCCCATTGAGCTCCACAAACTGATGGCAATTTATTTTATTTTAAAAGTATTAGTTATTTGCACAACGTTTTATTTTATTTTATTTTTCTTTTTGAATAGTAATGCCATGCACCAGTTTGAAATACTTTGAAATTGTATTTCTTTATATCTCATATAATTTGAGACATGGATATCATAAACGGATTCACCGTTGAAATCTTTATAAAACATCAAAGTTTTATCATATTCTGCTGTTTCAATCACTACAGCTTTGGTGAGGTTTTAGTTTCCATGTTTATTTTTCATGGCCTCACTCATCATTAGTTCTGCTGTTTTAACCATAACAGCTTTTAGTGAGAGACCAACTAATTTTTGGTTTCCATGGTAATTTTCCATGGCCTCACTTTTTATTCAGGTGTGCATACACCTGTGTGTGTGTGTATATGTATATATGTGTTATATGTGCTGTGGTGGGTACTTCATGACCAGCCACCACTATCAGTGCATTTTTAGGGTCAGTTTTTCCATTTTATTTTTCACTGCCCTTGTTTCTCCTGAGTTTTTTTCCCCTCAAGGAGACTACCTTCAGAAATATCTGAGGTAGATATTCCCACCATATTTCATCATATTTTTTCCCTTTTTATATGTGAAACCCCCTTTGGGTAGGTTAGGGAATATTTCCATTATTTTCCGTCTGAAGGCCTTTATTAACTTTTTAAATTATGGCCTTTCTGACATTTAAATTTCCCCCCCCCCCCCCTGCCGAAAGTTTGTGGAGCATCTTAAACTCCCTAACGTATTTTTAACGGTCACCAGTATCGGAACCGGCTCCGTAATTAATCTCCCGTCCCGATCGCTGGGTATTCCCCCGGGACGTTCTTTTTTAAAACTCCGTTGTATTATACAGAGTATTTTTGTTCTATTTTACTCTTTTATTTTATTTTTGTTTTTAAATTCATTTCAAATCCTGGTTCAATACACCAGGCACGGAGTTTTCCAGACCCTAAAAGTTTTTCAACTGCACTTACCTGCCGGTTCCGTACCTACCGCTGTTGACGAGCTAGCCTCTGCACCTCTTCCTTCTGCCGTCAGCGTCGACGTAATGCCGTTCCAGCGCCAGGCGGGGCTTCTTCACGTAGTCACTCACGTGACTCCGAAGTAAAATAGGATGGCCGGGTTACAATTTGTCAAGAAGTACTTATGAGCAACCACAGTGAAACACAGTGGTTGGGGTGTTATGGCTTGGGCATGTATGGCTGCTGAAGGTACTGGCTGTCTTGTTTTCATTGTTGATACAACTGCTGATGGTAGAGTCATACTGAATTCTCAGGTGTATAGACACATCCTATCTGCTCAAGTTCAAACAAATGCATCAAAACTCATTGGCCGGCGGTTCATTCTACAGCAAGACAATGATCCCAAACATACTGCTAAAGCTACAAAGGTAGTTTTTCAAAGCTTAAATGGTCAATTCTTGAGTGACCAAATCAATCACCCGATCTGAACCCAATTGAGCATGCCTTTTATATGCTGAAGAGTAGACTGAAGGGAGCGAGCCCCTAAAACAAGCATAAGCTAAAGATGGCTGCAATACCGGCCTGGCAGAGCATCGCCAGAGAAAACACCCAGCAACTGGTGATGTCCATGAATCACAGACTTCAAGCAGTCATTGCACGCAAAAGATATGCGACAAAATACTAAACATGACTATTTTCATTTACATGACATTGCTGTGACCCAAACATTATGGTGCCCTGAAATGACTGTCATTTCTACATGGTGAACCAAAATATAAAAAAAGGCCTTTATTACAACTTGACAATGTGAACTTTAACCACATGTGATTTTATTTTTTCTATTACAAATCTCGAATTGTGGAGTACAGAGGCAAATAAATAAATGATGTGTCTTTGTCCCAAACATTATGGAGGGCACTGTGCGTGACAGCTTGCATGTAAAAGTTGTAACAATTTGCGATTGGGCATGAAGTAGTAGATCCTAATTCTTGAAGACTGCTTCAAAATGCTAATGGTGGGTAGACTTAGTTGTAGGACCTGCTTGCTGGAATGTAATATTGAATCAGTATTCCAAAGTTGGGAGTTTTCGGCAATGTTGTAGTACACTTGAAAAGTGAAGTGAGGGTCAATCTAATAATATAATAAAATGAATAAGAAATCCATCAGAAAATAAAAAGAAAGGCTTGGAAAACCTGAATTTTAATCAAAGCCAAATAATATGTTAAAGTTCTTATTGAAACAGGACTGGTATCAAAATGTGATATTTGCGAAAAGGAATCAGAAATGTGGAAATTTTTTTTGGGCCATTTTTCTTGTGAATGCCAGTGCAATGTGTTTGGGTCAAATTGTTATCTCAATGTAATACATGTAATTCTTGCAGAATTGCAAAAGAGAGACAGTAAATGGTGAAAGTGGTTAATACAGAAAATTTGTGCTGATGATTAGGCAGCATCTGAGGAATGAATCAACATTTCAGGTCCTGATGTGTTTATAGATTACGCATACACAACTTGTGGGATGATTCCAGCATTTTCTGTTTGTATTAGATTTCCTGGATATGAATTATTGGAGGGCAAAAAGTACACATGATTTAATCTTTTTTTTAATGTATATTTTTGACATTATTGGGAAGTCTGTTATCTATTTTATCTTTACCAGCACACTCCAACCAGAAGTCTGTTTCTGGTCATCCAGACTACTTGTGCAAATGGCAAGGTTTATCGTACTCTGAGTGCAGCTGGGAAGATGGTGCTCTTATGTCCCGAAAGTTTCAGTCGCACATTGATTCGTATACAAACAGGAACCAATCCAAATCCATCCCTTTGAAGGAATGCAAGGCAAGTAGCTTCAATATTTAAGTTCATATGTATTAACTATTTCTATACAGCTGAATACTTCTAAAATTAATTTAGAAAGAAAATCTTTGTATAATCTAAAGTGGTAATTTGTGAAAGTCAATAGGTGTAGTTTTAGTTTTAGATTTTGTGATACAGCATGAAAATAGGGTCTTCAGCCTATTTTCATGCTGTACCAGCATTCACCTGTATAGTAGTTCTATCCAACACATTAGGGACAATTTACAGAAGCCTATTAACTTACAAACTTACACGTTGTTGGAATGTGGGAGGAAATTGGAGCACCCGGAGAAAACCCATGTGGCCACATGAACAACATACAAACAGCACCTATGTCAGAATTGCAACTGGGCATCTGGCACTGTAGGCAGCAACTCTACCACTGTGCAGCTCTGGGGAGGGGTGCAAGTAAGGATAAGAGCGTCCTATGAAGGTAACTCAGAAATTTAAATTAAAGTAATTAAATCGTTATTTGTAAGTAGGCGAGGAAAGGTAACCACAAAGTCTCAGGAAAGGTAACCACAAAGCTGCCGTTTTTATAAAAACCCTATTAGTTCATGAATTACCTGCAGGGTGGGAAATCTGCCATCTTACTTCCAACTGGTCCAAGTGTGGCCCAGGCAGACCAATGTGTTTTAATTGCCTCATCATCAACTCCATAATTCACGTGGAATTTTTTAACTTAAATTTGGTTCCCATTACACGTCAAAACAATTCCTGTGACTTTATCCATCATTTTTAAGATTGAATGTTGATTCAATTTTGTGAATGAGCAACCAGTAGATCATCGATATTGGCCATCTTGTATTTGTATTTTGTAGGGTACATTTGCACCGATGCTTCAAGATCGAATAATGCCTACAGCAAAGAGACACTTCCTTGTTGAATGTGCATCTGATGAAACATTTCATCTGATATATTACAACTGATTAGGTTACAGTTGACCACAAGTAAACTGGGCGATACCTAAAACATTCTTAACATTTCTGCTTTTGTGTCTTATGCAGGTCTTAAAGCAGAGACCCAGATTTGTTGCACTGAAGAAACAGCCAGCCTACATTGGAAGCACTGACGTACTGGAGCTTAGAGACTATCAGTTAAATGGCTTAAATTGGTTAGCGCACTCCTGGTGCAAGTAAGTAATTACGGACTCCATGTTATATATTTCAAGATTTTAGTAGTGTTTCTTCAAAAGGCAAAATGGTTAAATTGTATTTCAATTTCCTTGTAAAGTACATTGCTAACCACATCATAAAATCTTCCAGAATACTGCGATTGATCAGAAAAGACATTCCTTCAATGAATGCAAACCATGGAGAGTATCTTATGTTTAAAATTCCCCAAACCTTTTTGTCAGTTCAACCAGTTTTACCCAGACTAATGAAACAAGTTTAAAAATTCAGCCATTTAATATTTTATTTTTCATAGTGCTGTTTCTTTTTGAGATCTTTGAGGCAGCGGGTTGGAAAACCAATTTGATTTAAATGTTTAGATTTCCCAGTTAAGTACACAAGTTAATTTTAAAATTGTTACCTTATATAATTTTTTCATCCAAAATAATAATAGTTTATATTTTTTTGTTTGTGTGGTAAGAATTGTACATATATAGTGCTACTTTAAGTGCCATTAAATAATATTTAATATTATTAAATATTAATATATTTTAATATATAATTTTTAAATATATATTAAATAATATAATATTTAATAACATTTAATATTATTAAATATTAATGTATTTTAATATATTGTTCGACGTACCCAACAAAGAGGCCAGCTACGCTAACCTCTTTGTTGGGTACGTCGAACAATCCTTGTTCTCGGCGTACCAGGGCCCCATCCCCGACCTCTACCTCCGTTACATCGACGACTGCTTTGGTGTCACCTCCTGCACCCACACACAACTGACTGACTTCATTCATTTCACCACCAACTTCCATCCGGCACTCAAATACACTTGGACCATTTCCGACGTTTCCCTACCATTCCTTGACCTCACCATCTCTATTGCAGGTGATACACTCCTGACCGACATCCACTACAAACCCACTGACTCCCACAGCTACCTGGACTACTCTTCCTCCCACCCTGCTTCCTGTAAGGACTCCATCCCCTATTCCCAATTCCTTCGTCTACGCCGCATCTGCTCCCAGGATGAGGTGTTCCACACCAGGTCATTACAAATGGCCTCATTCTTCAGAGAACGGGGATTCCCCTCCCCCACTATTGATGAGGCTCGCACCAGAGTCTCCTCCATACCCCGCAACACTGCCCTCTCTCCCCATTCCCCCACTCGCAAACAGGGCAGAGTCCCCCTGGTCCTCACCTTTCACCCCACCAGCCGGCAAATACACTAGATAGTCCTCCGCCAGTTTCGCCACCTCCAACGTGACCCCTCCACCCGCCACATCTTCCCATCTCCCCCCCCTGTCTGCCTTCCGCAAAGACCGCTCCCTCCGCAACTCCCTTGTCAATTCTTCCCTCCCCTCCCGCTCTACCCCTTCCCCGGGCACTTTCCCTTGCAACCGCAAGAAATGCAACACTTGTCCCTTCACCTCCCCCCTCCACTCCTTCCAGCATCTGCAGTTTCTTCGTTAACACAATAATATTTCAAAATTTGTTTTGTATAGTTTTCTCTCCATTTTAATTAATTTGATATTTTACACTAATTGAAAGTAAGTTTTGCAGAATAATTTCTTGCTGCTTTTATTTCACAGGAACAATAGTGTTATTCTTGCTGATGAAATGGGTTTGGGGAAAACCATACAAACCATCTCCTTCCTCAGTTATATATTCCATGAGCACCAGCTGTATGGTCCTTTCCTTTTAGTAGTCCCGCTTTCAACTCTCACTTCCTGGCAACGTGAAATCGAGATGTGGGCGCCTGAGATGAATGTCGTAGTCTACTTGGGAGACATCAGTAGCCGTAATATGGTAAAATGCCCTTCAATAATTGTTTAAAAGTTGCATCCCACAATAGTACTTTTTGGCTTCTCTGAAGCACGATGATATTAACTTTATCCTGAATTACATGGTCAGTGCAACGTGAGGTATCATCTGACCAAGCATGTGAAATAGTGCAGGTCAATCAAGAGTTCAAATTGGTTAACGTTTGTTTGTGGGCTAAACAACAATGACCATGGGGTGGAGATCCCGGTGGAGGGGGGGCAGGGGGGCCGTGTCCCCGCCATGTTTTGAGAGGGGGAGGGACATTCACCCTCATGTTTTGTAATCCAGATTTTGAAATTCGGTGAAAAAAAAATCTATTAAAAATCTCCGCTTTCCAAGAGACAGTGGGGGTGGGACTGATGATCAACGGCGCCGATTGGATGAGGGGTGTCAGTCAGCTGGGGGGGGGGGGGGGGGTTAGAACATGATTCAGCACGATGATTGGAGGAGGGAGGTGTCGGTCAGAGGCGGAAGAAGGGAGTGGGACTGAGGTTGGAGCATGGTGATTGGAGGAGGGAGACGTCCTGATGGAGCTAAGATCATAGTGGAGCTTGAATCTGACTGTTCGCGGGGCCTTTCATCGCCCGGCGCGGCTTAAAATCGTCCGCGGGATCTTCCACTGCCCCGCTGTCAAATTACTGCATCGAGGCGATTAAGGCTCCTGATGTTGAAGCCCTCACCGGACGATGGAAGTTACCGCGCGGCCGGTTTTATGCCGCGCCGGGCGATGAAAGGCCCTGCGAACAGGTCGATTGAAGCCCCACGATTCAGGACGGACGAAGCTGCTATTGCTGGAGTTCGGAGTCGTTCACCAACCAGGTCAGCTCCCGATGTTATCGTCCACAAGGCCCACGGCCAAAGCCTCGCCTGTGTGTGCGCATGCGTGTGCGGGCACCAAGGAATTGGTCTTCCTCCCCTCCATGTTTTTCCAGCGATTTCCATCCCTGACTATGACAATTGACATTATCCAGGCTAAACATTTTGTATGGTAATCTTTGGTACCTTTCTGGAGTGTTGTTACCGAAAAGGGCACTCTGGTAACCCATGGGCTTGAAAGTATGAAAACAAAGGTGGTAACTTATCCCCCATTTGTACTTTTAGCACAGCCCCCACTAATCTCATCCATTTGCTATTTTGGCATTATGCTTGTATGCCTTATTCCCCCAAACATTAATAGGGGACATTTCCCAAATCTCCACAACACACCCCTTTAAAATAAGTTTGAAACAAATTCAAAAGTCACGATGTGTGTGTGTATGTTAACTGATAATCCAGTTGTATTATATTACATACTATGATCTTTTCTCCAACCAAAGCTAGTGGGGCTCACTTTTGAAGTAACGTAGAGATTCTATGCATGTCTGGGTGTCAACATGATATCAAGGCTTTTGGGGAAATGAACTGTGTACCATCTGGTTATATATTTTAGTTGATATGAAATAGTTAATGTGAAATAATCAATTAAGAACCAACTATTTAACCTTTCTGTTGCTTTAACTTTGTTTATTTTATTATAAGATAAGAACATATGAATGGATGCATCCTCAGACTAAGAGATTGAAGTTCAATATCTTGCTGACAACATATGAGATTTTACTTAAGGACAAGGTAGATATAAAATCATTCTGTGGGTTTTACTCCAATCCATAATTTTCAAATAAACATTTTTCAATGATTCATCACTATTCATTCAGTTTAATTATGTATTTATGAAATGGATGCTTTAAATTTTATAAAGAAACTGCAGTGCAAATTGCAGCATTTACAAATATTATTTGTGCTTTGAAGCATGGCTGTATAGTTACTCATGGTGGCAAAGCATGTCGCTTTATGACAAAAACATAGAAAAATAGGTGCACGAGTAGGCTATTCGGCCCTTCGAGCCAGCACTGCCATTCAATATGACACTTCCTTGTTGAATGTGCATCTGAGGAAACATTCTATCTATTATATTACAACTCCTGATTAGGTTACAGTTGACCACAAGTAAATTCGGGGAAAATCAGTCTCACGTTCTTGATTTATTCCCCATATCCCTTGATTCCTTTAGCCCTAAGAGCTAAATCTAACTCTTGAAAACATCCTGTGAATTGGCCTCCACTGCCTTCTGTGGCAGAGAATTCCACAGATTCACAACTCTCTGGGTGAAGAAATGTTTCCTCATCTCAGTCCTAAATGGACTACCCCTTTTCTTAAACTCAGACCGCTGATTCTGGACTCCACCAACATTGGGAACATTTTTCCTGCACCTAGCCTGTCCAATCCTTTAAGAATTGTATATGTTTCTATAAGATCGCCTCTCATTCTTCTAAATTCCAGTGAATATAAGCCCAGTCGGCCCATTCTTTCATCATATGTCATTCCCGGGAATTAACCTGGTGAATTTACGCTGCACTCCCTCAATAGCAATAATGTCTTTCCTCAAATTAGGATACCGAAATTGCACGCAATGCTCCAGGTGTGGTCTCACCAGGGCATGTACAAGGACAGTAGGACCTCCTTGCTGCTAAACTCAAATCCTCTCGTAATGAAGGCCATCATGCCATTAGCTTTCTTCACTGCCTGCTGTACCTGCATGCTTAATTTCAGTGACTGATGTACAAGCACCCCCCCTTTTCCAAATCTGACACCATTCAGATAATAATCTGCCTTCCTGTTCTTGCCACCAAAGTGGATTACTTCACATTTATCCACATTATACTGCATCTGCCATGCGTCTTCCCACTCACCCATCCTATCCAAGTTACCCTGCAGCCTCATAGCATCCTCATCGCAGCTTACACTGCCACCCTGCTTTGTGTCATTCGCAAACTTGGAGATGCCACATTTAATTCCCTCATCTAAATCGGTAATATGTATTGTAAATAACGGGTCGCAACACCGAGCCTTGCGGCACCTGCCATTCTGAAAAGGACCCGTTAATTCCTACTCTTGGCATCCTGTCTGCCAACCAGTTCTCTATCCATGCCAATACCCTACCCCCAATACCATGTGTTCTAATCTTGCACACTAATCTCTTGTGTGGGACCCTGTGGAAGGCTTTTTGAAAGTCCAGATATCTATTCTACGTTATATCCTCAAAAAATTCCAGAAGATTAGTCGAGCATGATTTCCCCTTCATAAATCCATGCTGACTTTGACTGATCCTGTCACTGCTTTCCAAATGCGCTGCTATAACATCTTTAATAATGGACTCGAGCATCTTCCCCAGTACCGATGTTCTCTCCTTCCTTTCTTTAAAAGTGAAGTTACCCTCCAGTGCACAGGAACCGATCCGGAGTTGAGAGAACGTTCAAAAATGATCACCAATGCATCCACGATTTTTAGGGCCACTCGTTGGGATGCAGACCATCAAGCCCTGGGGATTTATCTGCCTTCAGTCCCAACAGTTTACCTAACACCATTTCCTGACTAATGTGGATTCCCTTCAGTTTCTCCCTCCCACTAGATCCTTGGTCCCTTAGTATTTCTGAGAGATTGTTGTGTGTCTGACCTATTATCAACTTTTACTGTGATGGAAGTCAGAAGATTTGGCCCATATCATAAACATATTAATAATATCAAGTGCAGTACACTAATTGTGTTTTTTTTTTAATGTCATAAAAATTTGGCATCGGGCTAGCCTGTGATTGTCTTGCTGCAATTGTGTTAAGACTCCGCATAAAATGTATTTGGGTAAGAATGCAAGTAAATGACCAATCTTTGTAATTATATCCTAGCATGAATCATTGGATTCTGCAGTCCTGCATTTGTATTGTTGAATTTTGTTGAAGCAACTGTGTAAAACAAAATCTGACAGGTCCGTTCCAACATTTTAGAAACTTGTCTGACGCAGGTTCAAATAAGAAATGCTGAATGACGTGCATTAAAATATTTTTAAATGTTAGATTTTGGCACTTTGTTTCAGTCATTCCTCGGAAGTGTCAATTGGGCTTTCATCGGGGTAGATGAAGCTCATCGTTTGAAGAATGATGATTCCCTCCTTTATAAATCCATGATGGATTTTAAATCAAATCAAAGGCTACTCATTACAGGAACGCCGCTCCAAAACTCTCTCAAAGAACTCTGGTCTCTCCTTCACTTCATCATGCCAGAAAAGTAAGTGAGACTGAATTGAAGTCTAGCATAAAGGATGAAACATGTAAGGGGATGTTTTGTAAAAGTAAAGCCATTGGTTTGGAAGTGGCAATTTCAAAGAATGATATGTTAACCCAATACATTCCATTATCATGATCAACATTAATCTCCTGGTCCACATTTCTTACATTAATTGAGTGAACATTTCAGTGCCACTTTTGGAATGTTGCTGGAGATCATTAAGCTGACACATTTCCAGTATTAAAACAGTGGCTGCTTTTCACGCTCATTGCTTATAAATCTGTTAAGCAGGAACTGTAGATGCTGGAATCTTAAGTAAAATACAAAGTGCTGGAGGAACTGAAATCAGGTAGTATTGGAAGAGGGGGTGGACAGGCGACAGTCACGGTCAGGCCCCTTCTTCAGACTCTAGTCGCCTATCCATTCCCTCCACAGATTCTACCTGACCTGCTGAGTTGCACCAGCACATTTTGTTTGGAAACAGTTTGGAGCATCCTGGCGATTTGAAAGCTTTTTTAAATGGGGAAAATATTCAGTAGTTTCAAGTAAGCTATTTACTCTTAAGTTTCATGTACAAAAATAACAAAAGAAGGATTTTTGAGATAAAACTTGCATCTGGTTTCAACGGTTAATAGTGTTACTTTTGCTGTATAATCTTTAAAAATGTCTAAAACCAATTTCATACACTGGCTGCCAATAATTACTTTGAAGTAATGTTATATGTAAGTAGCTTAATAGTGTTATTCATTTTTTGGGGGGAAAAAGATTTTCTTCCTGGGAAATATTTGAAGAGGAACATGGCAAAGGAAGAGAAGTTGGTTTTGCAAGCCTCCACCGAGAGCTGGAACCATTCTTGCTGCGAAGAGTGAAAAAGGATGTTGAGAAATCTTTACCTGCTAAAGTTGAACAGATTTTACGAGTGGAAATGAGTGCAGTGCAAAAGCAATATTACAAGTAAGTGTTTTCCCATGAGAAAACTTCTTCAAACTCTAAATGCACAGTCGCCCTATTCATGTATCGTCTTTTCTCTGAACGGGATAGCACGCTAACAAAAGCTTTTCACTGTACCTTGGTACATGTGACAATAATAAGTTAAACTACTTTTCCAAATAGAAACTGTAGACAAATTGCAGTTCCCCAAGGATGCATCCTGTTATGCTCCTGTTTATCCTGTGCATCTGTTTGTTGTCCCCTCAATGTAGTTGTCTGAATATGATGTGCATTCTGTAATATACACTGACAGAATACAGCAGATCTTGCCACCACTTCTCAATCCTCCCACCTTCTCCAAATTGTCACCCTGCTGGTATGACTGTAATTTTACTCTTTGTTTTCTGCAGCTGGCTATATCTCTCTCTGGCAACTTGCAGATTTAATATTATTTGTGAACTTGAGGGGAACTTTGGCACGGGGTCCACAGTCACATAAAATGCCCTTTGCACCTCCTTACTATTACTTTAATTCTAACCTGCTGAAGTTCATCGGCTGGAACAGCCACACATCAGCTGAGGGGGGTGTGGCGAGGGTGGGTTGGGAAGGGACGTGGGGATGAGGGACGTGGTGGGGGGGGGGTGGGGGTGGATGGGTGTGTGGGCGGGGGGAGGGTGTGTGGGCGGGGGAAGGGGGTGAGAGCTCGGAGAAAAGATGGGGGAAGAGCCATGGGGAGAGGGGATATCACGGGGGAGGGGGGCAGGAGCCAGCGAGGGGGAACCAGAGGGGAAGGGACTTGAGCAGGCGGTGCAATAGGGCCTCATAGCGGTCGCTGGTCGTTCTCCTCCTCCTCCTCCGGGATCGGTGTCATCGCTTTCCGTATCACTGTACCAGACGGGCCATTTCCGGTCCCTACGAAAATTGGGACAGGAAGGGGTGGACCATCCCGTGGAGTGACAGGAGAAGAGACTAAACCACACGCCGCTGACTGGCAGGAGAGGAGATCGATCTGTGCACGCGTGGTTTTTACGATTTTTAAATCTCGTTAACTTTTACAATTTACTACTGATCGGAACGAAACTTGGTGCACTTGCCGCACAGGAGTACGGTGAGTGATTTGGCGAAAAATCGTGGCGCTATCGTGTACTGTTTTTGCGCAAATAGAAAAAACATGTAAACTGGAAGATAACAAGATCAGAGTTTCAGTTATGTATAGAAGACAGACAGACTGTAATTATTGATTTCTGGTAATGCTGGTATCAATTGTCTATCTTTCTTGAAATACAAAAGGTGGATTTTAACCAGGAATTACAAAGCCTTGAGCAAAGGGTGTAAAGGCAGCACTTCTGGATTTCTCAATGTCATGATGGAACTTAAAAAGTGTTGCAACCATTGCTACCTCATTAAATTCCCAGAAGAAAATGATTTGCATAATAGACAGGAGGCCTTACAGGTATGATTTCAGAAAATATATGCTTGCTGTGTTTTCACATGATAATCAAAGGCATCAGTATATGCATCATAGTTTGTGTGCTTTGATTTAATTAAGTCACTTAATTACTGACAGATATATTTACTTGTTTTAATATTTGCCTATTAAACACTTATTTGGATCCATTATTTCTGTTGGGTCAAACTACCTAAATGTGGTTATAATTTACTGTCAAACATCTAAAGTTGCATAAAAATTATTTGTCTCGCATTGCAGTAAATGTAACTTGGTTGGAATAAGTAGAGTTAATCGCATTATTTAGGACTAGGATTGTGAAACTAGTAGAGCATTCTGAAATACATAATTGGTGCCAAATATGTTCTAATGTAATACTTGTTCAGTAACTAGAGAAAGTATGTTCTGGTTTATCAGTTAGTTTCGTGTCTCCTTTTCAAACTGACATTGAAACAATAATATGGTTAAATTGGAAAAATGTTGCAATCACATTTTCTCCATGTGGAAATAACTAGCAAGTTGTTTTTTGCTTAATTTGATTGATGATGACCACCTTGAATCATTGCTCCTGGAGGAGTTTGATACATTTGTATGGCTTGCTAAGTTTCCTTTGTCTGCAAGAGTCTATGTAATTGATTTATATCATTTATAAGTAAGTTTCTTTCCATAATTATCTGCAATACATTTCTACAGCTTCATGTCCGCTTTTTCTAGATTTTTAAACACCAATTTTAATTAAATTTTAACATATTAATCTGATTGCTATCATAGATTTTAAACTGCATTCTCTAAATTCATAATCCATGAGTGTGGATTATTATAGTAGTAATTAGCAATCATATATTTGGATTTAGTAACTACACCTTCATTATTGGTTTCCATTGATATTGCAAAGTAAATAAGCAGTAATTTAAAATAAGTCGGGAGCAACGTCATCGCCTCCTATCCCACAAACACACCCGTCACACATATAGAAACTACCCCAAACCTTATTGATACAGTGCCCTCCATAATGTTTGGGACAAAGACCCATCATTTATTTACTTGCCTCAGTACTCCACAATTTGAGATTTGTCATAGAAAAAATCAAATTTGATTAAAGTGCACATTGGCAGATTTTAATAAAGGGTATGTTTTATACATTTTGGTTTCACCATGAAGAAATTACAGCTGTGTTTATACATAGTCCCCCTCCATTTCAGGGTACCATAATGTTTGGGACACATGGCTTCCCAGGCGTTTGTACCTTCAGCAGCCATGCATGCCCAGGCCATAACGCCCCCACCACCGTGTTTCGCAGATGAGGTGGTTTGCTTTGGGTTTTGGGTAGTTCCTTCTCACCTCCATACTTTGCTCTTGCCATCACTCTGATATGTTAATCTTCATCTCATCTGTCCACAGGACCTTTTTCCAGAACTCTGGTTGCTCTTTTAAGTACTTCTTGACAAACTGTAACCTGGTTATCCTATTTTTGTGGCTAACCAGTGGTTTGCATCTTGCAGTGTAGCCACTCTAATTCTGTTCATGAAACCTTCTGTGGACAGTGGTCATTGACAAATCCACACTTGACTCCTGAAGAGTGTTTCTGATCTGTCGGACAGGTGTTTGGGAATTTTTCTTTATTATAGAGAATTCTTCTATCATCAGCTGTGGAGGTCTTCCTTGGCCTGCCTGTCCCTTTGCGATTAGTAAGCTCATCAGTGCCCTCTTTCTTAATGATGTTCCAAACAGTTGATTTTGGTCAGCCTAATGGGCCTGTCCCACTTAGGCGACTACAGGAGAATATGCGGTCGCCACGTTTTCGCGGGTGGTTGCCGGGGTGTCGCCTGCATGGTCGTGTGTAGTTTCCTCAGACTCGCAACAAGTCGTAATGGCAACGTGTTGAAAAATTAGCGGCGACAGTGGTTTTGACGCCATGGAGTGTAGCTTGAATTCTTGTGACGTAGGTGCAGTGGTAATGGGTCACTAGGTGACGTAGGTTGGCGCCGGTGCTGACCGGTGAATTTGATTGGCGCATTGAAAAAACGTAAGTACACAGCTCCACGTAGCGCACTGCATTGAAAAGCAAATTATTTTAATATATTTTGTCGTAGGTGTAGTCGTAGGTGTGTCGAAGGAGGACGTCTTAAGTCACCACTATTGGGTCGCGGGTTGTCGGGAGCTTGCCATAGCGTGACTTCAACTAGGTCGTAGCTTGTCTCAGACATAGTCGTAGATGGGGTACAGTCGCCAGTTTTTCCGCGATCTGACAAGACTATGACAGTCGCCGGCAGACCTCTATAAAAATCACCTAAGTGGGACAGGCCTATAAGGTTTCGCTGATGTCTCTAACAGTTTTATTCGTGTTTCTCAGTCTCATAATGGCTTCTTTGACTTTCATTGGCGCAACTTTGGTCCTCATGTTGATAAACAGCAATAAAAGTTTCCAACGGTGATGGAAAGACTGGAGGAAAGGCTAGGTGCTGAGAGCTCTCTTATACCCACATTAAGGAGGCAATTAAACACACCTGAGCAACTACAAACACCTGTGAAGCCATGTGTCCCAAGCATTATGGGTGCCCTGAATTGGGGGGACTATGTATGAACACAGCTGTAATTTCTACATGGTGAAACCAAAATGTATACAAATACCCTTTAATAAAATCTGACAATGTGCAATGATGGGTCTTTGTACCAAACATTATGGAGGGCACTGTATATGTTCAACCCCTCTTCAATGGGATATTACGTTTACTCAAATATAAAAATCTTTCTGGATCTTGTGTCCCATCAGAAACTGTATGATTGCTTCTGGCTTTAAATGCATATCAATATTTTCAACATCATTGTTTTATTTTTGACTTTTATCGGAAAAGGTTTGTATTAAAGCTTTGAATTTGAAACCATGGAATTATAATGCATGACATTTTCTCTGATCTAACTATCTCTGAAAATAATTCAGTTGGCTATGTTTCTACCTAAGGAAGGATTACACATCTATATCTATCTATTTTTCCTGATTTCTTTACCCAGCATTTGATTCGTAGTAGTGGGAAACTGATACTATTGGACAAGCTGCTTTGTCGATTAAAGGAACGTGGCCACAGAGTTCTTATCTTCTCTCAAATGGTTCGAATGCTGGACATTCTCGCAGAATATCTGAAATGCCGACAGTTTTGTTTCCAGGTTAGTTTTCTCATTCGGTATTTATGAAGCATTGCAGCAAATCAGTCTTGCACAGCCTGTCCTCCTCAGACATGAAGTGCAAGGTGTGTTAACAATAATTAAACAGGATTGTGAAATGTAAGGAATCATAGGAATGCTTTTAGAAAGCAGCTTGAATTTGAATTCTTCCCTGGCCTATTGATTTGAGATTCCACAACCCACCAAGTGCATATGGCCAATATGAAAATATATTAAAAATATATCAAAATGAGCTAGACATTTCTCACCATTGAAAATCAGATGAAGTTCCACATACCCCCTGTTATGTATAGTAATTGTGTGGGTGCCTACATCAGGCAAATGCAGGGTTCATAGAGAATGTGCAAGGAAGGAAGGTGGGGCCTCGCAGTCGATGAGTGTGAAGTCAATGGGGACCCGGTGTGGGGGACAGCTGCGAGGGGCGGTGGGAGAACAAAGGGGGAGTCGCTATGGGGGTGCGGGGCACTAGTTCAGAATTCTCTGCCCAGGGATAAGTCTGTGTTTGTTTGTTCCGGTGAAGGCACTGTGCACACGGCAGCCAGCCAACAGTCGCTTGTCTTTTTTTTTTTTTTTTTTTTGTTTTCACTTTTTAATTTCAAGCTTTTGTGTACTTTGTGTGTTGTGACTGTTGGCAGTCCAATTTCCCTCCGGGGATGAATAAAGTTTTATCGTATCGTATGTAGTTAATATAACATTTAAAAATGTCTGGGTGCTGATTTCTTCTTTTGTAGTTAAGAATGGGGACTCTGGTTGGGAAGAAAATCTGGTGAAATTGCTGTGACATCGACCAAGAATTATGAATTCTTTTTTAAGACGTGTAATGTAAATAAATGAAATTATATAGAATGGATGAGCTGACACACCTTGGGAAATCATGCAAGGTGGTAGAATTAATTTAAGTTTATTTTTAAAAAATCAATTGAAAAGGTGAAATTAACCTAAACTGGTGAGGTTTTGTGTGGAGCATTATGTTCAGTTCTGGAGACCACGTTAAGGGAAGAATGTTGAGAGAAACAGGGATGTGAGTTGTGTAGTGAAGCCTACAGAAGATAAGGTTGCTCACTCTGAAAATTAAATGTAAATTTTGTTATTGCAGTTGATTAAGAAGATATTTTCTAAATTTTGAGGGCTAGAGCGAAAGTATATTAATTGTCAAAAGGATCAGTGACACCAGGGGACACTGATTTTAAGGTCAGCCATGATTTTATTGAATAGGGGAAAGGCATGAGGGACCAAAAACCTTTCAATAGCTTTCTTCAGTTTTCGATGATCACTGACGATGGAAGCAAATGTAAGAATTTTTGCACCAAAAAAGTAAAAGGATTACATGAATATGGATAGAGAAAAAAGGATTGTAAGAAATATAAAACCTGTTTCAAAGTGATCTCATGCCTAATGCTTTGGAAGGCTTCCTTCCTTTGATCTATTACTTTCTATTGCTGTAACTATACTTTATACGGATGATGGCTAAAATAAAACAATTCCTCCAGTTTGATGACCTCAAAAAGATCATCCACACATTTATCTCCTCCCGCCTAGATTACTGCAACTCCCTTTACACTGGCATCAGCCACTCTTTCCTGTCCCACCTGCAACTGGTCCAAAACGCCGCAGCGTGACTACTGACGGGCACCCGAAAAAGGGACCACATCACCCCGATCCTGGTCTCTCTCCACTGGCTCCCTGTGCGGTTCCGAATAAATTTCAAGACCCTCCTCTTTGTCTACAAAGCCCTCAATGGGCTTGCACCCACCTATATTAAAAGTCTTCTCACCCACTACACCACCTCCAGATCCCTCAGATCGGCCAACTTGGGGTTGCTGAATGTCCCGCAGTCTAGGTATAAGCTCAGGGGTGACCGCGCCTTTGCGGTCGCAGCTCCTAGACTGTGGAACAGCATCCCCCTCCCCATTAGAACTGCCCCCTCCATCGACTCCAAGTCTAGTCTAAAAACGTATCTGTTCTCCCAAACCTTTCCTGAGCGAGGGCTATTTGTATATATGTATATAGCCTGCTTGTGTATACTACTCTTATAACAAATGTAAAGCACTTTGGTCGACAAGAGTTGTTTTTTAAATGTGCTATATAAATAAATGTGACTTGACTTGACTTATTACTTTGTAATACTTCCTATTAATTTAACTCGTTTTAAACATTTATTGCATGCCCTTTGCATATTTATTTAGCTCATTTCTTTTTCAACTAAATAACTTCAACCACTTTTTTGAAGACTCCAAAAAATGAACTTATGATGAGACATGCAAATTATTTTATGTTAAGTATGGGAGAAATAATTGTTGTCCTCAATTTACACACTGATTTCTCTTTATATTTTCCACATAGCTTTATATCACACTGGGGTTAATCTAAAAAAACATTTTTACAAAATCATGTTGAACATGTATAAAAATTACATCATGTCTGCTTTGTGGTAAATTATTCTTGGAAAGATATCGGTTATAATAACTTGGAAGCAAAGGACAACTTGCCTCTTTAATCCTTTTCCTTGCTTCAATCTTTTAGTCTTCATAAACTAACAGTCCCTGCAGTGATAGATTAGCTCCAAAATGAAGTTTCCTTGAATCATTCACGAAATGTGGACGTCTCTGTCCACTTGATATGGTGGCTGTGAGCCTCATTTTAGAACCTCTGGACTTCATGTGGTGAAGACACTCTCATTGTGCCATTAGGTTAAAACTTAACTTAGTTTTGACTTGCTGACTGCGTGGAAAAGGCATTGTATGTTCCAGTCTTTGATGTAACAAGGAGATTTACAGATGGTGGTCTTCCCTTCTACCTGCTGTCCCTGTATTTCACGAGTATTATCATGGTTTGGCTGGGACTGTAGAAGTCCTATATTGGCCAATTGTTGCGTGTATCTTGTAAATGGTGTATTTAATGGCCTCAATGCATCATTGTAGGAGTGAATTTTTCAATGGGTGGCAACTGACTAGCTATTTTGTTGGGAGTTGTTAAGTATAGTAAATGTAGACATAGAAACATACAAAATAGGTGCAGGAGGAGGCCATTCGACCCTTTGAGCCAGCACCGCCATTCATTGTGATCATGGCTGATCGTCCCCTATCAATAACCCGTGCCTGCCTTCTCCCCATATCCCTTGACTCCACTAGCCCATAGAGCTCTATCTAACTTTCTATTAAATCCATCCAGTGACTTGGCCTCCATTGCCCTCTGTGGCAGGGAATTCCATAAATTCACAACTCTCCGGGTGAAAAAGATTTTTCTCACCTCAGTCTTAAATGACCTCCCCTTTATTCTACGACAGTGGCCCCTGGTTCAGGACGCGCCCCACATAGGGAACATTTCCTGCATCTAGCTTGTCCAGTCCTTTTATAATTTTATATGTTTCTATAAGATCCCCCCCCCCCTCATCCTTCTAAACTCCAGTGAATAGAAGCCTAGTCTTTTCAATCTTTCCTCATAACAGTTCATATGGTGAAGCAAACCTTCATCTGATTAACATCATCTAAATAGAAAAGTAGTTAAATGGACTTAAATATTTTCTGCTCAAACCTATTACTTTGTGAAAAGGAAATTTTAACATGCATGCTTTCTGTGATTGTCAAACAAAATAAATTCTGAGTACATATTTTTCTAAGCATATTTAATATAACCTAGTCCCCATGCTGTTTGTTTTATTGTATCAGCAAGATGAAATGATTCACTTCTATATTTATATACTTAACCAAGAGTCAAGTCAAGAGAGTTTTATTGTCATGTATCCCAGATAGGACAATGAAATTCTTGCTTGCTGCAGCACAACAGAAAATATGTAAACATAGTACAGAACATGAGATAAAAGTTCTGTGTGTCTATATACCTTAGACCATATATGCACACAATAAACAGATAAAGTGCAATAGACTGTTATTGTTCAGAGCTTGTTTGATGACGTATTTAGTAGCCTGATGGCTGTGGGGAAGAATCTGTTCTAGAAACTGGATGTTCCAGATTTCAAGCTCCTGTACCTTCTTCCCGATGGCAACGGAGAGATGAGTGTGTGGCCAGGATGGTGTGGGTCTTTGATGATGCTGGCTGCCTTTTTGAGGCAGCGCCTGCGATGGATCCCTTCGATGGTGTCGAGGTCAGAGCCGATGATGGACTGGGCAGTGGTCACAACTTTCTGCAATCTTTTCCGCTCCTGGACATTCAAGGTGCCAAACCAAGCCATGATGCAGCCAGTCAGAATGCTATCTACTGTGCACTTGTAGAAGTTCGAGAGAGTTCTCGTTGACATAACGACTCTCCATAATCTTCTCTGGAAATAGAGGTGCTGATGTGCCTTCTATATAACTGCATCAATGTGCTGGGGCCAGGAAAGATTTTTGGAAATGTGCACGCCCAGGAATTTGAAGTTCTTGATCCTTTCCATCATCGTCCCGTTGATATAAACGAGACTGTGGTTCCCCATCCTACCCATCCTTAGTTTTGCTGGTGTTGAGAGCCAGATTATTGTGCTGGCACCATTTGGTCAATTGGTCGATCTCACTTCTATACTCTGACTCATCGCCATCAGTGATTCGTCCCACAACAGTGGTGTCATCAGCGAACTTGATGATGGAGTTCGCACTATATCCGGCTACACAGTCATGAGTATAGAGTGAGTACAGCAGGCGACTGAACACACAGCCTTGAGGTGCTCCCGTGCTGATTATTATTGAGGATGACATATTTCCACCAATACGGACAGACTGGTCTGTGGATGAGGAAGTCGAGGATTCAATTGCAGAGGGATGTGCAGAGACCCAGATCTGTGAGCTTGGTAACCAGCTTGGAGGGGATGACGCCGAGCTGTAATCTATGAACAACGGCCAGACACGTGAGTTTTTGTTGTCCAAGTGGTCCAGAGCGGAGTGAAGAACCAGTGAGATCGCATCCACCGTTGACCTGTTGTGGCGGTAAGCGAACTGCAGTGGGTCGAGGTTCTTGTCAAGGTAAGAGTTGATATGCGTCATAATCGACCTCTCAAAGCACTTCATCACCAGAGACGTTAGTGCCACTGGTCGATAGTCGTTGAGGCACGTCACCTTGCTCTTCTTGGGCACCGGTATTATTGATGCCATTTTAAAGCAGGTGGGAACCTCAGAGTGAGAGGTTGAAAATGTCTGTGAAAACTCCAGCCAGTTGGTCTGCACGGGTTTTGAGAACACGACCGGGTATACCATCAGGTCCAGGCGCTTTTCGAGGGTTCACCCCTCTGAAGGATCTTAAGGATAATGGGGAAATCTTTTAGGACCGAGATGAGAAAAACATTTTTCACAGAGAGAGTGGTGAATCTCTAGAATTCTCTGCCACAGAAGGTAGTTGAGGCCACTTAATTGACTGTATTTAAGAGGGAGTTAGATGTGGCCCTTGTGGCTAAAGGGATCAGGGGGTATGGAGAGAAGGCAGGTACAGGATACCGAGTTGGATGATCAGCCATGATCATATTGAATGGCGGTGCAGGCTCGAAGGGCCGATGGCCTACTCCTGCACCTAATTTCTATGTTTCTATGATCTTCTGACATCAGCCTCAGTGACTGTGACCGAAATACCATCTCGGCAAATGGGGGCTGGGGAAGGCACATCAGTGATCTCCCTATCAAAGCATGCCTAGAACGCATTGAGCCCGTCAGGGAGTGGTGCTTCACTGACATTTGAGCTGCCTCCTGATTTTTGCATTGGCATTCCTGATGGCGAACATCCATCTCATCCTCCAGCTTGGATCATTAAAATTCATAAACCGAGATTAAAATTCATAATTTTTGCTTTGTTTACATAGTTAACATTATCTCATGGGTAAGATTTAAAAAGTGAACATCTTCCTTTTAGCATGATGTTACAATAACCAATGTCAATACATTTATTTTTATTTGAGATAGCATTTGGTTATCGTTCTCTTGTCTGAATTGTCTGAGAGCAACATGAGGCCTTTTCTTTATTTAAATATTTGACTGCTTTGTTTTTCCTGTTGCAGAGACTAGATGGATCTATTAAGGGAGAACTGAGGAAACAAGCTCTGGACCATTTCAATGCCGAAACATCTGATGTAAGAATCTAGATTTGTGTACTAGATAGTGCATTGGGGCTTGTCAGCCTGGGAAGGCAGTCCATCTAGGAGAGGGAAAACTGATTTAAAACCTCCACCAAGGCAGTTCATCATTGTCTACAACCTCGCTCTGGCAGCTCCTGCGACGGTGCTGGTGCCAAACTGTAAAGGCCCTGCTATTCCTTTGGATCGATCAGTAACATAGAGAGGGGGGGGGGAGACGTGCTGCATGGGCAACAGCCTGTCCTCCATATGACATCGCCCAGGCTTGCATCCGACCAGGTTGCATCACCCATGGTCAGTCATGACCAGGGGGAGCCTACTATTGCATTGGGCAGTGCACTAAGACATTTAGTCCTTGAACCCCAACAAATGTTTCTGCCAATGTTAATATCAGGTGATTAAAAGAAATAATAATGGATACTTTTATTCTTGAATCACTTTAAATTATAATGTTCTCAACATGTCACAATTCTGAAATGATAAAGGAGTCTTACCTGGTATTATTCATTCTAATTATATTTATTGTGGTGTTTTCTTGTCTTTTTGACTATATTAATGGAAGTATTAGGTATGTTCTGGTATATTTGTGAAGTTCTAGCCCTTCATTATCTTTATCTCTGATTTCAGTGTGCTAGCATAATTATTGTTAATGATTTGTCAGATTACCCAGGTCCACTGTATAGTAAAATCTTATAGAGATTCTTATTTGTGCAATATCTGGCCGAAGCTCTTTCCAAAATTAAAAGTGTTGCCATAATCTGCAGATAAATTGCACAATTTAGCTGCAACAAAGATTTGATTATATAATGAAAATGCTTTGTTACAATTAAGGTAATAAGGAGCAGAGTTAGGCCATTCGGCCCATCGAGTCTACTCCGTCAATCAATCATGGCTGATCTATATCTTACTCCTAATACCATTCTCCTGCCTTCTCCCATAACCCCTGACACGCGTACTAATCAAAAATCTATGTCTCTGCCTTAAAAATATCCATTGACGGCCTCCACAGCATTCTGTGGCAAAGAATTCCTCGGATTCACCACCCTCTGACTAAAGAAATTCCTCCTTATGTCCTTCCTGAAAAACATCCTTTAATTATGAGGCTTGACCTCTAGTCTTAGACTCTCCCACTAGTGGAAACATCCTCTCCACACTCACTCTATCCAAGCCTGTCACTATTTGGTAGGTTTCAGTAAGGTCCCCCCTCATTCTTCTAAACTCCAGCGAGTACAGGCCCAGTGCCGACAAACTCTCATCGTATGTTAACCCACTCATTCCTGGAATCATTCTTGCAAACCTCCTCCAGAGCCAGCACATCCTTCGTCCGATATGGTACCCTAAATTGCATCCAATACTGCAGAATTTATTGAACTGCAGCAGATCCTACCAAAGCTGTTTCTGGAAGTCCATATTAGGTCTCTTTGCGTGGAATTCAAAACTGCTTCCCACTGAGGTTATGTTAATAGTATGAAAAGCGTATAATTATCAACTGGTTTGTCATGTCTGGCTATTGGCTTTCCCATAAATAACTACTTTGGGAGGAGAAATAATCAAGTCCTCTTATACAGATTACATTGACAGATTAGAACTATATTTGATTATAGGGCAAGAAAGTAATGAAACATTATTTTGGGATGAACATTTTTATTTGGATTTTCTGCAGTTTGATATAATTGTACAATTGAATTATGGAGCAAAAAGAACTAATTGACCACTCATTATGTGGCTACATGTATTACATTTTTTTCAATATAACAAAATAAAATAAATTAAATCCACCTCAATATCCAGTTAACCAGCAGCACTTCTTTATTACATCCTGGCCAAATATTTTACATGTGAAAAACAAGAACATACAATTTACATGCTTTTCATCTTCAACTATTATATCTCTGACATTGCTCATAGAGATTACTTAGACTTTCTCAAGAGCTATTAAAGTAAATATCAAGTTTGTTAATTGTACTTTTAATATTGTACAAGTCTGCACTCAAATTATTGTATACGAGGATTTATTGAATTGCTCATTTTACATCATAACCAAGGATTAAACATTAGAATACTGATCCTGCAGTCGATATACCAACATGAAAGTCAAATATCAATTTAGTTAGTGTTCCCTTGTGGTTACTAAGAGAGAGGCTTACGCAGTATCGTGAAGAATCTATAATATGACTTGCTCTTTATGATCACAGGACTTTTGTTTTCTGCTGTCAACCAGAGCAGGAGGATTAGGTATAAACTTGGCATCTGCTGACACTGTGGTTATTTTTGATTCTGACTGGAATCCACAGAATGATTTACAAGCACAAGCAAGAGCTCATAGAATTGGTCAGAAAAAGCAGGTAACTATTTTCCAGTTAATGGTCAAAGTACACTATTTTAACGTGCATGGTCAGCCATGCTGTGGGTCTATAGTAATTTTGAATACGATTTCTGAACTGCTGAAAGTTATACATGCGTACTTTTCATTCACATCATTCTCCAAATTCAAATGATAGTGATATGCTTTAAAGCTTTCTAAAGTATTAATATTTTGATTTGTTTGCATTTGTCATCCCTGAGATGGTTTAAAACCTTGCATCACATAAAATGAAGACATGGGCCATATGACCATTCAAGAGTTTTGGCTGCAGTTGAGTCGCCTCCAGAACTATCTGAGTGTCTGCAATATCTCTTTTGTACGTCCTTGTTAGCCTTCTCTTAAATGCTTCAACCACTCTCTGTGGTAGTAAGTTCCAAATCCCAAACATTCATTAGATCAGGGTTCCCAACTTTTTTTCGTCCCGTTTACCCCTGGCAACTTTAATAGCACATAACAATGTTATTTCACTTATTTATGAACAACTAATGATGAACAGATACTGGTATACCAGAACCAAACACAGTCAGTCCATGAGAAAAAATATGTACAAATCCAGAATCAACAAATGTACCCCCTGGGTAGGCAAGACTTACCCCCTAGTGGTAAATTTACCCCAGCTTGGGAACCCTTGCATTAGATAAAAGACTTATTTCAGTATTCCAAATGGAATGCCATACTATGTATCTGCTCATTTGAAACCTTTTATAAATTTATAAAGATCTCCGTTAGATTACATATTTCTAAAGCGATCTGGTAGTGTTCATTCTTTCCTGAAATACCCAGTCAAGAGGTGTCGGGGTTTATGGAGAGAAGGAAGGAGAATGGGGTTCGGAGAGAGAGAGATGGATCAGGCATGATTGAATGGCAGAGCAGACGTGATTTGCCGACTGGCCTAATTCTGCTCTTATCACTTAAAATACTAATATTATTCTTGTAAATCTTATCTACACTCGCTACAGTGCCATTCCATAACTTTACTTTCTAAACTATCCATCTAGAAATAAACACTGGCCCTTGATCTATCTTTTCATGGTTTTTCTAATCTGTGCCACAGTTTGTTTTGTACTAAACGATGCCTTTGTTCCACTACCTTACCCAGACTTAATTGTTCTGAGTAATAATTGACCTCCCCACCAAAATACACAGCTTTATTTGTGAATTGTAATCGCATTCAGTAATTTTATTAAAATCCACTGGTTCATTTTTGCAGTTCTTCTGATTATTGATGATCTTCCGTCCTCCGTGTTCCACCCCGCTCTAAAAAAAAATCAGGAATTGTTATTTTGTTTCCAGAATCAAAAGCAAATTGTGAAAAGCAGTGATCGTGTGGTACTGGTTAGTGAACAGCTAACCTTTGCTTCCACTTTCCTGAATTGATGTCTGATAGCAATCCATTCCCATACTATTTTTATTTTAGAAATCTATGTTGACTATTCATTCCAGATATTCTGGTCTCTAGTGGGATGCCTTTATTTTATGATGCCAGTGTTAAGCTGCCTGGCCTGCACTACCTGGACATGAATGTAACTTCCTTGACATGAATTTGACCACTTGAATGTAAAAATTGTTATCTCTTTAGCACTCCACCTTATTTTAATGAATTATTAAGTGTTATTTTACCTGACTATTTATTTTCTAAATTATTTTAAATTGTCTGAATGTAATTCATTTGGACTAAGTGTTGTATCCTCTTTTGAGCTTTAGTTTATTTAATCCCCCTCCTTATATTTTCATTGAAATTTTCGTGTTATTCATGTCATCATTTATATCAGGTCAACCATACTATTCCTCCGATAAATGCAGGAGCAAAGTAATTTAAAACTTCTGCCTCTAATCATTGTCTAGAATTCAGTTCGTCCCTTAATGTCACAATTCCCACCTTTGCTTCCTTTCATTTATTGATGTGTTAGTGCAACTTATTTATATTGCTTCCTCCTTGATTATTTAATATTATAGTTCTTCTTTGCCTCCTTAATATTTTTTTAATCCTTTAATGTTTTAAAAATTGATTCATTAATTCATTTGCAAGGAAATAATATTTGAGATTCATCTTTTAGGTGAATATTTATCGGCTAGTTACAAAGGGAACAGTAGAGGAAGAAATTATTGAAAGAGCTAAGAAGAAGATGGTGCTGGATCACCTCGTTATACAGCGAATGGATACTACGGGGAAAACTGTGCTGCACACTGGCTCCAATCCTACGAAGTACGTAACGATATCTTCCAGAAGCACGTAATTTATAATAGAAGAAGCTTAAAAAAAAATTAAAGTCTGTTAGAAGGTGCATCTCTTGTACTCATTGCCCTTATAGTGTTTATTACTGTCTCTCGAGTTCTAACAATACATAGAGAAAGGATGAGGATTCCTAATGGGTGGATTCTTAAAGAATTAAGTTTATTTTTGTCACATGTAACATGGTACAGTGAGAATATAAGAAGCTATCAAGCACATAACATCTGCTTCCTAATCCACATCTATTCTTTTTAGCTTCTTAGACTTGTAGAATGGAGTTCCACTCTAAGATTAGGTTTTCCAATTTTATATACAAATATTTCTTCAGAACCTATAGTATCCAAAAGTAAAATACCATAGACACTGGAAATCTTGAATTATTGACTTTTTTAATTTGGGGAAGTATAATGTGCCCATTCGGGGTTGGGGAGGGTAATTTTGTTTTTTGTTCCTCAACGTTGCATTAAATTTGTTGGAACAGTGAATAGACCAAAGACAGAGGTCCGAATGAGTGAGAATTAAATGAATAGGCAGCTGGATGATCAGGATCAAGGAAGCAGAGTGCATTGAGGTATTAGACGAGGCAGTCACCTATCTGCAGTTGGTCTCCTCAATGGGCCATCACATTGTGAGCAGTAAATGCAGTAAGCCATTCATCGATTTTTATAAAAGGGATTTATTTCTGGAAAACGTTTTGTTCAGCAAATATTTGTAAATTTGTTCCATGACAATTATCGTGAAAGATTGCTTTGGAAATCAAAGACATGTACCCCAAATAGTCTGTGGCGCCATGGTGAAAATTAGTAAATCGATTATTTATAGATTGAAGAATACTTGTGCAATAAAATGGAAGATGTACAAGTAAATTACTTCTCCTTGTTCACTTCCATCTCTATCAAAATCGTTCACTTGAAGCATTAACTCCATATCTCTTCACAAATGTTGCTAGACTTGCTGAGTATTTCCAATATTTACTGTTTTATTGAATGCCATATTGATGTTTGAAGTACTCTGCTAAATCGTTAATCTTCTGAAAAGTTTAGAAACCAGAAACAAAAGAAAATCCAAATCTTCATCCGCAGAAACATCTGTGGAGTATTGAGTCTGCTGTGCTTATTTAGCTGGTCAAAAACAACACATACATAGCCCGTTAGGAGAGGAAAGAGCAAAAAAAGATAGTCAACCATGTTAATTCAGGAACATGAGTATCCAATGTGAAAATATCAGAAGTAATTAAAAGTATATGTCAGGAGTCTAGGGAATTTAATATTTCTCTCTGACTAGTAAACTACTTCAGCTATCCAAATGCCATTAAAATAAGTAATGTGCAATGCTCAAGATTGAAAATTACAGTTATCTGTGTACTGTTCTGGTGTTTTCAGTTAATAGACCATGTGGATGTCATCTCGTTATACATGTCAGATGCTCCATATCTAATAAGGTGAAAGATTACAAAGTTCAAATAAACAAGCTTCTCTAATATCTTTCAGAATTTAATTGCCCCTCTCTTTTAAATGTAGTTCCTGCTCACTTTTTGGCTTCACTTTATATTTAAAAAAAAACTATCCAGCCTGTCAACCAGGCTGGACAGTCTTTTGAGCAGCGAAACCTGTATCAAAGGCTGATGCCTGTGAGTAAATTTGTATTTTGGAAGATGGATAGAAAAGGCAAGGTTGAGTGCTGATAGGTGTGAATCTATCAAGAAGCGTCTGATGAGGTTAGCTGACTTCCCCCTCTTGTGGTTCACTGTTGTCATAACTAAACCAGTGGATTTAATTTCTGATATGATCCTAAAGGAAGCATTAAGGGATGAACTGAATATTATACAACACTAACCAAGCAGCAGTAGTTTCAAATCATTGGTTGGCCACTAGACCATGGATTCCACATATTTTGGACGTATTTTGACAATAGGGTGTGCAGTGGAGCCAGTTTGGAGCCAAAATAAGTTATTACTGGAGACACTAAATAAATATGTTGAAGCACAGAATCTCTGTGTAAAAAAACCTCGTACATTTCTTTTCAACTATTCCCCTCTGATCTTAAATCTAAGCCCTCTAGTCTGGCATTTCTACGCTGGGTAAAAAGGTCCTGACTGTCCACTGTAACTATGCCTCTCATGATTTTATTTACTTCTATCAGGTATCCCATCAATCTATAGCTAATATCCTCTAATCAGGCAGTATTCTGGTAAACCTCCTCTGCAGCCTCTCCAAAAGCTCCACACACTTCCTGTAATGGGGCAACCAGAACTGCTCGCAATACTCCAAATGTGGTCGAACCAAAGTTTTATAAAGATGCACATGACCTTCTGACTCTTATACTCAATGTCCTGATTGATGAAGGCAAGTGTATCTTAACATCCTCTTTACCACTACTTGCGTTGCCATGATCAGCTAGCTGAGCTTGGACCCCAAGATCCAATGAACAACAATGCCACTGAGAGGCTTGCATTTAATTATTTACCTTCCCCTTCCATTTGACCTCCCAAAGTGCAATACCTCATATTTGTTCAGATTATATGCCATTTGCAATTTCTCTGCCCAAATACAGGCCCTTTGGCCCAATTTGCCCATACCGGCCAACATGTCAAGTTTATTCATCACATACACATACGACGTGCAGTGAAACGAAAAGTGGCAATGCTCGCGGTCATTGTGCAAAAAAACAAACAACCAAAAAAAACTACAAACAGAATGGAGCCGAATCACATATTTTACATATTACATATTGTGGGAGGAGGGAAAAAGGGACGCTGGTCCCACGTGTCTTTGAGTGGTCTATATCCCTCCAAACATGTCCTACCCATGTGCCTGTCGAACTATTTCTTAAATGTTGGGATAGTCCCTGCCTCAACTGCTGCCTCTGGCAGCTTGTTCCGTACACCCACCACCCTTTGTGTGAGAAAGCTGCCCCTCAGATTCTGATTAAATCTTTTCCCATTCACATTAAACCTATGGTCCTTGATTCACCCACTCTGGGCAAGAGACTCTGTGCCAAACCGCTTTTTGACCACCCTATCTACCTGCGACTCCACCTTCAAGGAACCATGCACTTGCACTTCTAGATCCCTCTGCTCCACAGAGCTCTACCATTCACTGTGTAGGTCCTGCCCATGTTAGACTTCCCAAAATGCAACAGCTCATTTCTCTGTATTAAATCCGTCAACCATTCCTCAGTCTGCCTGGCCAAGAATGGTTGAAATTCCTGCTGAAATTTTTCACAACCATCTTCACTATCTGCAAAACCACCCACTTTTGTATCATCTGCAAACTTGCTATTTCGCCGTGTATGTTTTCATCCAAATCATTGATATAGATGACAAACAGTAACAGGCCCAACACCAAATCCTGAGGCACACCACTAGTCACAGGCCTCCAGTCTGAGAAGCAACCTTCAAGATTACAAGATTTGTTTTATCTTTGTTACATGTACCAGTGATACAGTGAAATGTGTGGTCACCATAAACCTTCCACCATCATTCTCTGCTTCCTTCCAGGAAGCAATTTTCTATCCATTCTGCTGTCTCTCCTTGGATCCCATCCGATCTAACTTTCCAGGGCAGCCAACCATGAGGAACCTTGTCGAATGCTTTGCTGAAGTCCACATATACAATACCTACAGCTCTGCCCTCATCAGTCTTTTTGGTCACATCGTCAAAAATCTCAAAACAGATTTGTGAGACATGACTTCCCACGTACAAACCCATGTTCACTATTCCTAATCAGCCCATGTCTGTCTAAATGCCTGTATATCCTATCCCTCAGAATATGCTCTAGTAACTTTCCAACTGCAGATGTTAAACTCACTGGCCTATAGTTCCCAGAAAAAGTTTGTTTTAAAACAAAATGTAATGCACAAAATAAATTGTTTCCTTTAAGCTATTGTTTGAGAGTGGTAATTTAAATACAATTAAAATGGCAATGCAAATATGGGTTCATGAATTTTTTAGTGAGCAGACACCATCTTTGCAGATGGGCTTGTATTCATTGGAATTTAGAAGGATGAGAGGGGATCTTATAGAAACATATACAATTATTAAGGGATTGGACACACTAGATGCAGGAAACATGTTCCCGATGTTGGGGGAGTCCAGTACCAGGGTCCACAGTTTAAGAATAAGGGGTTAGGGTTAGAACTGAGATGAGAAAAAACGTTTTCACATAGAGTTGTGAATTTGTGGAATTCTCTGCCTCAGATGGCAGTGGAGGCCGATTCACTAGATGCATTCAAAAGAGAGTTAGTTGGAGCTCTTATGGCTAGCGGAATCGAGGGATATGGGGAGAAGGCAGGAACAGCATACTGATTGTGGATGATCAGCCATGATCACATTGAATGGCAGTGCTGGCTCGAAGGGCCGAATGGCCTACTCCTGCACCTATTGACTATGTATCTATGTATTGGTGGCAATAATCATGCCAGTAGCTGTGAAGCACTATGGTGCAAATATAATGTTGTAGATTATGTTCCAGCATTGGATTTTCAATCTTGTGTCTATGTATGGACTGTGAAATTTATTTTATTCCAGTTCAACTCCTTTTAATAAAGAAGAACTGGCTGCTATTTTGAAGTTTGGAGCCGAGGAGCTCTTCAAAGAACCAGAAGGAGAGGAACAAGAACCACAGGTAGATAAACTCTTCAAATATCCCTGTTTGGGGCTATAAATTGAAGGAGACTTTTGATACATAGCCAGATCATAAATAGCTACTCTTGGAGGTTGTCATTCTTGGTGGTCATTCTTTCCTTTCAGAATTTGACTTTTGGCCAGCAGAAGGATGCTATTACCAGTGCTAAAAAGAATATTTTTTTGTGCTTCACATACTATCTCAAGGATATTACATAAGTTCTCTGTAATCAGCAATGATGCTAGTTAGCAAATTTGCCTGCATTTGTTCTCTCTCAGAGTTTTCGCATTTCCTAGTCTATGCTCAATTTGTTTTTGAATGTTATTGGTTGGTTGGTTGATGACGGTTCTTAAGCAGGAAGACTGCAAACGAGAATTTGTTATCAACCCTGCTCTGCTACCCAAGATTTACTGGATTGTATAGCGGGATCAAGAAGCCCATTGTCACCAGAGAATATATTTGCTTGACCATCCTACCTGCCTTTTGTAGAGCAGTTTCCACTTCATGGATCAGGCGCTGTTCATTATTGCCATTGCCGCCAGGTGTGTCAGAAAAGCGGGGGTACACAAAAAGCTGGAGAAACTCAGCGGGTGCAGCAGCATCTAAGGAGCGAAGGAGATAGGCGACGTTTCGGGTCGAGACCCTTCGTCAGAAAAGCGTTCTCTTTTGAGAAGACCGTTTTCTGGGTGCAATAAATTTGGGTGCTGTTATATTCCGGACGGCAGAATGAATAACAACTTACACTCAGGTTGCCTGGATTACGAGAGAGAGTTTTATTACCCAACATTCCCTGCTTATATTGAACACCAACTCATTAACATATACATGAATATGTATGAATACATTACACTGCTCTTCTTTTTGTTAAGTATTAAATCTAAGTACTTATTTACAATTTTGTTGTTGTGATACTTGATTTAAACCAGTATATTTATTTCACATATCTACACATTTTCGTTTTACTTATGCAGTGAGTTCTTTAACTTACAAACCTAATCTGACTACTGGTTTACGGATCCTGCCTGATCGTCTAACAGTAACAGGTGTAACAGGTTTAAGTGTTGACTCAAATGTAGGCTTGTTTGGCTCTGTTTTAGGACCCTGACTTTGACCAGAGGAATCTTTTTCTTTGTCTGTATTAACTGAACTTTGTGTTTCAATCACAGTGGTCTCTTCCAACTCACTTTAAGATAAAAACTTGGATTAGAACTTCATGCTAAGTTTTTGGTTCATCTTTGGCTGGAATCATTTGATCAACATGAACACTTTTGATACTATCTCCAACTTCAACTAAGTATCTTTTTGTTCCACACACTTCCACTATTTTCCCAACATCCCATTTGTCTCGACTGGACTTGTTGGGAGGACTGAGAACATGAACTTGCTCATCTGGCTTGAAGTTCCTCTCCTTTTTGTTGGAGTCAAAATGGCGTTTTTGACTTAACTGTTTTTGCTCAACTCTCAAGGCCAAATTGTGTTGAACTAGACTTAGGCGCACTCTTAGCCTTCTCTTCATCAACAGTTCTGCAGGTGAGTAACCTGTTGTGTGGTTCTGTACTTCAGCAAGAAACTAACCAAACGATGTTTCATGCTGAGCTTTGAACTACCCTGCAAAACCCGTTTCTTGAGAGCATCTTTGACAACTCTAACAGACCTTTCCGCTGCCCTGTTGAAGGCTGGATGGTATGAATGAGGAAGGGTTAGTTAGCAGCCTTGTTGTACGTGGCCCCTTGGGCAAGAGTGACCATAATATGGTTGAGTTCTTCATTAGGATGGAGAGTGACATTGTTAATTCAGAAACACGGGTCCTGAACTTAAATAAAGGTAACTTTGAGGGTATGAGACGTGAATTGGCCAAGATCGACTGGCAATTGATTCTTGAAGGGTTGACGGTGGATATGCAATGGAAGGCATTTAAAGACTGCATGGATGAACTACAACAATTGTTCATCCCAGTATGGCAAAAGAATAAATCAGGGAAGGTGGCGCATCCGTGGATAACGAGGGAAATCAGGGATAGTATCAAAGAAAAAGATGAAGCGGACAAATTAGCCAGAAAAAGCAGCCTACCAGGGGACTGGGAGAAATTCAGAGACCAACAGAGGAGGACAAAGGGCTTAATTAGGAAAGGGAAAATGGAGTATGAAAGAAAACTGGCAGGAAACATAAAAACTGACTACAAAAGTTTTTATCGACATGTGAAGCGCAAAAGATTAGTTAAAACAAATGTAGGCCCCTTGCAGTCAGAAACGGGTGAATTGATCATGGGGAACAAGGACATGGCAGACCAATTGAATAACTACTTTGGTTCTGTCTTCACTAAGGAAGACATAAATAATTTGCCGGAAATAGCAGGGGATCACGGGTCAAATGAGATGGAGGAAATGAGTGAAATCCAGGTTAGCCGGAAAGTGGTGTTGGGTAAATTGAATGGATTAAAGGCCGATAAATCCCCAGGGCCAGATAGGCTGCATCCCAGGGTACTTAAGGAAGTAGCCCCAGAAATAGCAGATGCCTTAGTGATAATTTTTCAAAACTCTTTAGATTTCTGGAGTAGTTCCTGAGGATTGGAGGGTAGCTAACATAACCCCACTTTTTAAAAAGGGAGGGAGAGAGAAAACGGGGAATTACAGACCAGTTAGTCTAACATCGGCAGTGGGGAAACTGCTAGAGTCAATTATTAAAGATGGGATAGCAGCGCATTTGGAAAGTGGTGAAATCATTGGACAAAGTCAGCATGGATTTACGAAGGGTAAATCATGTCTGACGAATCTTATTGAATTTTTTGAGGATGTAACTAGTAGAGTGGATAAGGGAGAAGCAGTGGATGTGTTGTATCTGGACTTTCAGAAGGCTTTCGACAAGGTCCCACACAAGAGATTGGTATACAAACTTAAAGCACACGGTATTGGTGGTTCAGTATTGATGTGGATAGAGAACTGGCTGGCAGACAGGAAGCAAAGAGTAGGATTGAACGGGTCCTTTTCAGGATGGCAGACAGTGACTAGTGGGGTACCGCAAGGCTCAGTGCTGGGACCCCAGCTATTTACAATATACATTAATGATTTGGACGAGGGAATTAAATGCAACATCTCAAAGTTTGCGGATGACACGAAGCTGGGGGCAGTGTTAGCTGTGAGGAGAATGCTAGGAGGCTGCAGGATGACTTGGATAGACTGGGTGAGTGGGAAAATGCATGGCAGATGCAGTATAATGTGGATAAATGTGAGGTTATCCACTTTGGTGGCAAAAACAGAAAGGTAGACTATTATTTGAATGGTGACCGATTAGGAAAAGGGGAGATGCAGCGAGACCTGGGTGTCATGGTACACCAGTCATTGAAAGTAGGCATGCAGGTGCAGCAGGCTGTGAAGAAAGCGAATGGTATGTTGACATTCATAGCAAAAGGATTTGAGTACAAGAGCAGGGAGGTTCTACTGCAGTTGTACAGGGTCTTGGTGAGGCCACACTTGGAATATATTGCGTACAGTTTTGGTCTCCTAATCTGAGGAAATACATTCTTGCCATAGAGGGAGTACAGAGAAGGTTCACCAGACTGATTCCTGGGATGGCACGACTTCCATATGAAGAAAGACTGGATAGTCTCGGCTTGTACTCGCTGGAATTTAGAAGATTGAGGGGTGATCTCATAGAGACTTACAAATTTCTTAAGGGGTTGGACAGGCTAGATGCAGGAAGATTGTTCCCGATGTTGGGGAAGTCCAGGACAAGGGGTCACAGTTTAAGGATAAGGGGGAAGTCTTTTAGGACCGAGATGAGAATATCGTTTTTCACACAGAGAGTGGTGAATCTGTGGAATTCTCTGCCACAGAAGGTAGTTGAGGCCAGTTCGTTGGCCATATTTAAGAGGGAGTTGGATGTGGCCCTTGTGGCTGAAGGGATCAGGGGGTATGGAGAGAAGGCAGGTACAGGATACTGAGTTGGATGATCAGCCATGATCATATTGAATGGCGGTGCAGGCTCGAAGGGCCGAATCTCCTGCTCCTAATTTCTATGTTTCTATGTTTCCTCACGTCCATTTCACATCTTTTTATAGCAGATGATGTAGTGGCTTTAGCACAGTTGCTAAATCTGGAAGGAATCGTGCAGAGAACTGCACCATCCCAAGGAGTGATCGTAGCTCTGACACATTGTTGGGTTTTGGAGCATTTACTATTGTTTCAACCTTCGCCTTCACAGGGCGAAGTCCGTTGGCATCTACTTTGAGTCCAAGGTAGACCACCTCTGACTGCATAAAAGCACATTTACCTTGTCTCAGTTTGACATTGTGGCAGTTCATTAGTGTGAGAACTTGCTCGAGGATTTCCAGATGTTCTACCATGCCCTCTGAATATCAGTAGGTCATCCTGGTTGCACACACAGTACGGAATGTCTTGTAACATTTTGTCCATGAGACTGAAATGTTTTTGTGGAGGATTTCACACCATAGGGCAGCTTTGTATATGAATCAACACCCTTATGTGTGTTGGTAGTCAAGTGTCGCTGACTTTCCTTGTCGACATTGAGTTGGGCGTAAGCGTGAGACAAATCCAGTTTAGTGAAGACTCTTGCTTCGCTATGTTCTGCGTAGAGATGTTGCGAGGTTGGTAACGGATATTGTTCATAGTCAGTGGCTTGGTTGATTGTGACTTTGTAGTCACCACATAGTCGAACAGTTTCGTCGGCCTTGGGTACGGCCACAATTGGCGTTGCCCACTTACTCTGGTCTGTCTTCACGAATACTCCATTCCACTAGCCTGTCGAGTCTACCTCCACTTGTTGCTTTAGTGCATATGGTACAGGTCTTGGTCGACGATACACAGGTCTCACATCTTGCTGAAGTCGAATGTGTGTAGAGTACCCTGTTATTCCCGAGTAACTGTTAGCAAAAATGTTTGCATGTTTGCTTATGACGTTTTCAAGACGTGATTTGGACAAATAGACGCTGAAAATGTTCTTCCAGTCTAACTCGATTCTACTCAGCCAATCCTTTCCAAGGAGGGTTGGTTTATTTCTGTAGCTGGCCACTCTGATGGGCAGTGTTACTGACTGACCATTATGCTGAACTTTACAGTTCATTTGTCCACATGTCTCAAACTTCGTCTGAGTAGGTTCTCAGCTTGACATTACTCTCAAACAATGGTATCTGTGGGAACTTTGTTTCGTACAGGTCTTTGCTCATGACCGAACAATCTGCTGCCGTGTCAATACACATATCGATTAACTGTTCATTTATCAATAGTTTAGTTTGAAAGTCCTTGCCTTGGCTGGTTGTAGGCTCATCGATGTTGGATGCATAAATGGTGTACAACCCAAGTTCATTTCCATCTGGGTTCATCTCCAAGTTGTGAACTCCTTTCTGGTGTTGTCGCTTGTTTCCCGCAGATTGTTGGTTTCCTGTTTTAAGCTTGCCCCAACATGCTGCCCCAACATGCTGAGGCGATATGGCCTTTCTTCTGGCAGTTATTGCACTTGGCCATTTTGAACTGACAAAATTGGGATGAATGATTACCATTGTAACGATAACAACTGGCTGAACTCTGCTCCCCGCCATACTTTGGGTTTGGTTTAGCGCCTCTTGGTTTGGCCATAGGCACTGCCTTGTGACTGGAAATGGCCACTGCAGTCCGTGGTGGACGAAACTCGCGAGCATTCTTTGATGCCATCTTCATTGTGGTAGCAATCTTGCATGCTTTCTCGAATGTAAGATCTGGAGTGTTCATGAGTTTGGAATGAATTAGTTCATCCACTGGAAAGACAAACAAATCTGTCGTGTAGTGCGCGTCCGAGAAAGGTTCCAAAGTTACAGTGCACAGTTAAGTTTTTCAAGACAACAATGTACTCATTGATTGTCTCATTCTGCTTCTGGTTTCAAATGTATAGCTTTCTGCAATTTCCAGAGGCTTTGGGTTGAAGTGCTCCTCCAACTTCTTCATAATGTAATTGAATGGCACGTCTTTTGCCTTTATGGGTGCAAGGAGATTCACGAGTGTGCCGTACACTTCAGGACTGATCTCCGTGAGCAGAATCGCTTTCATGCGTTCGCTAACGGCCGTATTTGTTTCAGTCACTATCTCTCCTTCATCACTAATCTCCATTTAGTTTTTTGCCGTGAACAACATGTTCGCTCTCTCCATATAGGGGTTGAACGGCTCGCTACTCTTGTCAAAAGTGCCAAGGTTTCCGATGTAGCCCATGAACGCTGCCATTGCGTCGTTCTCTCTCTTTTTTAAGTCTGGTCAAAAACCCCGGTTTCCTGTCTGTTCTGGTGTAACAATTCATCTAAAACTTAGCTGTACAAAGGCTATTCTGCTTGAAGAACTCGACAAAAAAAATCTTATACAATCCCAAGGGCAGCATCTTGCCACATAGACACAACATAGAGATAGCCTGACAAACTCGATGATTTGTCCAGCTGCTGTTTTAAACTACAGCTCCTGCACTGTATTTAAAGGATGAGTTCACAAACTCTATTCCACCCTCATCGGCAATTTTGTTATATTCTGGACGGCAGAATCATGATCATGAGAGAGAGTTTTATTACCCAACATTCCCTGCTTATATTGAACATCAACTCATTAACATATACATGAATATGTATGAATACATTACAGGTGCCAAAGTGGAGTCAGTAAATGCTAAAAGTAAAAGCAAAATAGAAGAAAATCTAGCTCAAGTTTCAGATTGCCGAAGTAAAGTTAAACAGAAGCAGGTGGAGTTTATTTTACTTTAAATTTCCCTGGATCCAGGCTTGTTTCTCTAGTAATTCAGTCGTTTTAATCTTCCGCAACATTTTTGTTTCCTATGATTTGCTGTAAGGATGTTGAATGAAAGCTTAGCTGAAGTGTTCAAAAGTAGGTAACAATATATTAATGATATTTAATATGCAGAAGGAACAGATTGCAAAATCTAATTGTAAATGTATGTCCATTTTATTTGCAGGAAATGGATATTGACGAAATTCTTTGCCGTGCTGAAACGCATGAGAATGAAGCTGGGCCTACTACTGTGGGAGAGGAGTTGCTATCTCAGTTCAAGGTATAGAGGAGCTTCTGTTTATTATATTCAGTTGCATTTGCTGACTTTTTTTTGATGCATTTAATGCCTGTGGGACTGAGTGTTATTTATCAAATTAGATCACCCAGCTAAACAGTAAGAGAAGAATGATTGCAGAATTTCATAAATTTATATTTCTTGAAAACAGAAAGCCACGGGTAATTTATTTAAAGCAAATGCTGCAAATATTGAATATCTAAATTAACAAAATCATGGCAATAGCAGGTCAATTAGCACCTCTGGCGAGAGTAACAGTTAATGTCATCTCGCAATCAGGGACAAGAGACAGAAATTTATGGAGAAACAAGTTTGCCTAGATGTCAATAGAATGAGTTGGTTTTGTAGTGAAGAGAAAGGAAAATGCGTCCGCTAATAATCCTCCTGTGCTATACAATGAACAGAATGAACATTAGATTTGCGGCTTTATTTTTAATTTTACGTGCTCTTGTACAAAGTTTTATGGAAATTCCTTTTCTTATCATAGGTGGCAAACTTTTCAACTATGGACGATGATCTTGAGCCTCAGCGCAATATCAGGGACTGGGATGACATAATTCCAGAAGTACAACGGAGAAGGATGGAGGAAGAAGAAAGGCAGAAAGAACTTGAGGAGATTTACTTGCTTCCTCGAATGCGCAATTGTGCCAAACAGGTATTTTTCTTCATGTACATTTTTATTCATACAAGAAATAAAGGTTTCGTGGCAAACTATTCCCATAAAGTTGACTATTTGGGTTTGCAAATGGGCGGCTAAACAATTTGCTGCTACCCTGTTTATTACACAGTGTGAAAGACTGAATATTATCATATGCAAGTGTAGTATAGTCTAAAATTACAAATTTGCATTTGGTATTGCCATGCAAATATCGACAGGATTTGCACCTTATTGGAGTGAATTGGATATATGATTTAACCAATAACTCATTTTCGCATATTCACAGCCAAAAGTGCCAATAATTGCCTTATTGATACCTAACAAGCGCAATCTCACATAAAATCATATGATATAGAACAGAAGGACAAGAGATTACAGCTGCTGGAATGTCGAGCAAAAAACAAACTGCAAAGATGGGTGCAAAGCCATTAATTCCATCATCCAAATAATACACAATGTGAAAAGTAGCAGACCCAACATTGACCCCCCTGTGGAACACCATTAGTCACTGGCAGCCAATCAAAAACGAACCCTTTATTCCCATTCTTTGCCTTTTTCCATTTACCTTAAGCTCCCTAATCAAATCCGGTTCAATACATAAACACCAAATCCAGAATTGCATTTTCCCGTCTAGGCTCGACCACAAGCTGCTCGAAGAAGCCATCTCGTAGGCATTCTTCAATCTAGTAAACAGTCTGTGTCCTTCAATCTTCGATTATTCTTCCTGGAAGTGACATAGCGTATTAAATTGAATCTGTGGCGTGCTTGGGGGTACACAAAAGGCTGGAGAAACTCAGCGGGTGCAGCAGCTTCTAAGGAGCGAAAGGAGATAGGCGGCGTTTCGGGTCGAGACCCTTCTTCAGACTGGTCAGGGATCAGGGAAACGAGAGATATAGACGGTGATGTGGAGAGATAAAGAACAATGAATGACAGATATCTCTCCACTTATCTCTCCACAATCATCGATACTTTTTGCATATCTTTCATTCATTGTTCTTGACCCGAAACGTCGCCTATCTCCTTCGCTCCTTAGATGCTGCTGCACCCGCTGAGTTTCTCCAGCCTTTTGTGTACCCTCGATTCTCCAGCATCTGCAGTTCCTTCTTTAACACTCTGTAGCGTGCTTGCCTGTTTTACCAGTCTGTTTCCTTCTCACTATTAATGACGATTCTGTTGTCCCTATCTGCAGACTTCAAAATTATGCCCTGTATACTACCAGGTTGCTACTACCATGTTGTGTGTAGCAAAAACGGGAGAGGTCTCAACAATTACTGCTGGCTGACATCCTTGCACACTTTTCAATGAAGTGGAAAAAAACAAGTTTCTTCTTCTGCAGCTTTCCTTGATCAGTAGTTTACGAATGCCACACTCCCTATTCATGCAGCCTTTAATTTTGCTATCAAGTTTAAAATGTGGTACTTCAGCAAAGATTTTAAAAGTCCAGATCCACAGCTTTAACCATGCAACCTTTTTCAACTCTCTCTGTTCTCTAATCGAGAAACATAAATCAAATTATTTTAATCATCTCTGCACCCTATCAAACCACACCATCCCCACCACAGAATCGACTCCACTTGCACTTGTTTATTGGAAAAGTAGTCAACCTAATCAAGGACCACTAACATGCTGGTCATTCTGTCTTCCCTCCTCCCCCATGAGCAGAAGTTATAAAAGCTTGAAGGCATCTGCCACCAAGTTCAGAAACATCATTTTCCATGGTGTTATCAGATTCTTGAGTGGACCTCATAAGCCAAGGAACTTCCTATCTATATTATTGCGATCCTTGCACTTTTCTCTACAGCTGTAACACTCTGGGTGCTCTATGATCCGTGTGTAGAAATTGGTAAGAATCATTGTAGACATTGCCAAATTTCCTTAGTCTTCTGAGGAACTAGAGGTGTCTGTGTGCTTTCTTGGGGACGGCATTGATGATGTTGGACCAGGACAAATTGTTGGTATGATTTCAGAATTAAAGGACGTTCTTTGAGGAAGTCGATGAGAAATTTATTTAGTCAGAGGGTGGTGAATCTGTGGAATTCTTTGCCACAGAAGGCTGTAGATGGCAAGTCAGTGGATATTTTTCAGGCAGAGATAGATAGATTATTGATTAGTACATGTGTCGGAGGTTATGGGGAAAGGGCAGGCGAATGGGGTTATGAGGGAACGATAGATCAGCCATGATTGAATGGCGGAGTAGACTTGATGGGCCGAATGGCCTAATTCTGCTCCTATTCCTTATGACCTTATTTGTAATTGGTTTAGCTGAGATTGGGGGATTGTTGTCTTGGCACCATGTTACTAAGCTCCCTCTCTCCTGTCTACACTTCGTCTCATCGCTGTTCGAGTTCTGGCCCACTACCGTGGTCTCATCTGCAAACTTGTGAATGGTCTTGGAGTAGAATTTAGCTGCACAGACCCAAGGGTAAAGGGGCTCTGAACACAGCTTTGCGGAGCACAGTTATTGAAAGTTACCATGGCAGATCTTTTGTCACCTATCCTTGCTGATTACTGCCTGTGGGTCAGGGAGTTGAGGTTCATGTTTGCCGATTGTATTTTAATCCACTAGATGGCAACATCTCCCAAGTATTATGGCATATAAACGGAAACTGATCAGGGTGATGAGCAAAATAAATTTGAATAATCTGAGATGGTATCTAACTAAAATGAGTATTCATACCAAATTTTTGCAGGAGTGTCTTTTCTGAATGCAGTAAATTCTCCAAAATGAAACTTCATATTTAATGCACACTCCAGGCATGTATTGCAGGAGTTGCTGATGCATTACAACCTTAGTTATTTTCATCATTTATTCATACTGTCTTAAACATAGAGCCAAATGATACTTCAAAGTTTTTCTGTGGCTTATTTATGAACTGGAAAAGCAGCTACTTTTATGCATATTTCCAGTTCTATAAATTTATAGGGTCACTGAAAATAACTTTATTCAATAAAGTTGCATGTGACATTTAATTTTATTCGTGCTCTTTTTACTTCAGATAAGTTTCAATGGAAGTGAAGGGAGGCGAAGAAGGAGGCGATCCTCAGAGTCCGACAGCGATTCAGTTTCTGATGGGAAACGTCCCAAAAAGCGGGGGAGACCTCGGACAATTCCTCGTGAAAATATTAAGGGATTTAGTGATGCTGAGATTCGAAGGTAAGCTTTTAAATATAGATCAGTTTGATGACCACAATAAAACTGCCTTTTCTTTCTCATCCAATGTCACAATGATTACTTTTATGTACTAATCTCCAAAGATCCTATCATAAAATATTAATAGTTTGGAGGCTTGCTCATGTATAAATCTATTTAATGCATGAAAAATGATTTTCCTTGTGTGCCCAGAATCTAATTTTGTTAAAGGGCATAGGATCTAACGCATGAAAGGCAAAAGAACATTTCAGTTTGTGAAATTTCCTGGGCCAACAACAATTCCTAAAGATGTCTGCTTTTAAAAATAATTAAGAATAAAAGGCAAAATGTTCCTTCAAGAGACAATGCATATGAAATACGACCAGCGATCCCCACACATTAACACTATCCTACACGCACTAGGTACAATTTACACTTTAAACAAGCCAATTAACCTACAAACCTCTACGTCTTTGGAGTGTGGGAAAAAAACGAAGATCTCGGAGAAAACCCGCGCGGTCACGGGGAGAACGTATAAATTCCGTACAGACAGCGCCCGCAGTCAGGATCGAACCTGGTTCTCCGGTGCTGTAAGGCAGCATCTCTACCACTGTGCCACCGTGCCGCCTAAACAGCCAATAAACACGCTAAGCAGTAAAGGGTGCATAATACAGACTTGCTAGTTTACAGCCGCAGAGATAATGATCAATCGACCTCGGGTGCTCCCTGCAGCAGCATGGGTTGCCTCCCGCATTGTGGAGACGTGCAGCTTTTTGGCTTTGTTTGGCTTCTTTGAGTCACCGGTGGAGTTTCTGCCTTGCTGTGTCGGGGGCCTGCGTTTAATCCTGGCCTCGGGTGCTCCCTTCTCTGGGTGAACTGCAGAGATGCTACAAGTGTCCCGGATTTGCCGTATTTTATCCCGGCGAAATAAACTTTTTACGGTGTTCCGGCAGCCAAACATGCTGTTACGGAACACCGCCGCGCCGGTGTTCCTCCCGTGGTGAACGCCGGCGCCATGTGTCCCTGGTTTGCCGGCCCGCGCGATCAGCGGCACTTTGCCGGGCCCCAGTGGCCGCGCGTGCGCAGTGGGGGAGGGTTGCCGGGCCCCAGTGGCCGCGCGTGCGCAGTGGGGGAGGGTGGTTGCCGGGCCTGGCGCCATTTCGAGCCACGCCCGGCCCAGAGCCCGGGCGGCGCCGGGCCGCGCGCGCAGCGGCACTTGCCGGCAGCCGGCCGCTCGCGGCAGTGGCCCCATCCGGGCCTCCCCCCCACCCCCACCCAGTGCGCAGGCGCAGACCCGTGGCCGGCAACCTTGCCAAGTGCGCATGTGCCGCACCCGCCCGCCGGCAGCCCGCTGATCTGCACCAGTGCGCAGGCGCATAGCCGCCAGCAACAACCCCAAGTGAGTATGTTACGGAGAGAAATGCATTTAACCCCATTTGTTACGGACAAATGGGTTAAATGTTACTGTGAACTAAATTTAGGGTTGGCATCTCTGGAACTGGTTCTATCCTACACATTGTTGTGTAGAGTGGAGTTGATATGCCGAAGCACCGGGGGAGGCGGGGTGCAGGTCGGGCCCGGATCTGTGTGACTGTAAGGTGAAGCACTGGTGTCGATTCGCGGAGGCCAGTTCTGCTGCAGGCCTGTACTTTTTTGTAGGGATGGGGGCTACACCGCGGCGCCTGGGAGAAACCCACGCTCTCACAATGTATTTGTCTATCCAATGTGTCTAAAACCATTACAGTAGTTATGCGGGAGGAAAGATAGAACCACCGTGGTAGTTCTATCCTACGCACTGAATTGTCCCTAGTGTGTAGAATTGTGTATGGGTGACGATAGACAATAGTTGCAGAAGTAGGCCATTCGGCCCTTCGAGCCAGCACCACCATTCAATATGATCATGGCTGATCATCCACAATCAGTACCCCGTTCCTGCCTTCTCCCCATATCCCCTATTTTTAAGAGCCCTATCTAGGTCTCTCTTGAAAGCATCCAGAGAACCTGCCTCCACCGCCCTCTGAGGGTGCTCGCTAGGCAGCACGGATTTGGTGTTTCCACGCTGCATCTCTAAAATAAACTAAGCTAAAGTGGTTCAAAAACACCATTCGCTCCCTCCACCTTGTGGTCATTCTGTGTAACAACAAATTCTTTATATGATAGATTTGGTCTGCTAAAACCAAAATCCGTTAGAAAGAAGTCCATTTAAACGGGGGTTTACTACGTTGCAATATATATTAAGATAACATTCTGGTCATTAACCCACACATGATTTATTGAGTGACACAATAAGAAATCTTCGAGTAAAAGTTGAAAAATTACTGATGCAAAACACCTGCAAATAGTAACTGGAATGTTGTGTAAGCACATTTGAATTTAATTTTAATACCTTGAAGTACCACATGAATCACAATTCAAGATTTGTACTCATTTGGGTTTCTTGTAAAGGGTCGATGATGAACCATTGGTTCACATTCCAAGCAATTGTTAGTTTAGTAAAGCTATTTTATTTTTTCTAGGTTTATCAAGAGTTACAAGAAGTTTGGCGGCCCTCTGGATAGGTATGGAACCTAATGTGCAATTTAATGTAGAAAATAACCAGTAAAACCAGGTTTTACATTTCAAGTTCATTGCATAGTACTTGTGCTCATATAATATTTGCAAAATATAGTTAAAACTGCTCATTTTAACATGTTGGATCTTGTACTTTAGGCTAGAAGCAATTGCTCGTGATGCTGAACTGGTTGATAAATCAGAAGTAGACCTCAGGCGATTGGGGGAGATGGTGCATAACGGCTGCATTAAAGCTCTGCGGGAGTCCACTGGGCAGGAGAAGACAGGTATACAAAAATCCCGATTTAAGTGGATAGGATGGTGGACCAATATGGTAAATGAGAACACGCTATATGTATTTGAAATGGCTCTGATTGAAAAGATTGTGAATTTAAGATTCACGGCAGAGACACAAGTTCAAAAGTTCAGTTAGCACTTTGCTACGATTGTGGGGGGGCGCTGTCTGCTTTATAGAGATTGTTAAATCAAACCTTCATTTGCCCATCTGGTGATGAAATTGTCGCTGTTATGTGTCTGGTGTCCTGGTAAATTTTTATCATTAAATTCTTGACTAATGTTGGGGAAATAGTTTACCTGTTTTTGTCACACTGCTGTTAGCGGTATCTTAGAATGAGCAAAATGGCAGTGACTACATTTCATAGATGGCACATTGTATTTTTCTCAAGATTCCAGCACCTGCAGTTTCTTGCATCTCCATCATGCAACCCTGTGATGCAATCCAATAGTATGCTTTCTATGGTGCATGTGTAGAAATTGGTACGAATCGTTGGCAACGTGTTTAACCTGTTTCGCCTCCTGAGGAAGTAGAGGTGTGGGTGTGCGTTTTTTTGGCTGTGGTTTAAATATGATTGGTCCAGGACAAATTGTTGGTGAAATTTACACATGGGACCTTGAAACTCTTGACATTTTCCACTTTGGCACCATTAATGCTGATTGGGGTATGTGTTCCACCACGCTTCCTGAAGTCAGTAACTAGCTCCTCTGTCTTGTTGAGGTTTGAGGGAGAGGTTGTTGTCTTGACACCATGTTACTAAGCTCTCACTCTTCTTCCTGCACTCCATCTTACCACAAACTTGTAAACTGAGTTTGAGCAGAATGTGGGCATGCAGTCTTGAGTGTAGAGTATAGTAAGGGGTCAAGTACGCACCCTTGTGGAGTATCGTTGTTGAGAATTATTGTGAGTTGGGAATTATTGTAATATCATGGGTTTTATGAAAGATATTTTAAAATACGTCCCTTTGTGAACCACTGTTGAGGAAAGTCCATTATTGGATAAAATGCCAATTATTGCCCACCCCTAATACTTTCTCTGCAAGATGTTCATATGATAAATACACACTCTGTATTGACACTTTTGCCTTTTTTTTAAAAAAACATTGATTTCACTTGATTTAATGCAGATTCTGGTTTTGAATTTTCGTCAAAATTTTAATTTTCACTTTTTTCATTTATACGTACCTTTTCCAGTAAAATCCAATGCATTTCTAACATTTTATTTTTTTGTCAATATTTCAAATGGAAAAGTCAATTTTCCAGTAGCCGGGAGAGTTATGGGATTGAGCCTTTTAGGCATGTACATCAGTCATTTAGCTATTTGTTAGGAAAGATAGCAAATCGCCCGGCGCGGCTTTAATGGCTGCGGGACATTCCAGCGCCCGCCGGGGGCTCCAACTTTGTGACTTTGGGCCTGGAGCGGGGCCGTACATCACCCTGCGCGGCCTCAATGGACATGGGACTTAACACCGCCCACCTGGGGCTTCGACATCGGGAGAGATATGGTGCGGGGGAGAGAGAAGAACTTTGCCTTCCATCACAGTGAGGAGGGATCCACTGTGATGGATGTTTGTGTGAATTTAATTGTTTGCGTGTTTTTTTATGAATTGTTCTGTTTGTTTGTTTGTATGGCTTGTAGAACCGGAGTTTCGTTCGAGCCTCTCTGAGGTTCGAATGACAAGTAATAAAATCAAATCAAATCAAATCAAGACCACTTGCGTCATAAAATGCCATGCTTCACTACCACCTACTGAAAGGCAACTTGATATGAGCATTAAGCATGCATGCCCATATCCCAAATGTATTCATGAAATAACAGGGATTTCTTTCTCCTTTCTACTTTTTTGTGTTCTCCTCCCCATCTGACAAAAAATGCAACAAATACTTAGTATGTTTGTACTGTCGGAAAAAACAAATACTCAAATTTTGGAAACATAAATCTGCCCCTACCCTTAAAATGTGGATTACAAACATGTCTGAGACGCAACATCTTGAAAAACCAGAGCATTTTTCAAAGACATGGACATCATTCATTGATTTATTACAAGGATAGTATGGTGCAACACAATGTTGGAGTTAAATCTAATAGGGGTTGGGTGATGGGTGGGGAGGTATACGAGGCTGGTATATCATCACCTTTTTTTTCTTTCTGTTTTTGTCTTTTTATTTCTCTACATCTTTCTTATTTCTTTTACTTACTCACTCTTTGGCTACACCAATTTGGTAGTCAAGGGGTTCTATCCTTGCACATCCACTTTTTCTCTCTCTTGCTTTTCTCTCTTTTCTCTTAACTTTAGCTAAAAAGTAAAATTGAAGCTGTACAATAATAACTGTATTATGTCATATGCCGCTGGTTATATTTTTGTAAACTGCTTCTAATAAATAAAAATTTTAAAAATATATATGTTTACTGCTATCGTTGCCTTAATAGCATCTGAACTTTTGCTTTTGGAACAGCTGCCAGACGCGGTAAAGTGAAAGGACCTACCTTCCGCATCTCAGGTGTTCAGGTGAATGCTAAACTCGTTATTGCGCATGAAGAGGAGCTGGCACCTTTGCACAAATCCATTCCACTGGATCCAGAGGATAGGAAGAAGTAAGTTTTGAATAAATTAATTTTATTCTCTCCATTTATAGATGTTTCACTTTCCCAGGCAGCTTCCGAATGCCTCGGATTCAGATCCTTTAAAAAAAAACCCTGAGTAATGTTAACATGTTAATGCTCATTTGGGGATGTTATAGAGGTGTACAAAATCATGCGAGGGATAGATCGGGTAGATGCACAGAGTCGCTTGCCCAGAGTAGAGGAATCGAGGACCAGAGGACATAGGTTCAAGGTTCTCTGGATACTTTCAAGAGAGAGATAGATAGGGCTCTTAAAGATAGCAGAATCATTTGCCCTAATGGACAAACAAGAAGTTTTCGTTAGAATGTGGTCTTCTTTCATTGATTACTTAAAAGGGTAAATCGGTTCGGCAGGGAACCCTAACTGAAACTTGGACTCAGGATTAGATGAAAAGTTATATTCTATATTTCTTGATCTTATCTCCAATGATGTATTAATGGTAAATTATTCCATTCTTATATGATTTCTTTTTGATTTATATTTTATTTTTCTCTCTTTTTCTCTCTTTTTATTTAAAAAAATTATTAGAGACAAAATGATTCATTTGATAATATTAATAATGTATGATTGTTGTACACGCAATGTTGCTATCATAATATGTGTTTGCTAATTCACTGCTTACCTACTCTAATAAAATATATATTTTAAAATAAATAAATAAAGATAGCGGAGTCGGGATATGGGGAGAAGGCAGGAACGAGGTACTGATTGGGGATGATCAGCCATGATCACATTGAATGGTACTGGCTCGAAGGGCCGAATGGCCTACTCCTGCACCTATTGTCTATTGTGGAGCGGAAAAAAATTAATAAAAATCCGAGGGGTAACTTTTTCCACACAAAGAGTGGTGGGTGTATGAAACATGCTGCCAGAGGAGGTAGTTGAGGCAGGGACTATCCCAACATTTAAGAAACAGTTCGACAGGTACATGGATAGGACAGGTTTGGAGGGATATGGACCATACCAGGGCAGGTGGGACTAGTGTAGCTGGGACATTGTTGCCCGGTGTGAGCAAGTTGGACCGAAGGGCCTGCTTCCACACTGTATCACTATGACTATATGGTCCTCCTTATTCACCGCGATAATGGGGCTCTCATAATTTTTGTACATCTTAATTAAATCTACCTTCAATCTCCATGGTTGCTACGTTAGCTGCTTAATCTCCTAATATTCACCAGCCCTGACGACAACTTCAGATCTCATTTGCCCTTGTATTTTGGTCATCGAGTCAATAAAAGAAAATATTCCTTGCACCTTCTTGTCCAGCTTATTTTCCTATCTCTTCAGTCTCATGGATCTTAGAACATGCAATACAAGATCCCTCTGTTGCCAAGCTATTTGGTATGGTAGCACCTAACATGCATCAAATTGGAGATAGACACAAATTGCTGGAGTAACTCAGCGGGACAGGCAGCATCTATGGAGAGGAATGGGTGACATTTTAAGTCAAGACCCTTCACCATGTTTGCCTTCCTAAAATGCACCGACTCCATTTATTTCTATGTATTGAATACCATGTACCATTCTTCTGCTCCTGAATTATTTCTCTGCAGCTGAAAACTTTCTTCCTCACTGTTAATGACACCAATAATTCAGGAATCTTCTGTAAATGTTTATAATAGCCTGTGTTTATTGCCAAATCATTGTTACATATCATAAAAGCAAGGGACCAAACACAGGGCTCTGTAGAGTAACACAGCTTTCTAGTCACTAATTCCTCCCGACCACTAACATTGTACCATATTTGGCTCCAAACTATATTTTCCCTTGAATAGCAAGGGCTTAAAGTGTAAGATGTATCTCAAATTGAGAGACCACTAGGACTGCACAATTTCAAAAACCACCAAAATATTTGTTGGTAAGCCTCTTCAGGGTAGCCTTATCTGTCAGGTGAGAAAGATGTGAAGATTTTTAATGTGACAATTTCTTTGTCTCTCTGGCATCCAACACTTCCTCATTGTGGCGCTAAATCTAACATGCTAGAAGATAATAGCAACAATGGTGTAGATGCTCGGTTTTGAGAGTAGGTCCAACAGTCTTTCAGGGCATCAAGGAATGGGAGCCCTGTCAGTGTCACCCACAGAGCCAGGAACACAGAAAAATGAATGGATAGTAAGATAAATCTCCATTATCTGTTTCATGAATATTTTGGGAAAATGCATTGTAAAGCCTGAAATGTCCCCTGGTCAGAAACCATGCACATGAATAATTGTTTCTGGCTTTCATTAAACAGAATAATAAGATGTCGATTTGACTTGTAGATTGTAAATGTCGATTATTTTGGCTTGTAAGTTATTTGATTCTTCAGAGAGACAATTTTTGCAATCATTTAATCAAAAAGTTATGGTCGATTTGTCAATCATCTATTGTGCAATCTCGGTACTCTTTAAATGTCTTGCTTTTCATGTGATGTTCTACCTCAGGTATACCATCCCATGTCACACGAAAGCTGCACATTTTGATGTGGAATGGAACAAGGAAGATGACGCCAATCTTTTAATAGGCATCTATGAATATGGATATGGCAGCTGGGAAATGATTAAAATGGATCCCGACCTCAATTTAACACACAAGGTACAAGATTGCTGCAGAAAACAGACCGATTTTGAATTCCGCGTGGTGTCTATTCAAATTGCTTTTTTCTCTGCCTGGGTACTGGTGGGGAAGTAGGACAAGGGACGCAACTTTTTAAATGTTGTTGTTAAATTCATTTTTATAGCATAGCATTGTTATTTATACCCAGACCAGGTGGGGAAAGCAGTTATTTAAAGGAGTAATCTGTTGGATGAAGAGTATAAAAGAAGAGACCGAAGCAGCAAGAAAATTAAGAATCTTTTCTCTGATTTCAACAAGTTATATAAATGGGACGATATTTTAATTCGACTGTATGTATTTTCTGGTGCAAAATGTTATAAAGACACTGGCATTTGGCCCAAAGACTCTGTAAGAGTCCTATGATTTGTTATAAGTGTAGGCAATATCATCCTGAAGCACTTCACACTGAAGAAGAGCTACCAGAGTATTGGGAAGAAGAAGAACTGGAGCAAATAGATGAAGAGCTACCAGTGCAAATGGAAGAGGATTTTATACCAATATCTGAAGTGTTTACACATGAAACTATGCCTGTTGGTCATCAAAACAGACATAAAGACTTGAAATAATGGCCTTGCCTGAGGGATGTCAAGATATCTGAAATAAATTCTAGTGTTGATCCACTTAGCAGAACAAATGTTTTGAAAGCATTGGAACCTATACAGATTGTTAGGAGCCACGGTGATGGACAGTATGCTACAAAAACCCGACTTGGATGGGTTATCTATGGCTCCTTGAGAAGAAATAATGAAAACGAGAATCAGAAGAACTATCCTATCATTGCAGTTAATCAAATATCTACTGATAAATTAGGAAAGCCGGTGATGAAGCAATACCATCATGACTTTAATGAAAGTACCAGCAAGGAATCTGAAGTTCATGGATATTATGAACTACTCAGTAAAGAATGACGGACACTATTGTCTGGACTTACCTTTCAAACAAGGAAGTGTTAATCTGCCGAATAATCGTTGTATGACAGAGCAACGGAACCAGACTTTGAAATGCAAGTTCGGTGAGAATACTAAATTTCATGATGTAAGAATCCCTTTGAAGAATAGTTTCCACATGGATGATTGTTTAAAATCCATGTCTACTGTGCAGGAAGCAATTCGACCAGTAGAACATCTGACAGTTTGTACTTTGAAACCTTATCGGGGTTTAAGCCCGGAAGTGGCGGCGTTGCCTTGCAGCTGCGGCTCGCCTGCAGTCCATTTGTCTTTTCTTTTTTTGTTTTCTTTTGTCCCGTTGTTTCAGTTTATTTCGGTTTATTTTAGTTGTGTATGTGTGGGGGGGTTGGTGAAATATGTTTTTTGACTCTTCCTTCGGGGGGGATGCGACCTTTCTTGCCGTATCCCCCATCTCCGTCTCCGCTGAGGCCTATCGCGGAGCTGGCGGCCTCCAACTGGGACCGACCTCGAGCCAGGACTTACCAACACAAAGCTGGCCGACTTCGGGGCCGTGGTGGCGTTGCGACCCGACTTCGGAGCCTCGGAGGCTTGGCCGCGGGCCAGTGGACGACATCAACGTCGGGAGGTCACAGGTTGGTGACCTGTTTTTCCGGGGCTCCCGCTACAACAGCTGCATCTGCTGGATTGGAGGGCAGCAGCTTTGACCGCCCCGGGCCGCGGAGTTTGAACTGGCCCGTTCGCGGAGCTCGGATTCAGCCGCGGGACTTACTTGCCATCACCCGACGGGGTCACAACATCGGAGGCCTGGATCGCCTCAGCGCAGAGGGCGAGAGCAAGGAGGGAAGACACAAAGACTTAAGAGTTTTGCCTTCCATCACTGTGAGGAGGTGCCTGGTGGACTCGCTGTGGTGGATGTAAAAACTGTGTTGAGTGTGTGTTTTGTTATTTATTCTATGTTATGACTGCAGGCTAAACCATTTCATTGTACTGAAAAGTGCAATGACAATAAATTGAATCAAATCAAATCAAATTAAGCATCCTATAACTTCGACAATGCATTCTTTTGCGATTTTTCCATCGCTAAATGGCTTCCCTTTCCCGAGTATATAAGCGAATTTATAAGTCAGTAGCATTATTTCTGGGTCTTAGCCGCTGCTTGAAATAACTGCCTTTGCCTTTGCTTTTCATATTTTAATTTCTGCAATGCAACCTTTTGCGCCTCACTCTCTAATTTGAAATATTTGTGGTCATGATGAGTGGCATAATGCTGATGAGCATTGAATTTCTTCAATGTTGATACTGCAGTGTCATAAAGCACCGCTATCAAAAGTTGATAATACTGAAGGCTGGACGGCCAGCGGACTCTCCCCGACATTTTCCCTCGTCAACCAGCCTCAGGCGGTGGTGGCGCTAGTCATGCAGGGAGGTTAATGTGCATTCTAGAGTCTCATTAGAACTAAATCATGAGCATAACAGGTGTTAAAATAGCCCTCATGACTTACTAATGTTTTAATTGTGGCCGTAAGTTGGGGAGGATTATTTAGTTGAACCTTCTTTTACTCTTTGGTATTTTAAATACGTTTTTAGATTAAAATAAAAATAATAAAAGACGAACAAAAATATATTAATAAAAATAAAAGGATTTGTTCTACAAAATTTGGATTCGTTCAAAATGCCGCACTTAATGGCCTAGAAGGTCGCAGGTTCCCCACCCCTGGCCTATACACACTAGTTTTGGAATCTTCTACACAGAAAAAGACGAGCGTTCACTTCATCCACACCCCTCATGAACTTGTACACCTCAAAAAGGTCACCTCTCAGCCTCCTACTTGCTGAAGGAAAAATGTTGCACTCTAGCCAATCTCTCCCTAATAATCAAGCCTGCAAGCCCAGGTAACATTTTGGTGAACCTCTTCTGCAACCTTTCAAACCTAATCACATCTCTCTCTTAAAGCTGGGCAACCAGAAATGCACACAATATTCCAAGTGTGGTCTCACCAACGATTTGTACTGTTGTATCTTGACGACTCAACATTTGTACTCAATACACTTCCCAATGAAGGCAAACGGCCAATTGTCTCTGCTATTTTCAGCTAATTAAAGAAAATTATGTGGTCAACACCAATTGTTAACCTTGGAAGGAATGTGTGGCCAATTTTTCGCATGCCAAATTGCATTGAACCAGAATAGTCAGACGGTTCAGTCGCCCACTCTAAGTCTGTGTCTAGTGACAGACAATAGGTACAGGAGTAGGCCATTTGGCCCTTTGACCCAGCATTGTCATTCAATGTGATCATGGCTGATCATCCTCAATCAGAACCCCGTTCCTGCCTTCTCCCCATATCCCCTGACTCTGCTATTTTTAAGAGCCCTATATAGCTCTCTCTTGAAAGCTTCCAGAGAACCTGCCTCCACCGCCCTCTGAAGCAGAGAATTCCACAGATTCACCACTCTCTGTGAGAAAAAGTGTTTCCTCGTCTCCGTTCTAAATAGCTTACTCCTTATTCTTGAACTATGGCCCCTGGTTCAGGATTCCCCAACATCGGAAATATGTTTCCTGCCTCTAGTGTGTCCAAGCCCTTAACAATCTTATATGTTTCAATGAGATTCCCTCTCATCCTTCTAAACTCCAGAGTGTACAAGCCCAGCTGCTCCATTCTCTCAGCATATGACAGTCCCTCCATCCCGGAAATTAACCTTGTAAACCTACACTGCACACCCTCAATAGCAAGAATGTCCTTCCTCCAATTAGGGGACCCAAACTGCACACAATACTCCAGGTGTGGTTTCACTAATGCTCTGCACAACTGCAGAAGGACCTCTTTGCTCCTATATTCGATTCCTCTTGTTATAAAGGCCAACATGCCATTCGCTTTCTTCACTGCCTGCTGTACCTGCATGCTTACTTTCATAGACAGATGTACAAGGACCCCCCCGATCCCATTGTACTTCCCCTTTTCCCAACTTGACGCCGTTTAGATAGTAATCTACCTTCTCGTTTTTGCTACTAAAGTGGATAACTGCACATTTATCCGCATTAAACTTCATCTGCCATGCATCTGCCCACTCCCCCAACCTGTCCAAGTCGCCCTGCATTCTCATTGCATCCTCACAGTTCACACTGCCACCCGGCTTTATGTCATCTGCAAATTTGCTAAACTGAAATTAAAGTTACAAATTAAGATTATTTCTCATACAAAATTATCTAGCGAGTTCTTCAGACGTGCTTTAAAAAAAATGATGATAAAAATATATTAGTAAACAAATGAAAAATTAAGACAATATTTTAATGGTTTGGTTATAATTTCTCCTTGACACGGAATTTTGTATTAAAGTGAGGTGATCACTAGACTTACAACAATTTGGATGGGGGTGATTAGTGGTAGTCAGCATGATTTTGTACATGGGAGATGGTGTGTTACAAATTTGAGTTTTTTGAAGAGGGAACCAAAAGGCCGTAGTCGAGGCCAAGGCCATAGACATTGTCTATAGTGGAAACGATAGGCTGGTTATTCTTGACCGGTGGTTGGTAAGATTTTAGAGTCCATTATATAAAGGATGAGGTTGCGGAGTACTTAAAATGTCGCGTTAAAATAGGGCAAAGTCAGCATGGCTTTGTGAAGGGGTCTTACCTGAAAAATTTGCTGGAATTCTTTGAAGAAGTAAATAGCAGGACAGACAAAGGAGAGTCAGTGGATGTTGTATACCTAGATTTTTAGAAAGCCTTTGAAAAGCCTTTGGGAGGCTGCTAAGAAAGATGAGACCCCATGGTATCAAAGTGTAGATACTAGCATGGATATCAGATTGGCTGGATGGCAGGCAGAGTGGCAAAAGAGTGACTTTTTCTGCTCGGCTGCCAGTGACTAGCGGAGTTCAGCAGGGCTCGGTGCTGGGATCGCTGCTCTTCACGTTGTATATTTGGATGAGGGGATTGAATGCTTTGTGGCCAAATTTGCGGATGATATGAAAATAGGTGGAGGGGCAGGTTGTGTAGAGAAAGCAGGGGCTCTGCCCACTCTCCCAAACTATCCAAGTTCTTCTGCAGAGAAGTAGCAGATGAAAATGTTGTAGCAAAGTTTGGAGTCATGCATTTTGGTACTAGCAATAAAGACGTAGATTATTTTCTAAATAGGGTGAGAATCCAGAAATCGGAGGTGCAAAGGGACTTGGAAGTGCTGGTGCAAGATTCCCAAAAAGTTAATCTGCAAGTCAAATCGGTAGTAAGGAAAGCAAATGCAATGCTGCCATTTATTTTGAGAGGGCTTGAATACAAAAACGGGGATGTAATGCTGAGGCTCTAAGGCGCTGGTCAAGCTGTATTTGGAATATTGTGAGCAATTTTGGGCACCATATCTGAGGAAGGATGTGCTGGCTCAGGAGAGGGTCCAGAGGACATTTACAAGAATGATCCCAGGAATGAGTACGTTAACATATGAGTGTCTGACAGGACTGGGCCTGTATTCTTTGGCGTTTAGAAGGACGAGGGGGTGCAGAATAGTGAAAGGCTTGGATAGAGTGAATGTGGAGAGGAAGTTTCCACGAGGTCATAGCCTCAAAAAGGATGTTCTTTTAAAAAGGAGATGAGGTTTTTGTTAAGTCCGAGGGTGGTGAATCTGTAGAATTCATTGCCACAGAAGGCTGTGGAGGCAATGCCAGAGGATATATTTAAAGCAGGATTGATAGATTATTGTGTCAGAAAGAACTGCAGATGCTGGTTTAAATCGAAGATAGACACAAAATGCTGGAGTAACTCAGCGGGGCAGGCAGCATCTCTGGAGAGAAGGAATGAGTGATGTTTGGGTCGACCCAAAACGTCACCCATTCCTTCTCTCCAGAGAAGCTGCCTGTCCCACTGAGTTAGATAGATTCTTGGTTAGTACGGGTGTCAGATGTTATGGGAAGAAGGCAGGAGAATGGGGTTAGGAGGGAGAGATAGATCAGCTATGATTGAATGGCAGAGCAGACTTGATGGGGCGAATGACCTAATTCTACTCCTATCACATGATCTATATGGACTTCAAGGCCTTTAAGGTTCCGCATGGTAGGTTGCTCAGGAAGGTTAGATCGCATGGAATCCAGAGTGAGATGGCACACTGGATATCAAATTGGCTTCATGGAAGAAGGCAGAGGGTGGTGGTGCAAGGATGCTTTTCAGACTGGAGGCCAGTTACGTGTAGTGTGCTTCGGAGATCGGTGCTGGACGCTTTGCTATTTTGTAGTTTGTATCCAACACTTGGATGCAAATATACAAGACATGATCAATAAGTTTGCAGGTGACGCTAAAGTGGGTGGTATCGTAGATGGTGAGGATGGTTATCAAACATTACATCAGGCTTTTAATCAGTTGGGTAAGTGGGCTGAGAAATGGCTAATGTTGTTTAATTTAGATACATGTGAGGCGATGCATTTATGAATGTTAAATGTATGTAGGACCTTCAAAGCGAATGGTAGGGTCCTGGGAATTGTTGTAGATCAGGGGGATCCAGGAGTACAGGCACATGGTTTACTGAAAGTGGTGTCACGGGTAGATAGGGTGGTCAAGAAGACATTTGGTACTTTAGCCTTCATCAGTCTTTCGACTTTAGAGATACAATGTGGAAACGGATCCCTTGGCCCACCGAGTCTGCGTCGACCAGTGATCACCCCGTACACTAACGCTATCATCCACGCGAGGGACAATTTTACTGAAACCAATTAACCTACAAACCTGTGCGTATTTGGAGTGTGGGAGGAAACCTGAGCACCTGGTGAAACCCCACGCACTCACAGGGAGAACGCATAAGCTCTGTGCAGGCATCACGCATAGTCAGGATTGAACCCGGGTCTCTGGTGCTGTGAGGCAGCAACTCTACCACTGCGCCACTGGGCTGCCCTAAGTGTGGTCTCATCAACAACTTATACAGCTGTAATATGCCACCCCAACCCCTGTACTCAGTATCTTGACCGATGACGATGCCAAACACCTTTGCCACGAAGATAGACACAAAAAGTTGGAGTAACTCAGAGAGACAGCAGCATTTCTGGATATAAGGAATGGGTGACGTTTTAGATTGAGACATCAGCATCTGCAATTCCTTCCTACACCTACTTTGCCACTGTCTACCTGCATGGCCACTTTCAGGGAACTATGTATAGTAGGTTACTGAGTATAGATCATGAGAGGAATGAATAGGGTGAATGTATTGTTTTTCATCCAACATGGGGGAATCAAAAACAAGATGTTTAAGGTGAGAGTGGCACGGTTTAATGAGCCGAGGGGCAATTTTTTCAATCTAGGTGGTGGGATGGAGTCTGACGAACTCGAAACGTTGCCTATTTCCTTCGCTCCATAGATGCTGCCTCACCTGCTGAGTTTCTCCAGCATTTTTGTTTACCTCAGATTATTATTAAATCTTTTCCCCTTCACTTTGAATGTGTGTCCTCTGGTCCTCGATTCCCCTACTTTGCGCAAGGGATTCTGTGCATCCACCCAATCTATTCCTCTCATGATTTTATGCATGTGTATTTATAATATTCTTCAAGATTTCTATGCTCGTGGCAATCATATGCATCCTTTAATTCTTGAAAGTAGCAACATGATGTTCCAACTTTTATACCCCATACCCATCCCAATAAAGGTTGTGTCAAACTTGTTCACCATACTTTCCACCTGACTCGCCACTTTCAGGAAATTGTGTCCCTGTACTCGTTGATCTCTTTGCTTTTAATGTCCTTGGTAATTGTTCCACCATGTTTTTGTGTTTAGATTTTGCCTGATGATCCGGATAAAAAACCCCAGGCCAAACAATTGCAGACCAGAGCTGACTACCTCATCAAACTTCTAAGTAAAGATCTGGCCAGAAAGGAAGCACAAAGGCTTGCTGAGGTACACAGTGCATTACAGTATTTACTGTTTCAAGTTTTCTGCATCATTAATCTATTTCTGTCAGCAGTTGAAGGTCGTATGAATGCTCATAAAAGTCTATTTGTTCGTGGGATGTGAGTGACAAATCAATGCCACATTTATTCTTGGTAAACTCCTGCAATATTATGCTGCCTCGGTGGCAATAGACTTTTGATGTCATAAGTGATAGGAGTAGCATTAGGCCATTCGGCCCATCAAGTCTACTCCACCATTCAATCATGGCTGATCTATCTCTCCCTCCTAACCCCATTCTCCTGCCTTCTCCCCATAACCTCTGACACCTGCACTAATCAAGAATCCTTCTCTGCCTTTAAAATATACATTGACCTGGCCTCCACAGCCTTCTGTGGCAAAGAATTCCACCCTCTGACTAAATACATTTCTCCTCATATCCTTCCTAGAGGAACATCCTTTAATTCTGAGGCTGACCTCTAGTCCTAGACTGTCCCACTAGTGGAAACATCCTCTCCACATCCATGTTCAGAGAACATAGTTATATATTTTGATGTTTGAGCTGTATGCATGATTGCAAGGCAATTTCTGATGAGGTTTCGTAGATGGGTAAGAAAGGGCAGAGGATTATTTTGCAAGACATGGTAGTTGCTTCTCTTCCATCCCTATTTCAATAATTAAAATATATAATTTACCTTAATTTCTAATGCTCCCTCCTGCAGTTAACTCGTTCAGTCTTTGTAATTATTGCAGGGCATTCCAGTTGATTAAATATGCAAATTGTGGAATTGGTCATCGTCTTCAGTCCAAGTGGACCAAGATGCCCTAACGAACTAGTACCATTTACCCCCATTTTTCCTGTATCCCTCTAAATATTTCATATTTATGTATCTGTCCAAATGTCTTTTAAATATTTTTTTACCTGCCTTAACTACCACCTCTGGTAGCTTTTATATACCTACTGCCCTCTGTGTGAAAAAGTTTTCCCTTGGGTTCTTATCTGTAACCTGCCTCCACTTTAAACCTATTTCCACGTGTTTTTGATTACCTGCCCAGGGAAAAGGACTGTGTATTCATCATTTCTGGTGATTTTATGCACCTCTAATAAGATCACCACTTGGCCTCCTGCAGTCCAAGGACTAAAGTCCTAGCCTGCCCAACCTCTCCCTGCACCTTTTGTACAGGTTACCTCTGCCCCAGAAGAAAATCCAATGGTGCAAAATCTCTGCCGCTTGTACTAACTCTTCATCCATGCACTTACCTGACCTGTCTTTTTATTCCTATCACTACTGGGAGTAATTTGGACATTACCACCCTTGGGTCCTGCTTTAAAATTACCTGATTCCCTGTATTCATTCTGCAGGACCTCATTCCTTTTTCTACTTGTGTCATTTGTGCAAATGTTTTGCAGCTACTCCAAGACATCCAGAACCCTGCGCGAAGGAATCGACATACCATCGCGGAGTCCTGTTTGTTGCCACATCATCTCCTAGATGTTTTGAACTATTTTCTCGCACTTATTTTGTGATTTATTTTGAAAAGGCTAATTCGAAAAAAAGGAAGCCAAGGAACAAACGAAATAAAGTGGTAAAGATTGTGAAAGTAGAAGTAGTTAAAAGTGATTCATCGTCACCACCGCCACCTTCAGTCAAGAGCTCAGATGAGGAAGGAGAGATCAAGGTATGCAGTCTAAAATTGAAAATTTATTATGGTAAACTGGACAACCCAGTTTTGTGTCTGCAGCCCCATACAGAACTTCATATAACAGTCTTGCTGATGTAAGGTTCTGATTAAAGATAATCAACTTGAAAACTTGACTGCTCATCTCTTCACAGATGCCTCCTGACCCACTGCTCATTTACAGCATTTTATTTTTTTAAGTACGTTCTTCATTCTGGTTTCTTGTCTGATCTCATCTGTGATGTCAGAATTTCCTACAGCTAAGAACTGGCAACATTTAATTTGTCCATTCTTCCAAGAGACTGGTGATATTGGAATCTTAGGGCTAAAAGAGTCCCGATTTGAAATGTCTGTCCATTTTCCTCTACAGATGCTGCCTGGCCTGCTGAATTCTTCCAATAGTTTTTTTTAAAGTTCTATTTTTGACTTGTAGAACGTAAATCAGTGCAGCACATGAACAGCCCACAATGTCTATGCTGAATATGATGCCAAGACAACTGTTGTCTATCTACATATAATCCATATTCATCCATTCCCTGCATATCCATGTGCCTATCCAAAGGTTTCTTAAATTCATTATCACATCTGCCTCGACCACCACCACGGCTGTGTCTATTGTCTATTCCAGGCACTCGCCATGTTCTCTAAACAAAAAAAACTTGCCTCGGACATCTCCTTTAAATTTTGCTCCTCTCACCTTAAAGCTGTGCCCTATAGTATTTAATTTTTCCATCCTGGGGGCTTTATCAAATCATTTACTGAAATACATGGATTTTGTCTGTGTGGATTTTAGTACGGCATTTGTTAATGGTATGGCATTCCTCCATGGTAGCCTGATTTGGAAGATTAGAATGCACAAGATTAACAGTGACTTAGATGTACAGATTCAGAGCTGGCTTAATGATAGCAGGCCGTGGTGGAAGGACGATATTCAAGTTGGAGCTTTGTCCAGTGGAGTTTTACAGGTAGACACAAAATGCTGGAGTAACTCAGCAGGTCAGGCCACATCTCTGGAGAGAAGGAATGGGAGACGCTTCGGGTCGAGACCCTTCTTCAGTCTGATGTCAGGGGAGTGGGCGGGACAAAGATAGAATGTAGTCGGAGCTCTACAGGGATCTATGCTGGGACCACTGCTGTTTGTCATTTGTATAAATGACTTAGACATACATCTAGGTTGGTCAGTAAGTTTGCAGATGATGTCAAGATTGTGGAACGTGAGGAAGGCTGTCAAAGTGTACAGTTGGAAATAGAAGTAGGAGATGGAATTAAATGTGAGCAAATGCAAGGTGTTGCAGTTTGGGTGGTTGAATGTAAGGGTAAAATATACAATGAATGGCAAAACACTTTGCAAGAGCATTGATGTACAGAGGGGTCTTGGGGCTAAGTCCATAACTCCCTGAAAGTGGCAAATAGACTGGTAAAGAAAGCATGTTAAATGCTTGCCTTCATTGTTCTAACCATTGAGTATAAATGTCGGGAAATCATACAGATTTTTCGGATTTGGTTTAAGTCACTTTTGAAATATTGTGTGCATTTCTGGTCGCCATATTACAGCAAGGGTGTGGAGGCTTTGGAAAGGATGCAGCAGAGGTTTTCCAGAATGAAAATAGACACAAAAAGCTGGAGTAACTCAGCAGGACAGGTAGCATCTCTGGACAGAAGGAATGTCTGAAGAAGAGTCTCGAACCAAAATGTAATGCATTCCTTCTCTCTTTTTACACAGAGAGTTGTGAGTCTGTGGAATTCTCTGCTTCAGAGGGCGGTGGAGGCTGGTTCTCTGGATGCTTTCAAGAGAGAGCTGGATAGGGCCCTTAAAGATAGCGGAGTCAGGAGATATGGGAAGAAGGCAGGAAGGGGGTACTGATTGGGGATGATCACGCATGATCACATTGAATGGCGGTGCTGACTCGAAGGCCCGAATGGCCTCCTGCACCTATTGTCTATTAAAATGAAGCCTGGATCAGGGAATATTAGCAACAGGGAGAGGTTGGACAGACACATCGTTTTTTTCTGGAATGCCGAAGGTGGCGGAGAGACCTGAAGACTGAACTCATGTCATTCATTCCAGGTCTATACTTGTACCTTTAATTAAATCTCTCAATGTGTAGCTTTGACACGCTGATAACCGCTGAGCTCAGAGATTGGTTCATGTCAAATAGAAAGTTTAAAGGAAAATAAGCAGAGTATAGCTTGGGACAGATGTGAAATGAATACAAGATGCAAATCTAGAATTGGAGATCATCGGGGCCAAAAGATTGGCTCGGGTGGAAGATGCCTATGCTTTGGTGTGATACAGAATAGAAGCAGCAGATTTTAAGACACGTTGAATATTCCGCCTTTTATTTGTAGGATGATGCTGCTGGAGCAAAACCCACAAAAAAGAAATTGAAAGCAGACAGAGATGTTGAAGAGAAAGAAAAGGAAATTGTAGCTAAGCGAGAATCTGAAGAGAGAGAGATCAAAAAAGAAGCAAAAGAAACTAGAAAAGACAAAAAGGAAAAGGAAGACAAGAAAGAAACAAAAGAAAAACATGTCAAGAAAGAAATAAAAGAAAAAGAGGAGAAGGATAAAGAACCTATTTATAAAGATAAAGAAGTAAAAGAAGAGAAGGTAAAACAGTAATAAACCTTGATAAAAAGGTGCTGGTTATGGAATCATGTAGAATTTTATTCTTATATTTACATTGAACTGTGAATTTCAATCTAAGTCACCTCCATAAAAAAATGACTGATGTTTGCTTGTCCATTTATGTACCAGCATATTGTATTTCATAACGTTTATATATCACCATATTGTGATGTGGCTTTTGTGTTCAATTATGTAGGTGTTTTATCAAATGACAATCATACATTGGAAAGTTTAAGTTGTTCACTCTTTTATAGAGAATTTCCCATGTTGAAATGTAGCAGATTAACAGGTCAACCATTTTTTCAGGACTGGGGACAAATATTATGGATTGTTTGGAGTGAGCTATTTAATGGTGTATGCCGTGAAGGGGTTGCACTTTCAAATGGAAAACTCAACATGAGAATGAAGTGGGTTGGTAGAAATGGGGAATACGAAAAATTTGATGGACCTTTTCGCAAAGCCAATTGTCTATAGATGGAAGTGAATTCCATTGTACATTTACAAATACTGAAAAGAAACTTGGTTGAAGAAATTACTGATTAGAATTGAGGCACAAGACAGTAATTCTAATTAGAAATATATTTCTAATTAGAATTAACAGAAATCAAGCTTTGACTTTATGTGACGGAGAATACAAAAGGGGCCTCGACTTTTCGCAGTTTATTTAAGAGTCTTGGATGAGGGATGGAAGGTATGATTGCTGAATTTTCTAATGATGTGGGGAAGTGAAGCAACAAAGGCTTCAAAGAGAGACAAAGATTGGAAAATGTAATAAAATATTGGGTGATTTAAAATCTGTGATTTGCAAAAAATTTATTGTAAAAAAGATAGAAAAAGCCTCAGTTATATATGGTATTGGAATCACATCTGGAGTACTGTGCACAGAATTGGTCTTGTTTAAGATGTAATGTGTCCTAAGGAAAGATATGATGGGTGAGGTTTGGATCTGATGGAGCTGAGAAGTGTAAGAGGTGGCTTGATTGAATCATATGCTCCTGAATGTTCTTAACAGGGTAATTGTGGAGAAGATGCTTTTCTTGTGAGATATAGACAAAATGCTGATAAGCAGGTCGGGTAGCATCTGTGGAGAAATGGAACAGCTGATGTTTCGGATCGGAACCCTTCTTCGGGATTCTGAACATTGGCTTCATAGAACAAAGCAGAGGGTGGTGTTGGAAGGTTGTTTTTTTAGACTGCAGGCCTATGATTAGTGGTGTGCCTCAGCATTTGGTGCCTGTCCCATTGCTGTTTGTGATGTATACTAATGGATGAGAATGTACAAGGCATAATCAGTAGGTTTGCAGATGACACTAAAGTAGACCATCATAGGTGGTATCGTAGACCATTAAACTCATTATCAAAAATTACAGCAGGATCATGGTCAGTTGGGCAAGTGAGCTCAAGATAGGCTATTGTAGTTTAATACAGCGAGTTGTGTTTTGAGAAGTCAAAACAGGCTGGACCTTCATAGTGAATGGTAGGGTCTTGGGGAATGTTGTAGAGCAGTAGGATCTAGAAGTACAGGTACACAGTTCCTTGAAAGTAGTGTCACAGATAGATGGGGTGGTAAAGGTGGCTTGTGGTACATTGGCCCTTGTCATTGAGGGTATTGGGTATAGAAGTTGGGATATTATGTTTCAGCTGTACAACATATTGGTGTTTCATATAAATTATTTGGATGAGAGCGCACAAGGAATTGATTAGCAAGTTTGCAGATGACACTAAAGTGAGGGGTATTGTAGTCAGTGAAGATGGTTGTCAAATATCACAGCAGGGTTTTGATCGGTTGGGCAGGTGGGCTGAGGAATGGTTGATAGAATTTAATACAGAGAAATGCTAAGTGTTGCATATTGGGAAGTCTAACAAGGGCAGAACCTACATGATGAATGGCAAGACTCTAGGTAGTATTATAAAGCAGAGGAATCCAGAAGTGCAAGTTCCTTGAAAGTGGCATTATAGGTAGATGGGGTGGTCAAAAAGGCTTTCTGCACATTGTCCTTCATCAGTCCGAGTATTGGGTATAGAAGTTGGGAGGTCGTATTGCAGTTATATAAGACGTTGGTGAAGCTACATTTGGAGTGTTGCATTCCGTTTTGGTCACCCTGTTATTGGAAAGATGTCAATCTGGAAAATGCACGAAAAAGGTAATCAAGGACAATGCCAGGACCCGAGGGCTTGAGCCACAGGGAGAGGTTGAGAAGGCTGGGACTTCATTCATTGGAGCACAGGAGGCCGATGGTGATTTTATAGAGATTTATAAAATCATGAGGGAATAGATAGGGCGAATGCAGAGTGTTTTACCCAGGGTAGGAGAAACAAGAACCATAGGACATTGGTTTAAAGTGAGAGGGGCAAGGTTTAATAGGAATCTAAGGGGCAATCTTTACACCCGGGGGCAGTGGGTGTATAGAACAAGCTAGAATGGTAGTTGAAGTAGGTACACACAGAGAGTGGTGAGTCTCTGGAACTCTCTGCCACAGAGGGTAGTTGAGGCCAGTTCATTGGCTATATTTAAGAGTGAGTTGGATGTGGCCCTTGTGGCTAAGGGGATCAGAGGGTATGGAGAGAAGGCAGGTACGGGATACTGAGTTGGATGATCAGCCATGATCATATTGAATGGCGGTGCAGGCTCGAAGGGCTGAATGGCCTACTCCTGCACCTAATTTCTATGTTTCTATGTTTCTATGTACTATAACAGTATTTAAAAGACACTTGGACAGGTACATGTATGGGAAAGGCTGAGGGGGATTTAGGCCAAATGTGGGCAAATGGACTTCTTGGACAAGTTGGGCCGAAGGGCCCGTTTCCATGCTGTGTGACTAACTCAAAGCATCGCTCTTTAAAAACAAGTGATTGCCTGTTTAAGACACAAAGTGAACATTTGAGTTGTGATCCTTTGGAATTCTCCTCAAAGGGCAAGAAAGGAAAATCTATGAATATCTTTACAGTAGAAGTAATTAATAAGCACATGAGTGATTGGTGTTACATGGTTGGTGCTTGATATGGTCGAATGCTGAAACACACTTTTAATTCCGAGTAACCACCTATTACTCTGAATTTATATGCTCATGTATATCACAAAAATATAAAAAGAGTTTGTGGAAAGAGCAATGAAGTATAAGGATAATTGTTAGCATTAAGTGGAGAATGATGAATGCTTTGCGGTTTCCTTGAAATGTAAGCTTTCCCTTTGGTCTAATGCTGCTGCTAATGAGTAACTCTGTTTGATGTAGATAATTGAAGCTAAGCCAGACACAAAGGAGAAGTCTAAAAAGACTGATGCCCTAGTTCATCTTCCAGCAAACAATGATCCAGTTCCTATCACAGAAGAGACAGAAGAACTTGATCAGAATACATTTAGTATTGTAAGTACAAATGATGATGTTGACTGCAAATCATACGCATTTCGTAAAGTTAACTTGCATTCTTTTTGTTTTAATTGGAGATGCGCCATATTTCCTTCGCCGTCTGAGGGAATAGAGGCACTCGTGTGCTTTTTTGGCCATGGCACAAATGTGGTTGGACTAGTACAAATTGTAGGTGATATTTACGCTTAGAAACATGAAGCTGTTGACCATCTCAGCTTTTCAGCACCATTGATGTAGACTGGGACGTGTAATCCACGCCGTGCTCTGAGGTTGATGACCAGTTATTTTGTTATGCTGATATTGAGGGAGAGGTTGTTGTCTTGACACCACGCTACTAAACACCATCTGATTCTATGCTATAATAATTGCAACCTCTACTCGCCTCCACTTGCTTTCATGTGACAAATGTAGAAGGGATCTGACAGTTGATCTGGGACTTTCATACAAGTTGACAGCCCCTTTCTAGTCAGTTTCTAGTATTACCAATTAGGATGGAAAGTAATCTTGGCTCTACTACATCAGCTGCATCCTAAGAGCATTCCAAGTCTACACTGAGCCAGAGCCCAAAAATAGTTCTTAATCAAGTGTACAGAGTTAGAGCTGGTTTTAGCACCTACATGTAAAGGAATATAATTCAAGTTCCAAAATACATGACTTGGTTAACTACAGTATTAAGTATTATTAATGTTCTAAAAATAATTATGTTGAGCAGGCTGATTGCATTAAATCTTACAATTCTTTAATAACAATTCAGTTTGAAAGGAAGGAAACAATGATATTTATTTCCCAAATAAATTGGATCAGGTTCTAACTTTATGGAAATCCACGACTTTTGAATATATTTTCTTCCTGGACTGTGTTGTTAACTTTAACTCCAGTACTTCCCAGTTTGGCACCTTCTGCTTCACTGCAAGTGGACCTTTTGAACTTGCATCAAAACTAATTCGATAAAGCTTTTTACCAAGTGGAAAAGCAGTAATTCTCAGCTGGTATGGTTTTTGCTTTGGGCTGTCAGCTTACAGTGCCCTCCATAATGTTTGGGTCAAAGACCCATCATTTATTTATTATACAATGTGAGATTTGTAATGGGAAAAAAATCACATGTGTTTAAAGTGCACATTTTCAGATTTTATTAAAAGGCATTTTTATACATTTTGGTGTCACCATGTAGAAATCACAGCTGTGTTTATACATAGTTCCCCCCCCCCCCTTAATTTCAGGGCACCATAATGTTTGGGACGCATGGCTTCACAGGTGTTTGTAGTTGCTCAGGTGTGTTTAATTGCCTCCTTAATACAGGTACAAGAGAGCTCTCAGCAGCTCAATAGACAATAGGTGCAGGAGTAGGCCATTCTGCCCTTCGAGCCAGCATTGTCATTCAATGTGATCATGGCTGATCATCCCCAATCAGTACCCCGTTCCTGCCTTCTCCCCATATCCCCAGACTCCGCTATCTTTAAGAGCCCTATCTAGTTCTCTCTTGAAAGTGTCCAGAGAACAGGCCTCCAACGCCCTCTGAGGCAGAGAATTCCACAGACTCACAACTCTCTGTGTGAAAAGGTGTTTCCTCATCTCTGTTCTAAATGGCTTACCCCTTATTTTTAAACTGTGGCCCCTGGTTCTGGACTCCCCCAACATCGGGAACCTGTTTCCTGCCTCTAGCGTGTCCAAACCCTTGATAATCTTATATGTTTCAATGATCCCCTCTCATCCTTCTGAACTCCAGAATATACAAGCCCAGCTGCTACATTCTCTCATCATATGACAGTCCCACCATCCCGGGAATTAACCTTGTAAACCTACGCTGCACTCACTCAATAGCAAGAATGTCCTTCCTCAAATGAGTGGACCAGAACTGCACACAATACTCCAGGTGTGGTCGCACTGGGGCCCTGTACAACTGCAGAAGGACCTCTTTGCTCCTATACTCAACTCCTCTTGTTATGAAGGCCAACATGCCATTCACTTTCTTCACTGCCTGCTCTACCTGCGTTGCTTACTTTCATTGACTGACGAACAAGGACCCGCAAATCCCATTGGACTTCCCCTTTTCCCAACTTGACACAATGTAGATAATTATCCACATTAAACTGCATCTGCCATGCACCTGCCCACTCACCCAACCTGTCCAAGTCACCCTGCATTCTCATAGCATCCTCCTCACAGTTCACACTGCCACCCAGCTTTGTGTCATCAGTAAATTTGCTAATGTTACTTTGAATCCCTTCATCTAAATTGATATTGTAAAAAGCTGCAGTCCCAGCACCGAGCCTTGTGGTACCACACTAGTCACTGCCTGCCATTCTGAAAGGGACCCGTTAATCCCTACTCTCTGTTTCCTGTCTTCCAACCAATTTTCTATCCATGTCAGCACTCTACCCCAATACCATGTGCCCTAATATTGCCCACTTTCCTCTTTCGTCTTTCCTCCAGTCTTTCCATCACCTTTGGAAACTTTTATTACTGTTTATCGACATGAGGACCAAAGTTGTGCCAAAGAAAATCAAAGAAGCCATTATGAGACCGAGAAACAGGAATAAAACTGTTAGAGACATCAGCCAAACCTTAAGCTTACCAATATCAACTGTTTGGAAAGTAATTAAGAAGAAAGAGAGCGCCGGTGAGCTTACCAATTGAAAAGGTACTGGCAGGCCAAGGAAGGCCTCCACAGCCGATGCTGAAGAATTCTCTCTCTAATGAAGAAACATCCCCAGTCCGACAGATCAGAAACACTCTTCCGGAGTCAGGTGTGGATTTGTCAATGACCATTATCCGTAGAAGACTTCATGAACAGAAATACAGAGGATACGCTGCAAGATGCAAACAACTGATTAGTTGCAAAAACAGGAGGGCCGGATTACAGTTTGCCAAGAAGTACTTAAAAGAGCAACCACAGTTCTGGAAAAAGGTCTTGTGGACAAATGAGACGAAGATTTATATACCAGAGTGATGGCAAGAGCAAAGTATAGAGGAGAGAAGGAACTGCCCAAGATCCAAAGCATACCCCTTCATCTGTGAAACACGGTGGTGGGGGTGTTATGGCCTGGGCATGTATGGCTGCTGAAGGTACTGGCTCACTTATCTTCATTGATGATACAACTGCTGATGGTAGTAGCATAATGAATTCTGAAGTGTACAGACACATCCTATCTGCTCAAGTTTAAACAAATGCCTCAAAACCCATTGGCCGGTGGTTCATTCTACAGCAAGACAATGATCCCAAACATACTGCTAAAGCAACCAAGGAGTTTTGAAAAGCTAAAAAATGGTCAATTCTTGAGTAGCCAAGGCAATCACCCGATCTGAACCCAATTGAACATGCTTTTTATATGCTGAAGAGAAAACTGAAGGGGACTAGCCCCCAAAACAAGCATAAGCTAAAGATGGCTGCAATACAGGCCTGGCAGAGCATCACCAGAGAACTGGTGATGTCCATGAATCGTAGACTTCAAGCAGTCATTGCATGCAAAAGATTTGCAACAAAATACTAAACATGACCACTTTCATTTACATGACATTGCCATGTCCCAAACATTATGGTGCACTGAAATGGGGGGAGAGGGGGGGACTGACTATGTATAAACTCTGCTGTAATTTCTACATGGTGAAACTAAAATGTATAAAAACGGCCTTTATTAAAATCTGACATTGTGCACTTTAACCACATGTGATTTTTTTAAATATTACAAATCACAAATTGTGGAGTACAGAGGAAAGCAAATAAATGATGGGTCTTTGTCCCAAACATTATGGAGGGGACCGTCTATCAAAGTCCCAGATCAACGATGTAGGATTCCTTTACAGTTGTCACATAAAAGTGAATGAATGCTTTAAAGGTACCTGTTGACATAGCATGTAGTCATATGGCACAGAAACGGCCTCTTTGGCCCACTGTGCCTATGATTAATCCATCTATACTAAACCCATTTTCAGTACTTGGCTCGTATCATGTTTGTAATATAATACATGTGACAATTAAAAGTTATCTTGGCCAGCACTGGTATAATTTGAGTTATACTATTACTTCTGTTTTTCAGTGTAAAGAGAGAATGAGACCTGTAAAGGCAGCACTGAAACAATTGGACAGGCCTGAGAAGGGCCTTTCAGAAAAGGAACAACTTGAGCACACCAGGCAGTGCCTGATTAAGATTGGAGACCACATCACTGAATGTTTGAAAGAATATTCAAACCCCGAACAGATCAAACAGTGGCGAAAGTAAGAACATTTTAACCACTTTTTCATTCATCTTTGCATATCTCAAAACATAAATGTGGAGCGGTGAAAATGGATACTTCTTGCCAAGTCAAAAGCTCTTAAGGTTATAACATAATATATCATAAAGTATGATGTCATGTTTACTAAAAGGATCTAGATTGATAAAGTCACAATTAGATGAAACCGATCTAAATAATATCTGAAGAGTCTCGAAACGTTGCCTATTTCCTTCGCTCCATAGATGCCGCCTCACTCTCTGAGTTTCTCCAGCATTTTTGTCTACCTTTGATTTTCCAGCATCTGCAGTTCCTTCTTAAATAATATCAACACTTGTTTCATGAAGTTGGCTTTCAGGTAGCATTGCGGTTCTGGAAGAGATTGGTATTTTGGGGAAAGGGCACTGATTGCTATCACAACTCGTGCACAACAAGGGAAATTTTGATTTATTTTACAATGAACTATTTGTATGTTATTTTTTAAATGAGTTCATATGATCAAGCATGCTCATACTTTATTTGTAGATGGTTCTTGCATAACCATGCATGACTATGTTAATAGACACATGCAAAGACTAGGTGGTTGAACCAAGAATTAAAGGTCATAGAAATAGCAGCATTGCTATCTGTCGGCAACAAAACGTTTCTACACCTGAGCTATCACATGATCAGGTAGTCAGGCTCTACAAAGCTCCCTTTACTCTCCAACTGTACATTAGCCCAGTTGTCTGACAAGTGTCTCCACTTTTACAGTTGATCTACCAGCTTCAGCCTATTTCAGAAATGTTATCAATTGTACTCTGCATTCTCTAGAAACTGGGAATACAGTGCAGGTGACCATAAAGAATCCTTTAAGGGAGAGAAAATACATATCTTCATTCATTAAAATGGACTGAATTCGAACCAGATCTCTTGGAATACTGAGTTTTCACCAGTTCCCAGATCAGTGAAGTGTAATTATTTGCACTTTAAGGACTTAAGTAGATTCTTATTTGCTTAATGATAAAAGCGCGAAATTCAGTTGTTAACTTTTAAGGTTGTGCAATTCTATCTATTTCTAGAAATCTCTGGATCTTTGTTTCGAAGTTCACAGAATTTGATGCAAGAAAGCTGCATAAACTCTACAAGCATGCAATCAAGAAACGACTGGAGAATTCACAGGTATGAGTACACCGAAGCCAGTAGAAAAGCCATTTTGCAAAATACTACGCTTATGATGGATTGAGAAAAATTGCCCGAGATTTTCTTAAAGTTTACTTTTAAGTATAAATGTCTTATTCATGATCATACTGCATGGGAACAGGCCCTTCTACCCACAGTGCCTGTGCTAACTATCAAGCCAACCAATTATACTAATTCAATTTTACACTGCAAAACATTAGACTACACCTCAGACAATTTGCAATATCTTTATTTAAGATTTCTGTACTCAGGGCATTCATGTGCATCCATTAATTCTTGAAATTTACAGTAATGTTATTTGGTACATTGTTCAGTCCTTTTTCACATATATGTTTTCTATTTGTATATCATAGCAATCCCTAACCCAGATTGGAATCTGGGGCACACTTTTAGTATTTTCAGGGTCACGTTCAACAAATTGTCCTTTCCATTTTTGTCATTTTATTTCTACTTTTGTATAATTTTTGGTACTGTAGTCCTCCCCCCATTTTATGCCACTTTGTCTATCCTTCTGTGGAACAGAATGTCCATGATTGTGAGGCAGTAGTGCTGCAGCTGAACCTAGCATTCTGAACTTTATCAAAAACTGTTGGAGAAAAGTAAATTCCAGTGTTAACTTATTTTCTTAATGGATGATACAGAGCTGCCAATTAGTATAGATATTTCGAATTTTGTACGGAAATGCGATAAGAATACTGATGTACGATTTTGCGTTGTTAAATACGGATTTTTAAAAATCCGACCATAGATAATCGGTTCAACACATCACTGCTGTACCGGCCGAGGTGCAGCGGGCAGGTGGGAACAACCGAGATCGGCCCGGCGTCCTGTTTCATTAACATACCGCTTGACAATGGAAAAGTAATAACCTGGTGAAAAGATCTTGCTGCTTAAAAAATGCAAGGATATAAAAAGTCATTCTGTACCTCTAAAAATTAGAGCAGATTAAATCTATCTTGTAAGCCACGATCGACCACGGTGCTTGGGGTTAAGAGGCTCTCCCCCACCACCCCCCTCTCTCCCTCCCCACCCCCCTCTCTCCTCCACACCCCCTCTCTCTCCCCCCCCCCCACCCCCCCTCTCCCCCCACCACCCCCCTCTCTCTCCACCACCACCCCCCTCTCTCTCCACCACCACCCCCCCCCCCCCTCTCCCCACCCCCCCCTCTCTCCCCACCACCCCCCTCTCTCCCCACCGCCCCCCTCTCTCCCCACCACCCCCCTCTCCCCCCACCACCCCCCTGTCTCCCCACCACCCCCCCCCTGTCTCCCCACCACCCCCCTCTCTCCCCACCACCCCCCTCTCTCTCCCCACCACCCCCCTCTCTCCCCCACCACCCCCCTCTCTCTCCCCACCACCCCCCTCTCTCTCCCCACCACCCCCCCCTCTCTCCCCCCACCACCCCCCCCTCTCTCCCCCCACCACCCCCTCTCTCTCCCTCTCCCCCCCCCCCCCCTTCTTGACAGCTCTGGATCATATGAATGACCTTATTGGCGCAGTGAAAGTCTTTGCTTGCATTCCCAAGGTATGCAAAAGTCGCCACATAAGGGCGCTGGCAAAGTCACAAAATATACACAGTGTCCGTGGCAGGTTTCCCTTCTCTCCCCCCCCCCACACGCTGGGTCCTTTGTTCTTTCCCTCGGCGGCAGCATCCGCACTCCACGTGGTCCGTCGGTCAGCGCCATCATCGACCACCGCACCGACCACTATTGCTGCCAGGTTCTCTCTAGACACCGACCTAGGCCCCAGTCACATGCTCCGCTGACTCGCGACCTGCGGGGGCTCCAGCCTCGACTGATATTTGAATTATTAAGAGAACCTTTCCATTATAAACTGCCTGCAATCTTTATACTTCATGTCATTTGTATTTGCAGCTTAATGATCAGCACAGCAGCACCCTTAGCACCCAACATGCCAAACACGCAGGTAAGATCAGAGATTAAGTTTTGATAGCTTTTGTGAAAAATATTACATTTTAAGTTAATTTTGAGCTTCAGGTGAATATTCTTGAGATATTTTCTTGATGTGAAAAAGCAATCATTGTTAATGTGTAAGCTGAGAAAATAACATCATGATTCCATTTTTTTTCAACAGAATCTGAAAAACCTAAAGAAAATTCACACAATGACGACAGCAGTAGGGATAGTCACTCATCAGAACGACATAATTCATCTCATTATCACGATCACCACAGGGATCGTCACCACAGTGATTCCTATCGAAAAAGTGATTCGTCAAGAAAAAGGCCGTATTCGTCATTTAGCAATGGCAAAGACCACCGGGACCGAGATCATTACCGATCGGATAGCAGGTAAGCGGAGGCAGCTTCATATTTTAAAAAAAAAACAATTTTGATTATAGAAAACTTGAGCTGTGGAATTTCTTTATTGATTGTTGATAAGATTATTGACGCAATGTTTCGCTTTTGGTGGTGACCGAATAACTTGTGCCGGCTTTTGTATTTCTAATTGTATTTCAAAAGTAAGGACTCTACATCCATATAGAAATGCAGAAGGAAAGCATTCAAGCCACTGTGTCAGCGTTAACTAATTTTTATAGTTCTGTATTCTCTACGTCAAATATTTGTAGGATGTTTTAAGAGACAGCAAGCTTGGCCTTAACTACCTTCAAGCAAGACCTTATTTAACAATTCAATGCAAACATTGCCACTTTAAATTGATGAGCTCCCTTCATTGCTACCCAGGCACATTTTCTCATCTATCCCATAAAAACAATTATAATTGCCAAAGAATTCCGTCACTTACATTAGTTTTTCCTGCTTCAGCAAATGTAGGCCAAGAAGTTCATTTGTTCTTATTTCCTATCCTTTTAACCTGAAGGATATGTGTTCAACAAAGAAATAATACTTCCAAGGAGCCTTTCACAGTCTCCGGGCATCTGATAAGTTAACTCCTACCGTGAATTGCTTTAGTCACTATTCCACACTTTAGTCCTGTAACTGTTGGAAATAATTATGCATAGGTATCAAATATACAGTGATTCTTTATTGACTTAGTAATGTATCCTTATTTACATGAACATAGAAAATAACCTTGATCTCTCCTAATTTTGCAGGTATCACAGTGAAAACAAGCATAGAAAACTTGATGATCACAGAAGTCGTGATCATCGATCTGGTGCAGAGTCTAGCTCAAAGGAGAGTCGCTCACACGCTGACCACAGATCTCACTCTGATCACCGTTCTAGTTCGGAACATCGATCTCATTCAGATCATCGATCCACTTCGGAATACTCAGGCCATCACAAATCCTCCAGGGATTACAGATACCATTCAGACTGGCCAGTGGACCACAGGCCATCTGGTAGTGGTCCAAGATCGCCCTTGGATCAGAGATCCCCATATGACTCGAGATCACCTTTGGAACATAGATCCCCCCTTGAATACTCCTCTGATCACAAAAGTACCCCAGAACACATCTGGAACAGCCGTAAAACATAACAGCACGTGATGCCACGTCTTCACCCAATGCAGCCATAAAAAAGTGAACACAATAAATGCCTTATGTGACTTAAACATGCAGACAAGAGCTGCTTCTCGAGCAGTAATATTGTTACTCCTCCTCACAGGTTGCAAGGTTGTTATCTCAAGAAGAAAATATTTTTGTATTGAGGTTAATGCTGCACTGTGCTACAACTCTGTGGCATGTTTTGTTCTTGTTTTTTTTTTAAATTCAAAGATGGACATGTTTACTACTGCATTTATTAGAACACTGCCCCAAACACACTGGATCATAGAATTCATTCTTCTCGGAAATGGAGGGCTTCAGCCTCATCAACCTGAATTATGTGTTGAAGAATAAATTAAAATCCATTTAAGTATGTTTTAACATAAGATTATGCAGGAACTTAGGAGACGAGTAAAAATTTAGACTGTTCAAAAGGCAGAGGACTCTAGTTCACCTCCCAAAGTTATTTGTATTGAGTCTGTTTACATTTTACACTGCGACCACATTGCCCAGTTCTTGGCAAGCTTGAATATTTAAATTCTGTACTTACAACTGTAAAATATTTTGTTGATCAATTGTGATGCCTTTGAAAATATACTACTGTAAATTATTGTAAATTTAGTGGATCGAATCTGAGCTTTTTTTCTTCTCAGGCTTTTTTTGACTCCTTTCCCCACCAACTCAGGCCTTCACATCATGATTATAAAATCCATGTACTACAGTTTTTAATGAATTGTCATTGATGAAATTGCTGTTTAGAATGTAAAATGGGAAAGGGAAAATCAATTCCATTATATTTAGTCCTGTAGTACTTTTTTTATTGATAACTTGTATTAGAAATGTGTTTATTTACTTTAAAACTCAGTGTTGTGATTGCTGTAGTAACTACACAGGAGAAATTCCTTTAAAAAATTCAGATGTCAGATTATAGTTTGAGATACATTTTATAAACAGAGCAACTTTCCCCGCTCCCCATCCTAAGATTCTATCTACAACAAGAACAATAAAATGAGGCAAATTTGGTCTAACTTCCCAATTTCTCCCCCTACTAAAACAGGCAATAATATGAAATGTGCTATGCAGTCAGACGAATTTCCAACATATTGGTAAATTGGGGAAATTATATGGTGTTATAATGCACACCAATGTAAATATCTGCTATATATTGCAAAGTAAATTTACAGAGTATGATGTGTGAATTACTGACATCTTTTTCACCATGGAAGAAAAATGTCAGATTTGTACAAACCAACAAATCCATCACCAGTCTCGCTTCCCACCCCCTTTGTTTCTCCAGAAAGTATCACAGACTTTTTAATAAAGTAATTTTGTAACTCTCCCTTGCAAATGTGTGCTTTAACTTTGCTAAAATATTAGCAGCTGTGCCGAGTGATAACCAGGTAGACGACGTTGCTGTGAATAAATGACACAAAATGAACTGCTATAGAGATGCAAATATAGTTTGTATGTGCAATTACTGCAAAAAATTATCTCTGCTATTCAATCTCCTGTTTCCCAGTCCTAAAAATGTGACGATGCATTGAGAAATGATCAACGTTTATTTGCATAATAACAGTAGTTTTGCAGTTCCATTATATATAAAATTCAATTTTTTATATATATTATAGAGAGAGAGTCAATAAAGGACTGGAGGAAATGTATCCTATTATATAAATATAAATTTGATAGAATAAAAGCCAGGAAAGCTGAACCTCAGTTCAGATGAAGTATTGACTTTAAAATCAATGTTTTCACCTTATGCAAGTGTGTTTTTTGAAGGGATCTTGGGAATACCACAATCTATTAATTCTACTTGCGATGTGAACTAATGATTAATCTATATCCTGAAGTCATTGATATATTTTGGAAAAAGACCAGTTTTGACACTTTCAAAGCACATTCTTTGGTAATTGTATTGGGATAAATACTGCAGCTTCCTGGAAAGAATATTTATTTGTATGTTTACTGAATCCTTTAAGCTTGGAAGAAATGTGGATTAGTCACACGCAACAGCACAATATTCTTTCATTGGCAACTAAATATATTTAAATTAAAAAAGACTAAATTCACAATCTTTTTTAAAATATTTTTTGAATGATGAGTGTACTATTTTGATACTGGGGCTTTTGGTGGTCATCTGTAGATTATAGTGGGTTTTTTTATTGATTAGTTCCGTTACAGTTTGATTAGCAGATGAATCAGAGCGGTAGCATCTCTTCTGAAGACATGCATGCCACACCATCACCTAATCAAATGGGTATTCTTATTTTTGGGAATCAACAAAGGATGTTTTATCCGAAGGCCATGACCAGCGAATCCCCACTGTTGGTCGGGGATTTGTTTTATCTCCTGTTATTTGTATGGGTTCTCGTGCCTCGTAACAATTTTATTGTCAGGCTGTATAAGAAGCTTATCTCTTCAGAAAACTTGTTAACATTTTGCAGCTTGGTATTGGAAGCAATATAAGGTTAATGGGCTGGGAAAGCTGGAATGCATTGTTTAAATGTACAAGTTTAGAATATTTGGAAATAATTAAGGAAATTCTAATGACACAAACATACGTTTTTAGATTAAACAGTAAGTAGGGTTTTGTACACCACTAATTGCATTTACACTTCATTTGATTTTTGATAGTATGAACAGCAGTAATTGAAGTCCTCATTAGTCTGTTCATTAGAACAATTGTAAGAGCACATTCTGTGGAAGGTAGGAAATCATTGATGGCTGCACAAAAGACTGCAGATGCTGGAACCTTGAGGAAAAAACAAATGCTGGGCAAACCTGATCTGCTGTGCATGTTTGGGAGGTGAAATGAGTAGAACAACGATTGGAACCTACTTCAAGGCTAATAGCAATTTGTAGCGTTCTGTGTCACAGATAATAGCTGTACTGATAAAAGCCACTGCTGTATATTTCTTCCTTTATAAAGTTGGAAAAAGTGGAAGTACAATGGATCTGGGGGTCCTCCTTGTCCATCAGTCAATGAAAGTAAGCATGCAGGTACAGCAGGCAGTCGATAAAGTGAATGGCATGTTGGCCTTCATGACAAGAGGAGTTAAGTATAGGGGGAAAGAGGTCCTTCTGCAGTTGTACAGGGCCACAGTGAGACCACACCTGGAGTATTGTGTGCAGTTTTGATCTCCAAATTTGAGGAAGGACATTCTTGCTATTGAGGGAGTGCATCGTAGGTTCACGAGGTTAATTCCCGGGATGGCAGGACTGTCATATGCTGAGAGAATGGCGTGGCTGGGCTTGTATACTCTGGTGTTTAGAAGGATGAGAGTGGATCTTATTGAAACATATAAGATTATTAAGGGTTTGGACACGCTAGAGGCAGGAAACATTCGACGTTGGGGGAGTCCAGAACCAGGGGCCACAGTTTAAGAATAAGGGGCAAGTCATTTAGAATGGAGATGAGGAAACACTTTTTCACACATAGTTGTAAGAGCTACATATGGCTCTTGAAGATAGCGGTCAGGGGATATGGGGAGAAGGCAGGAACAGGTTACTGATTGGGGATGATCAGCCATGATCACATTGAATGGCGATGCTGGCTCGAAGGACCAAATGGCCTTCTCCTGCACCTATTGTCTTTTGTCTAAGAGTGGGGATAACTGAGTGAGAGGCTGGTGATGGAGGTGCACTGCACTGAAAAGGCAGTTTAATTCAGATATTTGAGGATATCTCCCACTCAGAGGCTTGGAGTTTGAGGATTCACTCAAGAAATGGATAGTACCTTTCAGCTCATGACTAAAATAGAGCAGCCAGCACTCAGGAACAAAATTTTCCATTCCCTCGGGGATAGGTGAACCAATAGAGGCAGAACTGGCAAGTAGCATTATACATGTTTAAGAAGGAACTGCAGATGCTGGAAAATCGAAAGGTTGAGGCAGCATCTATGGAGCGAAGGAAATAGGCAATGTTTCGGGCCAAAACCCTTCTTCAGACTGAAACCCTTCTTCAGACAGTGTGAAGAAGGGTTAGCATTCATAGCAAAAGGATTTGAGTATAGGAGCAGGGAGGTTCTGCCGCAGTTGTACAGGGCCTTGGTGAGACCACACCTGGAGTATTGTGTACAGTTTTGGTCTAATCTGAGGAAAGACAATCTTGCCATCGAGGGAGTACAGAGAAGGTTCACCAGACCGATTCCTGGGATGGCAGGACTTTCATATGAAGAAAGACTGGATAGACTTGGCTTGTACTCGCTAGAATTTAAAAGATTGAGGGGGGGGATCTTATAGAAACGTACAAAATTCTTAAGGGGTTGGACAGGCTAGATGCAGGAAGATTGTTCCCGATGTTGGGGAAGTCCAGAACACGGGGTCACAGTTTAAGGGTAAGGGGGAAGTCTTTTAGGACCGAGATGAGAAAAACATTTTTCACACAGAGAGTGGTGAATCTGTGGAATTCTCTGCCACAGAAGGTAGTATAGGCCAGTTCATTGGCTATATATAAGAGGGAGTTAGATGTGGCTAAAGGGATCAGGGGTTATGGAGAGAAGGCAGGAACAAGATACTGAGTTGGATGATCAGCCATGATCATAATGAATGGTGGTGCAGGCTCGAAGGCCCGAATGGCCTACTCCTGCACCTATTTTCTATGTTTCTATCAAGGGTTTCAGCCCGAAACACAATGCTGCCTCACCCCCTGAGTTTCTCCAGCTTTTTTGTCTACCAGTAGCATTATATACTTGATTTAACACCAACTGAATGAGGAGAACATGCAGGACAATGCTGAAAGGTATGTTAATCCTGAAACTGCAGGACCCGTGATGTATCAAAGGTTAACATCACCATCTGGGACATTCTGATTGGCTAAACGAATTCTTAAGATTTAAAGCTCCAGCGAGTTCAGAGAGCACTCACTCTCAACCCCAGCAGGCCATGATGTCAGAGCCAGAGGGAACAGACAGAACAAATATTAGTGTCAGCAGAAGCTATAATTCAACCACTTAATCCCATTGAGGTAGGTGAGTATTATTCCTTCAGCTGAATGAAATGTACGGAGAATGTTCAAGTCAGACGTATACTGTGGCTGTTCAAAAGTAAGTGGGAAAAGATAACCACTGGCCCTTTTATTTTACTAGCCATAAATGGCTAAATCTGACATTCTGTCTGAAGAGGGGATTTGACCCGAAACGTTGCCTATTTCCTTCGCTCCATAGATGCTGTCTCACCCGCTGAGTTTCTCCAGCATTTTTGTCCACCTTTGATTTTCCAGCGTCTGCAGTTCCTTCTTAAACGTTGTGTCTGACCGGTTTCCTCCACGGCAAGAAAAGCCCAAATTCCCGTGCAAACTGTCTAAAGAGGAATATATAGCTCTGTGAGTGGAGGTAGTGAAATTGCACAAAAGGATAGGATTGAGGTGATTGTCCATGAATATATTTCCAATATCTTCCTATGGTCTAAGGAAGATGGAGAATTTGGAATCATTCTTGATTTGGCTAGTCTGGGCTTGGAATGTAACCATTTTAGAATGGATTTTCTTTCACCAAAACTGTTCATTATTGAGGATGACTTTGCAGCCTCAATCGATCTCAAAGCTGCATTTCCAGTACCAATACACGAGTCACAGGAAATAGTTGACGCGCTCATTGTAGGAAAGATGAACTATGACACGAGGTAGCTGTTTTCGCAACCCAGACACTCCTAGAAGATCTAGGATTTGGAATTCATCCAGGAAAGCCCAGGCTTGAGCCGACAAAAACTATTGTATATCTAAGCTTTGTCATAAACTCTTCAGAATGGTCTGTGACCCTAACTACAGGTGAGAAACAATATTTTGGAGATGCACGCACAGGCTTACTTAAGAATGAGGTCTCCTATATGACAGGTTGCGAGGGTGATAGGCAACCTGTCATATAGAAGGTAGCTGCCTTCCCAGCTATGGGGACATGCATTATAACAGCCTGGATCATGAGAAGGTTCTTGCCCTAAAATTGAATATGGGACATTTTGATAGATGTATGAGGCTGACGACAGAGTCAATATCCGAATTCCAGTGGGGAATTGAGCACACACGAGGGTACAGGGTTCATTGTACCCAGCAAGCCCGCAATAACACTGCAAAGTGAGGGCTGGGGTGTAACTGACACCTATACTAGTTGTGGTGGAATGAGGATGAGTTGAGACATGGACATAAAATATGGCATCAACTATTTGGAACTGCTGGCAGCATTCCATGCATTGAGAACATATTGTGGGAATGATCATGATATGCAAACCAGGCTACATCGGGACAATACAACAGCAGCAGCAGCGTATGTTAACCACATGGGTGCTGTAAGTCTCAAACATGTGATGCACTAGCAGTCCATTAGGGCGCGGTATATAAGAGGAAAATATGGGTGTCAGCTGTACATTTGTCATGTAGGTACAAAATTGAAGCAGACACCAGGTCAAGAAATTCCTCATTCCACCTTATCGGAAAATGCCTCCAAAAGATAATTCAAGACAAGGCGACAGGAATTATAATAGTGCTAACGTGGCCTACTCAACCATGGTTTCCATTGTAAAAAGGTCTGCTGAAAGAAGCTCCTAAATTTGCTCACAGACAGAAACAGTGGTTAGTTCAACCTGTCACTCGTACACCTCATCCACTGCATGGTCGTATTAATTTATTCATTTGCAGGGTTTAAAGAGACCCTTCGAGACCCTTAGTTATAGCTGCTCGCAGTGTCTTATCATCATATCTAGAGCTTGGAGTGGGACAACAAATGATTGGCTCTCACCCACTGGTGACAATGTTTATGGAAGGTGGCTTTAATATGAATCTTCTAAAGCTAGATACAAAGAATAGAATAGAATAGAATTATTGTCATTCAAACAGCTTGGTTTGAACGAAATTGCATTCCTACAGTCTTAACATCACAAAAAAAACCCAAGACCCACACAACACAATTCACACAAACATCCATCACAGTGAATCTCCAACACCTCCTCACTGTGATGGAAGGCAAAAGTCTTATCTCTTCCCTTTGTTCTTCTCCCGCCGTTCAGCAGTCCAACTGCAGCGTCGAGGCGACTGGGGCTCACGATGTTAAAGTTCCCGGCGTGCGATGGTAAGTCCCGCGGCCATTTCAGCTGCGCCGGGCGATGTTAGGCCCCGCTCCGAGTCCTTTAAACCCCGCGATTCCGGCAGGAGAAGTTGCCGAAATAAAATAGAAAGATTAAACGAGAACTTACCATTTGGATACGTTTCCAGGATAAAATTTCCAGGATAAAATATGACAGTGACTTAACTTCAAGTAGTTTTTATTGCGCCCTTGTTAACTTACCTTAAATTTAATAGAAAGTTTAAAAGAGAACTTACCATTTGAAGTTTGATCTTTATTTTATGAGAAGTTGGAGTGAGAGTCTATGTGCAGAAACCCGCCAGCCCGCATGCGCATCAATCTTCAGAGCCACTGTATGAAACCACAGTCCACTTGAACCAGAATCAACCTATAGAAAGATTAATAACCCTTGACTTGCCAAATAACATTTAAGAAATTCAGGGTTGGGAGTGGAGGGCACGTTGTCTCTCATTCCAACTTCTCATTAAATAAAGATCAAACTTCAAATGGTAAGTTCTCGTTTAATCTTTCTATTAAATTTAAGGTAAGTTAACAAGGGCGCAATAAAAACTACTTGAAGTTAAGTCACTGTCATATTTTATCCTGGAAATTCCTTTAATGTCAGTGTGGTTGGCGGTATTAGGACTCTAGTTGCATGCTTATGTTTGAATAACATTTTCCTATATGTAATGGAAAAGGGAATGCCATAAATCAAACGGGCAATGCATCTGGAGAGATACAGCAGAAACCTCTTTTCATGAATCTCATTTCAGATATGACCCCATAAAATCAGGGAAAATGTGATTTTAAATGAGATGCTTAAAGTAAGGTGGTGATCTTATCTCTTACCACCTGAGCTTGATTTTTTCATTAAAAAGTGGGAGAAATAATTTCACAATGTTTTTTTTCCAAATTATAAAGATGACTAATTAAATCCCAGGCCCACACTTTAACTCCATAAATCTTAAAATTCAGTCGATGATCTACTCCCTTTTGAAAATCAGTATGCACATTTTCACTATTCTTTCAGTGTATTCCAGATCTAAGTAACTCCAGTTCTCTAATTTAAAATTCCTAGTTATTCTTGCCAAACGAAGCAAAGAGCTCTATTAAAGTCCATCAGAATTAGATCTATCTTTTAACCCTTCTCATTATCAGGAAAACTGTCCTAGCTTCTTAAAGCTCAGAATAATATCTAAGTACCCCATTCTTGGCAGCATCTGAGTAAACCACCTCCTGGTAAGGCCAAAGCATTCCTTCCTGAGGTGTAGTCCGGAGGATTGTACATTCTGTGCCAGCCGAGGTCTAATCCTCATGTTTAGATTACTGATGTGCAAACCAAGCACTGACTTCAAAACAAAGAGCTGCATTTAATTGCCTTAAATAACTTGCCCTGCCACATTCACATATTTTGTTAGTATGCACACCTTTGCTCTTGTACTCCCTTCAAAGAATATTGTTCAGATTATACTAGCATGATGTTTCTCCCAGAGTGAATTGCATCACACTTTTCTCTACAATCCAAGCCACGTTGATTCACCAACGTTGCCTATTTCAACGAAACGCACCATTCCCAAAATCCAATGATTTCCGAATAAGAGACACCAACGCCAGACTTCTATTCATAAACTACAGCTCTGCCTTTAAAGCCATCCAAGCTTATCATCAAACTCACAGGGCTTAGTGTCAGCACTCATGTCTGCAACTGCATCCTCAACTTCCTGACCAACAGAACGTTGGGTCCCTGTCACACAGGAGGGATGGTCCCTGAACATAATATTCCACACTCACCCGTAACCCCCAACTGCGCCGGCGCGGCTGACAGGTTCCCGTTGGGACGCCAGATATCCCCGTTGTGACACGAGTCACGGCAACCTTCCCCAAGTGCGCCTCGCCATCCTTCTTTCTACCCCATCCCCCTCATTCCCAGCACCTCTATTCCCCCTCATCCCCAGCACTTCCTCCCCCTCCTCTTCACCACCCTCTTCTTTCCCCACTCCTGTTCCCTCCCTCACATCTCCCTCCCTCTCCTTTCCCCTACCCTCAGTCACTCCCTCCCTCCCTCCATAACCCCTCTCCCCTCCCTACCCCCCTTGAAGTCATTGAGGTGGAGGCTGTTGTGTTTTTTTTAATGGATTTTTTAAATGTAAGTGAGATCCCATTGTGATGTCATTGTGGGGTGGAACACTGCTGCCGGGCAGTTTATGTAAATGAGATCCCATGGGGACGTCATACATGGCTAACTGCCGGTGCAGATGGAAGACATTTTTTTCAAGGTGAGGTTTTGTAAATTTTAAAATATAACCATATAACATATAACCATATAACAATTACAGCACGGAAACAGGCCCTCTCGTCCCTTCCAGTCCGTGCCGACCATTTGTTTTCCCCTAGTCCCATCTACCTGCACTCAGACCATACCCCTCCATTCCCTTCCCGTCCATATACCTATCCACTTTACTCTTAAATGTTAAAATCGATCCTGCCTCCACCACTTCTGCTGGAAGCTCATTCCACACAGCCACCACCCTCTGAGTAAAGAAGTTCCCCCTCACGTTACCCCTAAACTTCTGTCCCTTAATTCTCATGTCATGCCCTCTTGTTTGAATCTTCCCTACCCTCAATGGGAAAAGCTTATCCACGTCAACTCTGTCTATCCCTTTCATCATTTTAAAGACCTCAATCAAGTCCCCCCTTAACCTTCTGCACTCCACAGAATAAAGACCTAACCTGTTCAATCTTTCTCTGTAACTTAGTTGCTGGAACCCAGGTAACATTTTAGTAAATCTCCTCTGTACTCTCTCTATTTTGTTGACATCCTTCCTATAATTAGGCAACCAAAATTGTACACCATACTTCAGAATTGGTCTTTCCAATGCCTTGTACAATTTTAACATTACTTCCCTACTCCTATATTCAATGCTCTGATTTATAAAGGCCAGCATACCAAAAGCTTTCATTACCACCCTATCTACATGCGATTCCACCTTCAGGGAACTATGCACAGTTATTCCTAGATCCCTCTGTTCCACAGCATTCCTCAATTCCCTACCATTTACCATGTATGTCCTATTTTGATCTGTCCTGCAAAGATGTAGCACTTCACACTTATCAGCATTAAACTCCATCTGCCATCTTTCAGCCCACTTTTCCAAATGGCCCAAATCTCTCTGTAGACTTTGAAAATCTACTTCATTATCCACAACACCACCTATCTTAGTATCATCTGCATACTTACTTATCCAATTTTCCACCCCATCATCCAGATCATTGATGTACATGACAAACAACAGTGGACCCAACACAGATCCCTGAGGCACCCCCACTGGTCACCAGCTTCCAACCTGACAAACAGCTATCCACCATTACTCTCTGACATCTCCCATTCAGCCACTGTTGAATCCATATTGCTACTCCGCCATTAACACCCAAAGATTGAACCTTCTTAACCAACCTTCCATGGGGAACCTTGTCAAAGGCCTTACTGAAATCCATGTAGACAACATCCACTGCTTTACACTCATCAATTTCCCTAGTTACCGCTTCAAAAAATTCAAGAAGGTTTCTCAAACATGACCTTCCAGGCACAAATCCATGTTGACTGTTCCTGATCAGACCCTGTTTATCCAGATGCTTATATATATTATCTCTAAGTATCCTTTCCATTAATTTGGCCACCACTGACGTCAAACTAACAGGTCTATAATTGCTAGGTTTATTCATTGAACCCTTTTTAAACAATGGAACAACATGCGCAGTACGCCAATCCTCCGGCACTATTCCCGTTTCTAATGACATTTGAAATATTTCTGTCATAGCTCCTGCTATGTCTACACTAACTTCCCTCAATGTCCTAGGGAATATCCTGTCAGGACCTGGAGACTTATCCACTTTTATATTTTTCAAAAGTGTCAGTACTTCCTCCTCTTTGAATCTCATAGTTTCCATAGCTACTCTACTTTTTTCCCTTACCTCACAGAGTTCAATATCCTTCTCCTTGGTGAATACCGAAGAAAAGAAATTGTTCAATATCTCCCCCATTTCTTTTGGCTCTGCAGATAGCTGTCCATTCTGGCTCTCTAATGGTCCAATTTTATTCCTCGTTATCCTTTTGCTATGAGCTGTAGAAACCCTTTGGATTTACTTTCACCTTTCTTGCCAAAGCAACCTCATATCTTCTTTTAGCCTTTCTAATTTCTTTCTTAAGATTATTTTTACATTCTTTATACTCCTCTAACACCTCATTTACTTCATGCCTCCTATAATTATTGTAGATATCTCTCTTTTTTCGAAACAAGTGTCCAATTTCCCTTGAAAACCATGGCTCTTTCCAATTTTTACTATTTCCTTTCAACCGAACAGGGACATAAAGATTCTGTACTCTTACAATTTCCCCTTTCAATGTCCTCAATTTCTCTTCTACATCCTTCCCATAAAACAAAATGTCCCAATTCATTCCTTTTAAATCCTTACGCATTCCCTCAATGTTAGCCTTTCTCCAATCACAAATCTCAACCCTAGGGTCCAGTTCTGACTCTCTCCATAATTATATTGAAACTGTGACTAATTTGAAAAATACACCATCAATCTGAATGACACGATACAACACACCACAGGACAATTGTGAGTAAGGGTGGGCCAGAAATTGTAGCGCTATCGTGCACTGTTTTGGCATAATTCAGGACATCACAGATAGATAGACGGAGAAACAAATAAGATGAGAGGTTTAATAATATATAATAGACCACCACACAAACCAACCTCCCTCGCATTGACTCCATTTATACCTCACGTTGCCTCGGCCAGACCAGCAGTTTAATCAAGGATTATTCACACCCTGGCCACTCCTTCTCCCATTAGGCAAATTCTCCAGATTCAGGGACAGTTTCTTCCCAATTGTTATCAGGCAATTAAATCGTCCTACTACAACCAGAGAGCAGTACTATCTACCTCTGATGACTCTCGAACTCACCTTGATCGGACTTTGCTGCTTTACCTCACACTAAACGTTATTCCCTTATCACAGTAAATGGCTCGATTGTAATCATGTAATAATAATAATAACTTTATTACGGACTCAATGTCCAGACAAGGGGCAACATTACATTAAAAATGCATTGCATCTCAAATATGATAAATATATATAAAATCATGGTAAATCACATAAAAACATCATAATTTATATATTAAAAAAAAACCCACAATACTTAAGTTAAAAAGCCAGAGTAAAAAATGATCAATGTCGTACAACGAGACAACAATACCAGTGTCTCCACAGCTGGGATTCGTAGCGTGTAGTGCTAACCCTTATGTTTGTCAAAGCCACAATAAGCACATTTTTAGAGTCATTTATCCTGCAAATGAATTTATACATGTGTTGTCTTAGGATAGCTTCTAGAGTACTGACTCCTGCAGCCACAAACATATTACTGGCACTACACCATCTTGGTTGCCTTAGCAGTGTTCTCATGGCATCGTTATATGCCACCTTTAGTCTCTGCATACTTGTCTTTAAATAGTTCGACCACAGGTGCGCAGTGTAGAGGGGTGTGCAGTATGCTCTAAATAGCGACATCTTCACCACATCTGCACCTGCACCAAATCTACGCAAGAGGATATTCGCCTGTATATACAGCATGCGTCATTGCCTATAAATATCCTCATCATCTGTCATTTGTTCTGTAATAATATGCCCTAGATATTTTATCTTATTACAGAAACTAAGATTGTTGTCAGACAATTTAAAATCAGGATATTTTAGGCTTTTATCCTCTTTGGTTCTACAGACCATAACAGCACTCTTACTAGCATTATATTTAATGTCATGTTCCAAACCATACACGGAACATGCAGTAAGGAGCTGCTGGAGACCAGCGCTAGATGGACTAAAGACCACAAGATCATCTGCATACATAATATGGTTCACTAGAATATTACCAATCATGCACCCAGTGTTACAGGCTTTCAATTGTTTAGACAGATCATCAATATATAGATTAAAAAGGACTGGGGATAAAATTCCCCCTTGTCTAACACCATTGTTAAACCAGTGGGCATACCAGTAGGCCAGTATTCCCACAATGTATTTAGGCACCCCTCATTGACGCATTTTACCAAACAGCTTTCTGTGATTAACACGGTCAAAGGCTTTGGAAGCATCAATAAAGCACATAAGGATTGAAGAGTTTCTGTCTCTATATTTGTTTACAATCTCCTTTAGGGCATATATGCATAAGTCAGTGCCATGTTCAGCTTTAAAGCCAAACTGGTATCTGTGGAGTTAACAAACTCATGTATTCTATCCAGCAAAACTCTTTCTAAGACTTTTGACAATAAGCTGGCTAAAGCTATGGGCCTGTAATTATTTAAACTGCCTACTTTACCCGCTTTGTCCTTAATAACCGGCACTAACAGGACAGACAACATTGAGCTTGGTAACATGCCATGAATCATAAAGCCAGTAAAACAAATAGCAAGGAGAGGAGCTATCCTCATACTCGCATACTTAAGATGTTCAGCAGAGATATGATCCGGCTAAAATCTACTTCATTGGATAATGAAGTAGATTTTCAAAGTCTACAGAGAGATTTGGGCCATTTGGAAAAGTGGGCTGAAAGATGGCAGATGGAGTTTAATGCTGTTAAGTGTGAAGTGCTACATCTTGGCAGGACAAATCAAAATAGGACGTACATGGTAAATGGTAGGGAATTGAGGAATGCTGTGGAACAGAGGGATCTAGGAATAACTGTGCATAGTTCCCTGAAGGTGGAATCGCATGTAGATAGGGTGGTAAAGAAAGCCTTTGGTGTGCTGGCCTTTATAAATCAGAGCATTGAATATAGGAGTAGGGAAGTAATGTTAAAATTGTACAAGGCATTGGTAAGACCAATTCTGGAGTATGGTGTACAATTTCGGTTGCCTAATTATAGGAAGGATGTCAACAAAATAGAGAGAGTACAGAGGAGATTTACTCGAATGTTGCCAGGGTTCCAGCAACTATGTTACAGAGAAAGGTTGAACAAGTTAGGTCTTTATTCTTTGGAGCGCAGAAGGTTAAGGGGGGACTTGATTGAGGTCTTTAAAATGATGAAAGGGATAGACAGAGTTGACGTGGATATACGTTTTTCCCATTGAGGGTAGGGAAGATTCAAACAAGAGGGCATGACATGAGAATTAAGGGACAGAAGTTTCGGGGTAACGTGAGGGGGAACTTCTTTACTCAGAGGGTGGTGGCTGTGTGGAATGAGCTTCCAGCAGAAGTGGTGGAGGCAGGATCGATTTTAACATTTAAAAGTAAAGTGGATAGGTATATGGACGTGAAGGGAATGGAGGGGTATGGTCTGAGTGCAGGTAGATGGGACTAGGGAAAAACAAATGGTCGGCACGGACTGGAAGGGCCGAGAGGGCCTGTTTCCGTGCTGTCATTGTTATATGGTTATAAGGCACTTGCTTTGTTGTTGGACAGCTTGTTCATGGCATGATACACCTCATGTGACATAATCACCATCGAGTCATTACTCTCAATATTGTCCACCCTATACAAGTCACCTTGGACACAGTTGAATAAAGTGCTATAATTTTGTCGCCATAACTCCGCGATATTAGCCGTTCCGGAGATTCCATCTACAGTACATGGTAGAGATGTTTTGCAACTGCTCTCACTTCCTTCCAAAAATCTGTAGCATTGTTACTTAGCAGCTTCTTAGCCATGGAATCAGCCCTCATAGCTTGCTCATTTTTACAGATGAAGCGAACAGCATACTTATACCTTGCATTAGTGAGCTTCTTGTGCTCAAACACAGGCCCCTGTCTGGGTCTACCTGCCACAGCCCATGCTTTGGTGGCTTCACGGGCTTCAGTATGATACTCAGCTACATACTTATTCCAGCCAGGTCTGATGTTATGTGTCTTATTTTTATGCTTGCAGTAGGGCTTACTGCCTACATATAAGGTGCGCTTACTATATCATTATACATGGAGCAGATATCTCTCCTATGCTTCATATCTTTACAGTTAACATTACTACATATTATTGCATCTTTAGGTAGATGAATATTGCTTAAGGATTTATCTGTTTGGGCATAATAGGCTAGGATGTCTTCCTTTGTAAGCGTTGACCAGTCCAGTTTTTTCTGTATTAAGGCTATTTCTATCTCTGGATACCACAGGTATGTGTTCAACATTTATTGTCATAGCAACAGGTATATGATCAGTCATTGCTGCCCCGTACAGAATGCTCATACACCCCAATGAGGCATGTGCATCAGCTGTACTAATACAGTGGTCCAGCCATGATGTGGTGTGCCAGGCCTCACTAATATAAGTATAGCTATCTATCGGTAAAAGCACTTTGCTTGACAATATTAAAGTATTATCTTATTATTATTAATGTCTGTCTGCTGACTGGATAGCACACAACAAAAGCTTTTCATTGTTCCACGGTACACGTGACAATAAACTAAACTGGAACTGAACTGGTCAAAATAGTGTATGTTTTCACAAATTCACAAATTATAAGAGTAGAATTAGGCCATTCGGTCCATCGAGTCTACTCTGCCATTCAATCATGGCAGAATATGTTTCATTTCTGAGCCCTTCACTGCTTGCAGCTGCTTGTGAAACATCAAATTGAAATTGCATGTTGTGGTTACATGTTCTTTGATCAGTCCACATCCCACAGTGGCCTTGCAAGATGATTGGGAGGAGTAGGCATACAGCGCCCAGGGGCGCTGTGACCCCTTGTCTGCCGCCTGTCCAGGTAAGCCCCTCTTGAGAGTATAAACAGCAACTGTACTGTCACTACACAGGGAGAGTTCCTTAAGCTCTTACTTAATTCGTCACAAATGGGGGAAACATTTGGAAATATTTTATTCGATCTAGTTTTCGAGTAATATAATCTGTGTAAAATTTTTAATTGAATTAAGTTATGCCTTACATTAATCGAACATTTATGTACATATAATATGTTTTTTTCCCATCTGTCTTTCGGGACTTTTATCAATAACTCTTGTTACCAGTCCCTTCTAATTGCCTCTGTCGTTGGTGTTTCTATTATTAAAAATTATATTATATAAGTATGATATTAAGTTGATTGATTCTGCCTTTCTGTTCAATCCTTCCTCTAATAAATCTGAGGTTAGAGTTTGATATCCTTGTATATATCTTTTTAAATAATCTTGAATTTGAAGGTATTTGAAATATTGATTACTTTTCAGATTATATTTTAGTTGTAGTTGTTGGAATGATAGAAGTTTTCCCATTTCATACATATCTCCAATCATTTTAATTCCTATTCTTTCCCAATGGATAAACATTTTATCAATAATAGATGGTTTGAATGAGGGATTGTTAACTATTAGGGAAAGAAGTGATAAGTTTCTTAATTTTAAAGTTAATTTTATTTGTTTCCAAATTCGTATTATGCTGTGAATAATTGGATTCTTCTTATATATTATATTGTTCAGTTTCATCGGAGAAAGAAGAATCACTCCTATATTATAGGGGGAGCAATCCTCTTTCTACATTCTTATCTAATCTACTTGTTGGGCAGAACTGTCCAACCAGTAAATTATATTTTTAATATTCACTGCCCAATAGTAGTACAACAAATTAGGGAGTGTCAGTCCCCCTAATTCTTTAGATTTACACAGATGTTTTCTTTGAATCCAATATGAAGTTTGTAATATCAGAGTCTAGTTTTTTAAATAATTATTTTGGCAAATATATTGCTACATTGAAATGGGTACAGTATTTGTGGAAAAAGATCATTTTTATAGCACTTATTCTGCCTATTAAGGACATCGGCAGTGTTTTCCAGAATTTAATCAACCCATTCAATTTAGTTAATAAAGGCATATAGTTTGCGTTAAATAATGATTTATATTTTCTAGTAATTTGGATACCCAAATACTTGAATTTTTCTGTTGCAATTCTAAAAGGGAATTTCAACAGCTGTGTCGGCTCTTGAGGTTTTATCGTCATAATTTTGCTTTTGTTCCTGTTTATTCTATATCCTGAAAAAGAGCCAAATTCCTCTATTAAATTTCATATATTTGGTATGCTAATTTGCAAATTTGTAATATATAATAATATGTCGTCTGCATATAATGAAATTTTATTATTTGAGTGTTTGGTATTATATCTATGAATATTTGCATGACATATTTTCTGCTAAAGGCTCTATCACAAGTGTAAATAGCAGGGGCGATAATGCACACCCCAGTCTATTGCCCCTTGATAATTGGAATTTCAGGGATAATATATTATTAGTCAGTATTCTAGCCTGCGGCTTATCATATAATAATTTTACCCTTGAGATAAAATTATCTCCCATATTAAATTTTTGCAATACTTTGAATAGATAGTGCCATTCTACTTGATCAAAAGTTTTTCTGCATCCAGTGAAATAATTGCTAGGTCTTCCTGTTCAGTTTTATGTGAGTACATTATATTAAACAGCCATCTCAAATTGTTGAATGAGTATCTCTTGGGTATAAACCCCGTTTGATCCAGATTTATTAGTTTGCTAACATATTTACTCAATCTTCTCGTTGGGGTCTTTGCTAATATTTTTTTTATCTGTATTTAGGAGTGCTATGGCTCTATATGAGCCTGGGTCTTCTAGATCTTTATCCTTTTTAGGTATAAGTGTAATAGTTGACTCGGTTAGTGTTCTGGTGGTATATTTTCTTTAAAAGCATGTATATATAAATTTTGTAAGCGTGGTGAAATTATCTCGTAGAATCTTTTATAGAATTCATTACTAAAACCATCTGGTCCTAGCGTTTTACCATTCTTCAACAAATTTATTGTTTCTTCTATTTCCTTAAGTGTAATCTGAGCTCCTAATTCCTCTTGTTCCAATGTATTAAGTTTTGGAAGATTACAATTGTCTAAGAAGTTTGTAATTTTAGCATTATTTGCAGGAGTTTTAGATGTATATAGATTTTGGTAGAATTGAGCAAATCTTTTATTAATGTCTTTAGGTAGTGTTAATAATTCACCTTTATCTGATTTAATTTTAGTCATTGTATTTTCCGTTTCCTGTTTTTTCAGTTGATGTGCTAAGAGTTTATGTGGTTTCCAAGCTCTTTATACAGCTGCTGATGGATTCTATTTAAGGGCATTTGGTGTGTGTGAACTACCATAGCCCATCTTTGAGCAGGAGTATGTAGAATTGGAGATGCCAATCACATCCGGTGTACTGTAGTGTTGTGGGTGCTAATGAAGAGAGTTCTGAGTTGCCGTTGCGTTCAGTTTCCAAGTCAGTTGTGTACAATTGATGCAAATACATCTGAGAAAACTTGGAACTTCAAGATTCTTACGGACGGGTGGGACCAATGTAGCTGGGATACGTTGGCCAGTGTGCGTAAGTTGGGCCGAAGGGCCTGTTTCCACGCTCTGGGCACTCTGCCTCTCCAGTACTGTATGACTCTAATGTTAACTCTATTAACACATTTAATCCAGCCTACCAAGCAACCTTGATCCACTACAGTTCACCTACTGCACAATAGGTCCATGGCTAATGCCACCTCCCCATCCTTGCATTCATCCCTGGGACATAAGGAGAAGGACACCCAAGACAGACACCTATTCATGGACTGCAGCTCTGCTTTCAACACTGCTTTCAAAACTCGTAGAACTTGTAGACAGTCCTTCCCTCTTCAACTGCATCCTTGACTTCCTGACCAACGGACCACAATTGATGAGGACAGGTGACAAACCATCCTCTACGATAATTCTCAACACTGCTGTCCCACAAGGATGAGTCTCAGACCCCTTCTATATTCCTTTCACATTCATGACTGCAATTAGCTCGCTATTAAGGCCCATGGTCCTGGTTGCAAGGCCTCCAGCTGTCGCCCCGACCCTCTCCTCACCTAGCTACCTGAGTGTTAACATTGTTTCATGTTTATGATTTTTTGTGTTTGGCATTTTAGGAAGTTTGCCTTTGTTTATGAGAGGATCTAATTATTCCATACCTGCAGAGCTATTAATATAGTTTTTAATTGAAAGAAAATGTGGAATATCTGTTTTATTAATGCTGATAATTTGCAGACAAAAGGATCCTATGACACATTGCGATATGAAGATGACTTGGTGATGAAATATAATCCTGCAAAGTTCTTGCAGATCTTTACAGCATCTGTGGATCCAAAAGTTTTTCTAGTTACTGTGGCATTATGTAAGCAAACCTCTAATTTACAAATATCAGAGGTGCCGCTACTGTTCTATTTAACTAGGATGCTTGTAACACAACCCAAGTGCATAATACAAGATGTCACCAAGCTAGAAAGGAATAAAAAACAAATTGAGATTAATCTGTTCATATTTAATAGAAGCAGAATTACACCATTCAGCCCATCAATTCTACTCTGCCATTGAATCATGGCTGATCTAAATCTCCCCCTCAACCCTATTCTCCTGCCTTCGCCCCATAACCCTTGACACCACAATATAGACATGACTGCTCAGGTAACTCCAACCAAATGTATAAATCAGAGACTGTGAGTCAGTAGAACACATATATAGAAAATAAATATGCACAATTCCAACTAAATACAGGAGAGGAGCTGGAAGACTAGAGGGCGGCAAATGTTGTGTTCTTTTGAAAGAGGGCTGCAGGGAAAATGCCTGGAATTATCGGCTGGTGAGCTTAACATCTGTAGTTGGAAAGTGACTGGAGAGTGATAAAGTGCGGAAACAGAACTGAACACAATATTCTAAATGCAGTCTCAGGGATAAGTTATACAGGCATTTGGATGGGCAAGGGCTGATTAGGGATAGTCAGCATGGTTTTGTACGTGGGACATCAGGTCTCACAAATCTAATTGAATTATTTGAAGACGTGACCAAAAAGGTCGATGAGGGCAGAGCTGTTGATGTTGTATACATGGACTTCAGTAAGGCATTGGACAAGGTTCAGCATGGTAGGCATCTCTGGAAGGTTTGATTGCATGGGATCCAAGCAGAAATAGCCGAATGGATAGAAGAAGAGGATGATGGTGGAAGGTTGCTTCTCGGACTGGAGGCCTGTGACTAGTGGTGTGTCTCAGGGTTCGGTGCCGGGCCCATTACTGTTTGTCATCTATAGCGATGATTTGGATGAAAACATATACGGCAAGATTAGCAAGTTTACTGATGATACAAAAGTGGGTGGTTTTGCAGATAGTGAAGATGGTTGTGAGAGAATGCAGCAGGACCTGGATCAATTGGCCAGGTGGTCTGAGGTATGGTTGATGGAATTTAATACAGAGAAGTGTAAGGTGTTTCATTTTGGGACATCTAACGAGGGCAGGACCTGCACAGTGAATGGTAGGCCTCTAAGGAGTGTTGTAGAGCAGAGGGATCTAGGAGTGCAGGTCAAGTCGCAGGTAGACAATGTGATCATAAAGGCTTTTGGCACATTGACCTTCATCAGTCAGAGTATTGAGTATAGAAGTTGGGAGGTCATGTTGCAGTTGTATAAGACGTTGGTGAGACCACATTTAGAATATTGTGTTCAGTTCTGTTTCCGACTACAAAAACCTCTATCATACAAGGGCCAGCAATAATAATTTCCATTTGTGGGATATCTTTTCAAACGTTCGTCAAAAATATGCTGTGAACAACCATTCATCTGAAATGTTCTAAAACTATATTTGCAAACATTACACTGTGTTATATATTTTTTTATCTAACTACTAGAATATTAGAGTATTCTTCGTCACAACAAGTCAATGTATCACTCCATTCCATTGAGGGTATCAAGTTGCATTATTTCATGGATAAACAAACTGAATTGCAGAATATGATCTCAAAACACAGTAAAAAGCTTGAAATACAATTAATTGAAACTGGATTTATCTAATTCTCTCCACTCATAGCTAAGGACATAATCACTTTAAAGGCTGTTCAGATATACAATTTATTTTGGGGTGTGCATGTCTTCCTAAGTTTTAAAAGTTTGAATGTTCACATTTATTTTAGAAACATAGAAACATAGAAAATAGGTGCAGGAGTAGGCCATTCGGCCCTTCGAGCCTGCACCGCCATTCAATATGATCATGGCTGATCATCCAACTCAGTATCCTGTACCTGCCTTCTCTCCATACCCCCTGATTCCTTTAGCCACAAGGGCCACATCTAACTCCCTCTTAAATATAGGCCAACGAACTGGCCACAACTACCTTCTGTGGCAGAGAATTCCACAGATTCACCACTCTCTGTGTGAAAAATGATTTTCTCATCTCGGTCCTAAAAGACATCCCCCTTATCCTTAAACTGTAACCCCTTGTTCTGGAGTTCCCCAACATCGGGAACAATCTTCCATCATCTAGCCTGTCCAACCCCTTAAGAATTTTGTAAGTCTCTATAAGATTCCCCCTCAATCTTCTAAATTCCAGCGAGTACAAGCCGAGTCTTTTCAGTCTTTCTTCATATGGAAGTCCTGCCATCCCAGGAATCAGTCTGGTGAACCTTCTCTGTACTCCCTCTATGGTAAGAATGTCTTTCCTCAGATTAGGAGACCAAAGCTGTTAGCAATACTCCAGGTGTGGCCTCACCAAGACCCTGTACAACTGCAGTAGAACCTCCCTGCTCTTGTACTCAAATCCTTTTGCTATGAATGCCACCATACCATTCGCTTTCTTCACTGCCTGCTGCACCTGCATGCCTACTTTCAATGACTGATGTACCATGACACCCAGGTCTCGTTGCATCTCCCCTTTTCCTAATCGGTCACCATTCAAATAATAGTCTACCCTCCTGTTTTTGCAACCAAAGTGGATAACCTCCGCAAACTTGGAGATGTTGCATTCAATTCCCTCGTCCAAATCATTAATATATATTGTAAATAGTTGGGGTCCCAGCACCGAGCCTTGCGGTACCCCAGCATTGAGGCTAATGATGCCATATGTTTGAAATAAATTATTCTGTCAAATTATTTTCCACATCTTAAATACAAATGTACCTATTACAATACCAGTACTTATTTTATAATGAAAAACATTACATTCAATCACATAAGATTCCAGATACATTCCCTTTAAGCAGGGAAACAAAAGGGCTGGAAAAAAATTGAATCAATTATTTCCTTTTGCAAATATTTGGCTTACGCTATTCATAAATGGGGAGTCCCTGGCTACATAAGGTTTCTGGTCCTGAAAACGTTTTGTAAGCAAATTTCTCCATAAACCACCCTATATTTTTCTTAGTTACCCATATCATAATGCTCTGCATACACTCACTGTAATTCTTTAAGTTCATTGAATAATCACTGACACTAGCTGTAAATAAACTAATAAAATATACTGTATCCTGACATTGATGAATAATATAGAACACTATTATTAGTAGCTGGACAAATGTTTTACAATGCTATATGAGGAAACATGCTGGCTTTTTGTGTCGTGCTATTTCTAATCTGGGAGCCTCTGCACTTTGTTTTGCCCCCTGGTGTGTGATCATTTGCAATGGTGTGATTTTCATAGCCAAAGGTCAATTTTGTGTTGCATTGAAGATGTTGGGTAATTTCACGCTTTTATTTTGTTCAGATTTAAGGGAGAAATTTACTTTTATTTAATCAAGCCTAGAAAACATGGCAGCTGCTGTATGTTCCGGTAATAAATATAATCTAAGCACAATAATGAAATATATTTAGGCTAAAGATGTTAATAAATATGGAGCAATATGAAACCCCACTAGTGCACTATTTTTTTGGTGATGGGGGTTAACCTTTACATTCACCTTGAATATGCTGGTTAATAGAACTTCGCTTTTGTTTTATATCCAATGTCAGCATCTTGCATTTCCAAACCACACAAATGTGCAGACTAAAGCATTTCCAACTGCATGAATATAGTCCCTTAACCACAGACCCTGTTGTAAGTCACCATGGCATCCAGAGGTCACCCACTATTTCAGATTACCTGAAATAGATCATGAACGATTTGTTCATTAAAAAAGCCGAGCATATATTGCATGATTACATCATGAAATTAGGCACTTCATTATTTCCATGATTTCTGTCGCAGCATCAAGTCATTTTAAATAGAGAGGAATATATAAGCCCAAGGCAACCTTTCTCGAGGCTTGACTTGACTGTAGATAAATAATTCATGCAAAATATCTAAAAAAAAATTCAGATTAGCAATATTAAAATCATACCAGTAACTAGATTCCAAGAATTCTGTCAAAGCTGTGAGTCCATCCCAAAGGGGAAAAAAATTCTCAGTGTTTCAATTAATTTTTACACAATTACATTTCCCTCATTTTGGATTCAGATTTTGATCTTTCTTCCCTTTACTGACAGGAAACAGGAAAGGCTAAAAGCTTGCTGATCAGATGGAAATATGACTCAATATGATATTGATCTATTCTCCTGCTGAAATCCTGCATGGCCTTTATTACCAGGCTGCTCCGTCAGTTATGAATAGGAATTGAAAATCCTTATTTATTAGCTTGGATCTCCCTGGGAAACATTTCAGTGCTGTATGCAATGAGGACTATCCCTCAGTGGTCGGAAACAAAAGGAAATAGAGGTTTGCTAGCTTATGTATCCACAATTCGTCCGATTTTACTTCCCCTATAGGCTGCATAAATCATCCCTATAGTCAGCAGTGAACTTATTAGGCTTAATCTAAGCAAACCAATGTTGCTGGTTTATTTTAGTCCTCATGAAAAGGCATGAAACATTCTCCTGAATTAAAAAAACCTTTTACATGGATTTCATTATCGTGGTAATAAACAGCAGAAACATTAATACAACTCACTCTGCAAAATATTGAATAAAGACATTGAGTGCTGGAGTAATTCTGTGGGTCAGGCAGCATCGCTGGAAAACGTGGAGTGGTGGCATTTTGGGTCGGGACCCTTCTTCATAACAAGAGGATTTCAGTACAGGAGTAAAGAGGTTCTTCTGCAGTTGTATAGGGCTCTGGTGACACCACATCTGGAGTATTGTGTACAGTTTTGGTCTCCTAATTTGAGGAAGGACATCCTTGTGATTGAGGCAGTGCAGCGTAGGTTCACGAGATTGATCCCTGGGATGGCGGGACTGTCATATGAGGAAAGATTGAAAAGACTAGGCTTGTATTCACTGGAGTTTAGAAGGTTGAGGGGGAATCTTATAGAAAAATATAAAATTATAAAAGGACTAGATGCAGGAAAATGTTCCCAATGTTGGGCGAGTCCAGAACCACGGGCCACAGTCTTAGAATAAAGGGGAGGTCATTTAAGACTGAGGTGAGAAAAACAATTTTCACCCAGAGAGTTGTGAATTTATGGAATTCCCTGCCACAGAGGGCAGTGGAGACCAAGTCACTGGATGGATTTAAGAGAGTTAGAGAGAGCTCTAGAGTGGAGTCAAGGGATATGGGGAGAAGGCAGGCACGGGTTATTGATAGGAGACGATCAGCCATTATCACAATGAATGGCGGTGCTGGCTCAAAGGGCCGAATGGCCTCCTCCTGCACCTATTATGTATGTTTCTAATTGGACTTGTTGCTTCAATGAGTGAAGCCAGTAAAAGAGCAGCTGAACTACTCATCCCAGCAATGATGTTGTCTGTAAACAATTGTGAACATTAGTTACCCAGTTTAATAACAAATCAGGTCAATGCTATTTCCTCCACATATATAAAACATGTAACATCAATTTAATACAAGAAATAGACACTAGATTTGTACTTCCTAACAGAATTTTAATGCATGTTTATCAGCATGTTTGATTTCAATATCAGCTTTAAATACACAAACTTGCAGGTTTTCCACTTTGAAGTTTGATGAAAGGAATGGAAGCCAAATACAAAAGCAGGTGGTACATAAGATACTTTGTGAAACTGGTCTAACCTTACTGGCATCACCAGCTTTTTACCACAAAAAAAGTTGCATCTGGTCTATATTTCTATATATTGTTCTGAAGAGAAAATACATCTTTTTGATGTGATAAATATGCTCAGTAATAGTGCAGTTTCCGGCAGGCCAGTTAGCAGCTACACAAAACAAACACAATTAACTTGTATAAAACCCATCAATACCTTTACCCCTGCAAGCATTTATTTATGGTGTGGTCACTGCTCAAGTGTTTATTGGTCTCGACTTGAAAGAAACTAATCGAACACAGTGTATGAGAACCTCTTTAAAATAATTTGGCTGGACTTTCCTAAAGTAAGACAAGGAGATTCCTTCATCATCATGATGAGGATCCTTTTTGCATTTCAGATGCCAAGGGTTGGTAAATCCTGGTGGAGTGTGCACATTGGAAAATTCAGCAGCCATTAATGTACTTAGTACCATTCTAATTGGCCCCATCTCAGTAAAAGCGTTATTAAACCATTCATAGCCATATGCAAGAAAATTTGTTTGCAGTTTATAAAATTTTGATGATACCAATTTGTAAGTGGTTGCTTTTCACTTGGCAAGATCCCATTCCCAAATGGATTGGCTCATGAATCCCAGAAACCAACAGGGTAATTTACCATAATTTTATTACGCTGTTTGCTAACAATGCAATAATGAATCAGGTGAAAATGCTGCAAAAAATGAAGCTTATTGGTGAATAATGCATCCACAGTATCAATCAAAGTATCAGTGAAGAATGAGACACTAGGAAGTCTACCACATATTGTTCATGATTCTCTAAACAGTTAAGCGCAGACTGTCTAAAGCCTGGAAACAACATCTTGATCAGCCCAATCTTAAAAGACAAACAAATGTAATGATTTATCAGAACTGGATGCGTCCATTGCTGAGAAGCAGCTGAAATTTGAAAATATAGTTCGTGGAAATATGTAAGGAAACGTAGACTAGTTTGGAATAAAAGGTCCATGACAGATTTTCATTTTGAATTTCAATTCAATACTGGTTTTGTATTATTTTGGGTGGTGGGGCAGTGGTTGTTGGAAGGGATAACTAACACATCACAATATTAAAAAAAGCATTTAAGACCTTTTTTTATAGTTCACAAATTAGGTTTAGTATCACTGGTCACCTGAACACTGAAGTAACTCAAGTGCAATCCACTAGGTGGCATCACTAACACAGCAGAGTGAACATAAGAAATAGCACAGAATCTGCTCTATGTTCTTCTAGCAGGACATTTTGTTTATAAATAAGTTAACTATTTACATATTTAGACAATCACCGCGTATACAACAGTTATCCATTTTGAAACCAAAAAGCACAACTAGTAATCCTTCTGACGCTGAGTATCAAACTTTCTGATTTGAGAGACAGCCATGTAACTCTGAACACATTTACCGGTAGCTATTTTAAGCATTAGTAGAAACATAAAGTGCCCTTTGTAACAACAGCCCATTCAGTAGGGATATCAACTCACAAACTTGCAAAATAACTTTTAACAAAAAGTACATACTGCAAATAAATTCAAATTACACAATATATACAATCTTACGTTTGCTTAGGATTGCCATCCCATCATATATACTGTATATACATATATACTTTTCTGAATATATTATAACAATATATATTTAATATTTTTATAAACTAAAAAACCTACAAAAACACAATCACAACAAAAGAAAACAGTCCAACATAAATGTTAAATAATACATTGTTGTTCTGGGCAACACTGCTGCTCCTGGGGAAAATATGCCACAGCTCTCTCTTTGGGTGCAGTGTCTCCAGGTCTTGGAGGGCACTGTAAGCTGCTGCTGTAAAGTTTACATCGCCTGTTGTCAGAAGGTCAAAAACACAGGAATGAAAATAGACATCCTTCACTTGGATTTTTTCATGGCATTTAGCCGTTGCACTTTCCAACGTGTAAGCACCTGTTTTTAGTTGGACCTGGGGGAGATGCGGATGGTTTTGACTATTGGCCAGAAGAGGGAGGTGACCACCTTCATCAATGCGTTCATTCGTCGGGCAGCCACGAGCACAAAGCTGTAGTCCCTGGCTGTCATTTTCATTCAGTGCCAATTCCTCAGGCATCCTCAATGCAAATGTTAAGTAGCGCCCCACTTGCCGCACAATTACTGTCATTCCTATATATTTTGCGTGCACCTCCACATGTTTACCGTTGGCCTTCTCTACTATCCACAGAGTCTTCATCCAACCATTTCCCACTGTTGTACCATCTATGAACGCTGCGGGGAGATCATCTGTCACTGCCTGGTAAACCTTTTGATCTGTACAGTCATGATAGGTTTTGAATATAATGGTTATCTGAAAGAAATGAAACCATGCATACTTAGTGTATATTAATGGACAACACAGAGATTAACTAAACATTTAAATGAACATCACAAAATAAATCTCATCAGGTACCAGCGATATTAAGTAATGTAATGAAAAAGGTTGGGCTGTACTTCATGTTTCTATATATAAGCAATGTAGATATGAGGAAGTTCCAAAACTTAGTTCAGTTTATTGTCACGTGTACTGAGGTACAGTGAAAAGATTTTGCTGCGTGCTATCCAGTCAGCAGAAAGACAATATATAATTACAATCAGGCCGTTTACAGCGTATAGATACACGATAAGGGTATAACGTTTAGTGCAAGGTAAAATGAGCAAAGTCCGATCAAGGATAGTCAGAGGATCACCAAAGAGGTAGATAGTAATTATCTGGTTGTGGTAGGATGATTCAGTGCATTTGTATTAAAATTATTGCAGTACACACTATTAAAGTGCTTGTCTGACAGACTCTCTTCGATGTTCCTTCTAATTGCTGTGAAAACTTACAAATGCAACATGCTGTGTGAACATGAGATTGATTGACTGCCTGTGTCGATTCAGCCTCAATATGACGTAACTGACAAACTTGTGCCAATCTGGTATTGGAAGGAAGGTTTATTGATAATTATTTTCCCCTTCAAGCTGCTTGATGGTCACTGTGAACGCCGTGTGGGCCTAATTTCAAACTGTATTAGATAACCAAGAAAGGTTTACATAGCCATCCACAAAATCGAGAGAAACCTGCACTTGAGAGGCAATACATACAGATCAAATGCTGACCCTTAAATCAATCATTCAAACGTGATATGTGGTAAATCACCATTTTCCTTTAGCACAGAATGTAAAAATTAAATTTGCAGTTTTGTAATCAGAATTCTGCTCTACACTTAGCCATTAAATTATTGGGATACTGTGACCTTTGCTAGTTTATTGAAAACTATGCACATTATGAATGTTTTCGCGGGGCAACATTCAATTAGGTGCATTTGAAATATTGCAAAGGAAATTTAAAATGCTGCTGAGTTCAATTAACAATTGATTTTAATGCTCTTGTGTCTTGAGTTCTAAACATGTACTGTCCTGTTGCACAATTTTTCTTAAAGGAAAACTAATCTTAATTACAGCATTAAAGCATGGCTCATCATATGCAGAGTGACCTAATATGCATCACTCATTAGTAAAAAAGATTAGATGTTTCCTGAAAATGTGATGACAAGCATAAATGAGATTACATGTATTTCCATGATTATGCCGTGTACTCATTAGCAAGCTGGTCAGCATGAACTCTTTCAACTAATATTTCCTCAGATCAAAAGAGAATATTCAATGCAATACCAACAGAAGGGATGAATTTATGAAGTAGGTTTTGGGACATATATTCAGCGTAAAGAAACTCTCAAAATAATTATTTGGAAGTTCATAAAAATGCATTTGTGGACACACAACACATAAGACCAAATGTAAGCAGAGCTAGATCTTGTTAGCATCTTAACAGATCTGCAGATGGGATTACAAGAAAGGATCTGATGATCCACAATTCACACGCCACAGGTACAACTTTGCATTTCCACATTGCAAGAAAGGTTCCTATTATAATCTGGATTTTTATTCCAAATGCTGAAATCATGGGAGTAGGGTTTTCCTTAGATTTGGAAGATCCACGCCTAATTTTTGTTCATTTATACTGGATTAGTGATTTCCAGTGGAGCTGACATTTATGTTTTTGTCCTTTGGGATCAGGGCAAAGGAATGATATTGAGAACAAAACAGCACCTGGGGAACTATAATGCAATTCACTGGTTACAGAATTAATAGATTCTATTAGAGTTGAAGCCAGGTTCTTTCAAATTCTCACTTCACTGTCGTCAGATAGGAAAACCTGCGTGAACCGTGAGTCCGATTTGAATGGAGGAGTTCTGATGCATTATAAGAAAAAGGTAAGAATCAAGCCCAGGGCGGGATATCTTTGCACAAATACCCTGCTACTATTCCTGTGTAAACTATCTGCTTTAAATTAGGGATTTCCCCAAAGTCTTTATATCTCCTTCCCCATTACAAGTAAGTAAGTTTATTGGCCATGTATTCACATACAAGGAATTTGCCTTGGTGCTCTGCCCACAAGTAACAACATGACATACTTAATTATATTTATATTTAAGCTATATTTAAGAGGGAGTTAGATGTGGCCCTTGTGGCGAAGGGGATCAGGGGGTATGGAGAGAAGGCAGGTACAGGATACTGAGTTGGATGATCAGCCTTGATCATATTGAATGGCGGTGCAGGCTCGAAGGGCCGAATGGCCTGCTCCTGCTCCTATTTTCTATGTTTCTATACAGTGTCATTGACCGTTACGAATGACTCCGAAAACACTAAACGTTAATAATAATGAAACATTAATGATAAAACATCATTGATTAAGCATGTGAACCAACAAAACACCATTGATTAAGCATGCGAACCAATAAAATCTGAAAAGCACGGTCAAGCCTGGCCGATAGGGATGTGTGAGTCTACCTTATTGGTGGCTGTAGCACTGGATCCCTGCACAACAGGGACGTTAGTCACTTGCACTGACAAGTAGTCGTTATCAATCAGGGGCCAGGCTCCTTCCACTTTGCAAGTCTGAAAGTGATCCCTGAAAGTCCTAAGATGCGGGTCGCCAAACAAACCGCAGAAGACGTAGCGTCGGCGGGCAGCCTGCAGCTCGATGCCCACTGCAGCAGCCCGCTGGCCCCGCGTCGCCCCAGCACGGTTGTCATAGTCGCAGAAGCCCATGTTGTGACTGATGGGCACCAGGTCGTGGGCTGCGATGGACGTGGGCCCTTCACGGGAGCAGTTCCTCTGGCTCATCAGGTCGCTGATGCCCAGCATGGCCGAGTGGAAGGCCAGGTTGCCTCGGCAAGCCTTGGCTGTCCGCCCCGTGCACAGGGCATACGCCCGCAGGGCGATGCAGAACTCGGAAGCAAAAGCATTAAGAGCGGCGTTGAGATGCGACGTGATGGCCACAAAGTCAGTCGTACACTTCTGGATCCTGCACTGATACTGCTGCAGCTGCTGGCAGTGCCCTGGAAAATAAAAAACCAGCAATATTATATAAACCTTGGCACAAACAGCAACCAACTAGTGCAAGATTCAAGAGAGTTTATTGTCATGTGTCCCTGATAGGACAATGACATTCTTGCTTTGCTTCAACACAACAGGCATTGACTACAAAACAGATCAGTGTGTCCATACACCATTATATACGTATTATATTATATATGATCAACATCAAATGCCCTTAAACCCTGGAAAATACGACTAGAAAACTTAACATTCCTCAACAAGTTAATTTTCGCAAAAAGGTTGGGCGGGATTATTTTAAACCTCACGATTCGTGACTAAGATTTTGCATTTACTGAAAAGAAGTGAAACTTTAGGATGTCAAATTATTGCCATATAAAGTCCTTAAGCACGAGGTGATTAAATTTAATGCGTTTGGCATTTGCAGCGTAATGTTCAACTCGCAGTTAAAATGTTACAAGTTCTGCGAAAGAAAACCGAACCTTGTGTCATGAGTCGTGGATGCAAATCACGGCGAAGATGCCAGAGACTGATTGGCAATGAAGGTTAAAAACAAAACCGACTTCTAGCATGCAATTAAGTTGCAGGCAATAACATTATTTAACATTCAAAAACATGTTTTGGAAGAATAGACAGAAAAATTAAGGAGTGCCGAGAGGGGGGGAAAGCCCATTGCACGCCGCTAGTAACTTGAGCTAATGTGTGGACTTCAAGTAAACACAATCAAAAAGAACAAGAGATCACCTCGAAGTGTAAAAAAAAGGTCTGTCTGCACGCTGTTACCAACCTCCAAGGAAAAAAAATCACTTCCAACTGTGTTCTTCCGACTTGTTTTTTTTTAACTTTAATTTGGAATGTAAACATACTACCAAAGACGGTTAGTTGCACAAAAAAAGCCAGCTCTAAAATGGTTTGCATCCGGAAAAGTTTCCAAAATCCAAGGAGTCAGTGGCTGGGATCGAGAGAATTTACTTTGCAAATTTGCTTGAATTAAAGACAAAAAAAAAAAAAATAAAATAAAAGCTGCGATGAGCTACAGTGGCCGATTTCTCACACAAGCACTGAACACTAACACTGCAAATGGTGCTGAGGAAAGGGTTACCTGTATTGGCAAACGTCGAAATGAAAAGCAGCAAGAAGGTGAAGAAGGCTGTGGCCGGGCGCTCAGCCCCAGGGTAGTAAAAGCCTGGTTCCCCCATGCCCATCCATTCAGGTTGCAGTGAGTGTCTCAAATACTCCGCCGAGAAGGGGTAGCAGTTGCAGGAACCTCTCCTCGACCTGTGAGTGCGAAAGATGCATGAAGGAAGGAAACAAAAACAAAAAAAAAACAAGAGCCGAGGACACAAGATCGTTCTAGGATGCAGACAGTGGAAATAGCGAGTATGCCCGAACGCTATCAATCTTCAGCTATCCCATCAGATCAAACACACACACGCCAGCCAGCCAGCGCTCCCACACCACACAGCCTAACCCCACCGCCCTACCCTGCTCCACTGCCTACTGGCTCAGTAGCATCGCACAAGACCAGTCCTGTCCCACTTATTGGCGAGTCCTCGCCGCCAGTCACCAGCCTTCCTCCTCCTCCTCCTCCCCTCTCCCCGGCCAGCGATCCCTAGTTTCCGCTGACAGCTTAGGCTGCGCCGAAGACCATGACTTCATCGCAGCAGCGAGTTGAGTCAGAGCTTCAGCCCGAGGTCCTACACCCGCCTCTGGAGGAGGAGGAGGAGGAGGAGGAGGGGGGTGGGAGAGAATGCAAAACAGGGTACAAGGGCAGTAGCCGGAGGAGAACATGAAATGTGGACAAGACCCAGAAAATGAAACGGAAGAGCAGCATTTAACAGCAAATAATGTCAACGTTAAATATTGAGAGAAGCGAGACCTTAGTACGATTTAGATACGAAGAAACCACCATAGACTGTATGTAATACTATGAAGCAACCGTAGTAGCAGAAACAACAGGCAAAAAAAAAAATTGTATGATGAACTAAAAAAAAGATTAAAACTAAATAATGCATTAATTTGATAAATGTGCGCTTAGCCCACAGTTGGGAACTTCAGCAGAACCCCCACTGGGATTGGGGTTGACCGGGGAGAGCGAGGCAAATCTGACCCCCGAGAACAGGAGGCTTACAATGTGAAACCTGGTCGCTGGTCTTCAGCTGGAGAGCGTTAGACCTGGGAAGCAGCGGGTCGGCCATCCGCGCTCGTTCACACTGCACAAGGGCCGGGAGGAGGCAACCTTCACGTGGAGCGCCCTGTTTGGACGCATGCAGTGCGCCATCAAAGACGACCAAATGGGACAGGTTGTCCCGACAACTTGAGGCTGGGCACGCCGCAGAGAAGACTGCGCAGAGATGGGGAGGCAAACCCAAGCTCCGGCTCGGTGCCGCCTGCCCCCCCGGCCGAGTCAAGCAGCCGAGGGACAAGCGTTCCTGGAGAGATCAGTCTCTCCTCTGCTGCACCAACACCAACCCCCCCCCACCCTCCCCGTTCTTTGTGCCGCTGTAATTTGGTGCAAATTGCTCGCTGGAGTAAATTTGGCTGCACAAAAAAAAAAGCTTCGCGCTTGTGCAAACCGCGCTAGAGTCATGGGCTGGGAGTGGGCTGTGGGCGAGCGCTTTGTTCGGCGGCATCGCCCACAGGGGGTGGGTGCAGCGGGAGCACCGCTCACCAGCGCCGGCTCTCGGCGATCACTCAACCCACGGGCCGCTCGCAGCCTCACAAATCATTTATTTTCACAGAAATGTGACATTTTGTTAAATATTATTTACCTTCAGGGACATCTGCAGCGTAAAAATATCTCCAGGCCAGTGAATTATGATGCATTGACAACTAAGATTCCTCTCAAAATCTGATAAATGGCGTGCTATCTGGGTGTGTGTAAATAAACCTAGAGCATTCTCAATCACTTCGATTTTTTGTGCGTCTGCAGACCCATATAACCGAGGCCATCCTTCCTTAACGCCCTCCCTCCCTCCCTCCCTCCCCTTTGTTCGGGGTGTCTAAAAGTAGGCTGAGGTCAGGTCTCCATCGATCTCCCCCGCCTACTCCCACAGCACGAAAAAAAGTATCTGATCTCTGCCAGGTTTCCACGCCAAACATAACACTTTTGTTTTGGAGGAATGTTTGGATTTGCAATCACTGCTCCCTGGCTCTGAGCTGACACCCTGCATTTTATATTAAATAACATTATAATGGCTCTAAAATGCTTCAGCATGCAACAGTTATTTTAGAACAATAGTGTTGTTTTCGTTAATTTCTAATACAGAATTCCAGGATTCCTGAAGCTTGTGAAAATTCCCAACTTGCAACAAGTGTCTAAAAAAATTACTGAACAGATGATTATCTGCTTGAGGCAAATGGAAGCACCATTAATTTTACAAGATACAATGGTACGCCAGTGTTTTCATGATCTGTTGATGACGGATTGGGATTCTGGTTTCAGATAGGTATTTCAACACATAACCAGGCCACAATGGTGCAGCTTTCTTTATTCCACACGTGACGTCCTTTAAATTGGATGATGAATCAAAGCCTCATCTGCTTATTCCAATAGCTGAGATATGTTTGGCAGAGCCAAAGGGAATTAGTTCCCCTGTTTATTTCCTGCAACCTTTATCCCACAACTAACACCAGCAAACATAGATCTGCTATTCATTCATCTTCTGGCTCTTTGTAAGATCTTATAGAGTGTGCAAAATGGCTGCCAGATGTGACTACAAAATGATGATCCCTGCACTTGAAAGTAATTTATCGTACATTGCTTTGACAGATTTCTGAAAGCCATGAAAAGGCACTCATTTTGTTCATATTACTAGTTGTGGAGGGTATTCATTTTGTAATAATTGAGGAGGAAAGGTGACAAAGGTGCAAGAAATATGTTCACATCTTTTTGCACGATTGGGTTAAGTTCAATACAAGATATATGCAGAGTAAATGTTCCTCTACTTTCTTCCAGTCATGTACCATGTTCACAATGTTATAACAGCACCTCCATATGATGAAGGGTCTCGACCCAAAACTGAAGAAGGGTCTCGACCCGAAACGTCGCCTATCTCCTTCGCTCCTTAGATGCTGCTGCACCCGCTGAGTTTCTCCAGCTTTTTGTGTACCCTCCATATGATCAGCTGGGATTGTTAGTATTAGTAGCACATTTTAGAGTCAGGGAACTGAATCCCTTTACAATTAGGTGAAAATTGCCCTACCTAATTGCTTGGAATTTTTACAGCCATGAATAAGAGCTTTGATTGTATCGTTCTGGCCAGAAGATGGAAGCATCAAAAAGGCAATTGATAATCACAATGGTCTTTCATGTTATTTACATTTTTGCTCCTCCTTGGGGCCTTTCTTCTCAACTGACCCTATTCTGGTCTCGATAGTGGAACGGCAGCGTGCTGAAAATGATTCCATTCTTTCATCAGCTCTCTCACGATTAGAACAATGCACACACAAGGAAAAGAAGCAGAAGACCTTTAAATACAGTTTTTTTTTCCATGATGATAAATTTACCATGTCTGATGAAAGTCACAGTTCTAAGAAAGTCTAAGTGTCAGTACTAGAATTGAGCTACTCCTCATCAAGATGATGCTTGCATCTGGAAATAATCATTTGCAGTTATTTAAGTAAGCTGTCACTAAAAGAATGATTGTAACAAAGGTCCTTCCTTCCGACTCCGCGACATTTTACTCTCAATAAATTCCTCTTCTTTAGAAGAATTGCACCACTTCGTATTTTACTCTCAATAAATTTTAGGGGAGAAATTTATAGTGCCTTGAATATGTGCAATTTGTTATTTCTGCTTAAAAAAAAAGAAATTGTAGAAAGCTGTAATACCTGATTTCTCAAAGGTAGAAATGCATTTTTTTCTGTTATACTTTCACATCTTTTCTCCCAGAACATGTACTACGTCTTAATAATTAAAATCACAACCAAGTAAAGTCACTTGTAAATAGAAGCTTTAGAGTTACAAGACCCAAGTCTTGTATTATGCGAAATAAATACAGGTACATGGGTGCTTCTCTGGCTTTAAAACAAATAGATAAGATAGTTATTGAAATTTATGTGAAAGTAGTTCACATTTGAATGCTAAAATCCCAACCCAGCATTTACATCTCAGGCTTGTTAGCTGAAAAAAAAATGAAAAGGGGGCTCAGTGGAACAAAAAGACAGGAAAACCCATCTCCCATAATTGTTTGCCAAAAGCTTATTCATTGGTTGTATTTACTTCTATTCTGAACCAAACCACATTCAAAATTACCAACTATTAATTTGTATATAAGAGTGCAATATTTTAGTTTCGGTACAAGATTCAGGAAAAATAAGAATCCCAATTGCAGAAATGCATTACACAATACTAATCAAATTGGTAATTTAGATGAGAAATTTGATGTATCTAGGGAGAGAGAATCATAAAGTTATATTGTTTTTCACTTCATTACTATTCTATCCACGTTTATAATGACTAAATTAACTTCAAACCATTTTTATTGCTGATTTTGAGTCCCTCACTTATGTGCACATCAACCAATATGTTTATATTATTTATACCCCTCCAATGCAAACACCATCAATATAGCTATCGTTTCAGCTGCTGATACACTACCTCAACAATATTGACTTTTCTCTGCAAAGTTGCTCAATCTGAATGTATTTTCTATTTTAATAGTTTTTCGTTAAGCCTGATTACAAATGTTAGGGAAAATCCACAAATTCTAGTTTTTTGTTGGGACAGTTCTATTATTTATCCTTTTTACATAACCTTACCTTTCGAATAAACAGAACTGATCAGTTCCAGCAGAAACAGACTTGAAAGACCGGCTATCTGAAATTGTTGAATTCAATATGGAGTCCGAGTGGTTACTACTTGCGTATACGGAAGATGAGATGCTGTTTCTCAAGCTAATCTTGTCCTTATTTGGAACAGTGTAAGGGACCAAAGAGAGAGAGAGAGAGAGAGAGAGATTAGAGTGGGAGCAGAATAGAAAATTAATATGTAGTAGGAAATCGGAAATAGGAGGCAAGTGTAATAACACCAATAAAAGGACATTTGGACAACCACATTGATCGGAAAGGATTAGAGGGAGGGTACACACAATGTTGGAGAAACTCAGTGGGTGCAGCAGCATCTATGGAGCGAAGGTGATAGGCAACGTTTTGGGCCGAAACCCTTCTTCAGACTGAGAGGGATATGGGCCAAATTGGACTAGATTAGATGTGATGTCTTAGTCAGCACAGGCAAGTTGTGCTGAAAGGCCTGTTTCCATGCTGTATAATTATTTGACTAATTAAAGTGATAGGTGACTGGATACTCAGGTTATGCTGATAGACTGGATATGTACTCTAACAGATCTGATGCAAGGTCACATACCTTTTAATATCTTTCATTTCCCTCCACAAACACTTCCTGATTTGTTGAGTATTTTCAGCATTCCTTATTTTAGGTTTTCAGCAACTAATGCTATCTTCAGCTCACAGTTAATACCTTGACTTTTATACTGTCTCTGCTCCCCAATGTAAGGTCCCAGTTCCAGCTTAAGAGCATTGATTAGCTCACAAGCAAATGTGCAGGTGACCTAGACTGGAGATTCATTTGGAAAGAAGTCATTCGGATTTACAGACTTGGTACTTAACCAGCTCTCTTCTCAAAGGTTTTGTCACATCTTGGTGCATTCCTGGGCATCAGTCCAGAGCCCTAGATAGACACAAAAAGCTGGAGTAACTCGGTGGGGCAGGCAGCATCTCTGGAGAGAAGGAAAGGGTGACATTTCGGGTCGAGACACTTCTTCAGACCCGAAAAGTCAAACTTTCCTTCTCTCCAAGATGCTGCCTGGCCCGCTGAGTTACTCCAGCTTTTTGTGTCTATCTTCGGTTTAAACCAGCATCTGCAGTTCCTTCTTACACAGTCCAGAACCCACTTGCACAGTCCTCATTTATGGAAAGATGCGGTCTGGTGTCTTGATGCTGCTGTATGTTTCCTCAACTTAATCACTGTTTCATAATGCAGCCACAGCTTTTCCGTTTGCTGTTCCAATTGGGCTGTGATTCCTTAATCAAGTAAGATTCTCTGTTTTGGCAATATATTTCACTCTTAATACTCATAGAAACATAGAAACATAGAAATTAGGTGCAGGAGTAGGCCATTCAGCCCTTCGAGCCTGCACCGCCATTCAATATGATCATGGCTGATCATCCAACTCAGTATCCCGTACCTGCCTTCTCTCCATACCCTCTGATCCCCTTAGCCACAAGGGCCACATCCAACTCACTCTTAAATATAGCCAATGAACTGGCCTCAACTACCCTCTGTGGCAGAGAGTTCCAGAGACTCACCACTCTCTGTGTGAAGAAAGTCTTTCTCATCTCGGTCTTAAAGGATTTCCCCCTTATCCTTAAGCTGTGACCCCTTGTCCTGGACTTCCCCAACATCGGGAACAATCTTCCTGCATCTAGCCTGTCCAACCCCTTACTCGCTACAGCCTTCTACACCACTGTGTATATTGTTCTTCTCCAAAGTTTTATTCCACATTGTCCAGTCTACAAAAGCTTTAGCCATTCATTTAATTCTTGCCTGTGCAATCATAACCTGAATATCTCCAGCATCGACTTCTCATGGCACTCCTGCTGTTACTTGGGAGATTATCAAGGATATATCCCGTGTCTCTTCCTTCTCCCCTTATAATGTACTTTGGCATGTACTCGCAAGAATTGAGAAGATTGAGGAGGGATCTTATAGAAACTTACAAAATTCTTAAGGGATTAGACAGGCTAGATGCAGGAAGATTGTTCCCGATGTTGGGGAAGTCCAGGACAAGGGGTCACAGTTTAAGGATAAGGGGGAAGTCTTTTAGGACCGAGATGAGAAAAAAATTTTTCACACAGAGAGGGGTGAATCTGTGGAATTCTCTGCCACAGAAGGTAGTTGAGGCCAGTTCATTGGCTATATTTAAGAGGGAATTAGGTGTGGCCCTTGTGGCTAAAGGGATCAGGGGGTATGGAGAGAAGGCAGGTACAGGATACTGAGTTGGATGATCAGCCATGATCATATTGAATGGCGGTGCAGGCTCGAAGGGCCGAATGGCCTACTCCTGCACCTATTTGTTATGTTTCTATATATTCTGCCCACGGCGATAGCAACCAAACAAATAGGGTCAGTTTCCACATGTATGTGGACAATACCCATCCTCACTACTTCCCCACCTTTCCTGATCTTTACATTGACCCTGCTCCATCCATAGTGGGATAAACTATTTTCCTTCAATGATCCACCGTGATAACCAAAGCTATCATCTTTTTCCCTTATCAAACTGACGTTGCCTTGCACTAAATGTTGTTCCCTTATCATGCATCTATACACTGTAAGTGGCTCGATTGTAATCATGTATTGTCTTTCTGCTGACTGGTTGCGTGCAACAAAAGCTTTTCACCATGCCTTGGTACACGTGACAATAAACTAAACTAAACGGAAACTGAACTGAACTGTGTTATCCTTGCTGATTGACAATTCCAGGATAAGATAGCCTATTTACTATAAATTCCAATATCCTATTGGAGCCTGTGCTGAGCCCCCAATACTGCACTCATTCCATCATGAAGAATGCCCACTTCTGCACTGTAGGATCACACACCTCCGCTTTTTATCTGTTGTAAACTCTTATTCATTTGCCATGTAGAGGCTTCTGATCTTCTGAACAGCCTCTCTTTTCAACTCTTGCAAAGTCTGCTCATCCAAAACTCTGCTGTCCTTTTATCATTAAATGCAGCTCTATCTATGACTTGCTAATCTCCCATGTCTCCAGTTTAAAGATATCACATATTTAAGGTCTCGACCCAAACCTTGCCTATTCCTTCTCTCCACAGATGCTGCCTCAACGCTGATTTTCTCCAGCATTTTTTTGTCTACCTTCGATTTTTCCAGCATCTGCAGTTCTTTCTTAAACATACAGTGCATTCAGAAATTATTCAGACCCCTTCACTTTTTCCACATTTTGTTACGTTACAGCCTTATTTTAAAATTGATTTTTTTTTTAAATCGTCAATCTGAACACAATACCCCATAATAAAAAAGTGAAAACAGGTTTTTAGAAAATTTTGCAAAGTAATTAAAAATAAATAACTGACATATCACATTTACATAAGTATTCAGACACTTTAAGAATAAGGGGTAAGCCATTTAGAACGGAGATCAGGAAACACTTTTTTCTCATTCTCTGCCTCAGAGGGCAGTGGAGGCCGGTTCTCTGGATACTTTCAAGAGAGAGAGAGCTAGATAGGGCTCTTAAAGTTAGCGGAGTCAGGGGAAATGGGGAGAAGGCAGGAACGGGGTACTGATTGTGGATGATCAGCCGTGATCACGCTGAATGGCGGTGCTGGCTTGAAGGGCCGAATGGCCTACTCCTGCACCTATTGTCTATTCTCTTTATTCAATACTTTGTTGAAGCACCTTTGGCAGCGATTACAGCCTCAAGTCTTCTTGGGTATGACACTACAAGCTTGGCACACCTGTATTTGGGTAATTTCTCCCATTCTTCTCTGCAGATCCTCTCAAGCTCTGTCAGGTTGGATGGGGATCATCGATGCACAGCTATTTTCAGGTCCCTCCAGAGATGTTCGATTGGGTTCAAGGCTGGGCCACTCAAGGACATTCACAGAATTGTCACAAAGCAACTCCTGCGTTGTCTTGGCTGTGTGCTTGGGGTCGTTGTCCTGTTGGAAGGTGAACCTCCGCCCCAGTCTGAGGTCCTGAACGCTCTGGAGCAGGTTTTCATCAATGATCTCTCTGTACCTTGCTCCGTTCATCTTTCCCTCGATCCTGACTAGTCTCCCAGTTCCTGCCGCTGAAAAACATCCCCACAGCATGATGCTGCCACCACCATGCTTCACCGTAGGTATGGTATTGGCCAGGTGATGAGCGGTGCCTGGTTTCCTCCACACGTGACGCTTGGCATTCAGGCCAAACAGTTCAATCTTGGTTTCATCAGACCAGAGAATCGTGTTTCTCATGCCTTTTGGCAAACTCCAAGCGGGCTGTCATGTGAATTTTACTGAGGAGTGGCTTCCATCTGGCCACTCTACCATAAAGGCCTGATTGGTGGAGTGCTGCAGATATGGTTGTCCTTCTGGAAGGTTCTCCCATCTCCACAGAGGAACTCTGGAGCTCCGTCAGAGTGACCATTGGGTTCTTGGTCACCTCCCTGACCAAGGCCCTTCTCCCCCGATTGCTCAGTTTGGCCGGGCGGCCAGCTCTATGAAGAGTCCTGGTGGTTCCAAAGTTCTTCCATTTAAGAATGACGGAGGCCACTGTGCTCTTTGGGATCTGCAATGCTGCAGAAATTGTTTTATACCCTTCCCCAGATCTGTGTCTCGACACAATCCTGTCTCGGAGGTCTACGGACAATTCCTTTGTCTTCATGGCTTGGTTTTTGCTCTGACATGCACTGTCAACTGTGGGACCTTATGTAGACAGGTGTGTGCCTTTCCAAATCATGTCCAATCAATTTAATTTACCACTGGAGGACTCCAATCAAGTTGTAGAAACATCTCAAGGATAATGAATGGAAACACGATGAACCTAAGCTCAATTTTGAGTGTCATAGTAAAGGCTCTGAATACTTATATAAATGTGATATTTCAGTTTTTTTTTAAATTTACTCTGCAAAAATTCTAAACACCTGTTTTTTGCTTCTTCGTTCTGGGGTATTGTGTGTAGATTGATGATAAATACTTTCTGAATGCACTGTATTTATTTCTATACGTTTGTTCCCTGCTTCTTAAAACCTGTTCATTCGAATTTCAGCCCAGTTAGGTGGAAGATCATCGACCTGAAAAGATCATACGTTTGTCTCCACTGAAGCTCCCTTATATGCCAAGTATTTCCAGAAACGTTTAGATTTATTTGAATTTCAAATTTATATTCAGCAAATTATTACGTTAGTATATTATTAATTAATAGCTTGGTACTTGGTCCCCTACTCCCCCCAGCATCTATATAACCTCCTTCTGCAGTCTGCAATATCAATTACAGGGTTATTTGTAACTCCATTCATCTGACAATCCATCACTCTCCTCTATCAGTGATATATATATACCTTCAGTCCCATGCTCTGGAATTCACTCACCCTCAGGCTCAGTATCTATCTTTATCTGAATCTTAGTATCTTATCTCTGTGCAAAGAGCCTCAATATGTATTTTTTCTCCCGTGTCAAAGACTTTATATTCATGTAAGATAACGTGGCAAGCCAATATGACCCCCCTCTGTCCTCCCCTCACCATTCTTTACTTTTGCCTCTACCAAGGAACCCCCCCCCCCCCCCCGTCCTCATTACAATTACATAGCTTGCACTCTGAATTATAGACTTTAATGCCCCTGTTCCACTTAGGAAACCTGAACAGAAACCTCTGGAGACTTTGCACCCCACCCAAGGTTTCCGTGAGGTTCCCGGAGGTTTTTGTCAGTCTCCCTAATGGTCGAAAGTGGTTTCCGTTTTAAAAAACGGTTATTTTTTAGTCGAAGCCGGTCGCGATGCTAGTAGAAGGTGGTTGCCGGGGACAAAAACCTCCGGGAACCGCACGGAAACCTTGGGTGGGGCGCAAAGTCTCCAGAGGTTTCCGTTCAGGTTTCCTAAGTGGGACAGGGGCATAAAGGAAGTAGTTGCGGCAGGTACTACAATGGCATTTAAAAGCCACTTAAACAGGTACATGGATAGAAAAGGTTTAGAGGGACTTGGGACAGATGGGACTAGCTTAGATGGGGCATCTTTGTTGGCATAGATGAGTTGGGCTGAAGGGCCTGTGACTCCATGACCCACTGAGTTCTTCAAGCATTTTGTTTTTAACTCAAGATTAAACTCTAGTGTCTCCAGAACTAGTAACCACCCCCTCCCCAGGTACACCTGTCCTGTTACCTCCCCCCTTGACTTTGTCCAGGGTCCCCAACAGTCCTTTCAGGTTCGGCAGAGGTTCACTTGCATCTCGTCCAACCTCATCTACTGAACAACCTCATCCGTTGTTCAAGATGTGGACTCTTATACATCGGCGAGACCAAACGCAGACTGGGCAATCGTTTCGCTGAACACCTTCACTGAACCTACCTGATCTCCCTGTTCCTAAACACTTTAATTCTCCTTCACATTCCCATACAGACCTTTCTGTCCTCGGTCTCCTCCATTGTCAGAGTGAACCTAAGCGCAAATTGGAGGAACAGCATCTCATATTCCGCTTGGGCAGCTCACAGCCCAGTGGTATGAATATTGATTTCTCTAACTTCAAGCAACCCCGGCATTCCCTCTCTCTCTCTATCGCTCCCCTACCCAATTCACACTAGCTACCCGTTTTCACCCAACAGCTAATAATGGCCTGTCCCCTTTATCATTGTTACTTTTTTGCATATCCTTCATTCATTGTTCTTTATCTCTCTACATCACCGTCTATATCTCTCGTTTCCCTTATCCCTAACCAGTCTGAAGAAGGGTCTCGACCCAAAACGTCACCCATTCCTTCTCTCCAGAGATGCTGCCGGTCCCGCTGAGTCACTCCAGCTTTCTGTGGCTATCTTTAGTTTCCTACCGCTCTCTCTCCCTCACTCCATACTTCCCTCTAATTTTAGTAATTGGTCTTATCAGTCTTTTGTGATTTTAATGCCATTCACCATTGTGTAGGTATGGTTACCATATTGGAAATCTTTGTGCATTTTCTGACTTACGAACAATATTAACTTATGGATGTCTGTAGTAAAGGTAATCATTCATTATCCGGGACTGGCCTGTATCTGTTCAATTTGAGTTGTTATGCAATTCCTTAAAACAAAGTGGAATGTTTCTGTCTCAGTGCCATTGCCTGAAATTAACAATAGGCTGAAGATATGAATTACCTCATAAATATTTAATAATGTTCAAGTGCCTAATATATCAAATTTTATAGTCACAATTTCTTTTTGGAGAAGATCCATTTACAACATGTGTAAATTACAATGAGCTAAATTACAAATATGAACTAACCATTTTCGGAATAGGACTGAAATGCAAAGCTATTGATATTGTGAAAGTCAAAATAATGTTTTATTTTTTGGGGTAATGGCAGATGCAGTAATGTTCTCTTGCCTCAGTGAGATAAAAATGGATCTGTATGAATATCCCTCGACATGAAGCCAAAAATAAGGATTATAATGCATCAAAAGAAGGAAGGCTAATTCTTGGTGACCAATTGTGATAGCAGGAACAAAGAACAAAGAAGAAAGGCGAAAGGCACAAAGATAGAATGCATTCCTTATAAAAGAATGATGGTTCACACATCACTAGGCAACCAAACTCATCTGTTATACAAATTAGCTATCTCTGATTCTGGATTGTGCAAAATTAAGGAAGCTCTTCAATAAAGTGATCTCCTTTTGTCTCTCACGCAGATGATACCAGAAATGTAAGGATATACAGGGATAATATGAGAGTTGCAATCGTATACACACCAGGAGGGAATGAACAGACTGATTCTCCTTTCTCTGAACAAGAGCGAGAGGTGACTGAAAGTATGACGGAAATTTGTAGTGTGGATGCAGGGAACTTGTTTCCATTTCCAAGCAAGAGCATAACTCATGGCCATTATAAGACAGTCAGCAAAAAAAATCAGAGGGGATTTAGAAGAAACTTCTCGACCCAAAGAGTGAATTTGAACCTGACCTTCACATGGTGTGGGAGAAGCAAAGGTTTCGGATACTTTTAAGGGGAGGCTGAACCATCATGTGTTGGAGAAGAAGATAAATGGCTATGCTGATAGGTTTAGATGAGAAAGAGGTTTGAGTGGAACAAACGTGCTGGCATAGATTGGTTGGGCTGAAAGGGATTTTTCTTTTTCCTATCATTTTTTGATGAGTTAGGTTGAGTTTATTGTCACGTTTACCGAGGTACAGATTTACTTTGTTAAATTGTGTCATGGTTCATTACGACTAGATGAATGTACTGTAAATGATAAATCAGTGAAGAGAAGTTTATGGGGATATTTCACTGAGCTGCATGGCATAAATACTGTTAACTTACAGTGAGGTTACAAGTCTTTGTTCTTATTTACCATCCACTTTTCCTTTCAACAACAAATCACCAAAGGAAATTTATGCCAAGCAACCACATTGCATGCTTACATTTATAATAAGTGTGTCTGCTGCATAAGAACTTTAGACATCTTCAAACAGACTTAAGTTCAACTAGCATGGACAGTCTACAATGGTGTGCGCACATAGCACAAGTAACAAAAAAAATTCATGCCACAATTTTCTAATCAACACATGAACAGGATCAGCGTTCAAGCATGGCTCTTTGTTTTTCCTAAATTACTTTCCTCCTGAAGACAGCTATTCATGCTGAGATAAATTTACATATCATCAGTCATTGTCTGGTATCTTTCTCAAAAGGTAGTTTTTCACACGATCTTGGGACAGTGTCAACAGACAATTCAACTGCGGGGAAGCTGCAGCCAAGGCTCATCTTATCTTTCCAAAAGATACATCCTTCCAGAGGTTTTAAGTTGAGTGGTGAATCTGTGGAATTCTCTGCCACAGAAGGTAGTTGAGGCCAGTTCGTTGGCCATATTTAAGAAGGAGTTGGATGTGGCCCTTGTGGCTGAAGGGATCAGGGGGTATGGAGAGAAGGCAGGTACAGGATACTGAGTTGGATGATCAGCCATGATCATATTGAATGGCGGTGCAGGCTCGAAGGGCCGAATGGCCTGCTCCTGCACCTAATTTCCATGTTTCTATGTTTCTATGTTTCCCTTCAGCATACCAGCAAGCATGATTTTAGCACCATTATTACCGCCCCAACTGTATTGCTCAATAACGCCTCTACCAAAGGACGTCTGCTCTGGCTGATCGCCATTGGCTTCTGGACTGTTCTTTTTGGTTGCATTGGGTTCTCAGACTGATTTACTACTGTTACATAGAAGACTAGTCATACACACTACAACTGGAACAAAATGGAAGTCTTACTTGCTGCAGCTTTAAAGGCAGATTAATGCAACATAACAAATAAATATACAACATATTATCAGTTATACTTGGTACCCAGACCATAACAGCTCAACCCAAAGTACATGGTGCAAGGTTACACAAAGTCCATAGTAGTTTGGTGCTGAGGCAGGGTTGCGGTTAGGGTTGTGCAGGGTAGGTCAAGAGTCTGATGGTTGATGGGAAGAAGCTGTTCTGGAACCTGGAGGTAATAGTACTCATGCTCCTGCTACTTCTTCCCAATGCTAGAAGTGAGATGAAAGCATGGCCAGAGTCATGTGGGGCTTTCATGATATTAACTCCCTGCTTGAGGCACAGCCAGGGGTGGTGGTGCAGACAGATACAATAGTGGCATTTAGGAGATGTTTCAAAGGTGGGGAGCTCAATACCAGTGATGGACCACTTTCTGCAGCCTTCTTGTAAAATATGCCACAAAATTATATTAAGAATAAAAGGGAGCTCCCATTTTCCTGATTACTATTTATTCCTCAAACAACATTACTAGAAGATTATGTATTCCCTTATCTTGAAGCTGCCTGTGGGACCTATCTGGTACAAACCGACTGACTTAATTTCTCATGTTATTAGTGCAGTTACATTATTTAAATTATATCTACACAAATTCACTTTGAAGTACTTTGGGACGCACTGAAACGATGAACGGCTCTTCAGAAATGTAATTTCATTCTTTTATTCAGATTAAGTCACTGAGTTTTTCTCAGGCTAAAGCATATAGATGAAAAGCTAGAGGAGGAGGATACGATATAATAGCTTTCAATAATCAATAATGCTTTGATTCTGTTTTCACGGAGACGCCATGTTTAAAGGGAATTCAAGTTGTAAAATGAGTTTAAATCCAACTAGTCCTCCAATGAGAGGAAAAATATATTCTCCCTCAATTGTTAGCCAGAGGACTATGGTTAGGGTGCATTTGGAGTACTGCTTGCAGGTCTGGTCATCCCATTACAGGAAAGATGTGGATGCTTTGGAGAGAGTGCAAAGGAGGTTTACCAGAATGTCGCCTGGTTTAGACGATTTCAGCTACAGGGAGGGTTTGTATAGACTTGGATATATTTCTCTGGAACGTCAGAGGTTGAGGGGAGACGACCGAGGGATTTATAATTATGAGGGACATAAATAAGATAGATAGTAATGACCTATTTTCCCAGGGTGGAAATGTCCAATACCAGAGGGCATTGCTATAAGATGAAACATAGAAACATAGAAAATAGGTGCAGGAGTAGGCCATTCAAACCTTCACCGCCATTCAGTATGATCATGGCTGATCATCCAACTCAGTATCCTGTACCTGCCTTCTCTCCATACCCCCTGATCCCTTTAGCCAAAAGGGCCACATCTAACTGTCTCTTAAATATAGCCAATGAACTGGCCTCAACTACCTTCTGTGGCAGAGAATTCCACAGATTCACCACTCTCTGTGTGAAAAATGTTTTTCTCATCTCGGTCCTAAAAGACTTCCCCCTTATCCTTAAACTGTGACCCCTTGTTCTGGACTTCCCCAACATCGGGGACAATCTTCCTGCATCTAGCCTGTCCAACCCCTTAGGAATTTTGTAAGTTTCTATAAGATCCCCCCTCAATCTTCTAAATTCTAGCGAGTACATGAGAGGGGGAAAAGTTTATTGTAGATGTGTGGGGCAAGTGTTTTTAAATATAAAGAGGGGTAATGGGCTGGCCACATTGACAGGGATGGTGTTGGAGGCAGATACAATAGTGATATTTAAGAGACTTTAAGATATGCTCATGGAAGTGCAGGGGGTAGGGGGATATGGATCACGTGCAGGCAGATGAGATCAATTTAGCTATGCATCATATTCGGCACAAACATTGTGGGCCAAAGGGCCTCTTCCTGTGCTATATTATTTTATGTTCTATGATCTCAGATGATGGAGCTGGATATCAACTTCAGGACGCCTGGCGGAGGATGTGCCCCAATCAGCATCAATGGCGCCAAAGTGGAAATGTTTGAGTTCCTTGGTATTAAAATTACCAACGATCTGTTGTGGATCAAGCATATTGATGTGACAGCCAAGAAAGACACCTCAATGCCATTACTTCCTCAGGGAGATTGGAGAAATTCAACATGTCTCCAATAGCTCTCACAAACGTCTCCTGATGCACCCTCAAAACTGTTGGGATGCATCCCAGCTTGGTTTGGGAACAGCTTTGCCCAAGACTGAACGAGAAATTGCAGAGAGTTGTAGATATAGTCCAGTCCAGTCCATCACATAGACCAAACCTCCTACCAATTAACTCCATCTACACTTCACACTGGCTCAGAGAAGCAAACAACATAATCAAAGACTTGTCTAACCCTGTCATTCCTTCTTCTCCGTGTTCCCATCTGGCAAAGATACAGAACCTTGAAAGCGTGCAACACTAGACTGAGGAGCAGTTTCTTCCTCTCTGGTATTAGGCTTCTGAACAGTCCCTCCATAATCCGGGGCACTATCCAATGCACCTCTACCTCATTCTGGACATGAACTTTGTCTATGGAACTGAAGTGTTACAATGCTGAGAACTATATTCTACACTGAATCTTCCCCATGCTCTGTCTATTGTCTTGATGGACAAGATTGATTGTGTTTATGTATAGTGTATTTGATCTAGTTTGGATAGCATGCAAAACAAAGCTTTTCACTGTACCCCAGTACACATGACAATAGTAAATCTAAATTAAATTTAAGAGGTTGGATACTAATATTCTGAGCCTTACCTCACGCACAGAAAAATATCCAATTTTAAACCAGTTGTTGAGAAAAATTTGCATTAGACTTAGTTATCGGAACATTTACTTTTTATTTAAAAAATGAATACTTTTTATGCTTGGAACGCACTGCAAATTTAAGATTTTACTCACTTCGAGCTGTTATAATTGATTTGTGTTCTGCCTGTTTAGGTCCTGCGACTTTGGATACTTACTCATGTTATTCAGTAGCACCCAATTTTTCCACCCAAGTGTACTTCATCTCCTAATTAAGTTTTAATTCACTTTAAGGTGATGATTTGTTTACCAGAACAGAGTTTGAAAATGTAGTAAACTTTGATTGAACACAACCCGACACCCGTGAGGTGCTCTTGGGAAAAGTTGGGAAAGAAGTGAATTCTATCAAGATTATGTGCTTACTCAGTTGTTTATTTAAGAAAACATCCAAAAAGATGGAGATATTTTGGGGAAAACCATTAAGACAAAATCTGGCCCTAGTATTTAATAAAATATTTAAAACATTTTTCAAATCCCACTTGTTTCAAATTGATTGATGTAAGTGCCCTGGTGATGTTTTTCAGTTCTGCCCTTTTGAGGGCTAAATGGGGCATGATTAAGTATAAGGCCGACCAAAAAATAGGACAGCAAACAATTCTATGCTAAGCTTCTGCAATGTTTCAACTCGTGATCTTCCTCCCCGAGAGGTTACTGGCTCGAAGGGCCGAATGGCCTCCTCCTGCACCTATTTTCTATGTTACACAGGTAAGAGGAATGATTTTCAAAACTCAAATCTACTACATGGGATATATTTGCATTGTTGCAGGACATTGAAAGTGGTGGAACAACGAGTCCTATATTATCAATATGAACATGAAAATCTGGCTCAAATTCTATGAATTTTTTAGATCTACCAGGAGTTGATTAGACTACAGACCATCCATGGTATAGTAACAGTTAATTAACTAAATGCTGTTCCATGTAATCTGCAACTATGTAATATTAACCATATAACCATATAACCATATAACAATTACAGCACGGAAACAGGCCCTCTCGGCCCTTCCAGTCCGTGCCGACCATTTGTTTTCCCCTAGTCCCATCTACCTGCACTCAGACCATACCCCTCCATTCCCTTCACGTCCATATACCTATCCACTTTACTTTTAAATGTTAAAATCGATCCTGCCTCCACCACCTCTGCCGGAAGCTCATTCCACACAGCCACCACCCTCTGAGTAAAGAAGTTCCCCCTCACGTTACCCCTAAACTTCTGTCCCTTAATTCTCATGTCATGCCCTCTTGTTTGAATCTTCCCTACCCTCAATGGGAAAAGCTTATCCACGTCAACTCTGTCTATCCCTTTCATCATTTTAAAGACCTCAATCAAGTCCCCCCTTAACCTTCTGCGCTCCAAAGAATAAAGACCTAACTTGTTCAACCTTTCTCTGTAACATAGTTGCTGGAACCCTGGCAACATTCTAGTAAATCTCCTCTGTACTCTCTCTATTTTGTTGACATCCTTCCTATAACTAGGCGACCAAAATTGTACACCATTGTACACCAAAATTGTACACCATTGTACACTATATTGATAAATATATGGTGATATTCATGAATAAGATGGAGATTTTATAAAACTTAACTCAAAATAGAACATCAGTATTAACAATAAAGGAAATATTAAGAATAGTTCGAGATTGATTTATAAACATTTTGCCTGTGGATATTTTTAAATATAGTGAACGAGTAAGTGCAGGAAGGTAATTAATTACTGCATTGTAACAATTATGAAATACAGCCAGTTAATTAAATTAAAATTTAGTAATTTAGTTAATGAAGTGTATTGAGTAATGCATCTTGGCTGAGTCAGCAACAGCTTCAACCAACTTTGACCACAAGATTATGGCTGACGAGTTTTGGCTCCCAAGCCTTTTAGTGATTAATGTGCTTAAAAAGATTGGAACTGGTCCACACTGTTGGGGCAGTGTCGTATACACTGGCTGTGGCGTTCTCAAATGACATTGAAAGCCTAATCTGGGAAAGCTGTGAAATCTTGTACCTCTGTATTCCATAACACAATTCTTTACAGAACGTGTATACTGACACTGGTAATGTCTTAAATGAGAAAACAATGATTAGATTATCCAATTGCAGTCAATCACTGAACTTCAATGATTATGAATAATCCAGAATATTGAGATGTACAACTGCAATTTCTCCTTTTACCACTCATAGAAACATAGAAAATAGGTGCAGGAGTAGGCCATTCGGCCCTTCGAGCCTGCACCGCCATTCAATATGATCATGGCAACTCAGTATCCCGTATCTGCCTTCTCTTCATACCCCCTGATCCCTTTAGCCACAAGGGCCACATCTAACTCCCTCTTAAATATAGCCAACAAACTGGCCTCAACTACCTTCTGTGGCAGAGAATTCCAGAGACTCACCACTCTCTGTGTGAAAAATGTTTTCCTCATCTCGGTCCTAAAGGAATTCCCCCCTATCCTTAGACTGTGACCCCTTGTTCTGGACCTCCCCAACATTGGGAACAATCTTCCTGCATCTAGCCTATCCAATCCCTTAAGAATTTTGTAAGTTTCTATAAGATCCCCCCTCAGTCTTCTAAATTCTAGCAAGTACAAGCTAAGTCTATCCAGTCTTTCCTCATATGAAAGTCCTGACATCCCAGGAATCAGTCTGATGAACCTTCTCTGTACCCCCTCTATGGCAAGAATGTATTTCTTCAGATTTGGAGACCAAAACTGTACGCAATACTCCAGATGTGGTCTCACCAAAACCCTGTACAACTGGAGTAGAACCTCCCTGCTCCTATACTCAAATCCTTTCGCTATGAATGCTAACTTACCATTTGCTTTCTTCACTGCCTGCTGCACCTGCATGCCTACTTTCAATAATTGGCATACCATGACACCCAGGTCTCGTTGCATCTCCCCTTTTCCTAATTTGCCAACATTCAGATAATAGTCTACCCTCCTGTTTTTGCCACCAAAGTGGATAATCTCACATTTATCCACATTATACTGCATCTGCCATGCATTTGCCCACTCACCCAGCCTATCCAAGTCACCTTGCAGCCTCCTAGCATCCTCCACACACCTAACACTACCCCCCAGCTTAGTGTCATCCGCAAACTTGGAGATGTTGCATTCAATTCCCTCGTCCAAATCATTAATATATATTGTAAATAGCTGGGGTCCCAGCACTGAGCCTTGCGGTACCCCACTAGTCATTGCCTGCCATTCTGAAAAGGACCCGTTTACTCCTACCCTTTCCTTCCTGTCTGCCAGCCAGTTCTCTATCCACATCAATACTGAACCCCCAATACCATGTGCTTTAAGTTTGTATTCTAATCACTTATGTGGGACCTTGTCGAAAGCCTTCTGAAAGTCTAGATATAACATATCCACTGGTTCTCACTAATCCACTCTACTAGTTACATCCTCAAAAAATTCTATAAGATTCGTCAGACATGATTTACCTTTCGTAAATCCATGCTGACTTTGTCCAATGATTTCACCACTCTCCAAATGTACTGCTACCCCATCTTTAATAACTGACTCTAGCAGTTTCCCCACTACCGATGTTAGACTAACTGGTCTGTAATTCCCCGTTTTCTCTCTCCCTCCTATTTTAAAAAGTGTGGTTACATTAGCTACCCTTCAATCCTCAGGAACTACTCCAGAATCTAAGGAGCTTTGAAAAATGATCACTAATGCATCCACTATTTCTGTGGCTACTTCCTTGAGTACTCTGGGATGCAGACTATCTGGCCCTGGGGATTTATCGGCCTTTAATCCATTCAATTTACCCAACACCACTTCCCGGCTAACCTGGATTTCACTCAGTTCCTCCACCTTATTTGACCTCCGGTCCCCTGCTATTTCCGGCAGATTATTTATGTCTTCCTTAGTGAAGACAGAACCCAATTAGTTATTCAATTGGTCTGCCATGTCCTTGTTCCCCATGATCAATTCAACAGTTTCTGACTGCAAGGGACCTACATTTGTTTTAACTAATCTCTTTCTCTTCACATATCTATAAAAACTTTTGCAGTCAGTTTTTATGTTCCCTGCCAGTTTTCTTCCATAATCTATTTTCCCTTTCCTAATTAAGCCCTTTGTCCTCCTCTGCTGGACTCTGAATTTATCCCAGTCCTCTGGTAGGCTGCTTTTTCTGGCTAATTTGTATGCTTCATCTATTGTTTTTATGCTATCCCTGATTTCCCTTGTTATCCATGGATGCACTACCTTCCCTGATTTATTCTTTTGCCAAACTGGGATGAACAATTGTTGTAGTTCATCCATGCAGTCTTTAAATACCTTCCATTGCACATCCACTGTCAACCCTTTAAGAATCACTTGCCAGTCTATCTTGGCCAATTCACGTCTCATACCTTCAAAGTTACCTTTGTTTAAATTCAGAACCCTTGTTTCTGACTTAATTATGTCCATCCTAATGAAGAACTCAACCATATTATGGTCACTCTTGTCCAAGGGTCACGCACAACAAGACTGCTAACTAATCCTTGCTCATTACTCAATACCCAGTCTAAAATAGCCTGCTCTCTCGTTGGTTCCTCTACATGTTGGTTTAGAAAACTATCCCGCATACATTCCAAGAAATCCTCTTCCTCAGCACCCCTGCCCATTTGCTTCACCCAATCTATATGTAGATTGAAGTCACCCATTATAACTTTTTTACCATTGTTGCACGTATTTCTAATTTCCTGTTTGATGCCATCCCCAACACTACTACTGTTAGGTGGCCTGTACACAACTCCCACTAGCGTTTACTGCCCCTTAGAATTTCGCAGCTCTACCCATATCGATTCCACTTCCTCCATGCTAATGTCCTTCCTTTCTATTGCATTAATCTCGTCTCTCACCAGCAACGCTACCCCACCTCCTTTTCCTTTCTGTCTATCCCTCCTGAATATTGGACATTCATTTTGATGTTAATCCCATTCCAGGCATGGTAAATCCCAATACTACAAGGGTAAATCCGATAATTTCAATGAAAGTAATGTTACATTTAAAAAGATTTCCTCTATGATTGTGGGTTTAATTTAATCACACTCAACTGGGAAGAGAAGAGCGAGTTATGGGAACACTGTTGTGCTGGCAAAATATGTTGGCAAATTCTCATGGGACATTCTCATTAATAGTGTCCAATTGTATCTTCCCCTCAAGGTCCTGATCTATGCTGAAGCTTGAATTAGTCAGGCATCGGGTTCTTCATCCAAACAGTTATTCTTGATGGTAGACACATAATGCGGGAGTAACTCAGCGGAACAGGCAGCATCTCTGGAAAAAGGGCAGATGGTTCGGGTCGAGACCCTTCTTCAGACCGATGTCAGGGGAGTGGGTGGGACAGAGATAGAATGTAGTCGGAGGCAGTAAGATTGGCGGGAGAACTGGGAAGGGGGAGGGGATGGAGAGAGAGGGAAAGCAAGGGCAGTTTGAAGTTAGAGAAGTCAATGTTCATATCGCTGGGATGTAAGCTACCCATGCAAAAGATGAGGTGAGTTAAAGTGCTGAGCAACCAGGAGATCAGGTAGGTTATGGCGGACTGAGCGGAGGTGTTCAGCGAAACGGTCGCCGAGCCTGCGCTTGGTCTCGCTGATGTACAGGAGTTGACACCTGGAACAGCGGATACAGTAGATGAGGTTGGAGGAGGTGCAAGTGAACCTCTGCCTCACCTGGAATGACTGTTTGGGTCCTTGGTTGGTGTCGGGGGGTGGGGGGGGGGGGTAAAGGGACAGGCGTTGCATCTCCTGCATTTGCATGGGAAAGTACCTGGGGAGGGAGTGGTTTGGGTGGGAAGGGATGAGTTGACCAGGGAATTGCGGAGGGAACGGTCTCTGTGGAAAGCAGAAAGGGGTGGAGATGGGAAGATGTGGCCAGTAGTGGGATCCCGTTGGAGGTGGCGAAAATGTTGGAGGATTATATGATGAATGCAATGGCTAATGGGGTGGAAGGTGAGGACAAGGAGGACTATGTCCTTGTTACGAATGGGGGGAGGGGGAGCAAGAGTGGAGCTGCGGGCTATTAAGGTGACCCGAGTGAGAGCCTCATCTATAATGGAAGAGGGGAACCCCCGTTTCCTAAAGAACGAGGACATGTCCGATGATCTGGTATGGAAAACCTCATCCTGGGCGCAGATGCGGTGTAGACGGAGGAATTGGGAGTAGGGGATAGAGTCCTTACAGGAAGCAGGGTGGGAAGAAGTGTAGTCTAGATAGCCATGGGAGTCAGTGGGGTTGTAATAGATGTCTGTCAATAGTCTGTCTCCTGTGATGGAAACAGTGAGATCCAGAAACGGTAAGGGGATGTCAGAGATGGTCTCAGTTTGCGGATGCCACAAAGCTGGGTGGCAGTGTGAGCTGCGAGGAGGATGCTATGAGGCTGCAGGGTGACTTGGACAGGTTGGGTGAGTGGGCAGAAGCATGGTAGATGCAGTATAATGTGGATAAATGTGAGGTTATCTACTTTGGTGGCAAGAACAGGAAGGCAGATTATTTTCTGAACGGTGTCAGATTAGGAGCAGGGGAGGTACAATGAGACCTGGGTGTGCTTGTACATCAGTCACTGAAAGTAAGCATGCAGGTACAGCAGGCAGTGAAGAAAGCTAATGGCATGTTGACCTTCATTGCGAGAGGATTTGAGTTGTGGAGCAAGGAGGTCCTACAACAGTTGTACAGGGCCCTGATGAGACCACACCTGGAGTATTGTGTGCAATTTTAATCTCCTAATTTAAGGAAGGACATTATTGCTATTGAGGGAGTGGAGCGTAGGTTCACCAGGTTAATTACCGGGATGGCGGGACTGACGTATGAAGAAAGAATGGGTCGACTGGGCTAGTATTCGGTGGAAGTTAGAAGAATGAGAGGGGATTTTATAGAAACATACACAATTATTTGAGGATTGGACAGGGTGGATGCGTGAAAAATGTTCCCGATGTTGGGGGAGTCCAGAAACAGGGGTCACAGTTCAAGAATAAGGGGCAGGCCATTTCGGACGGAGATGAGGAAAAACCTTTTCATCCAGAGAGTTGTGAATCCGTGAAATTCTCTGTCACAGAAGGCCAATTTTCAAGAGAGGGTTAGATAGAGCTCTTAGGGCTAAAATAATCAAGGGATATGGGGGGAAAAAGCAGTAACGGGGTACTTTTTTAGATGATCAGCCATGATCACGTTGAATGACGGTGCTGGCACGAAGGGCTGAATGGCCTGCTCCTGCACCTATTCTTCATGTTTCGATGGTCCAAGGGACTTTGAGTGCAGGATGGAAATTGGTTGTGAAGTTGATGAAATCAGTGAGTTCTGCATGGGTGCAGGAGGTAGCGTCGATGCAGTTGTCAGTGTAGCGGAGGTCGAGTTCGGGGATAATAGGGCCAGTGTACGCCTGGAACAGTGATTGTTCGATGTATCCTACAAGGAGGCAGGCATAGCCTGGGGCCAATGCACACCCATCGCTATGCCTTGGATTTGGAGGAAGTGTGAGGAGTCAAAGGAGAAGTTGTTGAGGGTAAGGGCCAGCTCTGCTAGGCGGAGCGAGTAGTAGTTTTGGCTGGTTCTGCAGTCGAGGAAGAAGGAAGGCGTTAAGACCATCCTGGTGGGGGATGGAGGTATAGAGTGACTGGACATCCACAGTAAAGATGAGGGAGTCATGGGCCTGGAAAACGGAAGTCATTGAAGATTTCAATTCTTGATGTCCAGATGTGGTAGTAAGCTTGAGCATCAGAATAACCAAAGTGGATGATCGGTGTGAAACTTTAGTAGAGATAACATACAACTGATTAGGTTGATAATATGCGGGCCTACCTAGAACCTGATTGAAGCCCTGAGTAATTCTTTAACAGCTGTGCTGATTCCAAGTAATAGACCTAATATCCACCCATGTGTTTCAGTCATTTTTAATCATGGGGATAAAGCTTAGAAACATAGAAACATAGAAATTAGGTGCAGGAGTAGGCCATTCGGCCCTTCCAGCCCGCACTGCCATTCAATATGATCATGGCTGATCATCCAACTCAGTATCCTATACCTGCCTTCTCTCCATACCCCTGATCCCTTTAGCCACAAGGACCACATCTAACTCCCTCTTAAATATCGCCAACGAACTGGCCTTAACTATCTTCTGTGGCAGAGAATTCCAGACATTCATCACTCTCTGTGTGAAAAATGTTTTTCTCATCTCGGTCGTAAAAGATTTCCCTCTTATCCTTTAACTGTGACCCCTTGTCCTGGACTTCCCCAACATCGGGAACAATCTTCCTGCATCTAGCCTGTCCAACCCCTTAAGAATTTTGCACATTTCTATAAGATCCCCCCACAATCTTCTAAATTATAGCGAGTACAAGCCAAGTCTACCCAGTCTTTCTTCATAAGACAGTCCTGACATCCCAAGAATCAGTCTGGTGAACCTTCTCTGCACTCCCTCTATGGCAAGAATGTCTTTCCTCAGATTTGGAGACCAAAACTGCATGCAATACTCCAGGTGTGGTCTCACCAAGACCCTGTACAACTGCAGTAGAACCTCCCTGCTCCTATACTCAAATCCTTTTGCTATGAATGCCAACATACCATTCGCTTTCTTTTCCAGTTATGTTCCTGTTTTAATAAGCAGCATGCTTTGTTTTACAGCAGAGGTCGTGAACAGTGATCAGGACCAGGCACTTGGGTTATTTTTTCTCTCCATGACCTTGTGGTGCCAGTGAGATGATTCTTGGAATATGAGTTAATTCTAGGATCCTGCAGGATTGTATAAATAAAGATTAAATTTGCCAATAAATTTGGCATAAAAAACCCTACCAGGCTTATCCCAACCATCTGGAAAACTCAGCAAATTCATCATCAGCAGTTACCTTCCTCAACCATCAAAATCCATGTTTTCTTTAAAGATGGTACGCAAAAGGCTGGAGAAACTCAGCGGGTGCAGCAGCATCTAAGGAGAGATGGAGATAGGCGAAGTTTCGGGTCGAGACCCTTCTTCAGACTGGTCAGGGATCAGGGAAACGAGAGATAGTGATGTGGAGAGATAAAGAACAATGAATGAAAGATATGCAAAAAAGTATCGATGATAAAGGGAACAAGCCATTGTAAGCTGTTTGTGGTGTGAAAATGAGAAGCTAGTGCGACTAGGGGAGAGAGATATAGAGAGAGGGAATGCCAGGGCCCGAGGGCTGAGGGAGAGGTGGGAAGGGGAGGAGACAGCAAGGGTTAACAGAATTGAGAAAATTCAATGTTCAAGCCCAGAGGATGCAGACTCCCCAAGCGGAATATGAGGTGCTGTTCCTCCAACTTGCAGTGTTGCTCACTCTGGCCGTGGAGGAGGCCCAGGACCGAGAGGTCGGATGTGGAATGGGAGGGGGAGTTGAAGTGCTGAGCCACCGGGAGGTCGGGTTGGTTATTGCGGACTGAGCGGAGGTGTTCGGCGAAACGATCGCCAAGCCCCCGCTTGGTCTCACCGATATAGATCATCTGGCATCTGGAGCAGCGGATGCAGTAGATGAGGTTGGAGGAGGTGCAGGTGAACCTCTGTCGGACCTGGAAGGACTGCTTGGGTCCCTGAAAGGAGTAGAGGGGGGAGGTGAAGGGACAAGTGTAGCATTTCTTGCGGTTGCAAGGGAAAGTGCCCGGGGAAGGGGTAGAGCGGGAGGGAAAGGAAGAATTGACAAGGGAGTTGTGGAGGGAGCGGTCTTTGCGGAAGGCAGACAGGGGGAGAGATGGGAAGATGTGGCGAGTGGAGGGGTTACGTTGGAGGTGGCGAAACTGGCGGAGGACTATCTGTTGTATTTGCCGGCTGGTGAGGTGAAAGGTGAGGACCAGGGGGACTCTGCCCTATTTGCGAGTGGGGGAATGGGGAGCGAGGGCAGTGTTGCGGGGTATGGAGGAGACCCTGGTGCGAGCCTCATCTGTAGTGGGGGAGGGGAATCCCCGTTCTCTGAAGAATGAGGCCATTTGTGATGACCTGGTGTGGAACACCTTATCCTGGGAGCAGATGCGGCGTAGACGGAGGAATTGGGAATAGGGGATGGAGTCCTTACAGGAAGCAGGGTGGGAGGAAGAGTAGTCCAGGTAGCTGTGGGAGTCAGTTGGCTTGTAGTGGATGTCGGTCAGGAGTGTATCACCTGCAATAGAGGTGGTGAGGTCAAGGAATGGTAGGGAAATGTCGGAAATGGTCCAAGTGTATTTGAGTGCCGGATGGAAGTTGGTGGTGAAATGGATGAAGTCATTCAGTTGTGTGTGGGTGCAGGAGGTGACACCAAAGCAGTCGTCGATGTAACGGAGGTAGAGGTCGGGGATGGGGCCCTGGTACGCCGAGAACAAGGATTGTTCGACGTACCCGACAAAGAGGCAAGCGTAGCTGGGGCCCATGCGTGTGCCCATAGCTACGCCTTGTGTTTGGAGGAAATGGGAGGATGGGCCATTATAACTGGCCAGCAATTTTGAAAGGATCTGTTTGCAATGTCCTCTGTCCAACCAACTCAGCTCTGACAACTGCGCCTGTGCATTGAAACATAGTAATCAAGGTCTCGCTGAGGATCAGAGGGTCCAACATGGAAATATAAATACCATAAGACATAGGAGCAGAATTACGCAAGTCAGCCCATTTGCTCCACCATTCAATCATGGCTGATCTATTTTCTCTCTCAATCCCATTCACCTACCTTCTCCCTGTAACCTTTGATGCTCTTCCTAATCAAGAACCTATCAATCTCCGCTTTAAAAGCCTTGGCCTCCCCGGCTGACTGTGGCAAAGTATTCCACACATTTGCCATCCTCCAGCTAAAGAAATTCCTCCTTATCTCCATTCTAAACGTATGCCCATTTATTCTCAGGCTGTGCTCTCTGGTTTTAGACTCTAGAAATTGAATGAAGGGCCTTCATGCACTTCACATCATGGCCTCTCTGCTTTACATTAGCCTAGCCTGGTGTGAGTGTTTCAACCCATTCATTTAATCATTGATATTGATGGAAAATGAGTGCATGTAACTGTTTTGTCTGAGCATTCTTGTATCATAATGGATATTGGTTTATTATTGTCTTCGGCACTGAAATAGTGTGTTTCAATGTTATCCAGTCAAATTTTACTTCGGAGTCACGTGAGTGACTACGTGAAGACCCCGCCTGCACGCATGCGCGACATATCGTCGAACGCATTGCGGAAGCGACAGTCGGGAGGAGCGCCGCTCCTCCAGCTTAAGTTTAAAAAACTTATTGAGGAAAGTCTTACCATTCTGGTGAGCGTGGCGACTGCGCGTGTTTGTGTTTTCAGGAACGCCATGGAGACGCGCAAGTCTAGGAGAGGAGCGGCAAAAACCGCTGCTATGGAAAGCAGCCAGCAGCGTGCCGTTTCTCCAGAGCTGCAGGTGCTACCAGCAGCTCCCGACTTCCCGCCGCTACAGACCGAAGGTACGCCGCGGCCCGGCGGCAAAGCCACCCGGAAGTCGGACAGGACCGTTGACTCAGCTGGGTCCGGACCTGAAGACACCCCGTTCGCGGATAGCGACGGTGGGCGTCTTTCCCGCATGGAGCGGATGGTGGAGCAGTTGCTCCAGCGTGACCTGCTTATGCAGGGGCAGAGTCACAGTAGGTCTCCTCGCAGACCCACGGCAGGATCCTTTCAAGGACTGCCAAATGTCTCACCCTCTTCGCAGGGGAGCATTAGGGGTCAGAGCTGGGCTGACCCTGAAGAAGGGGCAATGGCTGAACAGTCATCTGTGTTAGGCATGCCAGAAGAACTGTTGGGCATGGCAAATAAACATGCTGTGCCAACACAGAAAGGACTGCCCATACACCCAAAGCTGGCAGCCAGCATAAATTACATGGCTACAAACCAGCTGCAGGAGCAAGCCATAAACTCTACGGCTGAGAAATACCTCGCTCCAGAGAACTGCAATTCTCTCAATGTACCAGCAGTCAACAACCCCATCTGGGGCAACATGAGCCCATCTATAAGAAGCCAGGAGGTGAAGCTACAGAGGATCCTCAAACTGCTGGCTGCAGGGATCACAGCAGTGACCAGAGCAGCTGATTGGGTGGAGTTGCCAGAAGAGCTACAAGATGCTCTAGTATTACTGTGTAATACTCAGTTTGAGATTAACAATTATAGGAACAGCATCATTAAACCAGCACTTAATCCCAAATTTGCGGGATTATGCAGGACCAGTAGTATTCAGCCGCCAAATTTGCTGTTTGGGGACAACCTTCAGAAGCAGGTGAAAGACCTAGATGAAGAGGCCAAGGCTATAGGCCTGATCAAGGTGCCAAACACCTCTAAACCCCACTATCAACAGCGGCAGCACCCCTACACAACCACCAGACATCGGTACAATGAAAGAACACCTGGTGGTGAAAGCTCGAGGGCCGGTCCACCTGCACAGCGGTCTTTTTTAGGCCATGGCCCAGCCCGGCCTTCTTGGAAAATGCGCCACCCCCACAACGCAGCAACACAACACCAGAAGAAACAAGGGCAGAGACAACCCACACAACACCGGCGGTAACCATGGAGGTAGGTGGGTCTGGTTGCCTCAAAAACATTGCATGTTTAGGTTCATCAAAAATTGGTGGACGGTTGCACTTGTTTCATCACGTGTGGAGCACTTTTACCTCTGATACTTACATGCTCGGAAGTATTCAGGGTTACAAACTTGAATTTGTGTACGAACACCCCATCCCAGTTCAGCATACGCCTAGCCGGAAGTTCATACTTTCACAAAAAGAGAGAACAGCAGGCCATGCTGAACTGTTGAGATTAAACAATAAAGGGGTAATTGAGAAGACAATCAGAGAATCTCAAGAGTTCGTATCTAATATATTTACAAAAAACAAAAAAGATGGCGGTTGCCGCATCATTATAGATTTGACCGAACTAAATACTTCCGTTCAGTATGCCCATTTCAAAATAGACACGTTTGTCACAGCCACACAGCTGATTTCTGATAGGTACTACATGGCTTGCATCGATCTTAAAGATGCGTACTATTCAGTACCAATACACAAGGATCATCGTAAATACCTGAAATTTGTCTGGATGGGACAGCTATGGCAGTATAAGGCCTTACCCAATGGGTTGTCATCAGCACCCAGGCTGTTTACTAAATTATTAAAACCAGCTTTAGCATACTTAAGGGAACATAACCATATCGTCATGGCTTACCTTGATGATATCCTCATTGTAGGTGAGAATTTGGAAATGGCTACATTGGCAGTATCAGCCACAAAACATCGTTTTCAAAAACTGGGATTTATCATACATCCAGATAAATCAATGTTGGAACCCTCCACTACAATGGATTATTTGGGCTTCACTATTGACTCTGTTCGAATGTCTATCACCTTGCCACTACATAAAGTAACAGACCTGATGGTAGCATGCAAAAGCCTCACAGGCATCAGGGAACCATCTATTCGGCAAGTAGCTAGAGTGATTGGGAAATTAGTGGCTGCGTTCCCAGCAGCACAATTTGGGACCTCTCCATTATCAAAATCTGCAAAGAGCAAAAATTTCAGATCTCAAAAATCATGCAGGCCATTTCGATAGGCCTATGAAACTACCAGGGAAAGCAAAAGCAGAATTAAAATGGTGGATAGAAAATGTTCAGCATTGTTCTAACCCCATCACTATCATGAACCCCTCGGTTACATTACAAACTGATGCCAGTGCTAAAGGTTGGGGAGCAACTAATACCATCACAAGTTGTGGTGGCAGATGGAGTACACAAGAATTAACCCTGTTTAAAGCAGTAGGGATTAATTATTTAGAAATGCTGGGAGCATTTCATGGACTGAGGGCCTACTGCTCAGATATGCACCAGTTGCATGTACGGTTACAAATTGATAATACCACAGTGGTGGCCTATATTAATCATATGGGAGGAATAAAGTCAATATCATGTGATGAATTGGCTAATAATATCTGGCACTGGTGTCTGGAAAGAGAGATTTGGATCTCAGCCACTTACCTCCCAGGTAAGCAAAATACCGTGGCAGACACCAGATCACGTAAATTCAACGACAACATTGAATGGATGTTGGATCGGAAAGTGTTTACAGATATTATAGAACGGTACGGGACACCAGATATCGACCTTTTTTGCATCCAACTTAATCACCAACTCCCAACATATGTTGCTTGGGAACCAGACCCAGGGGCAGCAGCGATGGACGCTTTCTCGCTGCATTGGGGGGATTTATTTTGCTATGCATTTCCCCCCTTCTGCCTCATCAGTCGGGTCTTACAAAAAATTAAACAAGACTCCGCAACGGGTATTTTGGTTGTTCCCGACTGGCCTACCCAACCATGGTTCCCAGCAGTACAAAAGATGGCCTCAGAACCCTGCATCCGGATCAACAAACGGCCGGGTTTGTTGGTACACCCCGTGACAGGGGAAAGTCATCCGTGCCATGACCGCATGAACTTGTTGATTTGCAGATTCTGAACAGGCCATTCCTGGGGTACGGACTCTCCGACAGGACGATCAATGCCATCTCAGCGTCGTGCAGGGAGTCCACGAGGAAACAGTACCTGATATATGTTAGGAAATGGGAAGAGTTCTGCACCAAGACGAACACTACATATGACTCAGCCACCATCACTGAAGTACTGGCGTTTCTGGCCACCCTTCATTTCGATGAAGGATTGAGTTACAGCCATTAATTGTGCAAGGAGTGCCCTTTCTAATTATCTGGGCAGAGGGAGTGATCACCTGGCTATAGGATCACACCCACTAGTATCTAAACTAATGAGGGGTATATTTAACTCCAATCTCCCCAGGCCCAGATACACCCATACATGGGACATAGGCATAGTATTAACTATGTTACGAGGATGGACACCCATATCGGGGCTCACTCTGGACAAACTAACATACAATATGGTCATGATAATGGCACTTGTAACAGCACAACGGGTCCAGTCCTTACACAAGCTAAATATGAACGCCATGTATGTCACAAGTGGCAAGATAACTTTTCTAATACAGGGATTACTCAAACACGACCGACCCGGTTCCTCTGGCCAAAAAATAGAGTTTCTGGCCTATCCTGCAGATAGTCGGCTCTGCATTGTGACGCATATTTTGCAATATATAGAAGTCACCAAGACTCTTAGGGGCACGGAGAGAGCTTTACTCATAACCCATAAACGCCCTCATCATAAGGTCACAGCGCAAACCATATCCAGATGGTTAAGGGTGGTATTAGATGCAGCGGGGGTGGATACTAATGTTTTCAAATCTCACTCCACCAGGGCGGCATCTACATCGGCGGCTAGGATGATGGAAGTTCCTTTGGACCACATCCTTGCCACAGCGGGTTGGAGCAATGAACAAACTTTTCAACGCTTTTATAATAAACCCGTGGCCGCTCCTGACACGTTTGCATGAAAAATTTTGAGTTCTGTAAAATAAATTACCCAATGTGGGGCATACTGTTTAGGTATGAATAAATACCTTTCTTTGTTTTTCAGCACAGTGTCATGACTGAATTACGTTCATCCTCTTTTTCCTAGCATGGCAGGGTGTAAGCATGGACTCGTTCCAGGGCATGAAATCACAGAGCTTTGAAATCTTCACGTAGTCACTCACGTGACTCCGAAGTAAAATAGTAAGATTAAATGAGAACTTACCAGTTTGAAGTTTGATCTTTATTTTATGAGGAGTTACGATGAGGGATTACGTGCCCTCCGCTCCCAAAACCCTCTATTATAAAGTTCAACTGGTATGGAAGTTCTCTCTTATCTTACTATATTAGTCACTCTGGTATCTGTGATTTCACACCACTGCTTTGAAGAATGTCACGCATGCGTGCAGGCGGGGTCTTCACGTAATCCCTCATCGTAACTCCTCATAAAATAAAGATCAAACTTCAAACTGGTAAGTTCTCATTTAATCTTACTATTATACTATATATGAGAATAAGCTAGCCATACACAACCATAACCGGTGGTACAAAGAAAAAGTGTGCAGAATATAGTGTTGCGGCATTTGGTTACAGCTATAGAGAAGTGCAGGTTAAAAAAACGGGGCTGCAAGGAGGTAGGTTGGAAGAACCGAACTACAACCTTAACGTATGGGTTGTGGCGTCAGCCTAAACTCAGGCCACTTATGGTTGAACCCTCGTCAGGAGATACGAGGACGGGCACGTGATGTCATGGGCTAGAGGGAGTGTCCTGGTACATAAGGTCTCTTACCTCGAGACCTGGGAAGAGTTAACCGGTAGCTGAGCCCGAGGGAACAACCTCGCTCAGCTACTGCACACAGTAATACAGTTAGCACACCCACGTAACGTGTGACTACCGAATAAAGAACCATTTGCACCAACCTGAAGTCTCACCTTTATTCACCACGTATGGTGCCACTACATTGCAGTCTGGAGTTGAGTCACTCTTTGTGGCCCACTGTGCCTAACAGGGAGATCCAGGTTTCCATGTGGAGCCACAAAATGTTAAGTGAGGCCCGAAGGATAGCACAGAAGACAAATGTAGGCAAAAGGCCAGATTGTGCACAACCTGAGCTGGATTAAACAATGATGAAACCCATTACTCAAACTAGCTGGCAATTCTATAACACACCAAGCATGAAGACTACATGTGGTGTTTTAATTCTACTAAACCAGTATCTAAACATCAAAATCAAAATCTGAGACTCACCATTTGACAGCAAAATTGAGAGTTTTTTTAATATAAGGATTTGTTCCAAACGAGTTTTTTTTTTAAAATCTCACTGTTTTATCAATGCTGCAAGATGTTTAATTCATAAAACATTACATATGTAGAACTTTAGTGTTCAGAAAGCAAAGTTACACAAAACCACCACTGGCAGGTAACAATTAAACAGAATTACAAATCAAAAAACTTTCCTTCAATGAAGAAAGTACAACCTTTCTTAGTTTTTGCTTTGCATGCATTGTACTGATTCTGCACTATGGATTGCCCAACCAAGTGACTGGATTCCTCTCATTCTAGCTCAACGGCTTTTCTCTGCGCAGTGCAAAACAACTTTTGAAAGAGAGTTGGCCAGGAATTCTCAGTTGTTAAACAAAAACAGGACTGGATACTTCAGGTCATCCACCCATTTCCCCATCCGTCACCCTTGCTATGGTTCAGTTAGCATGCACCTGGACAGGAAACTGGACACTCATTCTCAGGGAAGATTACTGATCGAAAGATCAAAACTGAAAGCTCTGAAATGAAAACAAATCTCTGAATCTGGGCCACTGCCTACATTATTATTCCACTGTTTCTCAGAGCTGAGGTTAAGGCAGTCGATTCCACCTCTTCTGTTTTTTCAACGGCACGTCCTATTTTCCAGCTCCAGTGGAATGAGTGTTTTATATAAGTAAGTAAGTAAGTAAGTTTATTGGCCAAGTATTCACATACAAGGAATTTGCCTTGGTGCTCCACCCACTAGTACCAACATGACATACAGTGACAGTTACGAATGACTCAGAAAACACTAAGCTAATAATAATAAAACATTAATGATAAAACAACTATTTTGTCAACAAAATAGAGAGAGTACAGAGGAGATTTACTAGAATGTTGCCAGGGTTCCAGCAACTATGTTACAGAGAAAGGTTGAACAAGTTAGGTCTTTATTCTTTGGAGCGCAGAAGGTTAAGGGGGGACTTGATTGAGGTCTTTAAAATGATGAAAGGGATAGACAGAGTTGACGTGGATACGTTTTACCCATTGAGGGTAGGGAAGATTCAAACAAGGGGGCATGACATGAGAATTAAGGGACAGAAGTTTCGGGGTAACGTGAGGGGGAACTTCTTTACTCAGAGGGTGGTGGCTGTGTGGAATGAGCTTCCAGCAGAAGTGGTGGAGGCAGGATCGATTTTAACATTTAAGAGTAAAGTGGATAGGTATATGGACGTGAAAGGAATGGAGGGGTATGGTCTGAGTGCAGGTAGATGGGACTAGGGGAAAACAAATGGTCGGCACGGACTGGGAGGGCCGAGAGGGCCTGTTTCCGTGCTGTAATTGTTATATGGTAACATTGATCAAGCATGTGAACCAACAAAATACCAGATCGAAGGGAGGTTACAGATTTTTGGCTGTTGAGGAGCAACTACTCGTGGATAAAATCTGTTTTATGTCTTTTGATCTTTAGTTTTGAGATACAGCACAGAAACAGGACCTTCGGCTCACCGAGTCCGTGCCGACCAGCGATTCCTGCACATTAACACTATCCTACACACACCAGGGACAATTTACAATGATACCAAGCCAATTAGCTTACGACAGCTTCCATATCTCTCCAAATCTGTCTTATCCATGTACCTTTCTAACTGTATATTAAATGTTGGGATAGTCCCTGCCTCAACTACATCCTCTGGCAGCTTGTTCCATACACCCACCACCCTTTGTGTGAAAATGTTACCCCTCAGATTCCTATTAAATCGTTTCCCCTTCACTTTAAACCTATGTCTTCTGGCCTTTGATTTACCTCTGGGCAAGAGACTCTGTGCATCTACCCAATCTATTCCTCTCATGATTTTATACACCTCAATAAGATCCCCCCTCATCCTGCTGCTCTACAAGGAATACCCAGCCTACTCAACCTCTCCCTATAGCTTAGACCCTCTAGCCCTGGCAACATCCTTGTAAATTTTCTCTGTACCATTTCCAGCTTAACACCATCTTTCCTTTAACATGGTGCCCAGATCTGAACACAATACTCTAAATTGGCCACAATACTCTAAAACAGATCCTTTGGCCCAACACAACCATGCTGACCAAGCTCCCCTCCTGAGCTCATCCCATTTGCCTGCGTTTGGCCCATATCACCTTCCCTATCCATGTGCCTATCCAAATGTCTTATTAGAAACATAGAAACATAGAAATTAGGTGCAGGAGTAGGCCATTCAGCCCTTCGAGCCTGCACCGCCATTCAATATGATCATGGCTGATCATCCAACTCAGTATCCCGTACCTGCCTTCTCTCCATACCCTCTGATCCCCTTAGCCACAAGGGCCACATCCAACTCACTCTTAAATATAGCCAATGAACTGGCCTCAACTACCCTCTGTGGCAGAGAGTTCCAGAGACTCACCACTCTCTGTGTGAAAAAAGTCTTTCTCATCTCGGTCTTAAAGGATTTCCCCCTTATCCTTAAGCTGTGACCCCTTGTCCTGGACTTCCCCAACATCGGGAACAATCTTCCTGCATCTAGCCTGTCCAACCCCTTAAGAATTTTGTAAGTTTCTATAAGATCCCCTCTCAATCTCTTAAATTCCAGAGAGTATAACCGAGTCTATCCAGTCTTTCTTCATAAGACAGTCCTGACATCCCAGGAATCAGTCTGGTGAACCTTCTCTGCACTCCCTCTATGGCAATAATGTCCTTCCTCAGATTTGGAGACCAAAACTGTACGCAATACTCCAGGTGTGGTCTCACCAAGACCCTGTACAACTGAAGTAGAACCTCCCTACTCCTGTACTCAAATCCTTTTGCTATGAAAGCTAACATACCATTCGCTTTTTTCACTGCCTGCTGCACCTGCATGCCTACTTTCAATGACTGGTGTACCATGACACCCAGGTCTCGCTGCATCTCCCCTTTTCCTAATCGGCCACCATTTAAATAATAGTCTGCTTTCCTGTTTTTGCCACCAAAGTGGATAACCTCACATTGGTTATTATTAATGTTGTAATTGTACCTATTCCCACAGCTTCCTTTAGCAGCTCGTTCCATATGCCCAACACTCTCCATGTGAAAAGGTTGCCTTAAGCCCTTATTAAAATTTGACCTTAAATCAATTCTCTTTAATTTTAGACTCCTCAGCCGTTGGAAAAAGACCATGATTATTCATCTCATTTATACCCCTCAGGATTTTATACAGCTTCATAAGTTCACCCCTCAACTTCTTATGCATCAGGGAAAATCTATCGAGTTTCACTTACGACTTTACGAAAGTAAGCATGCAGGTATAGCAGGCAGTGAAGAAAGCGAATGACATGTTGGCTTTTATAACAAGAGGAATCGAATATAGGAGCAAAGAGGTCCTTCTGCAATTGTACAGGGCCCTAGTCAGACCACACCTGGAGTATTGTGTGCAGTTTTGGTCCCCTTATTTGAGGAAGGACATTGAGGGAGTGCAGCGTAGGTTTACAAGGTTAATTCTCAGGATGGCGGGACTGTCATATGCTGAGAGAATGGAGCAGCTGAGCTTGTACACTCTGGAGTTTAAAGGATGAGAGGATATCTCATTGAAACGTATAAGATTGTTAAGGGCTTGGACACATGTTCCTGATGTTGCAGGAAACATGTTCCCGATGTTGGGGGAGTCCAGAATCAGGGGCCACAATTTAAGAATAAGGAGTAAGCCATTTAGAACGGAGACGAGGAAACACTTTTTCTCACAGAGAGTTGTGAGTCTGTGGAATTCTCTGCCTCAGAGGGCGGTGGAGGCAGGTTCTCTGGATGTTTTCAAGAGAGAGCTAGATTGGGCTCTTAAAAATAGCGAAGTCACGGGATATGGGGAGAAGGCAGGAACGGGGTACTGATTGGGAATGATCAGCCATGATCACATTGAATGGCGGTGCTGGCTAGAAGGGCAGAATGGCCTACTCCTGCACCTATTGTCTATTGTCTATTGACTCAAGCCCTTCGGTCATAGTAACCTACCTGTGAATTATTCCTGCAGTTTTTCCAGCTTAATGATATATTTCCTCTTGCTGGGTGACCAAAACCATGCACAAAACTCCAAGAGAGTGCTCAGCAATGACTTGCACAGTTGCAACATGATGTCCCAACTCATGTACTCTGCGCCCTGAGTAACAAAGGCAGGCATATCAAATACCTTTTTCACTTCCCTGTCTACCTATGTCTCCACCTTCAGGGAACGGTGTACTTGTAGCTCCAAGTCTCTCGGACTCATAATTTCTCTATGCTTTTAAGATTGAAATGTTAATGTATTTCTGGGATATTTGTTCCCTTTTAAATGATTTGTTTGGTGCCAATAGGAACCCAGCTCCAGTGACAGTGTGGACTTTGTACATTCTCTCCACACGTTTCCTCAGGTTGCTCCAGTTTCCTTCAACGTGTGCAGGTTAATGGGCCATTGTAAATTATTCCTCGTGTGCAGGTGAGTGATAGAATCTGTGGGGAATTGATGGGAATGTTGGGAAAATAAAATGGAATAGTATTAGTGTAATTGGGAAATTGATGGTTGGCATGGAATCTGTGGGCCAAAGTGCCTGTTTCCATGCAGTTCACAAATTCACAAAGTTAAATTACATGCCACAAAGGGGTATATGCATCCCATTTCAAGGTGAATGTGCTTTCAACAAAGAGATATTAAAAGCAGGCTTTCCAAGTGTTTATACCATGTTTTTCTATAGCATGCCTGGAAATACAATCGCAATGCTATAGAAATTCTGCTGTTTAATTCAATAGAAAATAAGCAGCTGGGTATATCTAATGACTTTAAGAACTATTCAGACATGGTCTAAATATGGACCAAAGAGCTTAATTCCAGAGACAGCATTTGGCATTCATGGCATTTGATCAAGTGTGACTTCAAAGAGTCCTGGCACTGCTGAAGGGCATCAAAGGGAAACTGCTCCAATGTCTGGAGTCATACATCACGTGAAGGAGGATGGTCGTAGTTTTTAGAGCTCAATTACCACAGCTTCAGGATATCACTGCAAAAGGGCCCCAGGCCAGGGTCCTAAGCCTAACCATCTCCAGTTGCTTCATCAATGCTCTTCCTTCCATTATAAGGCCATTGTGCTAATAACTGCAAAATGCCCATTTCCATTTGCAATTCTTCACTAAAGGAAGCATTCTCCACTCCATGCCTGCATGCAGCAAGAGCTGATAAGAGACAAAGTAACATTCCTATCGTAAAATACCAGGCAACACCTATTTCTGAAAGCAGCCTAATGATATTCAATGTCTCTACTAACGCCGGGTTCCTCACCATTAACTTCTTTAGAGTCACCATTGACATTAAACTCAACTGCACTAGAACCATATATACTGTAGCTGGAGAAATAGCAGTGAATAATACCTCCAGGCATCCTAATGTCTTTCCACTATCTGTGTTAAAGAAGGAACTGCAGATGCTGGAGAATTGAGGGCACACAAAAGGCTGGAGAAACTCAGCGGGTGCAGCAGCATCTAAGGAGCGAAGGAGATAGGCGACGTTTCGGGTCGAGACCCTTTTTCAGACTATCTACAAGGCACAAGTCGGGTTATTCTCTGTTTGCTTGGATGAATGCAGCTCCAACAATTCCCAAGAGGCACAGCATCGAGGGTAAAGCTACCTGCTCTACCTAGCACTTCATCAACCTGAAATTTCCCACCCCGAAACGTTGCCTATCTCCTTCGCTCCTTAGATGCTGCTGCACCCGCTGAGTTTCTCCAGCCTTTTGTGTACCCCCTAACACTATCTACAAAATGTACTGTCGTTACTCATGCAGGCTACTTACTTTTACAGCACCCGGCAAACCCGCTACCTCAACCATCTGTATGTTCTTCTAGGTTGCCCACTCTCCTAATTTGTAAATAGATCACTGGTCCTTCATTGTCACTCGATCTAAATACTAGAACTCCCTACCCAATTGCAATGAGGATGTCCCTTTGACTGCAAGGAAGGCAGCTCACCTTCACGTGCTTGAGGATAATTCCTCCAGGAATAGGCAAAAAATGTGGGTCTGGCCATATCCTACAAAACAACAAAACAAATAAATAAAACAATAAACGCATGTTTCTTTCTTAGCAGAGAAAAGACTGAACAAACGTAATTTGACGTTTTTTAATTGTGATTTCTGCTAAGTTTTATTATTTGGTACATTCATTGATTTCAAACATTCATACTGAGATGCTAATGGAGCCCGGCAAATGTTCTGTTACCTGTGCACTGTGAGTCCTGGATGGTACAATTTCTTGGATCTTAATTATATGCCCCTGACTTAATTATATGTCCCTCTTTTTCACACAGAGCGTTGCGAGTCTGTGGAATTCTCTGCCTCAGAGGGCGATGGAGGCCGGTTCTCTGGAAACTTTCAAGGGAGAGCGAGATAGGGCTCTTAAAGATATGGGGAGAAGGCAGGAACGGGGTACTGATTGGGGATGATCAGCCATGATCACATTGGTTGGCGGTGCTGGCTCGAAGGGCCGAATGGCCTACTCCTACACCTATTGTCTATTGTCTAATGCATGGCTCAAATCAGTAACACAAATAGAACTATAATCACTATTTTACATTCCTAGTAGGTATTAACTATTGTGCACATACTTTCAGCATCTTAGAAACATAGACATAGAAACATCGAAATTAGGTGCAGGAGTAGGCCATTCAGCCCTTCGAGCCTGCACCGCCATTCAATATGATCATGGCTGATCATCTAACTCAGTATCCCGTACCTGCCTTCTCTCCATACCCTCTGATCCCCTTAGCCACAAGGGCCACATCCAACTCACTCTTAAATATAGCCAATGAACTGGCCTCAACTACCCTCTGTGGCAGAGAGTTCCAGAGACTCACCACTCTCTGTGTGAAAAAAGTCTTTCTCATCTCGGTCTTAAAGGATTTCCCCCTTATCGTTAAGCTGTGACCCCTTGTCCTGGACTTCCCCAACATCGGGAACAATCTTCCTGCATCTAGCCTGTCCAACCCCTTCTGTTTCTCTTTCAATTTTTTGGAATTCTCGTGGGTTTTTTTCTGAATTGTTTGCTTTGGAGATAATACTCCTCCAGCAAGAAGTTCCAATTGCAAATATGGTTGCCTGCATTGGTGTCTGGAAGACATTCGACTTGATGTTCTGGAAAGATAGTCTAAAAATTAAACGACAATATAGAACACTTTAAAAAAAAAAAGACGGCAAAATTAAAAATTATATTACTTCATAGAAAATAGTCAAAATCATTTAGATACAATAAAACATTTGTCAGAAAATATTTGTTGATCGAGGCACCAGAATACATAAGTTAGCCTGCAGGTAAATTCTGTTAAGCTGGGAAGAAGGTGAACCAAAGTGATCAAGTTGCCTCCTCCCGATTCCACAATAAATTAAAAATTCACTCAGTATTTTCTCAGCCGCATCCTACTGCCCCTTTAAAGTACAACAGTTAAGCTGTTCAAAATCTCAAAACAAATCTGAGTAGCATGCTTTCCATTCAGTTTATGCCAAATTTGGGAAGCTTTTCCAAATGCATGCTACCGACAGATAATTTTGCCCAGGGGTGATGTGAGCAAAAGTTTATTCATACGTAGTTTAAATCTCCAAATACAGTGCTGCAATTGATATTGTTCCTATTGTGGCAATGTGAGCTTTTTCCCTTCATTAAGTACGTAAGTATGATTATTAAACTATAAAAAATGGAAGCATTACCACTTATTTAACAAGGAAAAATAAGGAAAGTGGAAGGAGAGTTTTGTATGTGAGTGAGAAAGTGAGAGAGAAAGAGAGATAGATGGAGAGAAAGAACAATAAACTGGAATAAAATAAACAAAAACTAACATTTGGTTATTTTGTGCTTCCCTCAATCCCTTTATGCTACTTAATTGTACTGTATTATCTTGCAAAAGAGTACAGATCTTATGTTTTTACCATAGCAAGATTCTATGGACACAAGGAAAACAAATTTTAAAAGATTACGGGATACACTTTTATATAACACTGTCACATTGGAGAAATTGCTGCCAGATACTAATTATATTAATATTATCACTGACTCTATGTAATTAGAAAAGGCTGTCCATTCCAAATAAACCAATCTTCAATTTATAATGTAGTGTGCAGGCCTACATTTGATTACTTGTATCAATGTTGACAGAAAATTGCTCAATTAGACAATAGACAATAGACAATAGGTGCAGGAGTAGGTCATTCGGCCCTTCGAGCCAGCACCGCCATTCAATGTGATCATGGCTGATCACATGGCACCGCTTATTGTTCAAGCACAGTGGTAATAATTACTTTCTGAATTTAATTTATGTTTTAATGTACATTCTGCCGGTCTCAGAATATTTATTTATAGAGTCTGAAAACTAGTTAGATGGCCTTTATTCAACATGTTCCTTCTGGTAGGAAGACCGAAGGCAGAGCAAAAAAAACGATAATGGAAATGGCCCTGAACAAGTTAGGTCTTTATTCTTTGGAGCACAGAAGGTTAAGGGGGGACTTGATTGAGGTATTTAAAATGATGAAAGGGATAGACAGAGTTGACATGGATACGTTTTTCCCATTGAGGGTAGGGAAGATTCAAACAAGAAGGCATGACATGAGAATTAAGGGACAGAAGTTTCGGGGTAACATGAGGGGGAACTTCTTTACTCAGAGGGTGGTGGCTGTGTGGAATGAGCTTCCAGCAGAAGTGGTGGAGGCAGGATCGATTTTAACATTTAAAAGTAAAGTGGATAGGTATATGGACGTGAAGGGAATGGAGGGGTATGGAGGGAATGGAGCAGGTAGATGGGACTAGGGGAAAACAAATGGTCGGCACGGACTGGAAGGGCCGAGAGGGCCTGTTTCCGTGCTGTAATTGTTATATGGTTATATGGTTATATGGTTATACTATGTGTACCGATTAAAGATGATCTTGAACTCCACATTGGACAGTTTGCTTATTTACATGGTGTCAGAAGTGGGATCCAAACCCACACCTCCAGTCAGAGACCAGAAATTCCATCGGTTGGCAAAGTGTTTGAACACGTGGCAGGTAAATTGTCTTCCGTTGTCGGTTTGCAAGCGGACAGGTGTGCTGAATGTGGAGAAGTGTCTCTGTAGCTTTTGAATGGCCATTTCTGATGCGATCGAGGGCAGTAAATCAAGTTCGAACCAGTTAGAGTAGGAGTCGACCAGTGGACTTGCTCACTGTGAAGGAACCACGTCCCACACCAGCCGATCCTTTCGCTCCACCTCTACTTGTCTGTCCGTCTGCTGACGTGGCCACCACTAGTCCCCCAGCATGTTTGAATTCTAAGTTGCATGTGTGTTTAACTATATTCACTTTTTACGGGGAAGGATGTAGATTGGTTATTACATGTGAACCAATCATAGTAGAAATAGCATCACTAACTCCCACCTTACTGGATGATTCATACTAACACCCACTTCATACACTGGTCAGTCTTGGAAGCAGTAACAATGAACTAACAACTAACGACCTGGTGCCCCACTATACTATGTGTACCGATTAAAGATGATCTTGAACTCCAGATTCTACAGTTTGCTTATTTACATCTGCCTTTAATAAAATAATTTGTATGCCAATATCAAGAATAATCCTATTATGAACAGTGAAACTGGATGAAGGCTTTTGAAATGAATGAAATAGATGTCAGGTACACAATCTTATGGTCAAGTAGGAATTGTTATGACTTGAGAGTGGTGGGACCAGCTCACAAAATAGCGGTTGATATGTGGTGGAGGAGGTGGTGGAATGTGAAAATCTGTACATTTAAGAGGCATTTAGACAAACTGAGATCAATACACTTTTGTCCACTGAGCGAATCTGGGCGTGCGGGTACACAAGAAACTGCAGATGTTAAGAGTCTTGAGCAAAAAACAAAGCTACGCCCTCAGGCGGAGCAAGAATAGTCCCGCGTCACTTTTCACCCCACTGGCCTCTGTATCTAACACATCATTCCCCAACATTTCAGCCACCTTCAATGTGATCCCACATTTTCCTGTCCCTATCCCTCTCTCTGAATCTCCTTGGTTCACTCATTCCATATTCAACCTGCCCTCCTCCCCAAGCACTTTCCCCTGCAACTGCAGGAGATATAACACCTGTCCTTACACCTCCTTTCTCACTTCCATCTAGGGCTCCCACATGAGACAGAGGTTCATGTGCACTACCTTTAACCTTATCTATTCCATTTGGTGCTCCTGACGTGAGCTCCCGTACATTGGCGAGGCCAAGCATAGATTAGGGGATGGATTCGCTGGACACCTGTACTCTGCCCGCCAAGGCACGCTGGAACTTCTGGTTGCTAACCAATTTTCTCCTCTACCTATTCCCATACCAACCTTTGTTGCACCAACCAAGCCCTTGGCCTCCTCTCATATTCCGCTTGGGTAGCTTACAGCCCAATCGTATGAACATTGTGTTTTGCTCATGGACTGTGCGGGGCACATCCGCTGCATCTGCCATGCATCTGCCCACTCGCCCAACCTGTCCAAGTCACCCTGCATCCTCATAGCATCCTCCTCACACTTCACACTGCCACCCAGGCTTTGTGTCATCTGCAAATTTGCTAATGTTACTGTTAATCCCTTCATCAAAATCATTAATGTATATTGTAAATAGCTGCTGTCCCAGCACTGAGCCTTGCGGTACCCCACTAGTCGCTGCCTGCCATTCTGAAAGGGACCCGTTAATCCCTACTCTTTGTTTCCTGTCTGCCAACCAATTTTCTATCCTTCTCAGTACCCTACCCCCAATACCATGTGCTCTAATTTAGCCCACTAATCTCCTATGTGGGTCCTGATCAATTCCAGAAGATTAGTCAAGCATGATTTCCTTTTCGTAAAACCGTGCTGACTCGGACCGATCCTGTTACCGCTATCCAAATGTGTTGCTATTTCATCTTTTATAATTGAAAAGAGACCCAGCAACTGGTGATGTCCATGAATCACAGACTTCAAGCTGTCATTGCATGCAAAGGATATGCAACAAAATACTAAACATGACTACTTTCATTGACATATAATTGCTGTGTCCCAAACATTATGGTGCCCTGAAATGGGGGGACTATGTATAAACATAGCTGTAATTTCTATGTGGTGAAACCAAAATGTATAAAAATGTCCTTTATTGAAATCTGACAATGTGCAATTTAACCACATGTGATTTTTTTCTATTAAATCTCAAATTGTGGAGTACAGGGGCAAATAAATAAATGATGGTCTTTGTTCCAAACATTATAGAGGACTCTGTAAGGCAATTAGTAGGTGCACAGTTGATAGCAAACATATTAGTTTTCACAAACATATTAGTTTTCTTAAGGGGTTGGACAGGCTAGCTGCAGGAAGAGTGTTCCCGATGTTAGGGAAGTCCAGGACAAGGGGTCACAGCTTAAGGATAAGGGGGAAATCCTTTAAGACCGAGATGAGGAAGACTTTTTTCACACAGAGAGTGGTGAGTCTCTGGAACTCTCTGCCACAGAGGGTAGTTGAGGCCAGTTCATTGGCTATATTTAAGAGGGAGTTAGATGTGGCCCTTGTGGCTAAGGGGATCAGAGGGTTACGGAGAGAAGGCAGGTACGGGATACTGAGTTGGATGATCAGCCATGATCATATTGAATGGCGGTGCAGGCTCGAAGGGCCGAATGGCCTACTCCTGCACCTAATTTCTATGTTTCTATATTTCTATGTTTAAATGATAAAATTAATGATGTATGTGTATTATAGTCCAAAGCCGCCAACACAAATACCAATTTTATTTCGGAGTCACATGAGTGACTACGTGAAGACCCCGTCCAACACGCATGCGCGGCATATCGTCGCGCGCATTTGCACCGGCAGGCTGGGGGGGGGAGTGCGCTCTCTCCTCCGGCTCCTTCACAAGACCGGCAGGTAAGTATTACCTTTTTCTTCACAGCATGGACAAGGGCCGGAGGACGACGCTGTCAAGGAGCTGAGCTGCGGCCAGCCGACGGCCCTTGTCCCCGGAGCTGCAAGGAACGCCGGCAGCTTCAACGCATGGTGGGGGCAGGAATGCGGAAGTCGGGCGCTCCCGCTGATTCAGGGGCCGACTCACCCGAATGGGTTACCGCTCCGGAGCTGGATGCAACGGATCCAGACTCCGAGCCCCCCGTCCCCCAAGAGAAGAAGGGGGGATACAGGTACGTGGCAAGGGGTCTCGCTCTTTACAGGCAACCTCTCCCCGAGCTCCAGTAGACCCGAGGGGGCTGGGCCGGGGGACAGCCACACGACAGGGGAGCCCTGCAAAGTGCATTGCGTACCGCAGCCAGGGATATCTGCCATCGTGCAGCCCGGGCATAACACTGCTGCGTCGTGTAGGCCTGCTGGAGCAGATACCGCCGACAACACACCCCGTCAGGCTGCGGTCAAGGGCGGAGGTGGCAGCAGGAAGCGGTCGGTCAGCTCAGCGCTGCGAGCGGCCGACCATGCGCCTCCACGCCAAGTAATGGTGTAAGTGTGGAGGTAAGCCTGCACGGACTCCGGGGAGCCAGGTTCCGGGGGCCGGCGCCGATTCAACTCACCTGCCTTCATATCAGACAGGTGGGCCGCCACAGTCTGGGAGAAGACAGGCTAGCGGAGAGTCCGTGCGGGAGTCGTATGACCCTACTTGGGCTGTAGGTCACGACGACCTGCCATTGGACCCTAGACAGCACCTTACGGAGGTGTGGTCCGATGGTGGAAGCCCCAGTGAGTTCGCAGGGCCTGGGGAAGTCGGCTTGTCCGCTGCGTATAGCAGGGACGGAGCATAGAGCGGTTGGAGCTCTTAGTGGTGCAACGCCTCCAGCGGGACCGGGAACGAGAAGAGCGGGACTCGCGGGCATCCACTAGCCGTGCAAGGACACCACTCAGCACCTCATCGTCTCCAGCCAGAAGCATTAATGATTGCCCAGCTGCTGTGTTTGAAGACGACCCGGGACAGCCAGTGACCGCTGAGCCAGAGCATGAGGAGGATATGCTGGATGTGGTGAGTGAAGTTTGCCGTTTCCACCCAGACAGGTGAACCCTGCACCACGAATTGGCGGGCACCATTGATTGCCTAATTACGCACCAACTCCAGAGTCAGGTTCTCAATAATACCTTGGAGAAAGGTTCTCCACGGGCATAACGGCGTTTGCTAGGACCCTGGTCGGGGATAATGTGTCCAGTAAACAGCAAGATGCACTGGCACTCCTATGCAACGCCCAGTATGAGATAAACTGCCTGCGTAAGAGCTCCATATAGCCCACACTCAACCCCAAATTCGCGGGGTTGTGCCGACCATTACCGCTCCACCGCCGCATCAGTTGTTTGGAGACCTGTCCAAACAGGTGAAGGGACTGGACAAAGGAGGCCAAAACAGCGGGCCTCATGAAACCTCCATCGGCCAGAGTTCACCCATATCACCGGCAACAGCCTAATACAACCTGGGAACCAAGGCTGCCGGACAGGGCACAAAGATCCTACCTACCTCCATCTCAACAAACACAACGACCTTTTAGGGCAAGGCCAACAGCGGCCTGCATGGAAAAATGCGGCCGCCGGCCCGTCAACCCTCCGTAACGTCCACCCAAAGCACCGTATGTACGGAACCGCCGTTAACTATGGAGGTAAGGGGGTCTGGCTCCTCTCACGCCGTAGTATCCCTCCTGCACGAATAGGTGGGCGATTGCGGGCGGGCCTTGGACATATGGGAAAACTGTCACCACAGAAGAGTTTATTTTACAAAGTGTTCAAGGGTATATAATTTATTGGAGGTATAAATCCCCCTACCCAGCATTCGCCTCTATCCCAAAAAGAGATGGAGGCAGGGCATGCTGAAATTATACGGCGAGCAGAAAAAGGGGTAATTGGCAAAACCAAGCATGAACCTATTGAGTTTGAGTTTAATATGTTCACCAGGAGTAAAAAAGAAGGGGGATGTCGGATTATAATAGATTTAACTGAGTTGAACACTTTTGTACAATATACCCATTTCAAAATGGATACTTTTGGAACAGCTAGCAGATGCTTTACCCAGGGTACTTTATGGCATGCATCGATTTGAAAGATGCATACTATACGGTGCCCATCGCTGAGGCTCACAGGAAATTTCTGAAGTTGTCTGGAAGGGTGCATTGCCTAATGGAATCATCACAGCCCTAGGCTGTTTACCAAATTGGTATTTACCTGTATTGGCTCTTCTCCGACAACAAGATTATAGTGATGGCATATTGGATGAAATCCTTATAGTGGGGCAGACCCTCCAATTGGCAATTCAAGGAGTGGCTGCAACCAAGGCTCTGCTTGAGGAGCTGGGGTTGTAATCCATCCAGACAAATCAAAACTGCACCCGGTACGGGTTATGGATTATTTGGTGTTCACCCTAGACACCAATTTAATGAAGTTTATCATCCCCACTAATAAAGCTAACTGCTATAATAGAAGAGTGCCACAATCTTGCTTGTGCCAGGGTACCGACCATTCGGCAAACTGCAAAGGTTATAGGGAAAATTGGTAACTACATTCCCAGCTGCACGATTCGGACGCGCTACACTACCGAAAATTTACAAAGAACAAAGATCACAGCATTAAAAAAACAAATGCTGGCCGCTTTGATCGGCCAATTCGGTTACCACCGGAAGCTAGAAATGAGCTACAATGGTGGGTTGACAATATTAAAGAATGTAATTGACCTATTATAGGGAGCAACCCTGATGTTGTGCTACTAACTGACGCAAGCGCACATGGCTGGGGAGGCAACTGATACGATGTCCAGTTGTGGTGGCAGATGGAACTCTCATGAGTCTACATTCCTGGAGTCACATGGGATAAACTATATAGAAATGCTGGGGGCATTTCATGGACTGCGGGCTTACTGTACTAATTCACGGGATTACATGTCCGCTTTCGAATAGATAATGCTACAGTAGTGGCTTACATCAATCATATGGGTGGTATCAGGTCGCTAGTTTGTGATGAATTGGCTATTACAATTGGCACTGGTTCATTGAAAGAAATATTTGGTTTACTGCGACCTATTTGCCTGGGAAGCTTAATTCAGTGGCGGACACCAGGTCACGTGTCTTCAATGACAACATTGAGTGGATGTTGAACCCCCAAATTTTGGAGATATTATAGCTCATTTTGGGACACCAGATATTGACCTATTTGCGTCCAGGCTGAAACCATCGCATACCAACGCATGTGTTGTGGGAACCAGACCCTGGGGCAATAGCAATGGATGCGTTTTTATCCATTGGGGGAAATGGTTTGCTACGCATTTCCCCCATTCTGCCTCACCAGTCGGGTATTGCAGAAAATTAAAGTAGACTCTGCAACTGGCATATTGATCATTCCCGACTGGCCTACACAACCATGGTACCCGATGGTTGTAGAAATTTTAAAACAACCATGGATGGCGATTGGGAAACATCCCAAATTGATTACTCACCCCATTACGGGGGGGGTCAGTCATCCTTGCCATGGTCATTAAACTTGTTGGCCTGCAGGTTCTGAAAGACCACTCATCCGGGCAGGCATCTTGTTAAGAGCCATAGACCTTATCGCCGCATCATGCCGAGAATCAACTCGGAAACAGTACCTCACCCAAATCAGGAAGTGGGAGGCATTCTGTGCCCGGACCAACAAGACTTCCAACTCGGCAACAATACCTGATGTGTTGGAGTTTCTAGCTGGCCTCCATTTCGATGCTGGCCTCAGCTACAGTGCCATCAACAGCGCCAGGAGTGCGCTGTCCTCATACCTGGATATAGGTGTCGGCTCCAACCACCTGGTGTCTAAACTAATGAGGGGAGTGTTCAACACCAACCCTCCACGACCCAGATATACAGTAACGTGGGATGTGGGGATCGTGCTGACCCTACTGAGGAGCTGGGCTCCAATAGATGAACTACCACTGAAACAGCTCACTGGTGATGCTGATGGCACTGACGACAGCCCAACGAGCCCAGACGTTACAGAAACTGCGACTGGACAGCATGGTGGCCACCCCTGGTCAAATAAAATTTCTTTGTCAAAGAATTATTAAAACAGCACAGGCCAGGGGCGCATGGGCTGCAGTTGGAATTTCGGGCGTACCCTGTAGATGCCACTCTCTGCATAGTCACCCATCTCCACCACTACATCCGAGTTACTGGAGTTATCAGGATGAAGGAACAGGGGCTCCTCATCAGTCATAAACCTCCGCATCATCGGGTGACTGTACAGACTATCGCCAGGTGGCTCAGGGTGGTGCTGGATGCAGCAGGAGTTGCTACTGACATTTTAAGTCTCATTCCACCAGGGCTGCATCCACAGCAGCGGTGCCCATGGACCACATTCTCGCCACCGCGGGCTGGGCCAGTGAAAAAACCTTTCAACGGTTCTATAACAAGCCTCTGGCCGCCCCTGCGACATTCGTAGAAGCTATCCTGGGTACCGCTCAGTAAATGTCTGGCCCGAATTAGGGGTTTGTTGTTATTTGATTAATAAATTGTGTTGATTTTTCAGCCAGTTTCGACTGAACTCCATTAACAGCCTTCCTCCATCAGACTGGCGGCAGTGTGATAAGCATGGACGTTGTCCAGGGCGTGAAATCACAGAGCTTTGAAATCTTCACGAAGTCACTCACGTGACTCCGAAGTAAAATAGTAAGATTAAACAAGAACTTACCAAGTTTGAAGGTTGATCTGTATTTTACGAGGAGTCGCGGTGAGGGAATTTCGTGCCCACCACTCCCACCCTCTATCATAAGGTCAACCAGGTAGTTCTACGTTTTCATCTTACTATTTTTAGTCATGGTTTGGTTCTGTGATTCCACACCGCTGCTTTGAAGATGCCGCGCATGCGTGCTGGCGGGTCTTCACGTAATCCCTGATCGTAACTCCTCATAAAATACAGATCAAACTTCGAACTGGTAAGTTCTCATTTAATCTCACTATTTTAATCCATAAATTACAGTTACTATGGACAACCAAGCAGCGACATTCAGTATGCATTATTAAAGACAATTTTGGAATATTCTAGTAAAACTAAAAGTTGTGGTTTTATTTATATTCAGAAAATTATTTAGCTTTTGTCTTGTAATTTATGGCAGCAGATGTTCTTCTGATCTGCTGTCTGTGATGTACATATCATATGCTCATGTATCCACACAAGTACTGCTGTACAAGACTGACAAGCTCACTCCATTTATATGTAGCATAACCTACAGCTACAGCAACATTTCTAATTAACCAACACCTTTCTACTTAAACAACTGCTTTTGGTGATTCTACATTTACCTCCTGGATTATGTAAACAATCAAAAAGACGATCACACAAAACTTGTAAAAGGAGAGCACATTTGGAATAGAGCTGGAAAGTATAATTGCCACAAACCTGTGTCAAAAAAAGGAAATCTGGCAGCTGTTTGAAAATAGACACAAAGTGCTGGCGTAACTCAGCGGGTCAGGCAGCATCTCTGGAGAAAAGGAATGGGCGATGTTTCAGGTCGAGACCCTTCCTCAGACTTAATGTAACCGGAAATGTCACTCGTCCATTTTCTCCTGAGATGCTGCTTGACCCGCTGAGTTACTCTAGCTCTTGATGTCCGTCTGCCGTAGGCCAGCATCCGCGGGGGTGGGGGGGGGGGGGGAACAATTCGTAGATTGTCCCCCCCCCCCCCCCCTCCCCAGAGTGTAGAATCCCACTATTCCAATTTGCTAGAATGTATTCTCTTGTGTGGACCAATGCATGGACATGGGACACATTGCTGTGACGTAATCCTGTTTCCAAATGCAGAATTACACACAGCACCCTTATTTTGAGTACTGTACACCACACAGTATCTACTCATTTGAAGTTGGTTGGAACTAATTAATTTTACCATTCATCTTAAGATGTTTCGTCTTATTTAATTAGTTCAATAATGTCAAAGGGCGATGCCTTCTCTCTTTTAACAAAATAATTAGACTGGTAGGAAGATGCAGGCTATATTTCCTTTGTACAAAATTACTGAAATTCCCTGCGGGCAGGCTTGTGCTGCAGCATGAGACACTACTACATAAAAGTGACATTGTACAAAATAATGATCAGGAGTTCAAAAACACCAGTAACAAGATCTGCTACAAAGCTGCATCGCACATGGACAAAGTCAACCTCACAGTGGAATTACTGAGTAAAATCACTGCTGCGTTGTAAATATGTTTTAAAAAAAAGAAAACCATGTCCAACTGTATGAGCTTTGAATGCTCCAATTTTAGGTAACCTCCAATAACCCCCTCCTTCTCCTCCATGTCTCCCTTTCTTACCCACGGTTCCCGTCCCCCCTTCCTCACCTGGATTTGCACCTATTTCTCCCTCTCCTCCCACATGCCTTCCTCTGGCTTCATGATGTGCAACTCTTCAATCCCTTTGTCTCACGCCCTTTTTCATCGCTGGCCTTTGCCATCTGCCTCTTAAAACACCCCCTCACCTGTGTTCACCTATTACCTGCAATCCTTTGCCATGCCCCTCCTCTCTTCTCCCCCCACCACCCCACCCACGACAATCAATCTGAGGAAGGCTCCTGACCCGAAACATCACCGATCCATGTTCTCCAGGGATGCAGCCTGTCTTGCTGAGCTACTCCAGCACTGTGTTTTGTTACTCCAGCTCTGCGTTTTGTAAATCAGCATCTCCAGTTTCTTGCTTCTGCAACTTTTAAATGTATTTTTAAACGCTCTGTGAATATATTCAGCCAACTGGAATAGAAACATAGAAACATAGAAAATAGGTGCAGGAGTAGGCCATTCGGCCCTTCGAGCCTGCACCGCCATTCAATATGATCATGGCTGATCATCCAACTCAGTATCCTGTACCTGCCTTCTCTCCATACCCCTGATCCCTTTAGCCACAAGGGCCGCATCTAACTCCCTCTTAAATATAGCCAATGAACTGGCCTCAACTACCTTCTGTGGCAGAGAATTCCACAGATTCACCACTCTGTGTGAAAAATGTTTTCCTCATCTCGGCCCTAAAGGAATTCCCCCTTATCCTTAGACTGTGACCCCTTGTTCTGGACCTCCCCAACATCGGGAACAATCTTCCTGCATCTAGCCTGTCCAACCCCTTAAGAATTTTGTAAGTTTATATAAGATCCCCCCTCAATCTTATAAATCGTTCTAGCCCAGTACTAGGACTGTACTATTAATTCTGGGGTTTATTGTGTATCAACAGCATATTGTTGACTAAAGTTTATACTTGCCAGTATTCATTTACCCAGGGGTCTGTCTCCTAAGCTCAAAAGCCAGGAATTTCTTATCTTACTTTGCAACATTTTATTGTAAGATAACATTTTAAGAAACAATCATCCAGAAACTGGATTATATGGTGCCTTATTTCCTTTGACTAAATAAACCAATAATGAAGATCAAGGGCAAACAGTTCACCCTTGGCATCCCCACTCTCTAAGCTCATAATGGTTGTACCAACCACTCTCTCACCCACTGATCTCCTGACCTGACACGACAAACCTTGACGATTGCAGATAGCAATTCCCTGACTAACTGAGGAAAACCCTCACTGATAATTACTGTACCATCATCACTCATTGACCCCAAACCTGACTGCAGCACCTCTGACCTCAGAACCCACACACTTGACCTAAGCTCACAGTCCTTTGAGTTGCTTACCCCTCTGTTGAATCCTGCCTCTGCTTGGTGGCTTGATACATAGCACGCTCACCATCCCTTGGAAAACTTTATTGTCATTCAGACCTTGCGGTCTGAACAAAATCCCTGATCTCTCTACCCCCCCCCCCCCCCCCCCCCCCCCCCCCCCCCCCCCCCCCCCCCCCCCCCCCCCCCCCCCCCCCCCCCCCCCCCCCAGCCCACCTTTTATTCAGTTTCTCATCTTATCCACGGATTTCTCACCTTGTGTGAGGAGAACAATTGTTACACAAACCGCAGAGGCAGTGGCCTCCTGCCACACTGCAACAGTTTTATGCTGTTTTTGCAATCTCAATGAAATTTCAGGTAATTGACTTACAGATTAATCCTGCAGCTTCACTCTTTTGGCTTCTATAGATCGGAATTCAATCACGCTGCCAGCTCATTCTGTTGCACAAAATGCTGCCTTCTGATTCAGTCAGCCCTGTGAACAGAGAAACATCATTTGCTCCAGCAATCAGGAGAAACTGCATTTTGTTTATGCAGCAGGTGCTCAAAATGTCAGTGGGGGATCTGGCTGGGAGGCATTGCTCAGTCTGACTGTGCAGAGGCTGAATTATTATCAGGAGAAACAGTTGGTGAGCCAGGGTGTGTGCTTAAGCCTCAGCTATGCATGTTAACTAAGCTCTTTCATAGAGTTTGTAACGATGCACAACTACCCATAATAAATTCACTGCCTTATCTTCACAGCAGCATACCTCGTTTACAATGGCCTTGGAAGCTTTTGCACATTAACTTACTGTAGGAAAATGACTATTCTATTTTTTTTTTTACCTACCGTATAGAAGTTAAAACCATCACAATCACATATTCAAATCAGCCTCCTATCTAATCCTTCCACAAGTATTAATTTCAAATACACTGAATCAACTCGAAAGGTCCCAAATCCACCCCACACGCACAACATACTATGGGCAATACTGCAAGACTTATAAATAGGAATTAAAAGCAATGGCAAGCAACCCGGACTGCTTTCTGTGATAATCGTGCAATTATCTACGCTGAAACCACTTCCTCGCCTGCCATAAGTGCTCAATTTCTGTTTGCCAATTGACATTTTTTTCCCTCTTCCTCCTTCCTCTCAGCAGTAATGAGTGCAACATGAATATTAATCCTCAGAGTAACACAGGCACAGGGATGTAGGCCGAGAAAGACAGCTGGGTCGTTGACACCACCACCCCCCACTAATAATCATTAACCACGTTAAGCATGTGCACACATGTGTATACTTAAATATCTGACTAGGACCGTCAAATTTAAATTCCCATGTTTGCCCGGGCATAGATTGTTCTTTTCACTCACAGACATGAGCGCCCTTGAAGCAAAATTCCTAATGAGCCAAAGCTTCCATCGTCCTTTCACCAGCCGTGGTTTTGCTGTGCCTCCACTGAGAATGACCTCACCCACCACCTTCCACTACTGCTTTCCACAGCTGCTCCTTTCATTTCTGCAATGCATCATTAATTACTGCCCTTTCCACATTTCTCTGCAGAATCAGGACAGGTCATTTACCCCAAACATTAACCACGTTTCTTTCTCCACCGAGCTTGCCTGGCAGATTTCAGCTTATTCGCGTTTTGATTTGAGATTTACAGCACCCACCATATTTTCCTTCTGTGACAAAAAATATATAGCTTTAAAAGTTACTTTTGAAAATGCTATAATCAAACTCCACCTCAGGCAACCAACCTGAATCCCTTGGTTTTTGCAAATTATCTTATCTGAAAAATGTCCCTTATTTTCCTTGAATTTGTGCGCTTCTCAGATCCACATTCACCTTTCTTGTAAATCCTGGGTCTGAACACTTCCAGGTAGGTTTCTGTCCAACTTTGCTGAAATGGTATGAATCGGAGTTTTTTTTGAATGTGAGCAGTGACTATAATGCATTATTCCACCCCGTCAGTGGTCCTTGACTTGTGCACAGTTCCGCTGAAAAGCTGCTGCTCCACTTTTCAGCTCAGTGTGACTGGCCTCACATGGTTCCAGTCTTGTCTAGTCAATCATCACTTGACTATCACCAACAATGGCATCAGTTACTATTTACACCTTGCTGTCCCTCACCCCTACAGAACTTTTTTTTAAAATTTGTTTCAAGAGGGATAGCACAGCAGGAATAATTTTGAATTATCGCAGAAAATAACGTATATATTTTCATTGTCTGCAATAATTTAGAAACATGGGATAAATAACTCCTTTGGGGTTGCGGAGTTTTAAGTTGCTATTCTCTCATTGTTGACATTTTGCAAATTCTATACCAATGACTCTGAATAAGAAAAATCAGGCACAAAGCGACTGGATAATGGAACTTCACCACGGTTCTCCCACCACTGATAACATTCAGAAAAAAACAAGTTGTACCTCCTGACAGCCAGGAGTTTGTGGATCAGCCGAATGATGACAGATTACAAATATCCTTTATCTGAGAGCACTGCACTAGTTGCATGTATCTGTGTTTCCATTTAGACACCATTTCATGTCTTGTAATTGACCTACACAGTTCCTCATCAATCAGAATAATCCAGACGTTAAACTCCTATTATGGTGTTGAAATCCAGAAAAACTACTCAACTGGATTTTGAAAGAATGAGATATTGAGAGTTGTGCAACCAGAGTTTAAAAACTGACTTTGGATGGTTATATGCCAGACTCTGAGTGCACTTTAAATTGGTTAGCAACTCTGGGGTCATTTTTGAAAATACAGAGTGGGCTATTCCGATGTCAGTCATAGAGAAGAAAAAAAAAACACGACGAGGGCAGTTTGCAAAAGCACGAATCGTGGAACAGACTCTCCGTTAACAAACGTAAACGGCGATCGAAGTGGGACAGGCCCTTAAAGGCGTGTCCCAGCAGCATGCAACTCCATGCGATGGGCGCGACCTAACGTGGTCGCTTGAGCCGTCCGGCGTCGCGGGGCCGGTCCCACCTCGATCGCCGGAGCCGTGCGGAATTGTGCGGAGTTCGTCCTTACATCGCGCGGGGCTCCGAAAAACTGACCATGTTCAAAAATTCCGCGCGGCAACGGCTTGTCGGCTCGCAGTCGCCTCAACGCATTACACACCGCCTCGACGTCGTGCCTCCGTGACCCTCTGTAGGTGCCTCCGTGACCCTCTGTAGGTTGCCTCCGTGACCCTCTCTGTGTGTGCCTCTGTGCCCCTCTCTGTGTGTGGCTCCGTGGACCTCTCTGTGTGTCCCTCTCTGTCCTGGCGAACTTACCTTTAAGACTTCGCTCCAAGTTCGCCTCACTTCCCGCCGCGTTGCGCCACTCACCCCACCTCCGCGCGGCCCCCGCTGCCGGTTTGGTCGCGCTCTTCGCATGCAGGCGCATGCTGTTGGGAACGGCCCTGCACAGGGGTCACCCGACCTCCGTTGCCGGTTTGGTCGCGCTCACCGCATGGAGTCGGATGCTGGTAGGACAGGCCCTTTACTTTTGTAGAGAACCGCAGTATTCAGAGTGACTCACGCGCTGCAGAGTCATGGAGACATAGAGTGTGGAAACAGGCCCTTTGGCCCAACTTGCCAGTTGCAGTTAAACTTAAAACCTTCCCAAAGCAACCTTGGCTCCAGCTCCTCCTAACCGATCTCCTGAAAGGACTACATACCTGTCTCTCAGTTTTACCATCTCCAAGATGTGGCTTTCTGATCCAGGACACCTGAACTCTGTCCACATTGCAATCTTAAACTCATTCCATGGCAGTTCCACTTCCCTCCCTACTCTCATACTCACCTGTTTATCCTCAGCCTTTTCCACTGCCAGGGGGAGGCCAAATGAAAACTAGGGATGGCACGACTTCCATATGAAGAAAGACTGGATAGACTCGGCTTGTAATCGCTGGAATTTAGGAGATTAAGGGGGGATTTTATAGAGACTTACAAAATTCTTAAGGGGTTGGACAGGCTAGATGCAGGAAGATTGTTCCCGATGTTGGGGAAGTCCAGGACAAGGGGTCACAGTTTAAGGATAAGGGGGAAGTCTTTTAGGACCGAGATGAGAAAAACATTTTTCACACAGAGAGTGGTGAGTCTGTGGAATTCTCTGCCACAGAAGGTAGTTGAGGGCAGTTCATTGGCTATATTTAAGAGGGAGTTAGATGTGGCCCTTGTGGCTAAAGGGACCAGGGGGTGTGGAGAGAAGGCAGGTACAGGATACTGAGTTGGATGATCAGCCATGATCATATTGAATGGCGGTGCAGGCTCGAAGGGCCGAATGGCCTACTCCTGCACCTATTTTCTAGGTTTCTATGTTTCTAGAGTAACAGTACCATATATTCCACTTGATTCATCTACGACCCATAAGCATGAACATCATTTTTTTCAGTTTCTTCCTTTGTGTGAGGATTAATTCAGTCACTTTGATATCCATTGACGTCGGTTTTGCTGGGGTGTCCAGATGCCACATCAGGTCAAGTGCTGCCCCTTCAATCCACACCATCCTTTTAGCCTTTAGAACTGTATCCAAATTGTGATTGAGGCAGTGCAGCGTAGGTTCACGAGATTGATCCCTGGGATGGCGGGACTGTCATATGAGGAAAGATTGAAAAGACTAGGCTTGTATTCACTGGAGTGTAGAAGGATGAGGGGGAATCTTATAGAAACATATAAAATTATAAAAGGACTGGACAAGCTAGAAGCAGGAAAAATGTTCCCAATGTTGGGTGAGTCCAGAACCAGGGGCCACAGTCTTAGAATAAAGGGGAGGTCATTTAAGAGTGAGGTGAGAAAAAAACCTTTTCACCCAGAGAGTTGTAAATTTATGGAATTCCCTGCCACAGAGGGCAGTGGAGGCCATATCACTGGATGGATTTAAGAGAGAGTTAGATAGAGCTCTGGGGGCTGGTGGAGTCAAGGGATATGGGGGAAGGCAGGCACGGGTTTTTGATAGTGGAATACACGATCAGCCATGATCACAATGAATGGCGGTGCTGGCTCAAAGGGCTGAGTGGCCTCTTCCTGCACCTATTTTCTATGTTTCTATGTTACTCTTTAATAGTCTCACCTGCCTTTTATCATTCCCTCATACAATTCATAATTGCTTATTGTATATATAAATGTCAGTGATCCATGAACTGAATCCTCCCAGTCACTGCCTGCCATTCAGAAAATAAACTGTCTATTACTCGCACTGTTTCCCTTTGATGTTCATTGCCCATTTTTTACTGCTATTCCCAATTCTACAATTTTGCACTAAAATGATTCAATTGACACCATAACAACAGGCCCTCCTCAAACATCTCCCAACATCCCTAATCTGTTATTTCTGTGAAGTCCTTTTTACTGTGAAGTCCTTTTTACTGCCATTCCCAATACTACAATTTCCCCTCTCATTAGCTCTCCTTATCCCCACTAAAACACAAAGCGCTGATGATTGCTGCTCCTGATCCTAGTCTTCACCCAAAACTATTCCTTCTCTCCAGAGATGCCGCTGAGTTGCTCCAGCTTTTTGTGTCTATCCTCTTATAATAATGATGTGTGGAACACTCTCTGTCAATTCTTCTACCCACAACAATGTGTTGGCTCTTCTCACCCTTTCAACCCGTTTTCTCTCTCCTCCCTGCTCGGGTTCTCTTGCAAGATATATTAACGCTCCATTCAGTTGCTTTTTTATTTGATACACCTCATTTTTTTAAATTTCGTTATGGTTCTCCTTGTCCACCAAATCAGTGCATTTATGTTTGGGCAAGTTTTTTTCTTTTAGCTTGATCCTGTGACTAGTTTAGTTTATTTATTATTGTCACGTCTACTGAGGTCCAGCAAAAAGTATATTTGTTGCGTGCTATCCAGATAGCAACAGGACTATACACAATAAAAGGGTATAAGGTTCAGTGCAAAATAGCCCAGTAAGGTCTGATTAAAGACAGCTCAAAGATCAATGAAGTGGATGAGAGATCAGGACCGCTCTCTAGATGGTGACAGGATGGTTCAGTTGCCTGATAACAGCTGGGAAGAAAGTGTCCCTGAATCTGGAGGTATGCGTTTACAAATTTCTGTACCTCTTGCCTGATGGGAGAGGCGAGAAGAGAGGGTGAGACTGGTCCTTGGTAATGCTGGTGAACTTGTCCCATTTTCCAGGAATATTAATCTGCACAAATGGACCCAATGTTTGAGTTTATAGATGCCAATTTCATCCTTTCAAAGTTTGTTTTCTCTTAATTTTAAACTATTGTTACCCACTTCCTTTTAAAAGTATAATTTTTCACATTTCTTTTCTACTTTGATAAGAAAATAAATGATTTGCACACATTAAAGATGCAACCAGTGGAAATGAATCAAATTAAGTAAACCTGCAAATACTAATCCAAATTTTAAGTACAGGTCACAGTTATGAGCTCTGGTGCGAAACATGGCCACTCGGTGATGAAGGGAAGACCACAGTGAATACATTATTTTTATCTCAGAAGTATTTAACTGCCCAAAAAAATGTGAACTACAAGATGTCAATTGGGGTCACTGTGCACATTGCTGTGTAATTGCTACTGTGTTGACTGATGGAGAGAAGGCTCCACAGAGTGCACTAAAACACAAAGGAAATGTTATCCATATGGATACAGAAACAGAACTGCAACTGGGAATCTTCCAGTATTGTATTAGGGGGATGGTAGGGTGCTGAGAACACTCCTCTCAGCACAGTCAGTACGTCCTTCCCCAGGGGAAGCCACAAATGAGTAGCATGTATTTACATGGTTTCTACGGAGGAGGAAAGTTCCAGTACACATTTTGACAGATAAGCAGGTAATGTTGAAGAGCACCTTCATTTTGTTGGCCTGAGGTTTCTTTGTGCATTCGATCTTCTTACGCAAATATTCACCGTACATTGACATGGGTTTGAAATACCGAATGCCAGTAATACGTGCATCTACCACCTTTAACTATACCAAGGTCTGCTTCTGGCGACCAGCACTCACTTGCCTTCTTTAATAATGCTGGCAACATTGCAATGCAGCACCTTTAATAAAAATAAGTTATTCAACATCTTTAGCAAAGATACAAAACAACATACGACACAGAGGGTGTTAATTAAACTATCCGCCAGCTTGCCTAAAATGGAGAAATGTTTTCACACAACTTTTTTAAAATTCAGTCCCAATCACTACTTGATATTTTACACCTATTTCGATACAGTTTCTTCAATCCCCGTGTCTCCCAAAGGGTTGCCTGCACAAAGAACGAAACAGACACCCCCACACCAATGAATAATGTGAATTATTTGTCCATTAGGAAATACTGGACCTCAGTGTGATTCACTTAGACAGCACATTCAAGGCCGAGGCATTGGACAGGGATCAGAGAGATCAATTCCTTACAGTTTCTTCCTTGCAGGCTGAAGCCTTACTCTAAATCCCATCACATCACCCTGCCCTCAGCACTATCCCTTGTCAGCATTTCAATCTCTCCCTCATTTAACCTACCTGCTTCTTCCCCAATTCCAAGGGCACTTTGCATTAAGAACAACCAGCTCTTGCACACATTTTCTTCTCGTCTCACACACCCGTCTGTTTTATTGATTGCAGAGCAGGCAAAGGCTACAACAGTACAATACAGTTCACACATTGCTCACCACTTTCAAATTCACGCGGGAGGTGCTCTCTTGCCGTCCCTCTCGACATCCTTCATCTCACCCCACCACACTGCCCAACATCTCCCTACCATCCACCATCCCTATGATCATCCTCCCCTTTACTCCACCTCACTATCCTCTCGACATTCTCCATCCCACTTCATTGTCATACCCATCACTCTGCACGTCATCCCTCTCTAACCCAATATACTGCTGATCATCAGCCACCATCCTCCACCTCACCATCCCTTCTCCATCACACCCCAACACAACCATACATCTCAATATCCTCACCCCCACCCCAACAAACTACTCATCTTCCTCCATTCCCAACCCACCTCACCATCCCTCCATTCACCCCCAGCTCACCAGCCCATTTAGCATTCTGCTCCCCCACCAACTTCATCGCCCACACCTCACCTCCCCATCCCTTTCCTCATCAACCTGCTCATTATCCTGCACCCCTACCTCAAGCCTTATTTTACTCAGTGCATTTCGCTCAGTCCATTTTAAGAAACTCTCACACACTAAAGGGCCTGTCCCACTTGGGCGACCTAATCCGCGAGGAGTTCTGGCGTGTTTGCCCTCGACTCATACTCGCAGCATGGTCGACACGAGGTCGCAGGAGGTCTTCGTAACTCTCCTTCATGCTCGAGAGTGGTCTCCGCGTACTCGAGGCCTCAGCTAGGTCGCGGCGTATTTTTCAATATGTTAAAAAAATGCCCACGAGTAGAAATAGGTCGCCATGGAAAAAATCGAAACTTTTTGTACTCGTAGTTTTAGTCGCAGTGGGTCGGCATGCTGGTCGTTGGTAATCGAGGGTAGTCGAAGGAAGGCGAAGGTAGTCATATATAGTCTTCATCATAGTCGAAGGGAGGTCGAAGGAGATCGAAGGAGGTCGTCTTCACTCTCCACTATACGGTGTCCAATTTTCCTGAAGTTAGTCATAGCTAGTCGTAGCTAGTCGAAGCTGGTCTTCAACATAGTCGAAGGAGGTTGAAGGAGGTCTTCAACATGACATTTTTTCAAACGCTTTTAAACTCACCAATTAGGTCGCCCAAGTGGGACAGCCCCTTAACAGAACAGGAGACATGGCAGTCTCCCTATGAGGTCTCATACAGTCAGAGAATACAGAAGTTGGGATGGGGTATTGAAATTGGGATGTTAGGTTACAGTTGTTCAAGATGCTGGTGAGGCTGCATTTCGAGTATTGTGTACAGTTTTGGTCACCCTGCTATAGGAAGGATGTTAAGTTGGAAAGAGTGCAGAGAAGATTCACATGGGGGTTGCCAGAAATCGAGGGCCTGAAGTCTTGGGAGAGGTTGAGCAGGCTAGGACATTATTCCTTGGAGCACAGGAGTCTGGGGGGTGGTCTTAACGTGCGCATAAAATCATGAATGGAATAGTTAGGGTGAAAGCGAGAGGAGAAACCTAAGGGGAACCTTTATTTCACACAGAGGTGTGGAAATTGTGCAAATTGAACTGTTCTTCCATCGTGTCATGATCATGGCCAACACTTCATACTGGGATTGAACTTTTAGTGATAAGACTATGGGGAAAGGGCAGAATGGGGAATCACAATACCCAACCTTGTGAACAAATGTATATGACCCACTGCACAGATGCTCCTGTCAAATATGATATAAAAAGGCTGCATGGTTTGAGTCTGTAGAATAGTCTCTTACATGACTGTTCTCCTTGTCTGACAAGTTATTGCGAATAAGTCATGTCTCGTGTAAATTATTCCGACAGAGGTTCGTGGGTATATGAACGAGCTGCCGGAGAAGGTAGTTGAGGCAGGAACTATAATAGCATTTATAAGACATTTGGACAGGATAGGAGAGGCTTAAAGGATTATGGGCCACATGCAGTCAGATTTTAATGAAGGCCATTTTAATACATTTTGGTTTCATCATGTAGAAATTACAGCAGTGTTTATACATAATCCCCCCATCTCAGGGCACATAGAAACATAGAAAATAGGTGCAGGAGGAGCCCATTCGGCCCTTCGAGCCAGCACCGTCATTCATTGTGATCATGGCTGATCGTCCCCTATCAATAACCCGTGCCTGCCTTCTCCCCATATCCCTCGACTCCACTAGCCCCTACAGCTCTATCTAACTCTCTCTTAAATCCATCCAGTGACTTGGCCTCCACTGCCCTCTGTGGCAGGGAATTCCATAAATTCACAACTCTCTGGGTGAAAAAGTGCTTTCTCACCTCAGTCCTAAATGACCTCCCCCTTATTCTAAGACTGTGGCCCCTGGTTCTGGACTCGCCCAACATTGGGAACATTTTTCCTGCATCTAGCTTGTCCAGTCCTTTTATGACTTTATAACCCTCATCCTTCTAAACGCCAGTGAATACAAGCCTAGTCTTTTCAATCTTTCCTCATATGACAGTCCCGCCATCCCAGGGATCAATCTCATGAACCTACGCTGCACTGCCTCAATCACAAAGATGTCCTTCCTCAAATTAGCATATTGGCACCATAATGTTTGGGGCACAACAATGTCATGTCAATGAAAGTAGTCATTTTTAGTATTTTGTTGCAATATCCTTTGCATGCAATGACTGCTTGAAGTCTGCGATTCATGGACATCACCAGTTGCTGGGTGTCTTCTCTGGTGATGCTCTGCCAGGCCTGTATTGCAGCCATCTTTAGCTTATGCTTGTTTTGGGGGCTCGCCCCCTTCAGTTTTCTCTTCATCATATAAAAGGCATGCTCAATTGGGTTCAGATCAGGTGATTGACTTGGCCACTCAAGAATTGACCATATTTTAGCTTTGAAAAACTCCTTTGTTGCTTTAGCAGTATGTTTGGGATCATTGTCTTGCTGTAGAATGAACCGCCGGCCAATGAGTTTGGAGGCATTTGTTTGAACTTGAGCAGATAGGATGTGTCTATACACTTCAGAATTCATTATGCTACTACCATCAGCAGTTGTACCATCAATGAAGATAAGTGAACCAGTACCTTCAGCAGCCATACATGCCCAGGCCATAACACCCCCACCACCGTGTTTCACAGATGAGGTGCTATGCTTTGGATCTTGGGCAGTTCCTTCTCTCCTCCATACTTTGCTCTTGCCATCACTCTGATTTAAGCTAATCTTCGTCTCATATGTCCACAAGACCCTTTTCCAGAACTGTGGTTGCTCTTTTAAGTTCTTCTTGGCAAATTGTAACCTGGCCATCTTATTTTTGCATCCTACCAGTGGTTTGCATCTTGCAGTGTAGCCTCTGTATTTCTGTTCATGAGGTCTTCTGCGAACAGACAGAATGTTTCTAATCTGTCGGACAGGTGTCTGGGGATTTTTGTTTATTATAGATAGAATTCTTCTATTATCAGCTGTGGAGGTCTTCCTTGGCCTGCCAGTCCCTTTGTGATTAGAAGGCTCACCAATGCTCTCTTTCTTCTTAATGATATTCCAAACCGTAGATTTTGGTAAGCCTAAAGTTTGGCTGATGTCTCTAACAGTTTTATTCTTGTTTCTCAGTCTCATCATGGCTTCTTTGACTTTCATTGGCCCAACTTTGGTCCTCATGTTGACAAACAGCAATGAAAGTTTCCAAAGGCGATGGAAGGACTGGAGGAAAGACTAGGTGCTGAAACCTCTTTTAAACCTGCATTAGGGAGGCTATTACACAGACCTGAGCAATTACAAACACCTATGAAGCCATGTGTCCCAAACATTATGGTGCCCTGAAATGGGGGGACTATGTATAAACACAGCTGTAATTTCTACATGGTGAAGCCAAAATGTATAAAATACCCTTTAATAAAATCTCAAATTGTGGATTACAGTGGCAAATTAATAAATAATGGGTTTGGTCCCAAACATTATGGAGGGCACTGTAGATGGGCACCTTGGTTAGCATGGGCATGATGGGCCTATGGGTCTGTTTCCATGTTGTATGACTTTATGATAAATGACTTTATGAGCCTCATTATAAACGGAGCAGGCAGTATGAGATGTTGAATTTGGAGACCATGAACCACTGGGAATTTTGCTTTTTATTCTTTATACTGAATTTACAAGATATCAAGTCGGCTGAACAGGTCCATGCCTCATTTATGTCTAGTGGAATTCATGGCAGATGAAGTTTAATGTGGATAAATGTGAGGTTATCCACTTTCGTAGCAAAAACAGGAGGGCAGATTATTATCTAAATGGCGTCAAGTTGGGAAAAGGGGAAGTACAACGGGATCTGGGGGTCCTTGTTCATCAATTTACGAAAGTAAGCATGCAGGTACAGCAGGTAGTGAGGAAAGCGAATGGCATGTTGGCCTTTATAACAAGACGAATCGAATATAGGAGCAAAGAGGTCCTTCTGTACAGAGCCCTAGTGAGACCACACCTGGAGTGTTGTGTGCAGTTTTGGTCCCCTCATTTGAGTAAGGACAGTCTTGCTATTGAGGGAGTGCAGCGTCGGTTTACAAGGTTAATTCCCGGGATGAGGAAACATTTTTTCTCACAGAGAGTTGTGAGTCTGTGGAATTCTCTGCCTCAGAGGGCAGTGGAGGCAGGTTCTCTGGATGCTTTCAAGAGAGCGCTAGATAGGGCTCTTAAAAATAGCAGAGTCAGGGGATATGGGGAGAAGGCAGGAACGGGGTACTGATTGAGGATGATCAGCCATGATCACATTGAATGGCGGTGCTGGCTCGAGGGGCCGAATGGCCTACTCCTGCACCTATTGTCTATTGTCTATTGTCTATAATTTAAGTCTTCTTCCATAGTACTACATCATTCTTCTATTTACTTCTTCATTGTATGTTTATCAAGCTACAGTAGACAAGCATCCAGAGAACCTTCCTCCACCGCCCTCTGAGGCAGATAATTCCACAGACTCACAACTCTCTGTGAGAAAAAGTGTTTCCTCATCTCCGTTCTAAATGGCTTACTCCTTATTCTTAAACAGTGGCCCCTGTTTCGGGACTCCCTCAACATCAGGAACATGTTTCCTGCTTCTAGCGTGTCCAAGCCCTTAACAATCTTATATGTTTCAATGAGATATCCTCTCATCCTTCTAAACTCCAGAGTGTACAAGCCCAGCTGCTCCATTCTCTCAGCATATGACAGACCCGCCATCCCGGGAATTAACCTTGTAAACCTACGCTGCACTCTCTCAATAGCAAGAATGTCCTTCCTCAAATTAGGGGACCAAAACTGCACACAATACTCCAGGTGTGGTCTCACTAGGGCTCTGTACAGAAGGACCTCTTTGCTCCTATATTTGATTCCTCTTGTTATAAAGGCCAACATGCCATTCGCTTTCTTCACTGCCTGCTGTACCTGCATGCTTACTTTCATAGACTGATGAATAAGGACTCCCAGATCCCGTTGTACTTCCCCTTTTCCCAACGTGATGCCATTTAGATAATAATCTGCCCTCCTGTTTTTGCTACCAAAGTGGATAACCTCGCATTTATCCACATTAACCTTCATCAGCCATGCATCTGCCCACTCACCCAACCTGTCCAAGTCACCCTGCATTCTCATAGCATCCTCCTCACAGTTCACACTGCCACCCAGCTTTGTGTCATCTGCAAATTTGCTAATGTTACTTTGAATCCCTTCACCCAAATAATTGATGTATATTGTAAATAGCTGCGGTCCCAGCACCCGGCACCGAGCCAGTACCTCTCTATTTAAGCCATCTCAACACCTCCTAATGGTATTGGGGTCCAGTGGGAACTAAGATTTTGCCCATGTTACCCGCTTGATTTGTTAGTGAGCGTCTCACGCATGTGGCCCCAGGTTCAGCTCTGTCACACATACTTGTAATTATGTAGAATAATTCCGAGCTTGGGATCTGGCAGCTGCTTGTGCAGGTTTAAGGAAATCCTTGCCCAATGCAGTTCTTATAGCAGTTTTTAACTGCCGTTTAACCTCCCATAGGGCACAAATGGTTCTGCAGCAACATTTCAAGAAAAGGAAGATGTTCTCTCAATTATCTTGGTACAAATATCATTGCAAGCTGCTTATTGGTTGCCACCTTTCATTTGTAATAATAGTAATACAGTTCAAATAACTTTACTGCTTACAAAGCACCTCAGGCTATTCTGAACTGTCAAAGGCTTCTTGTAAATGGTTCATCTTTTGAGAGGAAAACATTGCAAGGAAAAATCAATCATATTTTCAAAAATCTTTTGAAATTATTACATTTAATATCTTGCCCTCATTTTACCTTCAAGAAATCAAAAAAAATAGACGTCATAATGATCCGAGACTAGATTATGCTTCCCACTATCAGCTGCTACACATAATTTTGTTACTAGTCAACTCTAGTCCTTTTCTCTTCCTAGATTTTTCATGCATCCATCACACATCTTGCATCTTACAGTACAATGGTTGGAGTTGGACCATTCAGAAACCTCCTGCTGCCTTTCAGTAACTTGTACAACTGAAGAAAAGGCCTTGATGCATATTATACACTGAAGACATGTTCCACTTCACAGGTTCACAGGTTATAGGAGTAAAATTAGGCCATTCGGCCCATCGAGTCTACTCCGCCATTCAATCTTGCCCGATCTCTGCTTCCTAATCCCATTCTCTTGCCTTCTCCCCATAACATAGAAACATAGAAACATAGAAATTAGGTGCAGGAGTAGGCCATTCAGCCCTTCGAGCCTGCACCGCCATTCAATATGATCATGGCTGATCATCCAACTCAGTATCCCGTACCTGCCTTCTCTCCATACCCTCTGATCCCCTTAGCCACAAGGGCCACATCCAACTCACTCTTAAATATAGCCAATGAACTGGCCTCAACTACCCTCTGTGGCAGAGAGTTCCAGAGACTCACCACTCTCTGTGTGAAGAAAGTCTTTCTCATCTCGGTCTTAAAGGATTTCCCCCCTTATCCTTAAGCTGTGACCCTTGTCCTGGACTTCCCCAACATCGGGAACAATCTTCCTGCATCTAGCCTGTCCAACCCCTTAAGAATTTTGTAAGTTTCTATAAGATCCCCTCTTAATCTCCTAAATTCCAGAGAGTATAAACCGAGTCTATCCAGTCTTTCTTCATAAGACAGTCCTGACATCCCAGGAATCAGTCTGGTGAACCCTTCTCTGCACTCCCTCTATGGCAATAATGTCCTTCCTCAGATTTGGAGACCAAAACTGCACGCAATACTCCAGGTGTGGTCTCACCAAGACCCTGTACAACTGAAGTAGAACCTCCCTGCTCCTGTACTCAAATCCTTTTGCTATGAAAGCCAACATACCATTCGCTTTTTTTCACTGCCTGCTGCACCTGCATGCCTACTTTCAATGACTGGTGTACCATGACACCCAGGTCTCGCTGCATCTCCCCTTTTCCTAATCGGCCACCATTTAAATAATAGTCTGCTTTCCTGTTTTTGCCACCAAAGTGGATAACCTCACATTTATCCACATTATACTGCATCTGCCAAACATTTGCCCACTCACCCAGCCTATCCAAGTCACCTTGCAGTCTCCCTAGCATCCTCCTCACAGCGAACACTGCCCCCCAGCTTAGTGTCATCCGCAAACTTGGAGATATTGCCTTCAATTCCCTCATCCAGATCATTAATATATATTGTAAATAGCTGGGGTCCCAGCACTGAGCCCTGCGGTACCCCACTAGTTACTGCCTGCCATTGTGAAAAGGACCCGTTTACTCCTACTCTTTGCTTCCTGTTTGCCAGCCAGTTCTCTATCCACATCAATACTGAACCCCTAATACCGTATGCTTTAAGTTTGTATACTAATCTCTTATGTGGGACCTTGTCGAAAGCCTTCTGGAAGTCCAGATATACCACATCCACTGGTTCTCCCCTTATCCACGCTACTAGTTACATCCTCGAAAAATTCCACAAGATTCGTCAGACATGATTTACCTTTTGTTAAATCCATGCTGACTTTGTCCAATGATTTCACCACTTTCCAAATGTGCTGCTATCCCATCTTTAATAACTGACTCTAGCAGTTTCCCCACTACCGATGTTAGACTAACTGGTCTGTAATTCCCCGTTTTCTCTCTCCCTCCCTTCTTAAAAAGAGGGGTTACATTTGCTACCCGCCAATCCTCAGGAACTACTCCAGAATCTAAAGAGTTTTGAAAGATTATCACTAATGCATCCACTATTTCCTGAGCTACTTCCTTAAGTACTCTGGGATGCAGCCTATCTGGCCCTGGGGATTTATCGGCCTTTAATCTATTCAATTTACCCAACACCACTTCCCGACTGACCTGGATTTCACTCAATTCCTCCTTTGACCCACAGTCCCCTGCTATTTCAGGCAGATTATTTATGTCTTCCTTAGTGAAGACGGAACCAAAGTAGTTATTCAATTGGTCCGCCATATCCTTGTTCCCCATGATCAACTCACCTGTTTCTGACTGCAAGGGACCTACATTTGTTTTAACTAACCTCTTTCTCTTCACATATCTATAAAAACTTTTGCAGTCAGTTTTTATGTTCCCTGCCAGTTTCCTTTCATAATCTATTTTTCCTTTCCTAATTAAGCCCTTTGTCCTCCTCTGCTGGTCTCTGAATTTCTCCCAGTCCTCTGGTATGCTGCTTTTTCTGGCTACTTTGTACGCATCATCCTTTGCTTTGATACTATCCCTGATTTCCCTTGTTATCCACGGATGCACTACCTTCCCCGATTTATTCTTTTGCCAAACTGGGATGAACAATGTTTGTAGTTCATCCATGCAGTCTTTAAATGTCTTCCATTGTATATCCACCGTCAACCCTTTTAGAATTAATTGCCAGTCAATCTTGGCCAATTCACGTCTCATACCCTCAAAGTTACCTTTCTTTAAGTTCAGAACCATTGTTTCTGAATTAACAATGTCACTCTCCATCCTAATGGAGAACTCAACCATATTATGGTCACTCTTGCCCAAGGGGGCACGTACAACAAGACGGCTAATTACCCCTTCCTCATTACTCAAAACCCAGTCTAAAATAGCCTGCTCTCTCGTTGGTTCCTCTACATGTTGATTTAGATAACTATCCCGCATACATTCCAAAAAATCCTCTTCCTCAGCACCCCTGCCAATTTGATTAACCCAATCTATATGTAGATTGAAGTCACCCATTATAACTGTTTTGCCTTTGTCGCACGCATTTCTAATTTCCTGTTTGATACCATCCCCAACTTCTCTGCTACTGTTAGGTGGCCTGTACACAACACCCACCAGCGTTTTCTGCCCCTTAGTGTTTTGTAGCTCTACCCATACCGATTCCACATTCTCCAAGCTAATGTCCTTCCTTTTCCATTGCTTTAATCTCCTCTCTAACCAGCAACGCTACTCCACCTCCTTTTCCTTTCTCTCTATCCCTCCTGAATATTGAATATCCCTGGATGTTCAGCTCCCAGCCTACGTCACCCTGGAGCCATGTCTCCGTGATCCCAACTATATCATAATCATTAATATCTATCTGCACGTTCAACTCGTCCACCTTATTACGAATACTCCTTGCATTGAGACACAAAGCCTTCAGGCTTGTCTTTACAACGCATTTACCCCTTATACAATTTTGCTGAAAAGTGACCCTTTTTGATTTTAGCCCTGGTTTTGTCTGCCTGCCACTTTTACCTTTCACCTTGCTACCTAATGCTTCTACCCTCATTTTACACCCTCCTGCCTCTCTGCTCTTGTACCCATCCCCCTGCCACATTAGTTTAAATCCTCCCCGACAGCACTAGCAAACACTCCCCCAAGAACATTGGTTCCATTCCATTCCAGGTGCAAACCGTCCTGTTTGTACCGGTCCCACCTCCCCCAGAACTGGTCCCAGTGCCCTAAAAATTTGAATCCCTCCCCCTTGCACCACTTTTCAAGCCACGTATTCATTTGCATTATCCTCCTATTTCTACTCTGACTGGCCCGTGGTACTGGTAGTAATCCGGAGATTACTACCTTTGAGGTCCTACTTTTAAGTTTATCTCCTAGCTCCCTAAATTCACCTTGTAGGACCTCATCCCTTTTTTTTACCTATATCGTTGGTGCCAAACATGCACCACGACAACTGGCTGTTCACCCTCTCCCTCCAGAATGTTCTGCAGCCGTTCAGTGACATCCCTGACCTTTGCACCAGGGAGGCAACATACCATCCTGGAGTCTCGTTTGCGGCCGCAGAAACGCCTATCTATTCCCCTGACAATTGAATCCCCTATTACTATTGCCCTTCCCCTCTTTTTTCCCCCCTCATGTGCTGCAGAGCCACCCATGGTGCCATGAACCTGGCTGCTGCTGCATTCCCCTGATGAGCCATCTCCCTCAACAGTATCCAAAATGGTATACCTGTTTAGGAGGGAGATGACCGCAGGGGACTCCTGCACTACCTGCCTAACTCCTGCACTACCTGCCTAACTCCTGCACTACCTGCCTACATATGACACACCCATGACACACATTCTTTTTGTTGAATATTTTTATTATAGAAACAAAATAATAACAAAGTACATTATTTTGCAATGATGAAAATACATGATATTAATGATATATTCGTACTGTTAATAATATTTGTATTATCATTGATTATAAATTTTAAGACTATATATTTTATATAATTGAAAATACTTGGTACTAGTAATACATTCATAATATTAGTGATATATTCGTACTGTTGATAATATTTGTATTGTCATTGATTTTGAAATGTAAGACCATATTTTATATAATTGAAAATACATAATACTAGTAACACCTTATAGACACACATTCTAATCAAGAATTTGTCTATCTCTGCCTTAAAAATATCCACTGACTTGGCCTTCACAGCCCTCCGTGGCAATGAGTTTCACAGATTGAACTACCTTCTGACTAAAGAAGTTCCTCCTCACCTCCTCTCTAAAAGAGCACCCTTTAATTCAGAGGTTATGACCTCTGGTCCTAGACTCTCCCACCAGTGGAAACATCCTTTCCACATCCACTCTATCTATGCTTTTCATTATTCTGTAAGTTTCAATGAGGTCTAACATAGAAACATAGAAATTAGGTGCAGGAGTAGGCCATTCAGCCCTTCGAGCCTGCACCGCCATTCAATATGATCATGCTGATCATCCAACTCAGTATCCCGTACCTGCCTTTTCTCCATACCCTCTGATCCCCTTAGCCACAAGGGCCACATCCAACTCACTCTTAAATATAGCCAATGAACTGGCCTCAACTACCCTCTGTGGCAGAGAGTTCCAGAGACTCACCACTCTCTGTGTGAAAAAAGTCTTTCTCATCTCGGTCTTAAAGGATTTCCCCCTTATCCTTAAGCTATGACCCCTTGTCCTGGACTTCCCCAACATCGGGAACAATCTTCCTGCATCTAGCCTGTCCAACCCCTTAAGAATTTTGTAAGTTTCTATAAGATCCCCTCTCAATCTCCTAAATTCCAGAGACTATAAAACCGAGTCTATCCAGTCTTTCTTCATAAGACAGTCCTGACATCCCAGGAATCAGTCTGGTGAACCTTCTCTGCACTCCCTCTATGGCAATAATGTCCTTCCTCAGATTTGGAGACCAAACCTGTACGCAATACTCCAGGTGTGGTCTCACCAAGACCCTGTACAACTGAAGTAGAACCTCCCTGCTCCTGTACTCAAATCCTTTTGCTATGAAAAGCTAACATACCAATGAGGTCCCCCCCTCAAATTCAATGAGGTCCCCCCTCAACCTTCTAAACTCCAGTGAGTAGAGGCCCAGTACTGCCCTTACACAAAATGTGTATGGTTCACAGTGTGCTCAAAATTTTAAAATTGCCATCAAAGCATGGAAATGTTATTAGGTCTGCATCACTTTGGTATTGCACTGACAGCACTTAGTGTGCAAAAGTTGGACACTAAGATATCTTTTTCCAGAATTAACTTGGGGATAGAAAATAACTGTGCAGAAATGAAGTTTGTTACACTAATAATTAACCCAATGTGCATTACACAAAGAAGTGGACTTATTTGTCAGCTATCTAGTGACAATTACATCAAAGGCAATTTTTGAAAATCTGGTTGAGAAACTGCAAGAAAATATTAATTTTGTATTTTAATTAAGGATTTATTTGATGTAACTAGAGTAAGTTTGGGTCTCAGTAACTGTAAAGCAATCATTTAATGAACAACTGCATTAGTGATGCATTTCATCTCAGTGTCATGAGAATTATTTTTTAACATCAATCTTTCCACAGCTATTCCAGACATCCAAACTATTCTAAAACTAAACTCAAATAAAATGTTAGATTACTTAACTTTTGTGTGAACTTTCCATTCTTTAGAAATAATTGAACTTCACAATTGAATAAACAAGGCACATTTAAATGGGAAGAAAAAACCTGTTGGTTGCTGTCCTTTAAAGACCCTGGCCTTCATAACTACATCCTTTCATAGCAAAAGGATTTGAGTACAAGAGCAGGGAGGTTCTACTGCAGTTGTACAGGGTCTTGGTGAGACCACACCTGGAGTATTGCGTACAGTTTTGATCTCCTAATCTGAGGAAAGACATTCTTGCCATAGAGGGAGTACAGAGAAGGTTCACCAGACTGATTCCTGGCATGTCAGGACTTCCATATGAAGAAAGACTGGATAGACTCGGCTTGTACTCACTGGAATTTAGAAGATTGAGGGGGGATCTTATAGAGGCTTACAAAATTCTTAAGGGGTTGGACAGGCTAGATGCAGGAAGATGGTTCCCGATGTTGGGGAAGTCCAGAACAAGGGGTCACAGTTTAAGGATAAGGGGGAAGTATTTTAGGACCGAGATGAGAAAATCATTTTTCACACAGAGAGTGGTGAATCTGTGGAATTCTCTACCACAGAAGGTAATTGAGGTCAGTTCATTGGCTATATTTAAGAGGGAGTTAGATATGGCCCTTGTGGCTAAAGGGATCAGGGGGTATGGAGAGAAGGCAGGTACAGGATACTGAGTTGGATGATCAGCCATGATCATATTGAATGGCGGTGCAGGCTAGAAGGGCTGAATGGCCTGCTCCTGCACCTATTTTCTATGTTTCTATGTTTCTATAAGAAATTGCTTCACTCCCAGCACTGTGGATAAAGGGGCTGTCCCACTGCGGCAACCTAATTGGCGAGTTTAGAAGAGTTTAGGAGAGTTTGAAAAAGTGTCATGTTGAAGACCTGTGTAGAAGACTAATTTCGACCTCCTTCGACTATGTTGAAGACTAGCTTCGGGAAAATTGGACTACCGCCTTCGACTACCCTCGATTACCTACGAGTAACATGCCGACCTACTACGACCTACTTCGATTAAACCTACGAATAATAAAAATATCGATTTTTTCCATGGCGACCTTTTTTTACTCTAGGGCATTTTTCAGCATGTTGAAAAATACGCCGCGACCTAGCTGAGGCCTCGAGTATGCGGGGACTACTCTCGAGCATGGAGGAGAGTTACAAAGACCTCCTAGGACCTCGTGTCGACCATGCTGCGAGTATGTCGAGGGCAAACTCTTCTAAACTCGCCAATTAGGTCGCTGCAGTGGGACAGCCCCTTAATGCATTTATACTGGTCTAAAATGGGTAGCAAGAGAAGAGCTGATGCATTGAAGCCACTAAATTGTAAACATAGATGGAAACTGAACTCCAATTACACAATGAAGCAGATTATAGATGGTTTACTAGCATCTCTTATTGTCCACGTTAAAAAAATCATTATGTTCCAATAGCATTGTGGTGACCTAATCCGCGAGTTGAGAAAAGTTTGCCCTGGACTAATGCTCGCAGCATGGTCCACACGAGGTCTTAGGAGGTGTCCAATTTTCACGAAGCTAGTCGAAGCTAGTCTTCAACTTTATCGAAGGAGGTCGAAGGAGGTCTTCTACACAGTCGAAGGAGGTCTTCTACACAGTCGAAGGAGGTCTTCAACATGACACTATTTCAAACTCTCCTAAACTCTTCTAAACTCGCCAATTAGGTCGCCGCAGTGGGACAGCCCTTTAATGACTCAAACTGAAGCCTGTTTGGATACTAAAAGCCTTGAAGAAATGGAACGAATGAGTTGTCGGTGCAACAATGATTTGTAAAAGTATGTACAATTTCTGCTTACGGCTTTCAAATAGATTCAAAATGAATCTATTAGCATGAGCTGATGAAAATGGCCAGCAGGTTGAAGTGAGTTTTCTGCACTTGCATCAGTATCATAATGCCAAAGCAGTCACCGAGTTCCATGTTTCACAAACCATTAAAAGAGCACAGGATAATATTTTTAAAACTATACCCTTGCATAAAGCTTCCAAGTAATTTTATTTGTAAGATGTTCCCGATGATAGGGGAGTGCAGAACCAGGGGCCACAGTTTAAGAATAAGGGGTAAACCATTTAGAATGGAGATGAGGAGAAACCTTTTCACACAGCGAGTTGTGAGGCTGTGGAATTCTCTGCCTCAGGGGGCGGTGGAGGCCGGTTCTCTGGATGCTTTCAAGAGAGAGCTAGACGGAGCTCTTAAAGATAGCGGAGTCAAGGGATATGGGGAGAAGGCAGGAACGGGGTACTGATTGTGGATGATCAGCCATGATCACATTGAATGGCTCGAGGGGCTGAATAGGCTACTCCTGCACCTATTGTCTATTGAGACCGAACAATTCTTAGTAATTAGTGAATATCTTTTGCCTCATGATGAACACCAAAAGTATTTTGCTTTTTCCAAGAAAATATTTTTATTTAGATTGCAAAAATGTTAGTGTTATGGCTCTAAATCTTATGCAGACAAAAGGAACTGCAGATGATGGTTTACAAAAGAAGACATGACATTCTGGAGTAACTCAGTGGGTCGGGGTGGGGGGGGGGGGGAATGCATTTTTTAGTGGGGAAAACAGATAGGGGAAGGTTGTGTAGTTACCTAAAATTTGAACATTTGAAAATGTTGACCCTGTTGGGTTGTAGGCAGCCTCGGTGGAATATGAGGTGTTCATCCTCCAGTTTGCATATTAAATCTTATGCATGACTACATGGATTCTTAGAATTGTTATACAGTAAAGTTCACGCAACCTCAGATTTGGAATGTCTTGATAGTCTTAAAATGAGATGTCGCAAATGGTAACACTTTATAAAATGGTTACCAATTGCACAGGTTGTGTGAAATCCTGGCTGTTTCAGTAGAGAGATTCCAGGATACAGAAAAAACCAACACATTGAGGAAATCTCTCGTTCTCCCGTACAACAGCCAACTCCTTGCATTACAGAGTTAACAAGGCTTGTGCCTAACTAAAAGGACGTTCAAATATAAAAATAACAATTGTTTTGGTTTTACATGGTTTATATAGAAAAAATAACCAGAAGTGAAGGATATTGTTGTGTTATCGTACTCCACTTCCTTTCTGAAAAGATTTATATGGATTTATTCCATAGGCTGGTAAAGCTTAGATGTGTCGCAGTGGATTTTCTGTTATTGCTGGATCTTTTCATTGCTGCCATCCACTTGTTTTCACAACTATGATATTATCCTAACCTAGCCTTGCACGGGCTATTCTCTTAAAGTCCTAATCTTGTCTGATCCTCGCCTCTCAGTTGTAGCTTGAATCAATTCCTTGGGGCTTCACCAATAATTGGCTTCCTTGACTTTAGAGCTCTTGTTGTCTCTGTTGCTATTATACTGTATTAACTCTTCTGGAACACATTTGATCCTCCACGACACCTTCCCTCTCTATTTCCATTGGACAACCTTCAGCAATATTGCCCACTGATTCTTTGACCCACAGAATCAACACAATCTCTACAACTGTCTCTGAAAATGAACAATGGTTAATAAAGTTTCACAGAGTCAACAGCGAATAAATACGGGGGCTCAAATCGCAGCATTGGACTCCCACCTACTGTCACGTTCGTGCGTTCCGTTTAAGATCCAGCATGTGAGCAATTTTGTGAGCATGAATTATCATGCTCACAGAATTACAAGAATTATCCCAGATACGAGTAGGTTAACCTATGATGAACATTTGTCAGCACTGGGCCTGTACTCGCTGGAGTTTAGAAGAATGAGGGGAACCTCATTAAAACATACAGAATAGTGAAAGGCTTGGATAGAGTGGATGTGGAGAGGATGTGTCCACTAGCGGGAGAGTCTAGGACCAGAGGTCATAGCCTCAGAATTAAAGGACGTTCTTTTAGGAAGGAGATGAGGTGAATTTTTTTTAGTCAGAGGGTGGTGACTCTGTGGAATTCTTTGCCACAGAAGGTTGTGGAGGCCAAGTCAGTGGATATTTTTAAGGCAGAGATAGATTCTTGATTAGTATAGTTATCAGAGGTTACGGGGAGAAGACTGGAGAATAGGGTTAGGAGGGAGATATAGAGCAGCCATAATTGAATGATGGAGTAGATTTGATGGGCCAAATGGCCTAATTCTACTCCTATTCCTTATGACCTTATGTCTCAACCTTTTCTTTGCCTAAATTCCTAAATTTTGAAAACATAGTCATGTGGACATTTTATCTATGACGTTTCTCAGAGCAACAAATTGGAACAAACATATTAAATGGATAGATGAGGTATTCTGTTTCATTGGTGCCATTGTTTTGGGATAGGCGAGTGTTTAACATTCTTCTGTCTGAAATGCTAATTCAGGGCAAAGCAACTGACACTGATGAGACTTTTGCAGGTAGTTGTCACGGGAAATCACTGTTGCTGATGGAAGAAAGAAATGGGATGTGCAATTAAGCCAACAACAAGCATGGGTAAGAGAACTACAACACATCCAGGGGTTTTCAAGAAGGCAATGAAGGAGCAGACACAGGATGTCATCATGCTCATCAACTAATATTGTCACCTTGGTTGTTAGGCGAAAGGATTGGACAAACTCAGGAGGACGGGCAGTGCCTGTGTGGGGAATGGGCAGACGACATCTTGAGCCAGGACCCTTCTTCAAGGTCCCATCCCAAAACGTTGTCTGTCCATTCCCTCCACAAATGCTTCCTGGCCCACTGAGTTCCTCCAGAACTTTGTGTTTTGTTCAAAACTCTAGCAATTGTAGTTTCTTGTGTCTATATGTGAAAGATTAGTTACTTTGCCAAGACCTTAAAACCTTGCACTGGAAGGATATTGCCACTTTTTTCCAGTTATACTGCACTTTCTGTAAATATGAGTTCTACCAACTGGTTTCATACGCTTTCATTCCATTCACAAAAATCTTTAATTCAAATTCTTCTCTTTTCTACGTTTAGAATCTGGATTTGGAATGAGCTGCAGAGGAAGCTATAAAAGCAGATCCAATTACAACTTTTAGAGGACATTTGGACAGATATATGGGTAGGAAAGGTTTAGAGGGCAATGGGCCAAATGCAAGCAAATGGGACAAGCCTGGTATACTAACTTGATTGGCATGGGCAAGGTGGGCCAGACGGCATACTTCCGTGCTGTATAGCTCGACTAATGTATGCTAATTTCTCATTAAAATGCTGCCGTTTTTCTACAGAGGCTAGTTTGAATGCCCACACTCATAAGACGTTGGAGCAGAATTAGACCATTCACCCACTGGGTCTGCTCCGCTCAACTCCTTTCATATTGAAATGAAATAATTATATATAATTGAATAGATATGGTTTCATCTTCTACTCAGCGGCTGTGGAAAGCATCTTGACCGGAAACATTACAATCTGGTTTGGGAACTGCTCTGCCCAGGACAAGAAGGCTCTGCAGAGAGTAGTGCGTTCGGCCGAACGCACTATGGGAACTCCACTCGCCCCTCTGCAGGGACTATACATCAGGAGGTGCAACTCTAGAGCCAATAAGATAATGGGAGACCCCTTCCACCCCTGCAACGGACTGTTCCAGCTGCTACGGTCAGGCAAACGCCTCCGTTGCCATGCTGTGAGAACGGAGAGGATGAGAAGGAGTTTCTTCCCAGAGGCCATTATGACTGTAAACTCCTATCTCACCAACATTCCATTAGCTTTCTTCACTGCCTGCTGTACCTGCACGCCAACTTTCAGTGACTGGTGTACAAGGACACCCAGGTCTCACTGTACCTTACCCTTACCTAACGTAACCCCATTGAGATAATAGTCTGCCCCCTTGTTTTTGCCACCAAAGTAGATAACGTCACATTTATCTATATTATACTGCATCTGCCACGCATCTGCCCACTCACTCAACCTGTCCGGGTTCCCCTAGAACCTCCTCACACTGCCATGCAGCTTTGTGTCATCCGCAAGCTTGCTAGTGTTGCTCCTAATTCCCTCTTACAAATCATTAATATATATGGTAAACAGTTGTGGCCCCAACACCGAGCCTTGCGGCACTCCACTAGCCGCTGCCTGCCATTCTGAAAAGGACCTGTTCACTCCTACTCTTTGCTTCCTGTCTGCCAACCAATTTTCAATTCATGTCAATCTTTGGTCTGCCGAATTCAGATACTGCCTAAATTCCATGTTGTCTCTATTTCATTATTTTTGTTTTTCAAGCTTTAGTTGAATACACAATCTCCGTTTTTCGAGTGGTTAAAACCGTCCATATTTTCCTGACCACCAAGAAATTCGGTCATATAGTGCGATGTTTTTGCACGCTAAGTGATTGAATTTTTGCGTGACAGAGTACACTTCCCTCGGGTACCTGGAGGACCGCTTCATGTCTAATGTATATACAAAACAAAGTTGCAGTTACATTAAATGATGCACACATTAGAATTTGGTATCACTTGCGCCTTTTGCTCAGAACAGCCCTTAACGTGGATTTGTTAGATAAAATGGTCATAGCCTTACCTGGTGGCAAAAAAGCCTTTTTCTTCCAATGCCTTACTAATAGGTCCTCCTTTAAGTTACTTTATATGAAGTTCATTCATCATTCGCAACACTTATCACAGCACTTCACCCGGTTACTGATGTCCTCTGGACCTACAAATCTCTCTTCAAATGTTATCCAATTGGTTCACAGTGACCTTTCTGTATGACCTCAACCCAATTCCTTCTCCAGAGTGAATCCAGTCACCAGCCTGACCCACCGCCTCTTTGCCCTCTTCCACAATCTGAACCCTGAACTCCTCGCAACAGACACATACTCCCAAAAGCAAATTCCACTTTCCACCCCGACTAATCCTGATGAGGGGCATTCCTCAACTCTGCCCTGATCCTATCTCTTCTATACTGATCCTCTCGCTATCCCACCAGTACCTTCACAACCCCACACTGGCACTGCAGTCCGAATGAAATTCTCTGCTCGTTAGCGTGAAAGATAGAGGACAAATTATTTTGCAGTGTGTGAAAGATCTATTTTATCTCACATGCAACTCAGTATCGTGTAATATAATATTATTGTTGGTCTGCACAGGATTCTACAAAGTATCCCGTGCAGCATCACTTTAACGTGACATTTCAGCATTTCAGATGCTGCAAAATTTCCAACTGTTTCTTTCCTTTCTTTCATGTGTTCTTCAATCATCTCTTTCAACATTACTGAGACGCATAACCCATTAATGTCAACAGATTATGCTCTTTTTTGCATTTCTGCCAATGTTCCCTCAATATTTTCTTACATTCTCATTCATTCTCCAAACCCATACTGCTGGTCCTTGCTCACCACCCACGTTGCAACAACATTCCACATCCTACTCCATGTCACGTTGGTCACACCGTATATTCATTCTTTCCTTGAAACCTTCAGAGCGTTTATCATCATCCATAATTCATTTCTGCACCATTCACGGTCTTTGCCAGCCGACCATGATAATCGTTTTCACAACTTTCATAATTAGCTCATTGGATATCTTTCACTAACTGATCTCCATGATGTGATGAAACAAAACAGGGTAAAAGCGCGGTCAACTTTCCCAGTTATCTCAATCGAGTGGAACATGATCATCTGTGCAGCACATTTTATACTTCCTACTTGATTAAAATTCATCGCAGGGAATCTGCCAATCATAACAAAATACATTTTTCTTTGCCTCATTTTCTAAGTTCCAGAGGATTCTAGTTACAACCCAACATGTCTTCAAAGTATGTTCTTGATCTATGATAGTATTGGTCTGATGCTTCAGAAAATGAGCTTCTGTCCACAGGACATCAATATATATTGCAAATGAAACATTTATAATTGTCTGCTTTTTTAATTTAACTCTTAACATCCCATGAACCAAAGATCCAAGGATTGCAGAAAATAATGAAATCAACGGGCTGGTGTAAAGGAGTTTTGTCCTATATTTATGACGATACAAGATAATATTTATATTCTTCCCATGGTACTTCCAGTGACATATAACCTTACTATCTTGTTGGCTAATTTTCAGGCCAACACATTTAGAGTTTCCAAGCGGTTATGGAGAGTTAGAATCATAGAATCATAGAATCATAGAATCATAGAAAATAGGTGCAGGAGTAGGCCATTCGGCCCTTCGAGCCTGCACCGCCATTCAATATGATCATGGCTGATCATCCAACTCAGTATCCTGTACCAGCCTTCTCTCCCAATCCCCTGATCCCTTTAGCCACAAGGGCCACATCAAACTCCCTCTTAAATATAGCCAATGAACTGGCCTCAACTACCTTCTGTGGCAGAGAATTCCACAGACTCACCACTCTCTGTGTGAAAAATGATTTTCACATCTCGGTCCTAAAATACTTCCCCCTTATCCTTAAACTGTGACCCCTTGTTCTGGAGTTCCCCAACATCGGGAACAATCTTCCTGCATCTAGCCTGTCCAACCCATTAAGAATTTTGTACCTTCAGTATTATTCCCAGAAACACCTGCCATTGTTGTTCCACTGTCATCCCTGTTAAGGTAATTTTCCAGTCAACTTTGGCCAGCTCCTCCCTCATGGCTCCATAGTCCCCTTTGTTCAACTGCAACACTGACATCTTCGATTTACCCTTCTCCCTCTCAAATTGTAGAATAAAAGTTACAATATTATGGTCACTACCTCCTAATAGTTCCTTAACCTCAAGTTCCCTTATCAAATCCAGTTTGTTACACAACACTAAATCCAGAATTGCCTTCTCTCTGGTAGGCTCCAATACAAGTTGCTCGAAGAATCCATCACAGAGGCACTCCACAAACTGCCTTTCTTGGGGTCCAGTACCAACCTGATTTTCCCAGTCTACCTGCATGTTGAAATCTCCCATAACAACCACAGCATTACCTTTACTACATGCCAATTTTAACTCTTGATTCAACTTGCACCCTATATCTATGCTACTGTTTGGGGGCCTGTAGATAAGGCCCATTAGGGCTTTTTTTCTCTTATGACCTGGACTTTAACATCAGCAAGACAAAAGAGTTGGTTGTTCATCTAAGGAAGCAAAGAGGTGAATACAACCCTGTCCTCACCAACGGTGCAGTTGTAATGTTCGATAACTTTGTTCCTAGACATCCATATCAGAGGCAGCCTAATCTGGACCCTTCATACTGGCGCAGTAGACAATAGGTGCAGGAGGCGGCCATATGTCCCTTCAAGCCAGCACCGCCATTCAATGTGATCATGGCTGATCATCCACAATCAGTACCCTGTTCCTGCCTTCTCCTCATATCTCCTGACTCTGCTATCTTCAAGAGCCCTATCTAGCTCTCTCTTGAAAGTATCCAGAGACCCGGCCTCCACCACCCTCTGAGGCAGAGAATTCCACAGACTCACCACTCTCTGTATGAAAAAGTGTTTCCTCATCTCCGTTCTAAACGGATCACCCCTTATTCTTAAACCGTGGCCCCTGGTTCTGGACTGCCCCAACATCGGGAACATGTTTTCTGCCTCTAGCGTGTTCAAGCCCTTAATAATCTTATGTTTCAATCAAGAAGGTGTATTAGCGTAGATTCGCTAATGCGAATTCTGTTCAACCTCTTCAGATGCATTACAGGCTGCATCGCAGCCCAGTGTAGCAACTGCTCTGTTCCTGACCGCCCAAGCCTTCAGAGAGTGTGGACTGGTAGCAGCCCAGTCCATTCTTTCCATCCAGTCGATCTTCACAAAGTGTGACACCATGAAGTGTGGAAGTATTGTTAAGGATCTCAGTCAACTAGGCCATTCCCTTACCTATTTTCTGGGAGAAAATGCAAGAGCTTGATAGTTCAGAAGTCCAGGCTTAAAAAAGCTTCTTTGCCACTATTGTGTGATTCCTGAATCAATCACTTTTTTCACATCTCATTCCCAGAGGTGATGCCAACAGAACTGTGAGTACTGTTACTCTCACAGTTAACTCTACCATATTCAATTAATGTGTTACTGCATGTTATAGTTTTTTGCACTACTCAGATTTGCACTGTTTTGCTGAATTGCACATGTTCTATTTATTGCTGTAGAAACATAGAAACATAGAAAATAGGTGCAGGTGTAGGCCATTCGGCCCTTCGAGCCTGCACCGCCATTCAATATGATCATGGCTGATCATCCAACTCAGTATCCTGTACCTGCCTTCTCTCCATACCCCCTGATCCCTTTAGCCGCAAGGGCCACATCCAACTCCCTCTTAAATATGGCCAACGAACTGGCCTCAACTACCTTCTGTGGCAGAGAATTCCAGAGACTCACCACTTTCTGTGTTCCCACTGTAGTTCCCAATACCGCAGGAAACTACTCTGTGAGCTTCATGTGAACAAGGAATCCCATTGCACCCTGGTGTATATGATATTAAACACATCTCATCTGATCTGGATCAAAACATTTGTACAGAAATACTGGATCAATACATTTTAAACACTGTTTAAAGTATTTTAATATTACTAATGCCATTCCCAGTGGAAAATGTTATTAATGAAATTTACCTTCTCTGGGAAAGGGATTCAATTGAGAACTCTACTCGAGCCCCCCTGACAGCCAACAGGAATTAAAATATGCCGGTATATCAAAATCTGCATTGGCCTATAATTGTCACGTAATAACGAGATGTTTTTATTAATAGATATTATATTTTTATGATTAGCAGCATGCAAAGTTTTATAGTGGCCTTATATGAATCCAAGTAAAACAGACCAATTATTTCAATTTAGTTTACTATTACTCCCAACTATGAAGCCGTCAGTAGTAAGATCATTCAGTTTGGTGGTTTAATTTGTGAGTTGCAAGCAAGTAAGTTTAATATTTCCACTAACCAGCCCCTGAAGGCAATTTCATGGTGGGCATAAGTGCTAAGGACGATGCTTTTGTTGACTTCCAAATCAAAAACCACAAAAGGAAGTTTTGTGGGAAGATGTTATTGTTAAGTAAATGATGTCATTAAACAGAAGATCACAAAGTGATGAAATACACTAAACATCTGGTTCTTTGATGTCACTTCAAATGTCTATTTGGTTTTAATTATCCAAACGACATATTGTAAAGTTTGTTATTGCTGCATTAAGACAATTGTGGACAATAAATCCTTGAAAATGTATTATTTAACAACGGGCTAGGCAGGTAAACCCTGGGAAGCATTAATTTGGTGTAAAAAATAATTTGTACTTCATTTGAGGGGCAGCACGGTGGTGTGGCGGTTGAGATGTGTGGCGGCCTTACTGCGCCAGAGACCCTGGGTTCAATCCTGACTCCGGGAGCTGTCTGTACGGAGTTTGTACCTTCTCCCCATGACCTGCGTGGGTTTTCTCCAAGATCTTCAGCTTCCTCCCACACTCCAAAGACGTACAGGGTTGTATGTGAACTGGCTTGGTGCAAATGTAAAAATTGCCCCTAGTGTGTGTGGGATAGTGTTAATGTGTGGGGATTGCTGGTTGGTGTGGACTCTGTATGCCGAAGTGGGCCAGTTTACACTCTGTATTTCTAAACTAAACTAAGCTCTAAAGAAGGGTCTCAACCCGAAACGTTGCCTATTTCCTTCGCTCCATAGACGCTGCCTCACCCGCTGAATTTCTCCAGCATTTTTGTCTACCTTCGATTTTCCAGCATCTGCAGTTCCTTCTTAAGCAATTAATGAAGTAATTTTGAACTGAACATTCCTTTGAATTTCAAGAGTACCAAGAGTATTTAATTGTTATATGTACCGGCAACAGAACAATGGCATTTTTTACTCTTTACTGTTTAACAGGCCCCGTAATGTAAAAGTACACAAATAAATCTAGCATGTATTCATAATCAATAATACAATGAAATGAGCGTGATGGTTGCTGAGAAGGTGTTCTTGAGACTGGTGGTCACAGTTTTCAGGCTTTTGTAACCTTTTCTCAATGGTAGCAATGAGATGAGGGCTTAGCCAGGATGGGTCTTTGATGATATCTACTGTCTTTTTGAGGGAGCTCCACCAATATGTCACTTACATGGAGGGGATTTTAGAACCCATGAGGAATCAGGTCATGTCTACAAGTCCCTGAACCCTCATTCGTTCATGGGCATTCGAGTCACCTAAACAGGTCAGAATGCCCTCTCCCCCTCACCCATAGAAATGCAAGAGTATTCGACAACATATCACATCACCTCAATCGTCTTTTTTTCTCTTTTTTTTTGGTTTAGGAAGGAACTGCAGATGCTGTTTTTTTTAAAATTACATTTTTATTAGAGGCATATGCATATCATAGTCCAAACCAATACAAACGTTGTTTAACGATTACATATTAAGTATCCAGGATTCCAGGGACCCCACTACCAAAGTAGCTGGGATCCTCATTTATCGGTTCCATATTAACATTGCCTCTAATTATTTATTTATATTTATAGATAGAAAAAATAAAGAGAGAAAAAAAAAGGAAATTAGAAAAATAGAATAAACTGTCAATAACACAACGTAGGAGATAGTTCCATAGGTCAGAGAACACAACTATTCATCTAGTCCTGGATTCAAGCTTCAGTCAAGCTTCCGCAGCGGCCCATTCTACCGGCCCAATCTAGTTTTCTCAATTATTATACTATAATCAAGAAAATTTATTTGGTTTGTTGTAAGTTTTAGGTATTATTCTGATATGCCCAATATTATTATTTAGGATTGGGATCCAGTTGGGTATAAACAACTACGGAAATAATTTTAAAAATATCCATCCAGAATTGTTTAATTTTTATGCAATTTACAAAAGTATGGGTTAAATTAGCCGCGGGGTATTGACATTTGGAGAGATATTAGGAAAAATTATATTTAATTTTGTTTTAGAATAATGCAGTCTATGTAGTACTTTAAATTGTATTAAAGAATGTCTGGCATTTAACAAACATTGATGTATGTGCTGTAGACTTTCATCCCAAATATTTTTCGTTATGGGTTGAGTTCATTAATTTTCCCATGTTAGTCCATATAATTCCATCGACGGAATCTCACTGTCTAAAAGAGTATTATAAATGTAAGATATTAATTTGACTGTATTAGGGTGTTTATTCAAACATTCATCTAGAATCTCTGAATCTCTAGAATCTCTTTATTCTTGTGTATGTGATTTAACATAATCTTTAAATTGTAAATATCTAAAAAAATTATTTGATAATTGAATGTAATCCGTAATTCTGTTGTAATTCCTGAAACGAAAAGAAAATACCTTTTCTATAAAGATGTCCCATCTTTTAAATTCCATAATTTTTCCATTGTACAATAATAATAATAATATATTTTATTGTCATTACACATAAGTGCAACGAGATTTGGTTTGCAACTTCCATCCGATGTCATAACTTAAACGACTAATAAAATTTAGGTTTAGAGACCCCGAGAACATGGTTTGTGAAAAGAACATTAGACCAGTAAAAGTCAAAATCTAAGACTAAAGTGCAGATGTGTCTGTGCGATGTGACCATCCGAGGGAGACAGTCCATGGGGGTTGGGGGCACTCAGCAGGGCCGGTTCAGAGCCGCTATAGCTCTGGGAATAAAGCTGTTCCTGAGTTTGGTGGTGCGGGCGTAGAAGGCCTTGTAACGTCTGCCGGAAGGGAGTAGTTCGAACAGTCCATTACAAGGGTGAGAGGAGTCTTTATGGATGCTGACGGCCTTCCTGAGGCACCGTGTGTGGTAGATGCCCTCCAAGGCTGGTAGCGGTGTCCCAATAATCTTTTGCGCTCTATGGACGACGCGCTGAAGAGCTCTCCTCTCCGCCTCCGTGCAGCTGAGATACCACACAGAGATGCCATACGTTAGTATGCTCTCGGTCGTGCAGCGGTAGAAGGTCGTCAGCAGCTGTTGGGGCAGACCAGTCCGTTTCAATGTTCTTAGGAAGAACAGTCGTTGCTGTGCATTTTTGACCAGCGCAACGGTGTTGGTGGACCATGTGAGGTCCTCTGAGATGTGAGTACCCAGAAACTTAAAGCTGGACACTCTCTCCACACTGTCCCCGTAGATGGAGATTGGGCCGTATTCCCCATTCTGTGACCTCCTGAAGTCGATAATCAGCTCCTTGGTCTTGGAGGTGTTTAGTGACAAGTTGTTCCGTGAGCACCAGTCCGCCTACAAAACCTTTATCCAACACTGAAGGTTTAAATTAAGAATTATTTGCAATGGGGAGAGAAAGTGATAAATTACCCAATTTTAATGTATTTTTTAGTTGTTTCCAAATTCGAATACCACTGTATATTATAGGATTTTCACTGTAGATTTTTTAATTCAATTTTGTGGGAGCTAACAGAATCGGACCAATTTCAAAAGGCAGACAATCTTCGCATCACCTCAATCTTCTAAGAAAGTAGATGTGTTGATGAGCTTTCGTTTGTGACTGCATCAAAGTGCTGGTCCCAGGACAGATCTTCCGAGACCTGCACAGGAACCTGTGGCGCTTCCTCTCTCCACCGCCATCCTGCTGACAAAGACAGGTTCGTGATACTTTGCCATTTCCTTGCTGAAGTCAACACTCAGCCCCCTTGGCCTTGCCAACATTCATAGGGAGAATGATAATCTGATTCAATAGTTCCAGAACAGCAATCTACCTGTACTCACTCAGGATTACTTGTTATTTGTCCAACAACGGTGGTAACTTCAGCAACTTTAAAGATGATGATGGGGCTGGCTACACGGGCATGGATATGGAGAGAGGAGTGCAGAGCAGAATTTCCTTTTTCACCTCCAAAACATAATGCTTCAACTTATAATTGAGGTGATATTTTAATAATTACAAGGTTTCAATTGGAAAGACTGTGGTTTACTTTAATTTGGGCAATAAATTGATTGATTTGCAATTAGCGCACTTCGCTAACTTTTGTTGACTCATTGTTGGAGGTTGGCTCTGATATTGTATCGCATTGGTGCATGCAATAGGTGGAAACGGTCAGCGGTGTTGGAGCTAAGCATTTGCATATCAGTATTTGATCATTTTCCGGTTGGCTGAACTACTGCGAAGGCGCTAAATGTGTCAGCAGTTTGAGGTCAGTAGTTCGAGCCTCTTAACCCTTAATACAGCAGGATAATTACGTTTTTTTACGAGCAGGATTAGTACAATTGTATTACTGAACCTTCGATGCACACAGTCCAGAGATTGCATATATGAGGGTAAATAAAAGGGAAAGAAAATCCACCGGTATGGTTCCTTCACAGATTCAGGACATTTCAAAGCATTTATGGCCATTTTTGAAGTGCACGCATTGTTGTTACAAAGAAAACACTGCAGCTAATTTGGACATTGCAAGATCACAGACACCAATATAATAATGATTCCAATACCAAAGAGAAGTAAAGGTAACGTACCCTACTACCTTGGGTGACTTGTACATCCACCATCATGAAGTGCTCCGAGAGACTGGTGCTGGTGCAGGATTTCTAAAAAGTTAATTTGCAAGTTGAATCGGTAGTGAAGAAGGCAAACACAACGCCAGCATTTATTTCAACAGGGCTCGAACACCAAAACAGGAATCTAATGCTCATGGCTCTGGTCGCTGGTCGGACCGCATTTGGAATATTGTGAGCACTTTTGGGCCCCATATCTGAGGAAGGATGTGCTGGCTCTGGTGAGGGGTTCAGAGAAGGTTTATGAGGATGATCCCAGGAATGAGTGGGTTAACAAATGATGAGTGTTTCATGGCACTGGGCCTCTATTCACTGGTTTAAAAGGATGAGGGGGTCATCAATGAAACTTACAGAATAATGAAAGGCTTTGATAGACTGGATGTGGAGAGGATGTTTCCACCAGTGGAAGAGTAGGACCAGAGGTCATAGCCTCAGAATTAAAGGATGTTCCTTTGGGAAGATGAGAAGGAATTTCTTCACTCAGAGGGTGATGAATCTGAGGAATGCATTGCCACAGAAGGCAGTGGAGACCAAGTCAATTGATATTTTTAAGCAGAGACAGATAAATTCTTGATTAGTACTGGTGTAAAGGGTATGGGGAGAAGGCAGGAGAATGGGGTTAAGAGGGAAAGATAGATCAATTAGCCATGATTGAATGGTGGAGTAGACTTGATGGACCTAATAGCCCAATTCTGCTTCTAACACTTATAAACTTAAACTCCAGCTTCACAGACAGCCTAAATCTACTACAGTTAAGACAGAGATAGACGGTCACAACAGGTCCTTAGTAGATGCCATCGCCATGGCCATAAACTAATCTCTGGAACACCTAAACAACAAGGGCACCTGTGTCAGGCTCCTATTTATCGACTATAACCATATAACCATATAACAATTACAGCACGGAAACAGGCCCTCTCGGCCCTTCCAGTCCGTGCCGACCATTTGTTTTCTCCTTGTCCCATCTACCTGCACTCAGACCATACCCCTCCATTCCCTTCACGTCCATATACCTATCCACTTTACTTTTAAATGTTAAAATCGATCCTGCCTCCACCACTTCTGCTGGAAGCTCATTCCACACAGCCACCACCCTCTGAGTAAAGAAGTTCCCCCTCACGTTACCCCTAAACTTCTGTCCCTTAATTCTCATGTCATGCCCTCTTGTTTGAATCTTCCCTACCCTTAATGGGAAAAGCTTATCCACGTCAAACTCTGTCTATCCCTTTCATCATTTTAAAGACCTCAATCAAGTCCCCCCTTAACCTTCTGCGCTCCAAAGAATAAAGACCTAACTTGTTCAACCTTTCTCTGTAACATAGTTGCTGGATCCCAGGCAACATTCTAGTAAATCTCCTCTGTACTCTCTCTATTTTGTTGACATCCTTCCTATAATTAGGTGACCAAAATTGTACACCATACTCCAGAATTGGTCTTACCAATGCCTTGTACAATTTTAACATTACTTCCCTACTCCTATATTCCCTGACTATAGCTCCACCTTCAACATCATAATCCCATCCAAACTCACCTCCATACTCTTGGACCTGGGATTCAGCAGCTCCCACTGCAACGGGATCCTTGACCTCCTAACAGACCACAATCAGTGAGCATTAGCGACAACATACCTTCCACAATAATTCTCCACACCATTGCCCTGCGAGGATGCATTCCCAGTACCCTACTATACCCCCGACACACTTGCAACTGTGCAACCAGATCCTGCTTTAAGTCCATCTACAAATTTGCAGACGGCTCCACTCTGGTGGACCGACTCATGAGCAATGATGAGATAGAGTACAGGATAGACGGAAGGAGAGCGTTTGGTATCACGGTGTCAGGACAACAACCATTCCTTCAATGTCAGCACGATGAAAGAGCAAGTTATCATTTTCAGGAAGCTTGGGGGAGCACCAGTCCCAATCAGCAACAGTGGTGCCAAAGTGGGCATGGCTGAGAGCCTCAAGTTCTTTGGTATAAATATTACAACAATCTGTCGTGGACCAACCATAATGCAGTAACATCCAAGACATCACGCCAATGTTTCTTCAGGAGACGAAGGAAATTTGGCAAGTCTCCAACGACTGCTACAAACCTCTGCAGATGCACTGTGGAAAGCATGGTGTTGTGTTGCATGACAGCCTGATTTGGGAACGGCTCTGCCCACGACTGCAAGAAATAGCTCAGAGTTGTGGATGTGGCACAGTCCATCACATAGTCCAAACTATCCACCATTAACTCCATCTACGCTTCACGCTGCCTCAGGAAAGCAGCCTCAATGATCAACGACCTCTCCCCATTCCCAATGATACAGGGAGCACACACCACCAATTCAGTAACTGCTTCTTTACCTCTGTTATCAGACCTCGGAATGATCCTCCCATAAGCTATGGTATAGTCCCGATCCTCCAACCTACTTCATCGAGGACATCTGGAACTGTTACGCTGCAATGCTGAAAGTGATATTCTGCACTCAGTATCTTTCTCTTTGTTCTTGAATTTGGCTTTATTGTATTCATGTATAATATTACCTGATTTGATTGGACAGAACACAAACAAAATCTTTTCACTACACAGATGATGTAGAAACGTAGAAATAGGTGCAGGAGTAGGCCATTGCAAGCTAACCGAAAGGGCGGGACACCTGAACGCCAACGAACCAAAAGGCTGCATCGCCTAAAAGCAAACTTACCGAATGGCCGTTCGGCGTTTCGGGTCGAGACCCATCAGACGCACTCTGAAGAATGGTCTCGGCACGAAACGTCACCCATTCCTTCTCTCCACAGATGCTGCCTCTTCAGCTGAGTTACTCCAGCATTTTGTTAATGAACTGGTGTATATCATTGAGTTACTCCAGCAAGGTGAACTAACTGGTGTATATCATGTATTACATGTATAAATTGTTCTTACATTCGGGAACATGGTTAATTAACTGGTGGCATTATTTCACTGTCCTAACGGCCTTTGTTTTAGCCGGTGATTATATCAATACCATTTTGGGATTTCAATTTGAGCGCACTTGTTTGAATAGATGCAAGCGGCATGTCCAGCTGCAATACACAAAGCCGATGAAATGACACAACTGTCACACCAAAGATAGACACAAAATGCTGGAGACGTCACCCATTCCTTCTCTCCAGAGATGCTGCCTGTTTTGTGCGCGGGAGCTTGGGTGCGTTCCGCAACACCGAGACGGTAATAAATAAACCGTCTGTCCCCGCAGCCGGGTGGAGGCGAAGGAGAGAGAGAGAGAAGGGGGATAGAAGTGGAGAGAGAGAAGGGAGAGAGAGCGGGGGGAGAGAGAGAAGGGGGAGATAGAGGAGGGAGAGAGAGAAGGGAGAGAGAGGGGGAGAAAAGAGAGGAGAGAGAGGAGGAGAGAGAGAAGAGAGGAGAGAGAGGAGGAGAGAGAGGAGGAGAGAGAAGGGAGAGAGAGAGAAGAGGGGAGAGAGAAGGGGAGACGGGAGCGTGGGGTTCATTTTCCCACACAAGCCATAGGTGACTGGGCAATCTGAACCCAAGCACCAAGTTGAAAGCGGCTGAAGGTGTGCATCGTCCGGGACAGCCCCCACTCTCCCACGGCCACCCTCCGCGGGCTGCGGGTCGGGTGGAGCGGAGGTTCGGGGCAATGTTCATCCCTTCACAGTGATGTGATGGACGCGGGGGTCTGGACCAATCGCTGACAAGTCCCGCCCCCCGTTATTGGACTTTTCTGTTTAGTGGGGGTCAGTCCTTTGGCCTGTAGACGCCGCTGCCTTTCGGGTAGGTGGCGTATCGACTGAGCGGCCATTCAGTAAGTTTGCTTTTAGGCAACGCAGCCTTTCGGTTCGTAAGCGTTTAGCCGTCCCGCCCTTTTGGTTAGTTTGCGTTTAGGCGTCCCATCCTTTCGGTTAGTAGGCGTTTCGTCTACGGACTCTTTCGGTTATTGGCGTTTCGGCCTCGTTTCCGTTCGGTCCTTTGCCTTCCACGTCTTTGCTTCGGCCTCTTGTCTGTCAGCACTGCGTCCGCACACGGTGATCATCCAAAATCAGTATCCCGTTCCTGCTTTCTCCCCATATCCCTTGACACTATTCGCCCTAAGAGCTATATCTAACTCTCTCTTGAAAACATCTAATGAATTGCCGTCCACTGCCTTCTGTGGTTGAGATTCACAACTCTCTGGGTGAAAAAGTCTTTCCTCATCTCAGTCCTAAATGGCCTACCATTTATTCTTACACCTGGTTCTGGACTCCCCTAACATCGGGAACATTTTTCCAGCATCTAGCCTGTCCAATCTCTTAAGAATATTATACGTTTCTATAAGATCCCCTCTCATCCTAAATTCCAGTGATTATAAGCCCAGTCGATCCATTATTTCATCATATGTCACTCCCGCCATCCTGGGAATTAACCTAGTGAACCTACGCTGCACTCCCTCAACAGCAAGAGTGTCCTTCCTCAAATTAAGATACCAAAACTTCACACAATACTCCAGGTGTGGTCTCGCCATACTTGGATGATTTTGGATGAACCAGAACAATGAAATTCTTACTTATTCTCGACAATAAATGATTACATTTTTAAGTAAACAAGACCACGATGTTGTTGGTCATTGGTAGTCAAGAAGGCCATGATTTCAGTGTTTTTGTCTGTGGGTCCGGAGGGGGCTGGTGAGACCGATCCGGACCCGGAAGGCTCGCCCGCGTATGGGACCCAGTTGGGTGGGTGCTGCTGTAGAGGTTGAAGTTACTCGAGCCTTGCACGCGGGGCATTTCCTCCGAGCTTCTGCGGTGCGCTTCTTCTCAGCTGCACGCGCTCCTGTGACGATCCTGCTTCACCCAGTTGGGCGGTACGGGTCCTGAAGTCATGACTTGCGCTTGACTCGGATTAAAGTGAGGGAGAGTTGCGCAAATCGCCAGCCTCACTCTCTCGTCCCGGCCCATCTGGATCCAGTGGCAAGACATAGTCAAGACGGCTGGCGATAGGTCAGGATGCAGTGGATGGCCACCAGCGTTCTACATGAACATGTGCCCTAATTGCGCTCCACGACACTTTGCTGGATCACCCTCCCTACCCGTTGGACCGCCAAATGGTGGTCTCATCCGGGTATTCCGCTGGATCCAGTCTTCACCTTTCCTGAATACGGTAATAGCCACATGGCAGTGGAGGTTTGCATTTGGTGTTTTCCTTCACCCCTCCAGGGTGCTATATGGGGGACAGGCAGCCACCCCACGGTCCTTGATAGATCTGGGTCAGGATCCAGTGGCATGGGGTCCAAGACGACCGGAGACCCTTTTCTGCTGCAGCCTTCATCCGCCTTCCCAGCCGTGGTACCGCTCCACTAAGGTCAGCCATCGTCCTCCGCCTGTTCCACCCTTGAGGTCTTGGCTGGATTGCTCTTTGTCAGAGACCTCCCCCTCGACCTTACTGCCATGGGTGACCCTACCAGGAGCATAGCTCCAGATGGCATCGCTCGCAGGATCTCAGGCCCACACAAGCTTCTCCACCACGACAAGGTGACAACCCACGGAGAAAACGAGACCATGATAGTGCACCGCAGAAGCTCAGAGGAAACCAGACCATGATAGTGCCAAAACAAATGTACAAAGAGTAACATGGCAATGCAAAGTCTGTTGTGGCAAGGTAAGGTTGAAAGTAGGGTTATAGTTAGGGTTGTACATGGTGCTTCAAGAAGACGGCTGATGGGAAGAAGATAATCTTGAACCTAAAGGTAATAGTTCTCGGGCTGTATCATTGATCTTTTTATCACAGATGTAAATATACACAATATTCAACGAAAAAGCCAATAGAAGATATCAAATGGTGTTAGGACATTTGTTGATTTTCCCAAAAGTTAGCTGCACATTAGAAACCATGCGACTGGATTGCAAACAGCTTGGTTTGGGAACATCTCTGCCCAAGACTCCAACAAATGTCAGTGTGATAAAAAGACATAAGGCGTTGAAGAAACTCAGCGGGTCAGGCAGCATCTCCGGCGAACATGAACGCGCTCCAGGGAGAGCATTCAGGGAGTTGTGGATGTAGCCCAGTTCATCACACACACCAGCCTTTCACCTTCCACACCACTTCTGGAATGCAGCCAATACAATTAAGAAAATGTTTAACCCCGGTCATTCCCACCGCCCCTCTCCCCTCGGGCAGAAGGTGCAGAAGCTTGAATGAGCTTACCATCATAATCGTAGCAGATTCTTCCCCTCGGTAATTAAACGACTGAACAGTTCCGCCTTTAGCTAGGGTGTTCCAATCTACCTCAATGCGCAATTTGAACTTTTTCTCTGGAACAGTTAAGCTCCAATGTTGAGAACTATATTCTGCACTCTGTTTTTCTTTGCTCTAACTTTTGTTTTTGTGTAGGGCAAGGTTGCACACAAACAAAAGCTTTAACCCGGTACATGTGACAATAACAAACCAATACCAATATCCGTGGTTTATGGTGATGTTTGTTTATCCTACTGTTTCCCTCTCTGTGACATTCCAAATCTATCAACAACATAGATGTAATCCAACTAACAACATATAAACACTTACTTTAAAAACAGAAACAGAACAGAAATCAGAATATGTTATAAGCCTTGTGTTAATTAATGTCAGATCATTAATAAATATAACCAGCAGCACCTACTCTGCCTGCAAATAACAAATAGAAAGTGTTCACCTTTGGCGTTGAGTTGTTGTTCATGAGGGAGCGAAGGCATTTGTTCAGGTTTAGAAAGTAATGAGTGCACAGACGATTTAGATTTGCTTTCAAGAGGTGGCTGGGAATAATTTAACTGAATAAATTGAAAGTCGATGAAAGTCAAAAACTGTGAATGCTTGGAATCTCACACAGTCAGCCTCCCATGTATGCACACATCTGCACAGACCTTCCTGGGATAGGGCGATTGTTTTTATGAAGTGAACTTGAGTAGATTGGGCTCATTCTCTGCAGAGTTTAGAAGAGTTAATGAACTCATTGAACCCTATAAAATTCTCATGGGACTCAACAAGACAGATTCTGAAGAAGGGTCTTGACCCGAAACATCACCTATTCCTTCTCTCCAGAGATGCTGCCTGACCAGCTAAGTTACTCCAGCATTTTGTGTCCATCTTCCATTCAAGAATGACTTTTGTCCTGGCGAGAAAGTAAGGGGGCTAACAGTTTCAAAATAAATATCCGGCCATTCAGTACAGAAATTAAGAAATAGTGAAATTCTTTTGGAATTCTCTACTAAGTAGAGCTGTCAAGAAAAAGATAGACATTTTAAATGTTAAGAGAAAGGAGGGGCATGAAGTTAACATAGTACAATGGCATGAGGGTAAAATATCAAGTATAATCTTATTGAATATTAAAATATTTTAAGGGGTCATATGGACCACATCCATTCGTTACATTCTTAAAACTTTAATGCATTATATTTGTTTCTTCAGCTACTATATTTTTAATTTCAATTTGCCTTGAAGAGTCATCACTGACAATTTCATCACTGAAAATGCGAGAAATTACCAGACGGTCAGGCAGCATCCATGGAAAGAGAAGCAGGTTTAATGTTTTAGGTTGAGGACTCTTTCTCAGAACCTTGCAACTCTGACAAAGAAACTTTGGTCTGAAACATTAACTCACTTTCTCTCTCCTTAAATGCCACACTGAGTGTTTCTTGCATTCTCCATGCTTATTAGAGCAATGAAAACTGCCATTGATTCATGTTAAGATTTAGGCAAACTGAAATGATAGAGACTTAAGAGAAAAAATGTTATGCATTTTTGTACTAAAACATCTCTAAGAGATGTTTCACCCCATTCCCCAAATTCCCGAAGTTAAAATGTAGTACATTCTGAAAACGTACATTGATTGTAGGTATATAGAGATTCACAGCATTCATAGGGTTTGATTATCAATAGCATTTGGTCATCCTGCACCCACGTCAATGGCAACAATGATTATATTGAACCATTTATAGCTATTTGTACCATAAATTCCTCTAATGTATTATAAATGCATTCACATGACGAGCCTTTGATTTTAATCTTTATTTTTCCTTAACAGTCATCCTGTGTTAGATACTCTGTCTCTTGCTGATCCTCGCTGGCTATTATCTACTTCACTTGTTGGCACTATTATCTTTTCCTTTCACATTCTATATACCCCCTCATTTTTTTAACTAAAAATCAAATTTTCGAGTACGAGCCAAGACCCATGATCTAAGTGGAAAATACTGCAGATGTTGGAAATTTGAAATCAAAATAGGAAAAACGCTGGAAATACCCAGCAAGTCGGGCAGCTGTCGTGGAGAGAGAAGCGGAGTTGATGTTTCCAGTCAACGATGAGGGACAGTTAGAGATGAAGAAAGTTTTCAGCGGTGAAGAAAATGGGGGAAAGGGAAGAGAAAAAGAGAAGGTTTGTGATGAGTGGAGACCTGGCAGGTTGTGGTGATGGCAGCCAAAAGAGTGGTAAAGGCTTGTGATTAACAAAACAATGTTTCTGGGGAGAGATGTAAATAGGGAGTGGGAAAGTAAATCTATAATTAGCAAAAGTGGTTACAAATAAACACAAATGCTGGAAATGTCAGATTCAAGAAATTGCAGATTGTCGGGAATTGTTGAATATTTTGGTATTTGGTTTATTATTGTAACGAGTGCCAAGATATCCAGCATGCTATCCAGGCAAAGCATACCATAGCCGGATACAATCATGCCATTAATGAGTTCCACAGGTGGTGTAAAAGCAAAAGGAACCAAAGTACAAAATAGAGTGTTATAGCTACAGAAAAAGTGGGGATAAAACAACTTGCATTCTTTGTGTGATGGACCAGGCTGCATTCTCAACTCTCTGCAAAACAGTTGGTTTACATTTGGGTTTATTATTGTCATGTGGACAGAGGTTTTGCATGCTGTCCAGTCCGTTTAGATAATACTACACGTCTATTCAGGTAATTCATGTACAATAGGTAGAGCAATGGGGAAAATAGAGTGCAGAATATAATTCTCAGCATTCTGCTCAATAAATTCCAAAGTCCGCAATTCAGCGAAGGAGAATCGGACTGTAGCCTCGCTAATGGAAGGACCATTCAGAAGCCTGATAACAGAATGGAAGTAGCTCTTCCTGAGACTGGTGGTGCAAGCTTTCAAGCTTCTGTACCTTTTGTCCGATGGAACAGGGAGAGGGAGGGTGGGACAAGTCATTGACAATTGCCATACCAAGCTGTGATGTTGCCTGATAAGATGCTGTCTATGATGCATTTATAGAAACTGGTAAGGGTCATTTGAGACATGCTGAATTTTCTTCGTCTTCTGAGGAAGTATGCACCACCAGAACATTTTTTAATTTCTCCAACCATGGTGTACAAATGCATTGGAGCAATAAAATAGCGATTTCAAATCCCATTCAGATATTTCGTTGCTCGGATGCACCAGCAAGGGGAAAATGTTGAGAGCGGGCTAGATGTTACAGAGAGGGAAAGACGCAGGTGGGATGCCTTTGTATGCATAGAAACATAGAAATTCGGTGCAGGAGCAGGCCATTTGGCCCTTCGAGCCTGCACCGCCATTCAATATGATCATGGCTGATCATCTAACTCAGTATCCTGTACCTGCCTTCTCTCCATACCCCCTGATCTCTTCAGCCACGAGGGCCACATCCAACTCCCTCTTAAATATGGCCAACGAACTGGCCTCAACTACCTTCTGTGGCAGAGAATTCCACAGATTCACCACTCTCTGTGTGAAAAACGATTTTCTCATCTCGGTCCTAAAAGACTTCCCCCTTATCCTTAAACTGTGACCCCTTGTCCTGGACTTCCCCAACATCGGGAACAATCTTCTAAATTCCATGTCCCCCCTCAATCTTCTAAATTCCAGAGTACAAGTCTATCCAGTCTTTCTTCATATGGAAGTCGTGCCATCCCAGGAATCAGTCTGGTGAACCTTCTCTGAACTCCCTCTATGGCAAGAATGTCTTTCCTCAGATTAGGAGACCAAAACTGTACGCAATACTCCAGGTGTGGCCTCACCAAGACCCTGTACAACTGCAGTAGAACCTCCCTGCTCTTGTACTCAAATCCTTTTGCTATGAATGCCAACATACCATTTGCTTTCTTCATAGCCTGCTGCACCTGCATGCCTACTTTCAATGCATAGAACGTCATTTCAAGAATGACAAAGACATTGACCTGGAATTTCAGGTACATCTCAGTTATCTGATGCTGACAGTAAAGAGAAGGCCAGGGATCACACTAATGAAATGGTGTAAGGTTAGGGTACTTCTGCATGAATGTAAATATTCATGAAATAAAGTCAGAAAGTGCTACGCATACTCAGCAGGTCAGGCACCATTGCGGTTAAACAAATACAGTTAATGTTTTAGGTCAACAATGAAGAGTATTCTCAGCATATTTTGTTATTATTTCAGATTTTCTACTGTTTTTCTGATTTTCAGTTAAAACATTGTTTGATGTTTAACACTGACGCAGATCTGCTGAGCTGAGTGGACAATTTCTGCACCATCAATTCCATGGTATTTAAGTAAGAATTCCAAATTAAATATAACTTGTATTTTCCTTAGATATACACAGAATACTGGAGTAACTCAGTGGGTCAGGCAGCATCCCTGGAGAAAATGGATAGGTGATGGTTCGGGTCAGGAGCCTTCTTCGGACAGATTGTGGGGGGGGGGGGGGGGGGGGGGGGGGGGGGGGGGGAACTGGAAACTAAAATAGGAAGGGCAAAGCAGGGCTGGCAAAAGATGACCTCGGGTGAGGAGGTCTCCTGATAGGCAGATTGTTGGATAGAGGCAGGGATGTGCCCAAGATTTATCATAATTGCAAACTGTGAAGCTAGTTGTTTGACTTAGTGGAGGAGAGAGGAGGGGGGGGAGGGAGATAAACTGGTCCAAGGTCAGCCAAGATTCAGGGGAAGAGAGTGTGGGGGGAGAATAAGGAGTGGGGGGGAAAAATAAAGTGGGAAGGGTGCATTGGGTGAGAAAGGGGACGGGATGTGTTTGTAGAACTTACCTAAATACCTATTGTATTTAAATATTTAAAATACAATATTTGAAATACCTATTGTATATTCCTTAATTTTCTCGCTGTCACAGAGGGACAGCAGTGGATGCCCAATTTCAGTATATAGGTTGAATTTTAACTTCCCGATGTGCTGAGAATAGAGTGAATATGAGACACCAGCTCTGAGCGGTAGACCCCGAATTGTAGATAGCTATTTTTTTTCATGCTGCTTTAATGCAGCTACATCACTGACTATTAGTTTGAGGTTTACTAACAACTTGGACTGAGCAGGTGTGATGACAATGTGCACAATTGAATTTTAGCTCTTCTTTTCAAATGAGCGCACCAGGCATGACATTTGATAGATGCTGGAAGAGGCTGTGCAACACAAAGGAGCCGGATAATGAACTGCACACACAAGTGCTGCGTCTCGATTCAGCGACCTTTCACAAGATGTCATTCTGGGAATTCGCAAGGATCTGCAGGGACATCGTATCCCCAGTGGGAGGACAGAGGCATCTGGTGAAACCGAGGAGATGTAACCAGATGAGAATGTGATTGCTGCTGGGTTCAGTGTTGCAGGAGTGTAAATGACTTTGTTAAATGGAGGAAGGTGAGTACTGTGCACTGATACAGTAACCTGCCCTGTTACATCTATTCTGCCAACTGTGTTATGCACCACTCTCTCTGCAGTTCAACACATTCCATCTAAACTGACATTTTTTAAGCATTGTACTATCTCTACCCCATTAATATTGGCATCTATCATTGCGAAAGGATTTGAGTATAGGAGCAGGGAGGTTCTACTGCAGTTGTACAGGGTTTTGGTGAGACCACACCTGGAGTATTGCGTACAGTTTTGGTCTCCAAATCTGAGGAAAGACATTCTTGCCATAGAGGGGGTACAGAGAAGGTTCACCAGACTGATTCCTGGGATATCAGGAAGATTGTTCCCGATATTGGGGAGGTCCAGAACAAGGGGTCAGAGTCAAAGGATGACGGGGAATTCCTTTAGGACCGAGATGAGAAAACATTTTTCACACAGAGAGTGGTGAATCTGTGGAATTCTCTGCCATAGAAGGTAGTTGAGGCCAGTTCATTGGCTATATTTAAGAGGGAGTTAGATGTGGCCCTTGTGGCTAAAGGGATCAGGGGGTATGGAGAGAAGGCAGGTACAGGATACTGAGTTGGGTGATCAGCCATGATCATATTGAATGGCGGTGCAGGCTCGAAGGGCCAAATGGCCTACTCCTGCACCTATTTTCTATGTTTCTATGTTTCTATGTTTAATACACGCCACTACCCAAATTTATAGTTTTTTTTAAAATGTTTCCTTGAAGAAGCAGCACATGGAACATGAGGGGGCAGCATCCAGACAACTGGCACTGGCCCTCCAGAGGAGCGTCACCAGCTCTCCAGGCGGCTGGCAGTGGCCCCCTAGAGTCCGGGCATTGGCCCTCCAGAGGGCCGGCACTGGCCCTCCGGTCTCGGGACTGGCCCTCCAGAAGGCCGGCTTTGGCCCTCCAAAGTAGCTGCACTGGCCCTCGTTGTAATAAACATGGTTCCGTGACACCAAATAACAGTGATCATTTGTGAATCTCGAGATTATAAATAAGAAATGGAGTGCGCTAACTTAACAAACTCACAAAACCTTCCCCAAAGTTTGCAGTTCAACTTACCCACAGGATTTCTGAGAATAAATCGTGCCAACTCTTTAGGCTCTGCCCAGTCCCTCACCGTTCTCACATGGTTCCACCAGAACATTCCGTGAAGTACATTGCACACTCTTGCAGATTTCCATTAATATCACTTTAAACGTGTGATCAGCAATATAAAAATTACCAACTGGTTGTTCCCTGAGGGTTTCCCACACAGGGCCCAACATGCTCAGGTTACATACTGGCAGGCTGCCATAGCTTTTGCAGTGTTCCTTCACACTGGCCGATCCCAGGCCCATCACACATAGGGGGATTAAAGTCTCCATACAGCCTTTCACTGCTTTCAGTTAGACTTAACCAAAACTATGAGGTTGCAACTTAAGCTGCACATAAAGTTTAGAGAATATTATTTTAATGATTTCAGAATTAAAACTGTGTGTCTTAGTCCTGTTTCAAGATATCGAAAAATATCTTATACCCATCAGAAACAGTACTGACCAAACTTATAAAAGAAAAAGTAAAACCACACAATAAATGCATAACTCAAACAATAGAGACAAAAAAAATAGCTACTTCAGGGGCAGTAAACCTTTTGATTTGGAACCTAAATCATTAAATCAAATCTGAACCTCCATCTTGTGTAGGAAGGAACTGCAGATACTGGTTTACACCAAAGATGGACACAAAATGCTGGAGTAACTCAGCGGGACAGGCAACATCTCTGGACAGAAGGAATGGGTGAAGTTTTGGGTCGAGACCCTTCTTCATAGTTGCATCTGCCTCTGATGAATTGCTGAAATGGAATTATCATCAGGTCACCTTTGTTACAGTGGTTTTATTAATGCACACACAGACATCATTGAGCAGACTAAACACCTCACATAGAAACATAGAAACATAGAAATTAGGTGCAGGAGTAGGCCATTCAGCCCTTCGAGCCTGCACCGCCATTCAATATGATCATGGCTGATCATCCAACTCAGTATCCCGTACCTGCCTTCTCTCCATACCCTCTGATCCCCTTAGCCACAAGGGCCACATCCAACTCACTCTTAAATATAGCCAATGAACTGGCCTCAACTACCCTCTGTGGCAGAGAGTTCCAGAGACTCACCACTCTCTGTGTGAAAAAAGTCTTTCTCATCTCGGTCTTAAAGGATTTCCCCCTTATCCTTAAGCTGTGACCCCTTGTCCTGGACTTCCCCAACATCGGGAACAATCTTCCTCCATCTAGCCTGTCCAACCCCTTAAGAATTTTGTAAGTTTCTATAAGATCCCCTCTCAATCTCCTAAATTCCAGAGAGTATAAACCGAGTCTATCCAGTCTTTCTTCATAAGACAGTCCTGACATCCCAGGAATCAGTCTGGTGAACCTCACGTACTGTTTTGGAATTATTTCGATGCAGTTATATTTCTCCTTCAGCCAAATGTACTGAGTTGAATATGCTGCTTAAGTATTCAAACAAAAATGATTAAAAATCAGCGATTTAAAGTGGACAAATCCATCCTCTTAAGTTCAATCACTCATATTTTCTTTGTTTATAGAGTGCATTCAGTGACAGAATTGTGACAATTTGGAAGGCACTTATATAACATATGTTGTAATACAAATTGCTTTCTGCAGTTAGATAACATTCATTTACCTACTGGTCTCCAGCCAAGTTATCAAAGTTTACATCTAAAGCTGTCCTAATTCCACTTATTAAACAGAACCCAAAACCTACGGCAAATTTCAGGCAGTCTCTCATAATAATGGGTCTACCCATAGGGTCTGACCGTTTGGAACAAAATCAAAATACAGTCTCGGTGAACTGTATGAACTGTTTTACCGCTGAACCTATCTTTACTACAAAACCAAGCAAAGAGGAAGGAAATGGATTCACCGTTACGCATTGCAGACTGTTTTGGATTACTTGTCCTGGACCTTCAAGATACCTCTATTTTGCTAATCAATTCTATCTTTCATCAAACTGCACCATCACCTTAAGATTTGGAGTGATTTTGTGCATTGTGGGAACTGCAGATGCTTGTTTAAACCGAAGATAGACACAAAAAGGTGGAGTTACTCAGTAATGGGCCTGTCTCACTTGGGTGATTTTTTTGGACGACTACAGGCAACTGCTGCAAAATTTTCAACATGTTGAAAAATTTTCGGCGACAGTTTTTGCTGTCGTAGGTTGTCATAGGTTGTTGTAGGTTGTCGTAGGTTATCGCCAGGTGTTGTAGGTGAATTCCATTAAAACTAGTCCCTGGCAGTTGCCTAAAGAGTGGCCTAAGTGGGCAGGTCCTTAACTGGAGCTGCCTGTCCCGCTGAGTTACTCCAGCTTTTTATGTCTATCTTCGATTGTATGCCTTGCTGTTCGAAGTATTCTTATTGCAGAGAGAAGGAATTAAACATTGTCACAGTTTAACAACTGTGTAACTTTATACAACCACCTTTAATGATGACTGTGCCTGAGTGATGTAGTGAAATTATTAGTCAGCATTTCAACCCTGAACTTGTTTCAACTCACAATTTAACTGAAGCAATCTTGGTTGTACAGGGCAATATTGAATATGTCTAGAAATCTTAACTTGTCCTCAGAGCATCAGCTCGCAACACAACCCTTCCCTAAATTGCCAATCCCATTGACAAAAAGCAATAAAGACAAACCCGCAAAATGGAAACTTCACAAATACAGATGAATATTATTTTATGAGGCTACAATTAAGGCACTCCCAATAGCAGAGGATGGGAAGTTTCAATCTACTCTCTATTCCTCAAATCATGGCAATGGACATCAGAAAAAAAATATCCACTGCCCAATAACTCTCTTCTTATTCTAAATGAGTTGACAATCTGTGCAGAATCTGTAGGTACAAATTATATATAATATATTGGTTCTGAGTATACTAAATTCAACTGTCACTAAAATAATTGCAGGATTTTTCCCCTCTGCTCCATTCTTCTCCATTGATCATTACCATTCCACCAATCTCCTTGTAAGAATTAGAGCAGGGAAGCAGAGGGTGGTGGTTGAAGGTTGACTTTCCTACTGCAGGTCTGTGATTATTGACGTGCCTCAGGGATCGGTGTTGGTCCTTTTGCTGTTGGTGCCATATATCGGCGATATGGATGGTAATATATAAGGCATGATTAGTAAGTTTGCAGATTAAGGATAAGGGGGAAGTCTTTCAGGACCGAAATGAGAAAATCATTTTTCACACCGAGAGTGGTGAATCTGTGGAATTCTCTGCCACAGAAGGTAGTTGAGGCCAGTTCATTGGTTATATTTAAGAGGGAGTTAGATGTGGCCCTTGTGGCTAAAGGGATCAGGGGGTATGGAGAGAAGGTAAGTACGGTATACCGAGTTGGATGATCAGCCATGATCATATTGAATGGCGGTGCAGGCTCGAAGGGCCGAATGGCCTGCTCCTGCACCTATTTTCCATGTTTCTATGTTTCTATTATGTTAAAGTAGATAGCATCCTAGACAGAGTAGCTGTGGAATGGTTAATGGAGTTTGCTGTAGATAAGTCTAAGGTGTTGCATTTTGGGAAGTTAAACTAGGGCAGGATTTTCACAGTAGATGGTAGGGCCGGCAGTGTTGCACAACAGGGATCTTGGAGTACTGGTACCGAGTAGCATTGCAGGTAGATAGGGTGACAAGGACTTTCACCAGTCAGAGTACTAGGTATAGAAATTAGGAGATTATGTTACAGTTGCACAAGACTACATTTGGAGTATTGTGATCGGTTTGCTCACCCTTGCCCTTGGAAGGATGTCATTAAGCTGGAAAGAGCGCAGAGAAGATTTACAAGGATGTTCCCAGGACTCGAGGACCTGAACTATAGCAGGCTAGGACCTTATTCCCTGGAGCACATGAGGATGAGGGGGTGATCTTATAAAGCTGCATAAAATCACGAGGAGAATCTTGCAGATAATATTTTACCCAGGCTATAGGAAATCAAGAACCAGAGGACATAGGTTTAAGGTTCGAGGAAGAAATATTTAATAGGAACTTGAGGGGTAACCATTTCACTTAGAGGGTGATGGGCTGCCTGAGGAGGTAGCTGAGGGAGGTATTGTAATAGCATTTAAAAGACAGTTGGACAGGTAAATGGATAGGAAATGTTTAGAGGAGTATGGGCCAAATGTGGGCAAATGGGACTAACTAAGATGGGGCATTTTGGTCGGCATGTACAAGTTGGGCTGAGGGTAGACACAAAATGCTGGAGTAACTTAGTGGGCTAGGCAGCATCTCTGTCTAGAAGGATGCCTTCTATCCACAGATGCTGCCTGTCCCGTTGAGTTACTCCAGCATTTTGTGTCTATCTTCGGTGTAAACCAGCTTCTGCAGTTCCTACACAGTTGAGCTGAGAGGCTTGTCTCCGTGCTATAAGAATCCATGACTCCAAGTTCTTGTCTTCAAACCAAGTTTGTTATTTGCTAGTTTAATCAATGGCCCAGTATTATTGTCAATTTATAAGGTTAGGAATAATCCCGACGTTTAAAACTCAGAAATCATTTGCTTGTGTGTTAGAAAAAGAAATCCTACCCTTTGCGGAACAAAGCAAACCCAACCCCTTTACACCTTAAACCCGTGTGAAATTACTGCTTAATAAAGTTAATGATTGTTTAAGAACTGTGGTTAAATCAACACAAGATGAGTTATACAATCGTGAATTGCCAACTTTTGCTTGTGAATAACTATAATCAAAAGCATTGAACCCAACTGCTCTGTTTGAACTAGGTTTCTAACCACACCTTACTCTTTAATTAGTGAGGGAGGATTTCAGGAGCAAGTTGTAAACTCAATACAACTATTTATGAATAAGGCCCAATAGCTTAGCTAACCATAGCATCGAATAAAAAAAATGGAGTAAAACCTGACACCACAACCTAAGGCTGCAGAAGTGGTTTACTCACACTTGCATGAATCCACAACAGTTCCCAGCAATCTCTTCTGTCTGGAGAGTGGAAAACATAAGATATATTTATATTTTACTATCTGATTAATATTTAGCAGGAGTACGTAACTGGCTGAGTCATTCAACACTTTGTTCGCACAGTACCTTGCAGGGTATAAACTATACACTGAATTATTGAGAGCGCTGAGAAAGCCTGAGAATATTGCACATTAGCGATACTTTGTCTATACGTTGGCAGGAGGCTGAAGCCACGGTGGTAATGGAAGAGATGAGACAATATGAGGAAGGCTGTTAGACCATTTATACTGGCAAGAGTGGTGTGGTTTGTAGCCTACTACTCTGCAGTCTGTGCCCCAGTTATTTGATTCACTCTGACTGGAGAAGAGAGTCAATTTAGTCTTTGCCCAAGTATTGTTATGACTTCTGCTCAAATGTTACGCCTTTGGAGTGTGGGGGGAAACCGAAGATCTCGGAGAAAACCCTCGCGGTCACGGGGAGAACGCACAAACTCCACACAGACAGCACCCGTAGTCAGGATCGAACCTGGATCTCTGGTGCTGCGAGCATTGTAAAGCAGCAACTCTACAGCTGCGCCACTTTTAATTAACTAAATCAAACCAAACATAATGTTATCCACTCACATAGTGCTTGGTATGATCGTACCAATAAGGCAATGCGATCAACATTTCTGAATTAACTGTTAAGATGCTAAAGTGTGTACAGTTAAAAGAATGTAAAGAAAAGACACAAAATGCTGGAGTAACTCAGCGGGTCAGGCAGCATCCATAGAGAACATAGATAGGAGATGTTTTGGCTGGGACCTTTCTTCAGACTGATTGCATTAGTGGGGGAAAGAAAACTGGACGAGTGCAAGAATGTAAAGGACACTTCACCTCTGGTTACATTGCCCAGCTTTGTAGAGGTCACTGTTATAGAAACATAGAAAATAGGTGCAGGAGTAGGCCATTCGGCCCTTCGAGCCTGCACCGCCATTCAATATGATCATGGCTGATCATCCAACTCAGTATCCTGTACCTGCCTTCTCTCCATACCCCCTGATCCCTTTAGCCACAAGGGCCACATCTAACTCCCTCTTAAATATAGCCAATGAACTGGCCTCAACTACCTTCCGTGGCAGAGAATTCCAGAGACTCACCACTCTCTGTGTGAAAAATGTTTTCCTCATCTCGGTCCTAAATGAATTCCCCCTTATCCTTAGACTGTGACCTCTTGTTCTGGACCTCCCCAACATCGGGAACAATCTTCCTGCATCTAGCTTGTCCAACCCCTTAAGAATTTTGTATGTTTCTATAAGATCCCCCCTCAAAATTCTAAATTCTAACGAGTACAAGCCGAGTCTATCCAGTCTTTCCTCATAGGAAAGTCCTGACATCCCAGGAATCAGTTGGTGAACCTTCTCTGTACCCCCTCTATGGCAAGAATGTCTTTCCTCAGATTTGGAGACCAAAATCTCCCCGTTATCCTCCCCTTTTTCGATCGACTGCTTCTAAAAGTAAAGATTTACCTGAAGGAAGTCACCAAGAGACCACCCATATAATCTTGAACGTTGACACTCATTCTTCAAATATTATCACTTGAGCAATTCCTCTACTCGACATTATAAATTGTACTCAACCAATGTGTAATAAACTGAACATCTCGAAGGGTCTCGACCCTAAATATCACCCATTCCTTCTCTCCAGATATGCTGCCTGTCCCGCTGAGTTACTCCAGTATTTTATGTCTATGCCTGATTACCACTTGAGCTCTGATATTTGGCCTTGATAAAGAGATTCATTTTCTAATTCCACAAGATATTAAAAGATATTGAAAGATAACCAGAACCATGGGCCACAGTTTATGAATAAGGAGTAAGCCATTTAGAACGGAAACGAGGAAACATTTTTTCTCACAGAGAGTGGTGAGTGTGGAATTCTCTGCCTCAGAGGGCGGTGGAGGCAGATTCTCTGGATGCTTTCAACAGAGAGCTAGATAGGGCTCTTAAAAATAGTGGAGTCAGGGGATATGGGGAGAAGGCAGGAACGGGGTACTGATTGGGGATGATCAGCCATGACCACATTGAATGGCGGTGCTGGCTCGAAGGGCCGAATGGCCTACTCTTGCACCTATTGTCTATTGTCAATATCCAGCTTGAAAGTACGTATCACCATAAACTTGAAAGGATCTCTCTTAAGCTCAGAATTAATTTCCAGATCTTCCAATCTACCTCATTGCATCCCTTGCGTTTTTTAAGTTGTCCTTTCCATGTAGCTGTAACACCGTATTCTGCACTGTTTATTTTCTGTTTTGCACTATCTGCTGTAGTCATGTAATGTATGATGTGCTTGGATGAACACTCTGCGGTGGCACAGTGGTAGAGTTGCTGCCTTATAGTGCTTGCAGCACCGCATTCCTGGGTTCGATCCTGACGATGGGTGCTGTCTGTAACCGAGTTGTACGGTCTCCCCGTGACCACGTGGGTTTTCTCCGAGATCTGTTTCTTCCCACACTCCAACGATGTACAGATATGTAGGTCAATTGGCTTGGTAATTGTAAAAATTGTCCCTAATGTGTGTTGGATAGTGTTAATATGCGGGGATCGCTTGTTGGCATGGACCACGGTGGGCGCTGTGTCTCTAAACTAAACTAAACTAAACACACAGAACATAGTTTATCCAATGCATCTCAGTACCCATGACATCCTGCTGGAGATCTATCAGAAGCGCAGCATCCGCAGAGTCATCTCCATTATTAAGGACCCTTATCACCCATCACACCACATCTTCTCCATTCTGCCATCTGGGAAGAGGTACAGGAGCATCAGCTGCAGAACCAGCAGGATGCTACACAGCTTCTTCCCACTGGCAATAAGACTGGTTAACGGACTGTGTCCCCTCCCCATACATCATACACCCACACATCTAACCTCGCCTAAACTTTGACAGCTAGACTGTTCGGTCTGAATATCTGTTTTTAGCTCAATTTTAGGTCTATTTTAGTCATAGTCAGTCATACAACGTGGAAACAGGCCCTTTGGCCCAATTTGCCCACACCGACCTAGAGACCCCATCTACACTCATTCCACTTGCCTGCACTTAGTCTATATAACCCTCTAAACCAATCCTATCTATGTGCCTGTCCAAATGGCTCTTGAATGTTATGATAGTACCTGCCTCAACTACATCCTCAGGCAGTTCAAACTATATATCCACCACCCTCTGTGTAAAGAAAAGTTACCCTTCTGGTTCCTATTTTACTTCGGAGTCACGTGAGTGACTACGTGAAGAACCCGCCTCACGCTGGCAAACGGCATTACGTCGACGCTGACGGCGGAAGGAGGAGCTGCAGTAAGGAGCAGCTCCTCGCAGCGGTCGGAACGGCCCCGCAGGTAAGTGCAGCAAAGTCGGGATGTTTTTTAGCGTACGCTGGGTGGGTCCAGCAGTAAAAATAAAGTAAAATAAAAAGTCAGAGTCACGTTAAAGTGCTGTTTAGCATGATTAAATAAAAGAAATGGAGAAATCGGCAAAGAAAATTCGCGGGTAAAAAAGAGCTTCCCGGGGTGAAAATAAAAATACGGGGAAAAAAGCTAGTGCGGATCGGTTCCGATACGGGTGGCTGCTGATATACCCGTTAGCGAGTTCATAGATTCTCCAGAAGTTATAACCACGGAGAGAAAATGCTCCTAAAAATGTAAAAGAAATCTGAGAGGCCCGTGGTTTTGATGACTACTGATACTGAAAGTCTCCAGATAATTAAACTATATGGAACTAATAATGGAGCATATGGAGAAAGTTCTCCAAAAAATTATGAGGACTAGGGTCACAGTACCCAGAAGGTTCCCAAAAAAGCCTTGAGGGGTTTAATTATTCTGATATGGCTGTGGGCCTAATTGGGAGTTGGAACTCCGGACCCAGGATTTGGGCCGAAGGAAAGTCTCATGGGATGAAATCCCAATTTGATTTAGGGCTGCAGAAGGCAGGACCCTGCTGATGGTGATTTGCATTTGAAAACACACCACAAAATAAAAGAAAGGCCAAATGTGCCTGAGATAGCAAAATAATTTGCTATTATATGAAGGAAGTGGTGAGGCTATGGAAGAAAACCTAGCTGCCAACATTAATATATGGTATCTCACCAATTTCATGATTCTGTGATGATTGAAGCATCAGAATTATATAAACGCACAGGAAATTGTGCCTCATTGAAAGTGCCTACGGTTTATCCGTTGATATGGGCATCCATTGACCCCAAATATGAGAGCTCAAGAAGTGAGGTTCAAAAAATCCTCACAAATTATTCTGCTGCCATTATGGCCTTTTGGGGAGATGGATAAGTTTAAAAAAGAGGGCCTATTGCGCAAATTCTTTCTATGAAATTATTGTATGAGGAAAATGGCTATTCGGCCCATATTTCACCCAAGGTTTGCAAGCTTGTGTGGTTCGAGCAAGTGGTGTTCAAGCTCCTGGTTATCTGTTTGGAGTAAATCTGCCTAAATTATTAAAAATTGGATTGAAGAAGCAAAAATTTTAACTGCATGAAACCTTCGTCTTAGGACAAAAAAAAAAGGTATTTTTCGCCCAGGAAGGGGATTTGATTTTGGAAATAAAGGCAGAAATATGTTCAAGGAAATATTTTTGTATTGCACAGCCCCAATACTTACCGTATTCGGGGAAAAGGAGGGGGGGGGGGGGGGGGGGGGGGTGGTGGGGGGGAACCACCACGCTCATATGGAGGGGGGGGGGGGGGGGGGGGGGAGGTATTAAAGACTTGTTCTATCTTTAAAGAAGAAACTGCGGATTAATCTCCAGTTGGAGGGAGATTACAAAGTTTTATAAAGACTGGGCTTACTATTATTTTTGATCGGTTTATTTTTACAAGCAGTTTCAGGAGCCACTATTACATTTAAAGAAGGGGTTAATCCTCCAGTACAGATAAACTGCCTATGCTTTCGTGTTTACTGCAATTGGAAAAGCAGAGATTAATGTGGAAATTGACAAATTATCTGAAAAGGGGTTATTGAAAAAAACTTATGAACACGAGCATCAATTGTGTCTAAGATATTTCAAAAGACATACAAGATGGTGATTGCAGAATTATTCTGGACCTTACAGATCTAATAAGTGGTAGAATACAAATTTTAAATGGAAAACATTAATACTGCAAGATATTTAATATCAGCAGGTTGTTATATGGCTACGAATTGATTTGAAAAACGCTATTATTCTGTACCAATACATCAGTTTCTGGAGGTACTTAAAATTTAATTGGCTGGGACAATTATGGCAGTTTAAGCTTTGCCAAATGGATTGAGTTCAGCTTCCAGGCTCTTTACTAAAAATGTTGAAAACCAGTTTTTAGCCCAATTAGAGTACAAAAACACATCGTTTTGGCTTATCTCGATGACATTCTAATCATTTATGGCAATCAAGAGTCAGCTGAGAATTTTAGTTTCAGTACAAAATGGGGGGGGGGGGGGAGGGGATTCATCCTCCAGTTGTGGAGGTAGATGGAAAGTCCAAGAAGAAACATTTCTTCAAAAACTTATGGTATTAACTATTTAGAGTTATTGGAGTGCTTTCTATGGTCTAAAAGCATTTTGCTGTTCAAAAAAGGGTTCTACATGTATTAATACAGTTAGACAATTAAAACGGCTGTTGCATATATTAATCACATGGGGGAGTCAGATCAGTATCATGTGATTGTCTGGTCAATGAAATATGGCAATTGGTGTATTGATCGCCAAATTTGGATTTCAGCAAACTACATTCCAGGTAAAGACAATGTGGTGGCAGATAAAAGATCAAGGATATTTAAAGATAACACAGAATGGATGCTTAATCCAGCAATTTTTAAGAATATTGTAACTCAATTTGGTTTTACCAGAAATTGATTTGTTTGCATCAAGGTTTAATCATCAATTGCCTAAATATGTGTCTTGGGAAACACGATTCAGATGCAGTAGCAGTAGATGCTTTTTCATGAACTGGGGGAAATATGTTCTTTTATGCTTTTCCACCTTTTTGCTTTGGTTCAGCAATGTCTGAAGGAAATAGAACAAGATTCTGCACAGGATTGTTGGTAGTTCCAAATTGGCCAACACAACCTTGGTTCCCATTAATGCTGAATATGATTAAAGAACCATATATGTCAATTCCACCTAACTGTAGTGATATTTTGATTAATCCAGTAACAAAAGAAATTTATCCGTTATATGCATATATGAATTTATTAATCTGCAGGTTTTGACCAGACCACTACAGGAGCTGGGATTGTCGGACAAAACTATGGAAGTTATAGTCGCATCATGGCGAGATAACACACAAAAACAATATATGGACACATATTAAGAAATGGGAAGGAATTTTGCACACAGTCATATATTTCTTATGATACTGTGAATATTGCATGTTTGATATTGTGATACTGTGATATTGTATGAAAAATGTATTGGAGCTCCTTGCTAAATTTGCATTTTGAGCAAACATTTAAGTTTACAGTGCCACTAATACTGCACGCAGTGCCTTTATCATTCTTATTTAGGACTTATGTCTGACCAGAAATCAATTGGATCACATCCACTAATATCTAGATTCATGAAAGGAATCTTTAATATTAATCCACCCAAACCTAGATACACAGAGATTGGGGATGTGAGCATTGTACTTAACCTTACTTAGACAGTGGGACTCCAATTGAAGGATTGTCATTGGAAAGATTAACATTCAAATTAATAATGTTAATATCATTGGTTTCAGCTCAAAGAGTGCAAACTTTACAAATGTTGCGTTTAGACTGTATGCATGTGACTACAGATAACATTGTGTTCTATGTTTACGATCTGATCAAACAAAGCAGACCAGGGAGATCTGGAGCTAAAGGTAACCTTTCAAGCTTATCCTATTGATCCTACTTTGTGTGTGGTTAAACATTTGAATCAATATGGTTAAGGTTACTGAAACTCTTCTAGGAAATGAAAAAAACGTTAATAATTACGCATAAAAAGCCACACACAAAAGCTTCAGTTCAAACTATCTCAAAATGGTTGAAACAGGTGTTGCTTTTAGCAGGAGTAGGACATGATGTGTTCAAATCTCACTCCACCAGGGCTGCAGCTACGTCCGCGGCGAAGGTGCGGGACGTACCACTCGAGCATATTTTAAAAATCGCACAGGGTGGAGTAAAGAAGAAACTTTTTCAAAGTTCTACAATAAACCTGTTCACACTATGACAAGTTTGGCCACGCGGTGTTGGGATCAATATAATTACCTGCTTTGTATACTATTGATTACTATAACCAGTTATGTAGTCACTTATATCGTTTATCACTTGTAATCATTCCTCGGATATAAGGAGGGTTATTATATGTTCTTTTAAACCATTAAAAAGTTAATTATGGAAAGAACTAATATTAGTCTGGTTTCTCATGTATGTATTTACTTAGCCGGACTGTCGTACTGATTAATTCTACGACATAAAAAACACAGAAAGCTTTAAAATCTTCACGTAGTCACTCACGTGACTCGAAGTAAAATAGTAAGATTAAACAAGAACTTACCAGTTCGAAGTTTTATCCTTATTTTATGAGGAGTTACGATGAGGGATTACGTGCCCTCCACTCCCACCCTCATAAAATAAATGATCAATCTGGTAGTTCTAAGTCTATTATGAGCCTTACTATGTTACTTCGGCTATTTGGTGTTCTGTGTTTTTCATGCCGCTGCTTTGAAGTATGCCGTTTGCCAGCGTGAGGCGGGTTCTTCACGTAATCCCTCATCGTAACTCCTCATAAAATAACGATCAAACTTCGAACTGGTAAGTTCTCGTTTAATCTTACTATTAAATCTTGCTCCCTCACCTTAAAATTATATCCTCTAGTTTTTGATTCCAACTCTGGGAAAAGGTAGTGTGCATTCAACCTGTTCAAATCAATTGAAATGAACAAGACTGCACCATATATCAGTTTTGAGAGGCCAAAGAGTAATACTGGACCCTCAACTCAAAGAATTAAGTAATCAAAATGTTTATTTGAAAGGAACTGCACATGCTGGTTAATCTGGACATCCCCATCCTTTTCCCCCAAGATGCTGCCTGACCCGCTGAGCTACTACAGCACTTTGCACCTATCTTCGAGTTAAGCGATCAAGAGAATGGTGAGTTTTAGATATGTTAATTTTAAAGTTGTATGTATTTATTCTGTTTTTATTAACTGCGCTGACAGGAACTGATGAGAAACATTTTTTTGTTTCTTCTGTGTATGTAAGTACTCAGTGAAATGATAATAAGTAAATACTGAATACTGAACCAATAACAATACCAGATATTAAGTGCTCACTCTTCCAACTTTGCACTGTTTAATAGCATGATGGCTTTTGATAAAATAACTTCACCTCAGTCATTTATTCTTTCAAAACCACTCAAAAACATGGTATTTACATTTCTGAGCACTAAAAAAAAAATAATTTTTGTCACCTGTGGATTAAACACCTGTGTATTAAAAAAATCATTTTCTAATCAAATTCTCCGAAAACCACAGCAACTGTGGAGCATTTTGTTTAAGGCTCAGGTATTTTTTGCTATTTCCCAAATTTCACTAAGGTTTAAAGAATTATTTCTGTCCCAGTTAATTTACATTGGATGTTTACGTAACGGCAACACATGTATCATATAATATTTATTTTGACTAGTGTAAAATATTATCGTAAGGGCCTATGAAAATACCAACATGTACTGCAGAGTGATGGGACATTCATTCATTCATTCATTCACACTGCTCATTCTGGATTCTATACAAGCTCCATTTTAACTTGTTGGTACGAACCTACATTGATGTGTCTGAGGTAACATTTGGTATAAATTATTCCTTTTCCTAAACTGTTACTGATGCCAAATTTCTACAGTTGATGGGTAGCAGAACTGGCAAGGAAAGTGTTTCTCCTGAGCACACTGACTTTGCAATGAAACTGATGCACGGCTGGAACTCATGTTGATGCCAAGTATACCTTTGAGAATACAATGTAACATAACTGGTAGCAGATGCATCCAAGTCGATTTATTTTTCTCAGCACATTCAGAATTAGCATTTCTCAGCAAAGCACACCTTCAGCAGCGACACATTTTACTAAATGTTTTCCATACAAGACAGTGCAAGGCTATTTGCTTTTCATGTTTTTTGTGTTAATCAGATATTGGCTGACTCAAAGTTTCTCTATGGCTGACTCAAAGTTCCTGCCACCCCTGCCCTAAATTCTGCATCCTAATAAAAGCGATCTATTTTATAACAGCGTCCTCTTCCTCTCTTTATTGCACCCGCACTCTACCCCTCCCCCAACACCTTTGAAAATGTAGGCTTTAAATAAAGCACGTCAGCACTTCAGTGTAGCGCGCTGAGTAAATAAATGAATTCAATTCAATATATTTAATGGATCTGGGAAAATAAATGAAAGATGCATAATTTACAAAGGGAAGTAATGTTAAATAGAGAGTTTGATTATGATGCATCCAGCAATACAACAGATATATAATTTCCTAATGTAACCCCTGAATCACTGCTGACTAGTGATTTTGTGGTGTACACAATAGGATATCAACTATGGCCATACTAGCAGCATATTCTATTGTTTTCTATTCCTATTTCAATTTATTTAATTGGGTATGACATATCCCTTAAAAACAGAATTTGTGGGTTAATTCATGTAAAATAACATGAAGTCTGCTGTATGAAATCTTGTAAAACCTTTTCCCAGCAATCGAACTACCACAGCCAAGCAGCAAATCCAGAGTAACAGCATGGCTCTCCGTGCCAAATGGATAAAACATGATTGATTATTGGCACATGGCAGTTAGCTCCAGCAAAGCAAGGTTTTAATATCGTTTAAATATTTGTTGGATTCCTGGAGTGGCACACTTTATTGTGAAACTGTTCTGATGATCACCCTTAATGAGGAGCACTCGCCGGGTCTTGTGGCCGCAGTTGGCAGCACCAGTCACAGCCAAATGGAATGTGTGAAGTTGAAGCAGGAAAAAGGAAGAGAATGCCAATTTATTGAATAAAATCACGTTTCAGAAAAGTCACACAAGACCCCCAACTTCCACACAAGTAGGGGGAATTGTTCTACAGTTCTGCCTGCGACCCACCACCATTTATTTTTGTTTATGTCATGACCTCTCCCACCTATTAGGAGATTATCCTGTTGTATTATCATAATTTTCAATAGGCCCTTATCATTCAGTTTAATTGCTGACCTACTCCTGCAACACTGTTCCGCAGCGCTGAACCATCACTTTTGCCTTCATTCCAGGTAAAGCAAAGCAAAGCAAAGCTCATTTTAAAGAATAACTAATCACATTAAAGTGAAGGAGAATAAAATCACAAACCAAATGGCCCCTGATGCATCTTTTTTTTTTCAGAGATAGTCGTTCAGTAAACAAATTAAGTGTATAAAACAGAAAAATAATTTCAAGCCATATTATAAATCTATTTAAATTATTATTCTGCTCCCCTAAAGCCAACGCATTCAATATTTTAGCACGTCAATGGGTAAGCATTTTTGTCCATCTGTGGGGAACAAAAAAGATCTATTGCCAATTCGGCAATGTCTATGAATCTTTTTAACCTCACTGAATACTTGGCTTCAGGCTGCTTTGGCAATTGATGTACAAGAATCTTTGCTTACGTGTGAAAACCACCTCATCAAGTGATAATGTTCTAACTTGTGACATTTATTAAGTATCAGCATAAAAAACCTTTGGCAACAAATTGTACTGTTAGATGTGGTGGCTAGCTTATTTTTTAAAGATACTCTGCAAATAAGCAAAAGGTTTAAATATACTTTGTTTTTCTTAACACCTGTATTTGCATATTAGCACCATAGCTGTAATTCAGTTTGAATTCCTTTGTTAGCTTCTTGCCAAACTCCATGCAATGGAAAAATAAAGATAAAAAAATACAAATTAGGCAAAATAATTAATTTTGTTAATTGTTTTAATTTAACATATTTGTTTAGAAAAAATACTTAATCAAGCTTGTTAAATTTAAGTCTTGAAATAAATTGATCAGCATTTTAACTTGCTCCATTTTCTATTGGTCAATACATGTTCTGTGTACCCTCGATTCTCCAGCATCTGCAGTTCCTTCTTTAAAACCTTCTGGTTTCCTTCACCCTTTTTATACATGTCACCATTTCCTAGTAAGCAAGTAACTTGCTCCCATGTCGAGAATATTTAAAGCAATAAAGGTGCGAGATGACATGGCTGGTTGCCTTTGCTTACGGGAAAGACCCTACCTTTCCTGGCCCCTCAACAGCCTGTACACAAAAGTCATCGTGGGTGGAATGGAGAGTATAAATCCAGAACCATGCGGTGAGCGCGACCTACCATGGTCGCTTGAGCCATCCGGCCTCGCGGGGCCGGTCCCACTTCGATCGCCGGAGCCGTATGGAGTTGTGCGGAGCTGGTCACGATATCGCGCGGGGCTCCGAAAAACTGAGCGTGTTCAAAAATTCCGTGCGGCAACGGCCTGTCGGCCCGCAGCCGCCTCGACGCATTACGCACCGCCTCGATGTCGTGCCTCCGCGACCCTCTCTGTGTGCCTGTGTGTCCCTCTCCGTGTCCCTCTCTGTATCCTCTCTGTATGCATCAGTGGCCTCTCTCTGTGTGCCTCAGTGGCCTCTCTGTGTGTCCGACCCTCTCTGTGTGCCTCCGTGACCCTCTCTGTGTGTGACCCTCTCTGTGTGCCTCCGTGACCCTCTCTGTGTGTGCCTCCGTGACCCTCTCTGTGTGCCTCCGTGACCCTCTCTGTGTGCCTCCGTGACCCTCGTGTGACTCCGTGACTCTCTGTGTGCCTCCGTGACCCTCTCTGTGTGCCTCCGTGACCCTCTGTGTGTGCCTCCGTGACCCTCTCTGTGTGCTCCGTGACCCTCTCCCTCTCTGTGTGCTCCGTGACCCTCTCTGTGTGCCTCCGTGACCCTCTTGTGTGCCTCCGTGACCCTCTCTGTGTGTGCCTCCGTGACCCCTCTGTGTCCCTCTCTGTGTGTCTCCGTGACCCTCTCTGTGTGCCTCCGTGACCCTCTCTGTGTGTGCCTCCGTGACCCTCTCTGTGTGTGCCTCCGTGACCCTCTCTGTGTCCCTCTCTGTGTGTCTCCGTGACCCTCTCTGTGTGCCTCCGTGACCCTCTCTGTGTGTTGCCTCCGTGGACCCTCTCTGTGTGTGCCTCCGTGACCCTCTCTGTGTGCCTCCGTGGCCCTCTCTCTGTGTGCCTCAGTGACCCTCTCTGTCTGTGACCCTCTCTGTGTGTCTCCATGACCCTCTCTGTGTGCCTGTGTGACCCTCTCTGTGTGCCTCCGTGACCCTCTCTGTGTGTGCCTCCGTGACCCTCTCTGTGTGTGCCTCCGTGACCCTCTCTGTGTGTGCCTCCGTGACCCTCTCTCTGTGTGCCTCCGTGACCCTCTCTGTGTGTGCGTGTGACCCTCTCTGTGTGCCTCCGTGACCCTCTCTATATGTGCCTCCGTGACCCTCTCTGTGTGCCTCCGTGACCCTCTCTATATGTGCCTCCGTGCCTCCGTGACCCTCTCTGTGTGCCTGCGTGACCCTCTCTGTGTGCCCGTGTGGCCCTCTCTGTGTGCCTCCGTGTCTCACTCTCTGTGTCCCTCTCTGTCCTTGCGAACTTACCGCGGACTTCGCTCCAACTTTGCGCCACTCACCCGACCTCCGCTTGGCCCCCGCTTCCAGTTTGGTCGCGCTTGCCACATGCAGGCGCGTGCTGGTGGGACTGGCCCTGTACGGGGATCACCCGACCTCCGCGCGGCCCCCGCTTCCAGTTTGGTCGCGCTTGCCGCATGCAGGTCGCGTGCTCGTGGGACCGGCCCTGTACTGGCTGGTACACATCCACCTTGATTCACCACCAGGAAAATGTTGGTCATCAATATATGGGCCAGACTATCAATTTGAAATCATTTATTTAAGAAAAGCTTGAACAGGATTGGAAAAATGAACAAAGATGAACTCGGAGCCAAATTATCCATTGATTGATTTATCCACAGCTGATACTGGTTTTATAAAAAGAAATACACAAATTTAACTTTGACAAATTTCTAACAAATAAATGAAAACCGAGTCCAAATGCACGTGAAAACCTGTGCTGCAATGGTAGAGCACAGGACACCAGTTTTATTTGTGCAGGGATTACGCACACACAAACCTTGTGGAATGATCCAACACTAAAAGAGCACCAATTACAATGTTTTTTCTTATTAGTGCACACTAAAGCCTCTGTCCCACGTACGTGCCCTTGGCACGCTAATTACGTGACCTCATGGTCGCGTTGAGGTGCGACGGTCCCGCGACTTCATGCGTACGCACAGCCGTTTGGAGCGCGTGACGTCATTTGAAGATGGACACAAAATCCCGGAGTAACTCAGCGGGACCGGCAGCATCTCTGGAGAGAAAGAATGGATGATGTTTCAGGTCGAGACGCTTCTCAGTCTTAAAGAAAGGTCTTGACCCGAAACGTCACCCATTCCTTCTCTCCAGAGATGCTGCCGGTCCCGCTGAGTTACTCCTGCATTTTGCGTCCATCTTCAATTTTCTTGGCCCCGCTCTGGGAGTAGAAGTGGGGGAGGATCCGGACCGCAACGGCCGTGAGCCCCAGGCCGACTTTGGCGATCGTTTGCCTGCTTCTGCTGCTGTTGCTGGTGAGACGTTGCGTCGCGCCAGGGTCTTGGGCCTGTCCCACTTTGGCCGTCAGTTATGCGACAGGCCAGTGGCGCGCAAAGATTTTGTTCGCTACAAAATTTCGGAGCGCCGCGCGATCTCGCGCACAACTCCATACCCCTCCGCGCTTCTCAGCAGGACCGGCCCCGCGCGGCCACACGATGCCTGTGCGCCTTAATGCGATGACGAGGTCGCGTAATTTCATGCCAAGGACACGCAAGCGGGACAGGGCCTTAAGAGTAACAGGTTTCAGAAAACTTGTGCACCAAATGAAAGTAACTAACTTCCAATTTAGCCTCAACTTGTCATGTCTCATTTCTGCTTTGATAAAGAGAATGATACCCGACTTGAAGTCCTGTTGCGAGTAGCCAAATGTCAACTGCTCTCATCCTTCCATATGATAAAGGTCAGAGCTTTTCCTTATAACAGGAAGAAAGCTTTATTCAGTTTTATATATAATGCATAAAATCAATGTTGGACTGGAGTGAAAGATCGAGATGTTAATGGGGATGACAGATCAGCAGGTTGCTTTTTCATCAGTGAGCTAAAGCATTCTTTCAATGACCTTGAGCTACTTCAATATCAAGAGAGGAATCCATTGTCACTGTAGAACTGTCACAAATTTATTTTGTAACCATGAATTGTAGATGGTGAAAGGGGAAAGGAGACCCCATCGTTGAAGAACACTCAATGTTTGATATCCTCATACACCATTGGGATTGTGTGTCCAGGGCATGTCCCTTCCAGTTCAATGGTGATTCCCAGGATCTTACAGGTAGGGGATTAAGCAATTGTAATACACTTCAACATCAGGGGAGAATGGAGAGACATTTTCTTATCACTCATTCACAATCTATGGATATTACTCAAACTCGCCACAGCAAGTCAACGGAAGATGTGATCTCACTGGCTCTCCACTCTGCACTGGACCACTTGGAACCTAGAAACACATATATCAGCCTGTTGTTCATAGACTACAGCTCGGCATTCAACACAATCATCCCCTCCAAAATGGTTACTATAAAGCACGTGGAAATGGGTCTCTGCACATCCTTCTGCAACTGGATTCTCCTCATCCTCATCAATAGATCACAATCTGTACAATTTGGCAGCAACACGTCCTCCCCGACAACTATCAGCACAGGAGCACCTCAAGGATGTGTGCTCAGCCCCCTGCTCTACTCACTCCATACTCATGACACTGCAGCCGGACACAGTTCTAATTCTATCGTCAAATTCACTGATGACACCACCGTTGTCAGATGAAATACAGGTGATAATAAATCAGAGTACAGGATGGATGTCGATCAACTGACCAAATGATGCCAGAACAACAGCATTGCTCTCAACGTCAGAAAACCAAGAAACTGATTGTCGACAATGGACAATACGTGCAGGAGTAGGCCATTTGGCTCTTCAAGCCAGCACCGCCATTCAATGTGATCATGGCTGATCATCCCCAATCAGTACCCCGTTCCTGCCTTCTCCCCATATCCCCTGACTCCGCTATTTTTAAGAGCCCTATCTAGCTCTCTCTTGAAAGTATCCAGAGAACTGGCCTCCACCGCCCTCTGAGGCGGAGAATTCCACAGACTCACAACTCTCTGTGTGAAAAGGTGTTTCCTCGTCTCCGTTCTAAATGGCTTACCCCTTATTCTTAAACTGTGGCCCCTGGTTCTGGACTCCCCAAACATCGGGAACATGTTCCCTGCCTCTAGCAAGTCCAAACCCTTAATAACCTTATGTGTTTCAATAAGATCCCCTCTCATCCTTCTAAACTCCAGAGTGTACAAGCCCAGCCGCTCCATTCTCTCGGCATATGACAGTCCCGCCATCCCGGGAATTATCCTTGTAAACCTAAGCTGCACTCCCTCAATAGCAAGAATGTCCTTCCTCAAATTAGGAGACCAAAATTGAACACAATAGTCCAGGTGTGGTCTCACTAGGGCCCTATACAACTGCAGAAGGACCTCTTTGCTCCTATACTCAACTCTTCTTGTTATAAAGACCAACATGCTATTCACTTTCTTCACTGCCTGCTGTACCTGCATGCTTACTTTCATTGACTGATGAACAAGGGCCCCCAGAACCGTTGTACTTCCCCTTTTCCGAACAAGACACCATTTAGATAGTAATCTACCTTCCTGTTTTTACTGCCAAAGTGGATAACCTCACATTTATCCACATTAAACTGCATCTATCATGCATCTTCCCACTCACCCAACCTGTCCAAGTCACGCTGCATTCTCATAGCATCCTCCTCACATTTCACACTGCCACCCAGCTTTGTGTCATCAGCAAATTTGCTAATGTTACTTTGAATCCCTTCATCTAAATCATTGATATACATTGTAAATATCTGCGGTCCCAGCACCGAGCCTTGCTATACCCCACTAGTCACTGCCTACCATTCTGAAAGGGACCTATTATTCCCTACACTACATCTACTGGCTCTCCCTTGTCCATTTTCATAGTTGCATCCTCAAAAAATTTCAGAAGATTGGTTAAGCATGATTTCCCCTTTGTAAATCCATGCTGATTCGGACCAACCCTGATACTGCTATCCAAATGTGCCGCTATTTCATCTTTTATAATTGACTCCAGCATCTTCCCCACCACCGATGTCAGGCTAACCATTGACTTTGGAGGAGGAAGGTCGAGGATCCATAAACATGTCTTCACTGATGGGACGATGGTGGAGAGAGTCAAAAGGTTCAAATTCTTGGGCGTGCATATCTCTGAAGATCAATCGTGAATCTAGCACATTGATGCAATCATAAATAAATCCCATCAATGCCTCTACTTCCTTAGAAGATTGAGGAGAGTCTATATGTCTATGTGTACTCTCTTGAACCTCTGCAGTAGAGAGCATATTGACTGGTTGTCTCATGGCCTGGTTCGGCAACTCGATCACCCAGGAACAAAGAAGAATGCAAAAAGTGGTAAACACTGCCAGTCCATTACGGGTACTGACCTCCCCACCATCAAAGGGTTCTACCCAGTCAAAACAAGCCTCATAAAAAGGTGTCGGCACAGACCATCTCAAGGTGGCTGAAACAGGTTCTGGCTGCCGCTGGATTTGACACTGATATTTTTAAATCTCACTCTTACCAGGGCGGCATCAACGTCAGCAGCGAGGGCACTGGACGTCCCTCTAGACCAAATCCTCATGGCCGCAGGATGGTCCAAAGAAATGACTTTTGAACGGTTTTACCACAAACCGCTTGTCACACCAGGGGTGTATGGCCATTCTATTTTGAGTCCTGTTTTGTAGCTTCCCCCTGGGAGAGAGGGGTCGCTATTGGTTTTTCTTTTGTTAAATGAAGCTTCAACGTGTATGCGTTAAACAAAGCTTCTGTATCATGTTTGAGTGCATTATTTGTTATTAATCCTCCTGTGTCAACCGAGGCAGTGTGTCGTATGGACTTGTATCCACGGCATGAAATCACAGAGCTTTGAAGTCTTCACGGAATCACTCATGTGACTCCGAAGTAAAATAGTAAGATTAAACGAGCTTACCAGTTTGAAGTTTGATCTTTATTTTATGTGGAGTTACGATGAGCGATTACGTGCCCACCGCTCCCAACCCTCATATCACAAAGGTCTTCTGGTAGTCTCTAGGTTTCTAATCTTACTATATTACTTCAATTACTGTTATCTGTGATTTCACGCCGCTGCTTTGAAGATTGACGCGCATGCGCTCTGACATAATCGCTCATCGTAACTCCTCATTAAATAAAGATCAAACTTCAAACTGGTAAGCTCTCATTTAATCTTACTATTCTACCATCTTACTATTACCAAAAGTCAAAATTAACCTATTGTTTTCAGTGAGATTGCAAACAAATTTAATATCTAGTCAATTCACCTTAACAACTAATATATAACAGTAAATGTTACAAGGGTGTGTCTCCACACAGGATTCCTACATTATGAGATAGATGATCTTTACCAAATTGTAAACAAAACATTTTTAAAATGTTTACGCATTAAGATTTTTGCGTGATGTGACTATGCATGCCTTAATGGTGCCTTTGTTCTGAATGGTGTTGTTGGAAGGCTGCAATTTTAATGGCAACGCTTCACAGCAGTATCCGTTTATCCAAATACAAGGGATACTCATCATTGTCTTGTGTGAGCTTCAAGGCAAGTGGCCTCATTCAACTAAAATTTCAGCCAATTTTCTTCTTTTCAAGTAAAAGCAGTCAACTTAAACGGACCACTTTCCCCAATGGATTGTGGTAAGCCTTGTGAAATGTATAGAAGAGAAACAAAACCTGGCTTCCAGTTATGTTTTTTAAACGGCTAACGACAGTTTGGTTACATACTCTTCGATTAATTGCATTGCAATTCAGGGCAAAATAAGTAACAAAGAACAAGAAACAGAAGTAGGCCATTCAGCCCCTCCTGCATGCCCCACTGGTCAACGTGATCATGGCCGAGCCGTTTCATCATCACAAACCCAAACCCTCGATAAACTCAGTGCCTAATAATGTAAACACAAGAGTCGGCTTTCATGCAAGCTACTTCCAGTCGAGATCACTTCTCAACCGAACAACCATGCCTTGTATGAACATTTTCAACATGGAAATTGAGATAATATTGCTGTAAAATTGCCAACATTGATGCCAAGGAAATAAAGAATAAAATATTCATACAATAATACATATATAGCAGATACGGAATAAAACCAGGTCATTCAGCCAAACTGATCTATAAGGACCACCCCAACATTATGGCAGCTCATATAACAGATATTTGCCTAAATCCAGGATACATCATAAACATATATGGGGTGTTACATTCGGGGATACATCATCACCCCAGTTGTGGGGTAGACTGACTCCCCACATCCCCAATCTTTGCACATGTCCAACCCTGGACTTTCCATCCGTCACTTTAATTTCACGTTTCTTGTATCTTGTTGTGTTATATGACTGTTGGCAGACCAATTTCACTCCTGGGATAAATAAAGTTCCATCATATTGTATCGTATCGTAAAAAGTTGCTCCTATAAAAAGTAAATACGCTTCCTGCGGCTTGCACAGACATGGCTTCAGGCTACAGAACATTGCGACACAGCCCATTTTCCAGGAAGGCTGCTCCCCTGATGTTGGCATCACCTGCACTGACATTTATGAAATGGCTAAGCTTCCTTGTAGCCCTTTTCATTCATCTTCTCAGTTTTGGATACTGGGAGATTGTAAGCCAGTTTTGTAGACCTGGTCAGGATTATAATAATCACTGGGAGACACCAGAAGCTTCAGAACATGTGTACACACTTTATTTCAGACTAACAACTTCCACATGTGCTTACGTCACATCCACACGTTACATGCACATGTGACTTATTTAGTTATTTACTCACTAATTCACTACACTGTTCCCCTTCATTGAAAGCACTTCACATATACAGAGCTCAGTCTGTTCACTGGTTTTACCAGATGTTTTAGATGTTTTAACTTAATTTGGGTCTCAGGCATTGTAGTTATTTCTAGATCTGAAGAATGCTTGACATCCTGATTTAAAGCACAGTTGACTTTAGTCTCCATTTCAGTGGTTGGTGTGATATCCATTTCTGGAATAATTGTAATGTCAGAACAGAATTTGATTTGCCCCTTTGTGATCATTTGGCAATGGAGACACTTCTGAACTTTTCTCTCAATTCACACAAGATATTGTTAGGTACTGTGGATTTGTACAATCTTACTTCCACAGGGTGAAGTTGTTTGTTGATATTCTTCTCATGTTGCTTGAACTACTTCTCGTTACCTCCTCATGGTGAATTGTTAGCAAGCGAGTCATAACTTTGCTATTGATTCAATTAGAGACTCTCCAATGACTCCTCCAAATTGAGGTGTTATACACTCAAGAGCATTTGAAATTTGACACACTGGTGGTGGAATATGTATAAGCTACCTAAATATGAGTAAATTCAACCAATTTTGGAAAAAATCGCTCTTCATTCATTTTCTTAGGAATTCACAGAATTCAGCTGCACCACTAGAGGCCATAGAGTATGGGAAATTGACAAATGCTTGATATGTATTTCTTGAAACATTTCAAACAAATATGTTGGCAATTAAGGTTTATATTCTGACACCAAGTCTTAAGGTATAAGGTGGTTACAAAAAATATCCAGCTCCTGAATTGTACATTCTGATACTGTGCATAATTTCAAACCATTTCGAATGAGCAATGATAAGAACAATAAAGTAATCTTGGCTTTTATGACAATAATCATCGAGAAATGATCATGAGAAACCTTCATATCAGAACAGGTTTAGTTCCACGCTCTTGACAAACTCTATAACTTGACCCTCATTCTTCCTTATTTATGTAAATATCAGGTTTCAAAGGCCACCTGTAATAGCATCCAATTTTCAATGCTAGTATATTCCGAGTGGATTCTTCATCTCATAAAATTGGGGATGAAAATTCTATTATCTTGACATCAGACTCCCTCGATCAGCAGACAATTCAAATTTTCTGTTGTAAAATGGTCACCCAACCACTTTTGGACACTTAATTAAAGTGGAAATGGTTGAGAGGTTCAAGTTCCCAGACACTTAATTAAACTGGTCTAACTTTTGAGAATTTGCTCAGAGAGTTATATCTCTGCTGCTGTGACCAGAAAGTCACCATCCACCAATTGCAAGATCGGAACTATGCTCTCAGTATTTAAGTTAGAATCTTCATGTGGATTCTTGCACCTATCTCCAGAATTCCCCATACACCTGGACCTCTCCTAGCCTTTTTACACTCTCATCATTGCCAATTGCTGATGTGACATTCTTAGCTTCGCTTTCACACCCCCTCCCCCCCCATACTCACTCTAACCTACCCGGTTCTAAACTTAAAGGACCCAACTCAGGGATAAATCCTGGTCATGGAGTCATAGAGCATGGAAACAGGCCCTTCGGCCCAACTTGCCCACAAAGCTTAACCCCATCTACATTAGTCCCACCTGCCTGTGTCTGCCACATAACCCTCTAAACCTATCATATCCATGTACCTGTCTAAATGTTTCTTAAACACTGTGATAGTACCTGCCTCAACTACCTCTCCCAGCAGCTCTTTACACACACACACACACACACCACCCTTTGTGTAAATAGTTTATCCCTCAGGTTCCTAGGCTCTGTCCTCAACCCCTTATTATACTTCCTAAATACTTATGATTGTGAAGTAAAATACTGTTCCAACTCAATTTGCTAGTTCACAGATGACACCACCATCTTAGGCTAAACCTCAAACAATGAGTAGGCGGAGTTCAGGAAGGTTCAGGAAAGTTCAGAAAGTTCAGAAAGATTCATGACATTGTGTCAAGACAACAACTTTGACTTCAGAAAGCAGGGTGATGTACATGCCCTGTCTGTCTCAATGGTGTTGAAGTGGAAATGGTTGAGAGGTTCAAGTTCCCAGATGTCAATATCACCAACATTTGTCCTGTTCCAACCACACTGAAGCTTCGGCCAAGAAAGCGCTCCAACACCTCTACTTCAAAGGCAGTTCAGGAAATTTGGCATGTCTCCAATAAATCTTAACCAATTTCTACAGATGCACCATAGAAAGCATATTACTTGATGCATCGCAGCTTGCTATGCCGACTGTTCCGCCCAAGACTGCAAAAAATTGCAAATAGTTGCGAACGCAGTCAGTCCTTCATGCAGCCATCATCCACACTCCCCACTGATCCATTGACTCCATTTACACTTCACGCCGCCTCGAGAAAGCAGCCAACTCAATCAAGCAACACACGCCCTGGATTCTCCCATCTTCTTTCTTCCAAAGGGCAGAAGATGCAAAATGCTGTGATAGCAGATTCAATAAATGCTTCATCCCTCTTGTTATCAGACTCATGAACTGTACTCTCAAATACTCATATTGATCACAGATCTCCCAATCCACCCCATTATGGTTATTGCAAGTTTTTTGCTGCACAATTTCTGTAGGCATAAATTAATATTGTGAATTCTCTGTTGAACATTATATTCTCAAGATAGACACAAATTCATTTCACTTGCAATTTCTGTGCAAGTGACGAATAAAACTGATATTGATTGATCGATACTGAAGAACCTGTAGTAACTCAGCGGGGCAGGCGAGAAGGAATGGGTGACGTTTTGGGTCGAGACCCTTCTTCAGACGGGTTAGGAATAAGGGAAACGAGAGATATAGACGGTGATGTAGAGAGATAAAGAACAATGAATGGAAGATATGCAAAAAAGTAACGATGATAAAGGAAGCAGCCTATTGTAAGTTGTTTGTAGGGTGAAAATGAGAAGCTAATGCGACTTGGGTGGGGGAGGGATGGCGAACGAGGGAATGCCAGAGCTACCTGAAGTGAGAGAAATCAATATTCATACCACTGGGCTGTAAGCTGCCCAAGCAAAATATGAGATGATGTTCCTCCAATTTGCGCTTAGCCTCACTCTGACAATGGAGAAGACTGAGGACAGAAAGGTCTGTGCAGGGATGGGAAGGAGAATTAAAGTGTCCAGCAACTATGAGATCAGAAAAAGCTGGAGAAACTCAGCGGGTGCAGCAGCATCTAAGGAGCGAAGGAGATAGGCGACGTTTCGGGTCGAGACCCTTCTTCAGACTGGTCAGGGATCAGGGAAACGAGAGATATAGACGGTGATGTGGAGAGATAAGGAACAATGAGTGAAAGATATGCAAAAAACTATCGGTGATAAAGGGAACAAGCCATTGTAAGCTGTTTGTGGTGTGACAATGAGAAGCTGGTGCGACTGGGGTGGGGGAGGGAGATGGAGATAGAGGGAATGCCAGGGCCCGAGGGCTGAGGGAGAGGTGGGAAGGGGAGGAGACAGCAAGGGTTAACAGAATTGAGAAAATTCAATATTCAACCCCAAAGGATGCAGACTCCCCAAGCGGAATATGAGGTGCTGTTCCTCCAGCTTGCGGTGTTGCTCACTCTGGCCGTGGAGGAGGCCCAAGACCAAATTGAGGCTCGGTCCGCAATAACCAACCCGACCTCCCGGTGGCTCAGCACTTCAACTCCCCCTCCCATTCCACATCCGACCTCTCGGTCCTGGGCCTCCTTATCTTTCACTCATTGTTCCTTATCTCTCCATATCACCGTCTATATCTCTCGTTTCCCTGATCCCTGACCAGTCTGAAGAAGGGTCTCGACCCGAAACGTCGCCTATCTCCTTCGCTCCTTAGATGCTGCTGCACCCGCTGAGTTTCTCCAGCTTTTTGTGTACCCTCGATTCTCCAGCATCTGCAGTTCCTTCTTTAAAACTATGAGATCAGGTTGGTTCACGCGGGCTGAGCGAAGGTGTTCAGTGAAACGATCACCCAGTCTAAGTTTGGTCTCGCCGTTGTATAAGAATTCACATCTTGAACAACGGATACAGTAGATGAGGTTGGAAGAGGGGCAAGTGAACCTCTGCCTAACCTGAAAGGATTGTTGGGGTCCCTGGACAGAGTCGAGGGGGGAGGTATAGCGACAGGTGTTGTATCTTCTGCAGTTGCAGGGGGAAGGTACCTGGAGAGGGGGTGGTTTGGGTGGGAAGGGATGAGTTAGCCAGGGAGTTGCAGAGGGAATGGTTTCTGTGGAAGACGGAAAGGGGTGACGATGGGAAAATGTGACTAGTGGTGGGATCCTGTTGAAGGTGCCGGAAATTTCAGAGGATTATGCGTTGTATGCAATGGGTGATTGGGTGGAAGGTAAGGACTAGGGGGACTCGTGTCTCTGTTGCGACTAGGGGGAGGGGGAGCAAAGGAGGAGCTGTGGGGTCCGGAGAAACATGATGAGAGCGGAGAACACCCGTTCCTAATGAATGAGGACACCTCGGATGTTCAAGTATGGAACGCCTCATCTTGGGCAGATGCGGCGTAGATGGAGGAATTGGTGGTAGGGGATAGAGTCTTTGCAGGAGGCAGGGCGGGAAGAAGTGTAGTCAAGATAGTTGTGGGAGTCAGTGGGTTTGTAATAGACATCAGTCAATAGTCTATTTCTTGTGATGGAGACTGTGAGATCAAGAAAGGGGAGGGTGGTGTCGGAGATGATCCAAGTAAATTTGAGTGCAGGATGAAAATTGGTGGTGAAGTTAATGAAGTCCATGGGTTCTGCAATTCCCTTTCTATTTCCCACCATGTTGATGTGTTTATGTATGGAATGACTTGCCGGGACAGATATGCAACGTTTTTCACTATCTCAGTGCTTGTGACAATAATATTATTTGTACTAACTTGTTTTTTTCTCTCTCTCCATCGACCTAATCTCCTGGGCGTTTCCAACATTCTCCTTCTGTAACAGTCGAAAGCTCTATCTTGTGAGCACCACACAGAGAACCTGATGACCTCCAACCAAGAGGAGCCACAGTGACCACAGAGTCTGGTCTTGGCTGTAGTCCATTAGAAGTAACACCTATGAAGACATTTATAGCACCTCCACCAGAGACTAGTTTGACGAGAATCACCAGGAGATCCAGCAACTAATTACCCATTAACACATGGATTTTTTGGACTGGAGTTGTGCAGTCAGGTGCAGATTAATCCATATATAAATACTGAGAACTGGAAGTGTGTATGATCTCATCCTCAAAATCGGCATGGAGGCTGATACCCCGGGGAAGCTCAGAAAAGCTGTAATCATAACTATCTTCTAGAATGGAACAAGACTTAATGTGATAATTCAAGAGGTTCCAGCCTACTGCCTTCCACAGGAAATCATCACAAAAATCATCCTCAGATATATTCACCTAATGGCCAAAATAGCTTGCCCAGAAATGTAACTAGGATTTTTCCATCAAATGGTACAATGGAACTGGCTTTTAATGAATCACAAACCAGAGAATATGGCCATTCAGAACTTCACTAATGACCTTCAATTCCGTCAGCCAAAGGGAATTCTCAAACATGATTATCTTCAAAAATGTGTTATCATACCTCAATGTGATCTGCAACCTGTGATCTTAACCAATGGGTCCACCACTGATCCCGTCCAAGTTCAGACCAGGGTCATGCAAAGCCGTCAACATAACAGATACACAAGAAATTGCAAATGCTGGAATGCGCAAGGAATTACAAATGCATCTGGGGAGGGCATGGACCGGCTACGATTCAGTTGAAGAAGGGTCCCAACCAGAAACGTTGTCTGTCCAACAGGGCAAATGCTATGCCACCATGCCATGTGTGGGAAGCAACTGCAGATGGTGGTTTAAACCAAAGGTAGACACAAGAAGCTGGAGTAACTCAGCGGGTCAGACAGTATCTCTGGAGAAAAGGAATAAGTGAAATTTTGGGTCAAGACCTTTCTTCAGACTTGCCACCTGAATATGCCATAATGCCATATTTGGTAGATAATACATAGCAAAGATAGACATTGAAGATGAAATTCACCACCACTTCCAATACACCAGCACAGGCTTCAATCGACTGATTAAAGGAATGTTTGAAATCAAAAGAAGTCCACTGACTGATGCGTGGTGATTCCTCTACTTGTGCGCTTTGGAGGCTTGGCCAATCTGCAGCTGGAACCTCAAAATAATGGAGAAGTACCAGCAGTACGGTCTCTGAAAACCCCTCAAATCTATTTGCAAAGTAAAGTCATAGTCCTCTCCCAACTTCCTCAACATCTTGGATCATTAAATAACGGAAAAGCCGCAGGCCCTGATGGCTTAAGTGTTGAATTTTATAAGAAGTCTCATGATCTGATCTCTCCATGCTTACATACAATATATAAATATGCTTATGAACAAGGAAAGTTACCAGAATCATTAAATGAATCTACAATTACACTTATCCCTAAAGCTGATAAAGATTTGGAAGACCCTAGATCATACAGAGCAATAGCTCTTTTAAATACTGATAAAAAAATACTAACTAAAATTTTATCTCGGAGGAAGTTTAGTGATTAATACATTAATACATCATGACCAAACAGGTTTTATTCCAAAACGCTATTCATCCTATAATCTGAGACGTCTATTCAATGTCATGTACTCAAAAAGAGTGAATGATATTGAACTAGCTGTCATATCCTTAGATGCTGAAAAAGCATTTGAGCAGGTTGAATGGCCATATTAATTTAAAATAATGCAGAAATTTCAACTGGGGGATAGATTTTCCAAATGGGTAAAAATCATATACTCGAATCCAACTGCAAGAATATTAACAAATCAAATGCTATCAGCAAAATTTAATCTCTTTAGGGGTTGTAGACAAGGATGCCCGTTATCACCATAACTATTTGCTCTGGTAATACAACCATTAGCCAAAATGATTAGATCAGAACCAGAAATATATGGATATAATACCAAAACTACAACGAATAAAATATCTCTATACGCAGATGACATCTTAATTTATATTACAAAACCGGAGATTAGTATTCCCAATCTATTTAATGTTATAACTAAGTTTAGTACATTTTCTGGGTATAGAATTCATTGGAATAAAAGTGAAATTATGCCTATAACTGGAATAAAATTAAATATATTAGAACAATTCCCACTTAAAATAGTCACGGACAAATTCAAATATCTAGGAATTAATGTATCATTATAACTATAATGTATCATTATCAGTCCTATAACTGTCTATTTAAGTATAATTATCCTCAATTATTAAATAAACTAAAAAAAATGTATATTGGAAAATACTACCTATATCAATGATTGGTAGAATAAATGCTATAAAAATGATTTTTTTACCACAATTGTTATATTTATTTCAAGCCATCCCTTTATATCTCCCGAAAATGTTTAAAAAAAAAAAGATACTTTGGTTAATAGTTTTATTTGGGACTATAAAAACCATCGAATAAGTAAAAAACATCTATGTAAATCTAAAATAAATGGTGGACAAGCACTACCAAATTTCTTGTATTATTTCTGGGCAGTTCAGATTAAGAATATGAATTTTTTGTTGGTAAATTTAGATCATGAACCAAGCTAGCTAAAGATGGAAAAGGAAGACTGTTAGCCTTTTGATGTAGGTTCGATTCTTTTTGCACCAAGGGAAGTACAAAAAAAAATGTATGGTGACAACCCTATAATTTATAGCAATAGACGTATTTGGAAACAAATAGCTAAGACCCTACATATGGATAATTTGTCACTTTGTTTGCCAATTATGAATAATCCCTTGTTTAGGCCCTCTGTATTGGACAAGGGGTTTAAACACTGGAATGATTTAAGTAATTAAAAGGATAGAACACCTTTACAAGGAAGGAAAATTTCTTTCATTTCAAGAGTTACAAGATATCTATGGATTGAAGTAAAATAATATATTTAGGTATTTACAAATTAGAAACTATATTAAATCAAATACGCAAAACTATAAAAATAGAAAACCAGGATTATTAGATGAATTGTTTAATAAACACCCAAATACAGAAATATTAATAGCGTATATATATAATACTATTTTGGATAAGGAAATCCCAACTTCGGAAATATATCGACAAACATGGGAAAATGAAATAGGTTTATCTATAACGAAGGAAATTTGGGAAGAAAGCCTACAATGTATACATCGTTGCTCATTAAATGCTAGACATATATTGATACAATTTAAGGTATTACACAGATTACATTATTCAAAAAACGAAATTAAATAGAATTTATCCTAACATTTCTCCTATTTGTGATAAATGTCAGAACTTGGATAATTTAATGCATAGTTTTGTAAACATGTATAAAACTCAATTATTATTGGACAGAAATCTTTAGAGTTATCTCTGAAGTTCTTAAAATTAAACTGGACCCAGATCCAAAATTAATAATATTAGGAGTTCCGGATTCAAATTTAATATTAACAGTAAACCAAAGAAATTTCTTGGATTACTGTTTGATAACAGGGAAAAAATTAATACTGAAATTTTGGAAGGGAACATTATCCCCCACAATTAAAATGTGGACAGTGGAAATGTTGGAGACGTTGCAGTTGGAAAGAATCAGATTTGTCCTAATGGACAAATACGACCTCTTTGAACAGATATGGTCTCCATATACAGAATATTTGAAGGGGTAGCTGTTCCTGGCATCACAACCCAATGGGTACCCGACAGGATTAGATGAAAATAACTCTCTGCTTTTCTTTTTGATTTGAAAACATGTCTCTATTGATATTGCTATTTGAAATTGTGTTATTCACTATTAAGATGTATACTATAATCTCTTTTTTAAAATATATATATAATACTTTGTTTTAATTAAATACATATAACAAGAATATATACATATATATAAATTTTTCACTCTCTTCTCATTCTCTTTCTATATAATCAAAATTATTATTTAATCACTATTCTTATTGATTAAAATCTATTCTTTTCTTTTTCTATTTTCTAAAAAAAATAGAAGTTTATAAGAATTATTCGTAACATTCGTATACTTATTGAAATAAGTTGGTTGTGTATTTGAAAAGTTGTTATACCGTTGTTATGATGGATTACTTCTAATAAAAATATTATTACAAGACCTTTCTTCAGACTTGCCACCTGAATATGCCATAATGCCATATTTGGCAGATAATACTTAGCAAAGATAGACATTGAAGATGAAATTCACCACCACTTCCAATACACCAGCACAGGCTTCAACCGACTGATTAAAGGAATGTTTGAAACCAAAAGAAGTCCACTGACTGATGCGTGGTGATTCCTCTACTTGTGCGCTTTGGAGGCTTGGCCAATCTGCAGCTGGAACCTCAGAATAATGGAGAAGTACCAGCAGTACGGTCTCTGAAAGCCCCTCAAATCTATTTGCAAAGTAAATTCATAGTCCTCTCCCAACTTCCTCAACATGGAGACTTTGATGAAGCTTAACTGACTCTGGAGAGTGAGTGACATCAAGAGCGTCGGATACCAAAACAAGCACTATACTCTGAGCTCTATCACAACAAAAATGTATTCCAGGTCGGATGAAGAAATGTTTCAGTTCTCAAAGTCTCCTTGAAAATTATAATGTCCTCAGTGATTTATGGAAGTCCCTAGCCACTGAAAGCCCAAAATGTCATCCCAAATTATCCATCCATCCATCCATCCGTCCGTACTGTCAAATCTCAACCTCTCCACCCGTGACAGAGTATGTACATCCTATGTTGGCTTCATCAGTAAATCTTTACAGTAAACACTCAAAATTTGTACTTGCAGTGACTATAAAGAAAATATCAGGTACAAATATTGTGTACAAACATGCGTAAATGTGACCACAACTACACATTTCTTCACTGCAATGTACAACAACATGAGTCCCACACCAAAAGCTCTACCCAACTGTCATTTCTGATGAAGGATCTTCATCCAAAAACATTACAGTCTGTAACATTTTCTGCTAAGGTAAAGCCCTAGTATAATTTTAGCATTCCATTGGCCAGAACACATGCCAGTGGAATGCTACAATTATTAGGCTGTAGCAGGCAGGCCAACAGGCTTCAATTGGATCTTTGTGTAGGTCACTCTATTGATTTTTGAAGGGGCAGGAGGAACACATATGCTCGTCCTTGTTCTTTTATTCCTGGTGCTGGTCACTCAGAGCTTATCTGTGATATATCTCCTTTAGAGGTTTACTTTTCCTTGGCTGCTTGAAGGGTTACCAAATGTCTCAACCCCTCCAGATTGTTGAATTGCTCACCAATGTTCCTCAACTGCTGGGTGTGATTAACCAATTAAAATGTCTTGATTAATACAGGTGTCCGAGGTTATGGGGAGAAGGCAGGAGAATGGGGTTAGGAGGGAGAGATAGATCAGCCATGAGTGAATGGTGGAATAGACTTGATGGGCCGAATGGCTTAATTCTACTCTTATTCCTAATGACCTTTTGCCCTTAAAATACGACATAAAAATGTCTCTCGTCTCTTTTCCATATTCCCTTCTGCCACAGGCTACTGGCCCATTACGTCATGCCAGCTCCCAGAGCATTTCTCTTCCCCCATGTCTTTCGCTAAAATCCATTCACTCTCACAGGTTCATCAACTTACCGCTAAGTAATTTGCTTCCCACCAACAATGGGAGTAAATTATGTAGCTAATTAACCTTTAAATCATTCTTACAAGTGTCATTAGGCATATAGCAGAAGAGCGTGACCTGAACATTGTGCATTCAAGATTACAATTTCTTCTGCTATCTCCCAGAAGGTATATTTAAATAACTAGCTATTGCAAGACTATATAGTTTGGGTACAATGTCCTGTGATTTTAAGCCGAACTGGAGTCCATCAAGATCTGGGTTAATGTCAACTCAAATCCATTTCGTCCAAAAAGCCTATTCCTACTCCATCTGTGTGATTGGATTCAAGTTCTAGCTAAAAGTCCACCAAAATGACGCTATTTTTTGCACTCCACTGGTTCTCCATTTCAAACTGTTACTGTCAAGAAACACACCAAAGTCACTGCGACAGAATATATGTGAATGTCTTTCTTCCATGTCTACATATATGTTAGTAAGGCATTTGATAAAGATCCCCCCCGGTCGGCTGGTCCAGAAGATTAAGACGGGACATCGAAGGACGTGAAGCCAAAGCGAAGAAGTGGAATCCAAGATACCGAAAACGGATACAACGCCGGAAAGCCAAATAACCGAAAGGGCATGACGCCTAAAAGGACACGAACCCGAACGGACCCCACGCCGAAAGGACAATACACAGATGACAATCCAAAGTAGATTTCAGCATTACTGTTGGTGTAAATATCTATCGAACCAATTTGGATTATCATTTTGTTAAATCAACCGAAAGTTCCAATCACACAAGGTTTTATTTTATATTCAGGAAAGTCCAAAAGCAGTGAAGAAAAATTAAAAACCCCCCCACCATCCCGTCTCCCCCGGCCAGTGATATGATGGACGCGGGGGTCTGGACCAATCGCTGACAAGGTCTCGGACAAATCCTGTCCCCGGAGACGTCATGTCCGTTCGGCGGCTTTGCGACGTCATGTCCGTTCTGCGTATTGTCCTTTCGGCGTGGAATCCGTTCGAGTTCGTATCTTTTTGGCGTCGTGCCCTTTCGGTTATCTGGCTTTTCGGCGCTGTGTCCTTTTGATTATTTGGCATTTCAGCGTCGTGTCCGTTCAGTTATTTGGCATTTCAGCGTTGTGTCCGTTGGGTTATTTGGCATTTCAGCGTCGTGTCCGTTGGGTTATTGGCATTTCAGCATCGTGTCCGTTGGGTTATTGGCATTTCAGCGTCGTGTCCGTTGGGTTATTTGGCATTTCAGCGTCGTGTCCGTTGGGTTATTTGGCATTTCAGCGTCGTGTCCGTTGGGTTATTGGCATTTCAGCGTTGTGTCGTTGGGTTATTGGCATTTCAGCATCGTGTCCGTTGGGTTATTGGCATTTCAGCGTTGTGTCCGTTGGGTTATTTGGCATTTCAGCGTCGTGTCCGTTGGGTTATTGGCATTTCAGCGTTGTGTCCCTTGGGTTATTGGCATTTCAGCGTCGTGTCCGTTTGGGTTATTGGCATTTCGGCGTCTTGTCCGTTGGGTTATTGGCATTTCAGCGTCGTGTCCGTTGGGTTATTTGGCTTTTCAGCGTCGTGTCCGTTGGGTTATTGGCATTTCAGCGTTGTGTCCCTTGGGTTATTGGCATTTCAGCGTTGTGTCCGTTGGGTTATTTGGCATTTCAGCGTTGTGTCCGTTGGTTATTGGGCATTTCAGCGTCGTGTCCGTTGGGTTATTTGGCATTTCAGCGTCGTGTCCGTTGGGTTATTTGGCATTTCAGCATCGTGTCCGTTGGGTTATTTGGCTTTTCAGCATCGTGTCCGTTGGGTTATTGGCATTTCAGCGTCGTGTCCGTTGGGTTATTGGCATTTCAGCGTCGTGTCCGTTGGGTTATTGGCATTTCAGCGTCGTGTCCGTTGGGTTATTTGGCATTTCAGCGTCGTGTCCGTTGGGTTATTTGGCATTTCAGCATCGTGTCCGTTGGGTTATTTGGCTTTTTCGGCGTCTTGTCCGTTGGGTTATTTGGCATTTCAGCGTCGTGTCCGTTGGGTTATTTGGCTTTTCAGCGTTGTGTCCGTTGGGTTATTGGCATTTCAGCGTCGTGTCCGTTGGGTTATTTGGCTTTTCGGCGTCTTGTCCGTTGGGTTATTTGGTTTTTCGGTGTTGCTTCCATTCGGTATCTTGGCTTCCACTTCTTCGCTTTGGCTTCTCATCCTTCGACGTCCCTTCTGCACACAAAGATGCACAGGATTCACAATGACTTGGTCATATGGATTCAGAACTGGCTTACTAATAGAAGACAAGAGGCCTGTAGGGGGGAGGGCATTATTTAGGCTAGATGGCTGAACACACTGTGCTGAGACCTCTGTTGCTGTGATATATAAATGTAAATGACTTGAACATAAATGTAGATGGATTGATTAGTATATTTGCAAACAGCACCAAGATTGCTGGATTTGCACTGTGAGGATGGCTGTCAATGTATATAGCGTCATATAGATCAGCTGCAGAAAATGCTGGAGAAATAGCAGATGGAGTTTAATCCAAGCAAATGTGAGGCGTTGTACTTTGAGGGGTTGAATGCAAGGGGAAAGTATACAGTTAATGGCATGATGCTTGACAACATGAATGTAGAGAGGGATCTTGGGGTCTAAGTCCATAGCTCCCTGAAAGGGGCAACACAAGGAGATAGAGTAGCACAGAAGGCATATGGTGTGCTTGCTTTCATTGGTCGGGGCACTGAATATAACAATCAAGAAGTTACGTTGCAGCTTTATAGGATTTTGGTTAGGTTACGTTTGGAGTATTGTGTGCAACTCAAGTTGCCCCATTACTGGAAGGATGTGAGACTTTGGAGAGGATGCAGATGAGGTTTACCAGAATGCTGAATAAAGAGTATTAGCCATAAGTAGAGGCTAGACAGACTTCAATTGTTTTCTGTGGAATAGCAGAGTTTCAGGGGTGACCTGATGGAAGTATATAAAACAATGCGGGGCATAAATAGGATAGGCAGTCAGATCCCTTTTTTCCCCAGGGTGGAAATGACATAGACTAGAGGGCATAGTTTTAAGTGGCAGCATCTCTGGAGAGAAGGAATGGGTGACGTTTCAGGTCAAGACCCTTCTTAAGGGCTAGGCTGTGTTCACTACTCTCTGCAGATTCAAGTGGTCAAGAACAGTGCAGTTGCCATACCAGGCTGAGATGCATTCTTTCTCTAGTGCACTTGTAGAAATGCGAGAGAATCAATGCGGACATGCTGAATTTTCTCGGAAGCCAATGAAAGTAAATACATTGATGTGCTTTCTTTGTGACTGTATCATTGTGAAGGAACTAGGTTAGGTTGCTGATGATAAGGATGCCAAGTAATTTGAAATTGTCCGCCACCTCTTCAACAGCTCTGCAGTCGAGGAAAGGGTTGTGTTCAACTCCTCACCACCTTAGGTCAACAAATTCTTCTATTTTGCTGATGTTAAGCATGAGGTTGTTGTCCTGACATACAGGAAAAAAAATGTTGAGGGAGCTCAGCAGGCCAGGCAGCATCCATGAAGGGAAAAGGACAGATGATGTTTTGAGTCAGGACCTTCCTTCAGACTGAATAAGAGTCACAACCCAATACGTCGTTTGTCCATTTCTCTCCACTGGTAGCATGGTCCGATGAATTCCTCCAGCAGTTTGTTTATTACTCAAGAACCCGGCATCTGGAGTCTTGTGTCACCCATGACAAAAGGTTCATGATTTTTTTTCTGTACTTTGTCTCATCATTGTTGCAGATCCAGCCAACAACAGTGTCAATAGACAATAGACAATTGGTGCAGGAGTAGGCCATTCGGCCCTTCGAGCCAGCACCGCCATTCAATGTGATCGTGGCTGATCATCCCCAATCAGTACCCCGTTCCTGCCTTCTCCCCATATCCCCTGACTCCGCTATCTTCAATAGCCCTATTTAAGATAGCGCTCTCTCTTAAAAGTATCCTGTGAACCGGCCTCCACTGCCCTCTGAGACAGAGAATTCCACACTCACAACTCTCTGTGTGAAAAAATGTTTCCTTAACTCCGTTCTAAATGGCTTATCCCTTATTCTTAAACTGTGGCCCCTGGTCTGGACATCCCCAACATCGGGAACATGTTTCCTGCTTCAAGCATGTCCAAACCCTTTATAATCGTATACGTTTCAATAAGATCCCCTCTCAACCTTCTAAATTCGAGAGTATACAAGCCCAGCTGCTCCATTCTCTCAGCATATGACAGTCCCACCATCCCGGGAATTAAGCTTGTAAACCTACGCTGCACTCCCTCAATAACAAGAATGTCCTCCTCAAATTAGGGGACCAAAACTGCACACAATACTCCAGGTGTGATCTCACCCGGGCCATGTACAACTGCAGAAGGACGTCTTTGCTCCTATACTCAACTACTCTTGTTATGAAGGCCAACATGCCATTCGCTTTCTTCACTGCCTGCTGTACCTGCATGCTTACTTTCATTAACCGAAGAACAAGGACCCCCAGATCCCGTTGTACTTCCCCTTTTCCCAACATGACCCCATTTGGATAATAAGCGTCCTTCCTGTTTTTGTTATCAAAGTGGATAACCTCACATTTATCCACATTAAACTGCATCAGCCATGCATCTGCCCACTCCCCCAACCTGTCCAAGTCACCCTGCATTCTCATAGCATCCTCCTCACAGTTCACACTGCCACCCAGCTTTGTGTCATCTGTAAATTTGCTAATCTTACTTTGAAGCCCTTCATCTAAATCATTGATGTATATTGTAAATAGCTGCGGTCCCAGCACCGAGCCTTGCGGTACCCCACTAGTCACTGCCTGTCCTTCTGAAAGGGACCCGTTAATCCCTATTCTATATTTCCTGTCTGCCAACACATTTTCTATCCATGTCAGCACTCTACCCCCAATACCATGTGCCCTAATTTTGCCCACTAATCTCCTATGTGGGACCTTATCAAGTGCTTTCCGAAAGTCCAGGTACACTACATCCACTGGCTCTCCCTTGTCCATTTTCCTAGTTACAGCCTCAAAAAATGCCAGAAGATTAGTCAAGCTTGAGTTCCCCTTCGTAAATTCCTGCTGACTCGGACCGATCCTGTGACTGCTATCCAAATGTGCCGCTATTTGATCTTTTATGATTGACTCCAGCATCTTCCCCACCACCGATGTCAGGCTAACTGGTCTATAATTCCCTGTTTTCTCTCTCCCGCCTTTCTTAAAAAGTGGGATAACATTGGCCACCCTCCAACCCACAGGAACTGACCCTGAACAGTGGTATCATTGGCAAAGTTAAAGATTATACTTTATTATTATACTTGGCCAGTCAAGGATGTACAGTTAGTGGAGCAAGGGACTGCTCTGCTCACACAACCCTGCGGGATACCTGTGTTATGGAGGAAATGTTATTGTTCTAATTAATTGAAGTATGCTCGTCAGGAGGTCCAGAAACCAATTGGAAGCCCCAAAGCCAAGGACCAGAAGATTATGCATGATCTAATTTGGTATGATGGTGTTGAAGGCAGAGCTGTAATAAATGCATCACGTACTGACATAGTTGTTCCCATTTTCAAGGTGGTCCAGAGCTGAATGTATTACTGACGAATGGGGTGCTGCAAGGCTCTGTGTTGGGTCTATTTAAAGTGGTGAGCTCAATTTCAGATTGGCGTTGATATAACCATATAACAATTACAGCACGGAAACAGGCCATCTCGGCCCTTCTAGTCCGTGCCGAACACTTTCTCTCACCTAGTCCCATCTACCGATGTTGGGGAAGTCCAGAACAAGGGGTCACAGTTTAAGGATGAGGGGGAAGTCTTCTAGGACCGAGATGAGAAAAAAAAAATTTTCACACAGAGAGTGGAATTCTCTGCCACAAAAGGTAGTTGAGGCCAGTTCATTGGCTATATTTAAGAGGGAGTTAGATGTGGCCCTTGTGGCTAAGGGGATCAGGAGGTATGGAGAGAAGGCAGGTACGGGACACTGAGTTGGATGATCAGGCATGATCATATTGAATGGCGGTGCAGGCTCGAAGGGCCGAATGCACCTATTTTCTATGTTTCTATGTAAAAGATTGCAAACAGTGAAATCCTGCTAAAATCCAAACGAACCGAAAAGGAATTATGTTACGGCCTCATCTAAGTGGACTGTTCAACTTGGTAAATATTCTTTAGTTCAAAACCCACAAAGATTGTTTTACAAGGAGAATGAGAGAGAAATATAACCAAGGGTGAGCCAATCCTTATGACAGAGGAAGTGCCAAAATGAAACATGGATGCATAATATTCCTGGTATGCATTTTCAGCTCGCCATCTGGGAGCCCAAGGAGAGCCAGGAACAGTAAATTCCTGGGTCAGTCCCACATTTGATGAGCTCTGTGTGGAAAAATATTTTGCATGAAAATTTGACTTTATTTGCGACTCCACAAGTTGCATTAAATTGCTGACGTTTCAAAGGCTGTCAGCAATTCTAAAAATGAATTCTGCAGAATGAAAGTGATAGTTTTATACGCATTGTAAGTTATTTCACTTTGCCTTAGGTTTGCTTTTTCTGGCACGTGAGTTTGCACACAGTAATTCAGGCAGCCCAACCCGAGACTGCCATGAACAGCTGGGAATTAGTATGCAGATATAGGATGCAATTAGACTTATAGATCCATATTCCAGCACCTTTCGAGATGAGGCTGACTTCATTAATTCACCCAACTGTTAAAACAGGATACAGGCTACAGCCCTTTATATGTTTTAAAGTCTTTTTTTTAATAAACCACTGCACCTGTGGGCAATAAACACATAACTAACAAGTAGCCTTTTTTAGCTGATTGTTATAAGTACTACTTCACTGAAAGCTACTCTACTGATTTTTTAAACTAACATCACTGACACACGAGCTATCGGCGGTGATTTATTGACTATTGGCAAGGCTGCACAAAGTAAAGATTCTTCTGTCTCCGCAGGTAATTCATTTTTCATTAATTGAGCTAACACAGGAAACAAAAATCCAGCACATTTAAGCACTAATCCAATTAATCAGAGGAAAATAAATATTGCCATCTATGGTGCAGTGTTATCGAACACCCACCCTACCATTTACAAACACGTTAAATTTCTCCCGCCTACATTATATCCATGTTTTTGGTCTGGGCAAAAATACTGTTAGAACTGTTCTCATTACAACCTGTTTATTATTTAGATGGCAAATTATCTACAGCTATGACAGACCATTCACTTTGTGCAATGTTGAAGGGAAAGATTTTTTTCAGTTCACTAATGAAGTACAAAATTATTTTTGAAGCTTTTTGTCCTTTCTCTATCTTTATTACTCTTTCAGATTTTTCTTCCACCATTCCACGAACGCAAAAGGTGTTGGATTTATGTAGCATCTTTCACTACTTCACAATGCTCCCATCTGCTTTATCGCCAATGAGGACATTTGAAAAAAACAGTTGCTGTTGTGACAAGGGGAAATGAGGCAGCCAGCTTGTGCACAGCAGACTCCCACAGGCAGCAATGTGTTCAGAGAAAGGTCCAGTTTTAGGTGCCAGGTGGTGGAATAATTTAAACAGGAAGCTCTGGAAAGCCCTCTCACTCCCAGAGAGTTGTGAATTTGTGGAATTCTCTGCCTCAGAAGGCAGTGGAGGCCGATCCACTGGATGTATTCCAAAGAGCTCTTAGGGCTCGATGAATCGAGGGATATGGGGAGAAGGCAGGAACGGGGTACTGATTGTGGATGATCAGCCATGATCACATTGAATGACGGTGCTGGCTCCGAATGGCCTACTTCTACACCTATTTTCTATGTTACTATATTTCCTCATTGAATCAAATGCCTCGACACCTTACAATTTACTCACACATCGCAAATGTGACCTTGATTTGTGGGAAAAACTCAATGATTTTTTTGTTAAAACTTATTGAGTTTCAAAAAGTTTCAAATAGTTCTCCTATTTTACCATTGCCTTTAGTTCCTGAGGTATTTTCAAAAACCTTTCTCTGGGCTTCCCTAGTTCAAAAAGTCAATGTTTCATGGCTCAAGAGGATACCACCATAGGGGGCATCATCAATGTCATTGCAGTCCAGCCTGGAAAAATAGACCACTTTGAATGATATTAACTTTAGCGGATTGACACTTAAGATTTGAACAACCTTTACAAAAGTTCAAATGTATTTGCTGTAATCACATGCAAAGCTAAAATAGAGTGTGCTTCAAGAATTCATGTATACTTGGTTCAACTTAGTTTAGTTTACAGATACGGCGTGGAAACAGGCCCTTTCACAAATAAAAACCTGGGAACTATAGACTCAGGAACTATACTGCAAGCCTAACATTTGTAAAAGGAACATCCCTGGAGAGGATTATGAGGGATAAAGAATGTTTCAGTGGCCTTTTGTTGCAATGTTATCAGGATATAAAGGGGGGTGGGAGATTGCAACCTTCAGGTGGTCCGCCCTGTTTCGACTAATGCAATCAACTCGACGTGCACAAACGGAAGATCAAATAGAACAAGTTGTCCAACAACTTTAGGCTGTGCACGCCCCACGAAAGAAGAAAAAGAAGAAGGATATAAAGGCATAGATAGTGGATGTGGAAAGGATGATTCCACTGGTGGGAGAGAATAGGACCTGAGAATTAAACATAGAAACATAGAAATTAGGTGCAGGAGTAGGCCATTCAGCCCTTCGAGCCTGCACCGCCATTCAATATGATCATGGCTGATCATCCAACTCAGTATCCCGTACCTGCCTTCTCTCCATACCCTCTGATCCCCTTAGCCACAAGGGCCACATCCAACTCCCTCTTAAATATAGCCAATGAACTGGCCTCAACTACCCTCTGTGGCAGAGAGTTCCAGAGACTCACCACTCTCTGTGTGAAAAAAGTCTTTCTCATCTCGGTCTTAAAGGATTTCCCCCTTATCCTTAAGCTGTGACCCCTTGTCCTGGACTTCCCCAACATCGGGAACAATCTTCCTGCATCTAGCCTGTCCAACCCCTTAAGAATTTTGTAAGTTTCTATAAGATCCCCTCTCAATCTCCTAAAAGGGCACTCTATTAGAAATGAGGTGAGGAGGAACCTCTTCGGTCAGATGGTAGTTAATCTGTGGAACATTGCCACAGAGGGCTGTGGAGGCCATCAATCGATATTTTTTTAAGGCAGAGATAGATAAATTCTTGATTAGAACGGGTGACAAGGGTTTTGGTGAAAAGGCAGGGAAATGGGATTAGGAGGAAGAGATCAGCAATGATTGAATGATGGAGTAGATTTGATGGACCAAATGGCCTAATTCGACACCTATAAGTTGTGATATAGTTACAAGGAAAGATTGGATAGGTTGAGTTTATTCTCAGTGACGTAGGAGGCCAGGGCGTGACCTTCCAATGGTTTATAAAATAATAGGTAGAATAGGTAGGATGGATAGTCAACTATGCTAGTCTTTGTCCTGGGGCTGGGGTGCCTGGAACTAGAGGGTCAAAGTTAAAGGTGACAGGGGAGAAATTTAAAGGAGATTTGGTGAGGAAGCGTTTCACACAGAAGTTGGTGGTTATCTGGAACAAACTGATGGAAGAACAGGGGATACAAGCCTAAAGCAGGCAAATGGAATTAGTGCATACATGCATCACAGCTGGCATGGGTGGGGTGGGCTGAATAGTCCACATTCTGTGCTGTACGATTCTACGATATTTCATTATGCTCTTTGGCATATTTACATGGAATAACCCCTTTTCTTCCTAACTTTTCAAGTTTATTTCTCCAATATTTGCTGGGAAAATGGATTTCCAGCATGTTCATTTTGTTCAGTAATGTTAGCAAATTTGTTCTTTTGTCAAAACTAGGATTCTGAGATGAACATAATTTATAAAGGAGATCCAGTTGCAGCACAGAATGAACAAACATATCAGCACTTTCTTCAAAATGCAATCAACAGCAAAATATTTCAAGAAAAATATTTAAGAAAAATATTTCAAGAAAAATAGATGTTTTACAACAATTTGCGGATTCAACTGAACAAGGGCTTCAATCCAATGTGGGAGAAAAAAAAAAATCAATGGAGGAAAAGATGGAGTCCATCTGGGACGAGAGTTGCTCCATCAAACAATTCAAGAATACAATACTGATCAGAACTATTGCTTCTGGATAAAGCTAATGGTGTGGTTTCAAAGTACAAATTCTTTTCTCTGCATGAAGAATAATGCTGTTCAAACAAAAAATTGCCAGACAATAAAGGCAGCAACAAAAATAAGGGAACACTTCACCTGCTTGCCCTCTCAGCCAAAGAAAAAACAACCGGGGCAGGAAGAGGGAGTGGTGGATTTGAGTGGAAAAATTACCTAGGTAAATGAATAGGTTTTGTTATTCATACATCTGCAGTACACACGAGGTTTGAAAAACTACGTCTTTTTGGCAGAACAATTTGAAGCATTTCATACATTATATTTGTGCCCACTCACTAAACTAAATTACATAGCAAATCATAGTCAGCCTTTTATTAATCATTGCAATTTCCATTGGTATTGCTATGCTAATCGGATGAAGATCGACCCAAGATGTGGTGTGTATACATACTGTAATGTATCCAAGCTTTATACAGTCTTTTCATTGTATCTACCTCAAAACTCCAAGCTATTTGATGATTCACTTTACACTCCCCTCCCCAAGTGCAAACTAAATTCAATCTAGTAAAAGGATGTAGTGGGAATTTATGGTTAATTGCACTTAAAATGAAACAAACAGATTAAATTTAAAATAGGCAAATACTTTGATTTGTAGTCGCATTGTGAATAGAAATAATAATAATGAATATTATTTTCGATAACAAAACAATAAGGACGAACTGACCTCTGGCTGGGATTCAAAAAGGGTTTTGCATCCAACAAATAATTCTCCAGAAGCTGACGTCCAGCTGCTCACATTCCCTCAAATTAGAACAATCTATACACAAGTACCCAGTAGCCTCCCCCTTTCAGATGCAAGACAAAATAAACCATTTCAGTATAGGAGTAAAGAGGTTCTTCTGTAGTTGTATAGGGCTCTGGTGAGACCACATCTGGAGTATTGTGTACAGTTTTGGTCTCCTAATGTGAGGAAGGACATGCTTGTGATTGAGGAAGTGCAGCGTAGGTTCACGAGATTGATCCCTGGGATGGCGGGATTGTCATATGAGGAAAGATTGAAGAGACTAGGCTTGTATTCACCGGAGTTTAGAAGGATGAGGGGGGATCTTATAGAAACATATAAAATTATAAAAGGACTGGACAAGCTAGATGCAAGAACAATGTTCCCAATGTTGGGCGAGTCCAGAACCAGGGGCCACAGTCTTAGAATAAAGGGGAGGCCATTTAAGACTGAGGTAAGAAAAAACTTTTGCACTCAGAGAGTTGTGAATTTATGGAATTCCCTGCCACAGAGGGCAGTGAAGGTCATCACAGGATGGATTTAAGAGAGAGTTAGATAGAACTCTAGGGGCTAGTGGAGTCAAGATGTCCTTTTATCGGTGCTCCATAGAGAGCATACTGTGTAGGGTTACACAAAAAGCTGGAGAAACTCAGCGGGTGCAGCAGCATCTAAGGAGCGAAGGAGATAGGCGACGTTTCGGGTCGAGACCCTTCTTCAGACTGGTCAGGGATCAGGGAAACGAGAGATATAGACGGTGATGTGGAGAGATAAAGAACAATGAATGAAAGATATGCAAAAAAGTATCGATGATAAAGGGAACAAGCCATTGTAAGCTGTTTGTGGTGTGAAAATGAGAAGCTAGTGCGACTAGGGTGGGGGAGGGAGATAGAGATAGAGGGAATGCCAGGGCCCGAGGTCTGAGGGAGAGGTGGGAAGGGGAGGAGACAGCAAGGGTTAACAGAATTGAGAAAATTCAATGTGTATGCGTGTGGTACACCAGCTGCACAGCGGCCCAGAGGAAAGCGCTCCAGAGGGCTATTGACAACGCCCAGAAGATTGCCGGCTGCCCTCTCCTCACTTTGGAGGACCTACACAGTTCCCACTGTCTCAAGAAATCCCAGAACATTATAAAGGACATTTCCCACCCCGGCCACTCCCTGTTTGAACTGTTGCCGTCAGGCAGGCGGTACAGATCAATGAGGACAGGGACAGACTAAAAAACAGTTTTTATCCCACAGCAACAACTACACTTAATGTCGCCACCAAATGAGCGCAGGTGCGCTACATACCAATGGATTGTGAAATCGACAGAAGAATGTGTGTATATGCTTATTTTATGGTGGTGTGTGTATGCTTACGTATCGTTAGCTTTTAGACGTGTGTGAATGGTGCACTGACTGGTTGGCATTTTAATTTTGTTGTACATGTTCACATGTTATAATGACAATAAAGATTATCTATCTATTTGGGGAGAAGGCAGGCACGGGTTATTGATAGGGGACAATCAGCCATGATCACAATGAATGGCGGTGCTGGATCGAAGGGCCGAATGGCCTCCTCCTGCACCTATTTTCTATGTTTCTATGTAATTAATTTGCAATGGTCAATGAGAATGCCACAGAAATACAATGTCATCTTAAAAACACAAATCAAATGGAAAACATCTGTTTCACATTGCAATTCCATAAACAACGTCTTCTTTTGTGGAGCATTGTGAAGCACCAGCACTGTTAGGTATTAAGTAAATTGAGGTATAAAGCAGTTTAAACTTTTTTAGGGTACACAATAGGCTGGAGAAACTCAGCGGGTGCAGCAGCATCTAAGGAGCGAAGGAGATAGGCAACGTTTCAGGTCGAGACCCTTCTTCAGTTACCTTAGACAATGTATTTTGCACAGGAACACAGTCACGCAGTCTATTAACCATATAACCATATAACCATATAACAATTACAGCACGGAAACAGGCCCTCTCGGCCCTTCCAGTCCGTGCCGACCATTTGTTTTCCCCTAGTCCCATCTACCTGCACTCAGACCATACCCCTCCATTCCCTTCACGTCCATATACCTATCCACTTTACTCTTAAATGTTAAAATCGATCCTGCCTCCACCACTTCTGCTGGAAGCTCATTCCACACAGCCACCACCCTCTGAGTAAAGAAGTTCCCCCTCACGTTACCCCGAAACTTCTGTCCCTTAATTCTCATGTCATGCCCTCTTGTTTGAATCTTCCCTACCCTCAATGGGAAAAACGTATCCACGTCAACTCTGTCTATCCCTTTCATCATTTTAAAGACCTCAATCAAGTCCCCCCTTAACCTTCTGCGCTCCAAAGAATAAAGACCTAACTTGTTCAACCTTTCTCTGTAACATAGTTGCTGGAAGCCTGGCAACATTCTAGTAAAAATTCTAGTATTAACATTAGTAATTTTACTTCAGGGGTATACTGAATGAATATTAAGTATGAAGGTCTTCCCTCCCCCACCCACTATGATATGTTTTGACATTCAAAGTATGCTTTGAATTCAAAGGGACTGTCATATGAGGAAAGATTGAAAAGACTAGGCTTGTATTCACTGGAGTTTAGAAGGATGAGGGGATATCTTATAGAAACATATAAAATTGTAAAAGGACTGGACAAGCTAGATGCAGGAAAATTTTTCCCAATGTTGGGTGAGTCCAGAACCAGAGGCCACAGTCTTAGAATAAAGGGGAGGTCATTTAAGACTGAGGTGAGAAAAAAAACTTTTTTACCCAGAGAGCTGTGAATTTATGGAATTCCCTGCCACAGAGGGCAGTGGAGGCCAAATCACTGGATGGGTTTAAGAGAGAGTTGGATGGAGCTCTACGGGCTAGTGGAGTCAAGGGATGTGGGGAGAAGGCAGGCACGGGTTATTGATAGCGGACGATCAGCCATGATCGCAATGAATGGCGGTGCTGGCTCGAAGGGCCGAATGGCCTCCTCCTGCACCTATTTTCTATGTTTCTATGTTAGCTATACAACTGGTAAAATCAGAGCATGGCATGTCTGTGGTAGTACCAATGAAGGCAAAATTAGTCATATCATGTGATGAGAGCACCTTGCCTTCTTCAACATGGAAAGAGAATTCTCATGCAAGCATGCTAAGGAACGCAAAGTCAGGGAAGTTTTCTACTGAAGGAGTGGATCAGCAAAGAAGAGGAGAGTATGGTGATAACACCATAACGTGGACCAGGTTTGGAGGGATATGGACTAAACGCGGGCAGGAGGGACTGGTGTGGCTGAGAAATGTTGCCCGGTGTGGGCCACAGGGCCCGTTTCCACACTGTAACACTCTATGACTCTATACTAGAGTTGCAGAAGCAAAAAGTCGACAGTGTCCTCTTTTTGACACCAAGGTTTGTCCTATCAGACTAAAGCAATGAAGATGTTGACAAAAACCTGAATAATCAATCTTTAATTGTCTTTGTTTCATAGTTTAGTTTAGTTTAGTGATACAGCGTTGTAACAGGCCCTTCGGCCCAAAACATCCGTGCAGACCAGCTCTGCTGTTGCACCAATGTGCCACAATATGAATGGCAATGGACGGCACAGTGGGGCTGCAGTGGAGCTTGGTGCCTTGCAGCAGCAGAGACCCTGGTTCAATCCTCAATACGGGTGCTGTCTGTTCTCCCTGTGACCGCGTGGGTTTTCTCAGGGTGCTCTGGTTTCCTCCCACATTCCAAAGACGTGCATGTTTTTTTGTAATTTAACTGGCTTTTGTGAATTGTCCCAGGTGCGTAGGATAGAACTAGAAACATAGACAATAGGTGCAGGTGCAGGCCATTCGGCCCTTCGAGCCTGCACCGCCATTCAATATGATCATGGCTGATCATCCAACCCAGTATCCTGTACCTGCCTTCTCTCCGTACCCCTGATCCCTTTAGCCACATCTAACTCCCTCTTAAATATAGCCAATGAACCGGCCTCTGTGTATGGGTGATTGATTGCTGGTGGGTAGGAACTCGGAGGGCTGAAGGGCTGCATCTCTAAACTAAGCAAATGAGAAATTATCGGTGATACTATGGAACCATAACAGTCTGGCATCAAGCAAGGCCATAATAGAGCAAATCAAAGTTTGAAAAGTATGACCGTATACAAAGCCCATAGTTTGGTGCTGAGGGAGGGGTTAGGCTGACTCAAAACGAGGAGAGAATTTGCTTCTCTCAGTAACAAAGCAAAGGAAATGCACTCCTGAGTTGTGCACAGTACTTAAAGTCCTCAATGATCAGTCAAAACTATGACACTCCCTGTGAAGGTATCATTTGGATCAATGTGCATATTTGGTCTCGGATCCCTGGCACTTTTATTGAAAGTGGAGAAGGATGACTGCAGTTCGGTGAAACAGATGGTCAAGCAAGAGTCCATCCAGTCACACTCAAGGACCAGGCAGAAAGTGCCGGAGTAACTCAGCGGGTCAAGAAAGGTCCCGACCCAAACTGTCACCCATCCCTTTTCTCCAGAGACGCCGCCTGACCCACTGAGTATCCCCAGTACACTGCCCATCTTCAGTATAAGCCAGCATCTGCAGTTACTTTCTACACATTCAAGGACATGTGGTGGGACCAATTACTTATACCCTGATGCTGAAACTCAGAAATGACCAAAGTTGGGCACTGACAACTGTTACGTATCCCCTCAATTAAAGGCTAATGGTTTTAATTCATCCACAGTTCATTTGAATTACTAGGCTATTTTGATTTTCTTTCTTCCAAAAAATATTTTTTGAGTTAACAGGACTGGACTGCATGTCACTCTTAGAACCTCCAATCCTGACCTTAATTCTAATGTGTTAACTGCAACAACAATGCAAGCAAGGACCCAAATTATAGTCCAAAAGAACCACCCAGTCGTACGAGGAGCAAACTGCAGGAAAGTATTAAAAACAATGTAAAACAAACCTTACAAAACTTGGTGCCAGAACTCCCATGTGTCTACATTTTATGGGGACGATTTATACTAATGTAGAACTTTGCACAAACACTAAAATGCAGTACGAATGTTGTACGAAACGAGTATGAATCTGTGTTTGCTGGCAGCATGGCCACCTTGCTTGATGCCAGACTGCAGTTTTCAGAAAATCTGACATTCATAAACTAGTAACTCGCAGCCTGCTCCTTAACCCACGGCCCGCACCCACTACCTGTGAAACCTTGCAAAAATCAGTCACACAAATCGAAGCACAGCTTCAAAATCATTGCTGAACAGATCCAAAAATGTCCTCATAGACATTTATTCCTGAATTTGCCAGCTAAAGTGGAAGCGGTTATTGTAATGAATGGCCTAAATTAAATATGGACATAAATACAGATATTGCAAGGGGAAACAATTTTAGCTACCACTACCTTCAACCCATTTCCTAAGAAAGCAAACTCAATACTAGCATGTATTTCAAGAAGGGTTGTATTTCAAGAGGGAGTTAAATTTAGCTCCAAGGGCTAAGATGATTCATAGAAACATCGAAAATAGGTGCAGGAATAGGCCATTTGGCCCTTCGAGCCTGCACCGTCATTCAATATGATCATGGCTGATCATCCAACTCAGTATCCTGTACCTGCCTTCTCTCCATAACCCCTGATCCCTTTAGCCACAAGGGCCACATCTAACTCCCTCTTAAATATAGCCAATGAACTGGCCTCAACTACCTTCTGTGGCAGAGAATTCCAGAGACTCACCACTCTCTGTGTGAAAAATGTTTTCCTCATCTTGGTCCTAAAGGAAATTCCCCCCTGTGACCCCTTGTTCTGGACCTCCCCAACATCGGGAACAATCTTCCTGCATCTAGCCTGTCCAACCGCTTAAGGATTTTGTAAGTTTCTATAAGATCCCCCCTCAGTCTTCTAAATTCTAGCGAGTACAAGCCAAGTCTATCCAGTCTTTCCTCTTATGAAGGATTCAAGGGATATGGGGACAAAGCAGGAACGGGGTACTGATTTTAGATGATCAGCCATGATAATATTGAAAGGCGGTGCTGGCTCGAAGGGCACCTATTTTTTAATGTTTATATTTTTCAATGTATACAAAAATTTTTGAATATTGTGAGCAATTTTGGGCACCATGTCTGAGGAAGGATGTGCTGGCGCTGGAGAGGGTCTGGATGAGGTTAACAAGAATGATCCCGGGAATGAGTAGGTTAACCAATGATAAGCATTTGTACTCGCTGGCGTTTGGAAGAATGAGTGGGGGCCACATTGAAACATACAGAATAGTGAAAGGCTTGGATAGAGTGGATGTGGAGAGGATGTTTCCACTAGCCAGAGAGTCTAGGACTAGAGGTCATAGCCTCAGAATTAAAGGACGTTCTTTTAGGAAGGAGATGAGGTGTGGTTTTTTTAGTCAGACGGTGGTGACTCTCTTTGCCACAGAAGACCTTGGAGATCAAGTCAGTGGATATTTTTAAAGGCAGAGATGGATAGATTCTTGATTAGTACAGGGGTCAGAGGTTAGGGGAGAAGGCAGGAAAATGGGGTTAGGAGGGAGATAGATCAGCCATGAATGAATGACAGAGTAGACTTGATGGGCCTAATGGCCTAATTCTACTCCTGTCACTTATGACCTTAAGGTAGATGTGGTAAAACTAGTTTTTCCCACTCTGAGATGGAGACTCCAGTTCATGAGGTGGGGTCAGTGTTATAAATGTTAAAAGACATTTGGATAGGTGCATGATAGGAATTGTTCAGAGGAATATGGGCCAAACATGGGCAGGTGTAAATGAGCCAGGTTGGCCGTCGTGGGCAAGTTGGGCCAAAGGGTCTGTTTCCACGCAGTATGAATTTATGACCATATATGTCCAATGAGTTACATAAAAAACAATATGGTTTAAAAAAAGATATTCAATAATTATTTCTTAAGCTAAGGGGGTAGTGCAATCAAATACACAGTTTGCAACATCAGCTATGGGGAAGTGGAATCTGATGACCAGAAACCTAATGCAACTCTACAAATGGGAATTATGGCAAAGTAAGAACCATCATCATTCTCCCAGGAGATTGGATACATACTGTAAGTCATGGATGTTTCAGTAACTCTCGTCAGAATTTTATTTGTAGGCCTGCATTAACTTCTTATTTAAACCTGGAAATTTTGATTACTGTCCAATAATCTAACTAGATCTACTTTTTAAAAATTTTCTTCAGTGCAATAAAAGTAAACAAAATGTTGTGTATGCTGGAAACGGCAATAAAAGCAGAAATGCTGGAAATGCTCTGCAAGGCAGTTGGCACCAGTGGAGAAGACAGTTAATGCTCCAGGTCATTGATCTTACATCGATACTGGGTAAAATTCAATGCAAGTAAATTCATAAAAGCAGAGGAAGGAACGAGGAAAACAAAAGAGAAAGGCAAGATACAGAAGCACATGGAAATCGAGTGAAGCAGAATGCGCAGAAAGCGAAACAAAGCTAACGTTTCAATGAAAAATGATCAAACTGACATTTTAACTGTTTCCCTCGCCACAGAAGCTGCCTGACCCACTGTGTTTTGCTGCATTTTCTCTTTTAATCTGTTTTTCAGATTCCTAGCTTCAGTAGAATTTTGCTTTGAAAAGATCAGTTCAAAGGGGGTGTAAATGAGAATATAGAAATGAAGCCATTCTTTTAGCCTGGGGGACACATGACAAAGCTGTCCAAAGTGACTTCATCTGCAGCTCTGCAGGCCTTATTTGCCTTGCTAATATAAAATGCTTTCTATTGGTGAGCCATCTCTTAGGTTTTCCTGCATCTCCACCAAGTTCAGGGCAATAGCATTTTGGTAGAGTCGAATAGTCATCCAGCATGGAATCATGCCACTCGACCCAACCTATCCATGCTGACCAAGATACCCACATACTGCACAGGAGTCCCATTGATGCCGAGGGTGTCAGCTATAGGGAGAGGTTGGGCAGCAGACTAAGGGGAGATCTTTTTGAGGTTGCCGAAAATCGTGAGGGGAATAGATACGTTGAATGCAGAGTCTTTTACCCAGTGTATGGAAATCAAGTGAGAGGGGAAAAGAATCAATTGAAACATGTAAGGCAACCTTTTTTTTACACAGAGAGTGGTAGATCTATGGAATGGGCTGCCAGAGGAAGGAGCTGATGCAGATACAATAACAATGTTTAAAAGACATTTGGGCATGTACACGGTAGGAAAGGTTGAGAAGGATATGGGCCAAATGGGCATTCTTAAATGGGGCATCTTGGCCAGTATGCCCAACATGCCCAAGCTGGGCTGAAGACCCTGTTTCCGGGCTTTTGACTCTATGACCACATTTTATCCATATCCCCCCTAAGCCTTTCCTATCCATGTTCCTATCTAAATGTTTTCTAAATGTTATTGTAGTCCACAATTCCAAGATTCAAGAGAGTTTCTTGTCATGTGTCCCAGATAGGACAATGAAATTCTTACTTTGCTTCACCACTGGCAGCTCATTCCATATATAAGGACCTCACTCTGTGTGAAAAAGTTCACCTTAAGGTTCCAATTAATTCTTTCCCCTCTCACCTTAAAACTATGCCATTATGTTTGGTTTATTTTACTTTAGAGATACAGTGAGGAAGCAGGCCCTTCGACCCACTGGGTCTGCGCCACCAGCGATCCCCGCACATTAACACTATCCTACACTCACTAGGGACAATTTTTGCATTTACCAAGCCAATTAACCTACAAACCTGTATCTTTGGAGTGTGGGAGGAAATCGAAGATCTCTGAGAAAATGCATGCAGGTCACAGGGAGAACGTACAAACTCCGTACAGACAGCACCCGTAGTCGGGATGGAACCCGGGTCTCCGGCGCTGCATTCGCCGTAAGGCAGCGACTGTGGCCACCGTGTCCTTGGCTAGAAGACTGTGCATTCACTTTATCTATGCCCCTCGTGAATTTTATACATCTCTGTTAGATCACCCTCAGTTTCAAATCTCCAAGGAATAAAGTCCAAAGTATGTCCAACCTCTCCTTATAACGCAGTCCCTCAAGTTCTGGCAACACACCCCTACCACCCATCGCATCACATATTCTCCATCCTGCCATCTGGGAAGAGGTACAGGAGCATCAGCTGCAAAACCAGCAGGATGCTCCTCAGCTTCTTCCCGCAGGCAATTAGACTGATGAACGGACTTTGCCCCCTGCCAAAGTATCGCGGCAAACACCAACCTGGACACACTGAAGCAGAGCCATTGTCGTGCCACTGCCGATCGGAACTCGTGACATATGTACTTTTATTCTCTATTTCTATTTATTTTTTACCACACACTGAATGGACACTGGTTGAGCAACGCTTTTTCGTTTTCCTCTGGGTATGTAAGTACTCAGAAAAATGATAATAAAGATATACAATACAACATCCTTGTAAAACCTTTCTGCATTGTTTACAGCTTAATCATACCTTTCCTTTAGCGGGGTGACCAATACTGAACATAATATTCCAAGGGTTCAGCCTCACCAACATTTAGTGCAACCTCCCAACCTCTGTACTCAATGTCCTGACTAATGATGGCCAGCGTGCCAAAGCCCTTCTTCACCACCCGCGGGGAACAAAGTACTGTGCTCCTGGGTCCATCTGATCCACAACACACCACAGGACCCAACCAACCACTGTGAAGCTATTACCGTGGTTTTACGTTCCAAAATGCAACATCTCACACTTATCTGAATTAGGTACCACTTGCCATTCCTTGGCCCACTTACCCAACTGATCAAGAACATTCTTGAAAACATACTTTGCTATTTATACCACCTATTTTAGTGTCATTTGCAAACTGATAGCCCTGTCCCACGGTACGAGTTCATTCCAAGAGCTCTCCCGAGTTAAAAAAAAAAATCAAACTCGTGGTAAGCACGGAGAATGAACATAGCGAGTACGTCGAAGCTCGGGGGACGTCTCTTAGCGGCTTGTACCGCTAACGGCAGGTGCTCGGGAAGACTCGCTAACGGCAGGTAATCACGGGAAGACTTGTGAAGATTTTTCAACACGTTGAAAAATGTCCACGAGAGCCCCGAGTACCGACGAGTGGCCATTACCGTAAATCTCCGAGTTCGCATCAGGGCAAACTCGGGGGAACTCTTGGAATGAACTCGTACCGTGGGACAGGGCTTTTACTAATCAAGCCTGGCGCATTCTTATCCAAATTATCAATATAAACCACAAACAGCAATTGGCCCAGCTCAGAGCCCTGAGGCGCACTACATGTCACAGGCACCAGATCGAAAAACAGCCTTCCTCCTCCACCCTCTGCATCTCACTTATTTTCCTTTCCCTCAGCTTTTTTCTGTACCTTTTTGTTCCGCTTTCATCCATTCTTTGCCCGTATTCAATGACTGTTGCTTTCTGCCTTCATTGTGTCCCCTTCAAATATGCCCATCTATGCACTTGATGCGATTCCTAAGCATTTGTTGTTTCAAAGCTGATGGGGAATTTTTTGCAGGTGGCAGTTTTTGCTCTTGTCACCTTATCTTGCACTGAAAGGTGTGCATAGTTACTCGTCAATGGCAAACTCTCTGTCCCACCTTCAATTCAACGTTATCTAAGAGCACGTTACAAATTCAAATAAAATACATCTCCAGGGGGATGATCACTCTTTTTGAAGGCTGAAAAACACATGAAAGATGCCGTATAAATAATCAAGTGAATTAAAACTATTCATGCTGAACAATGGATATGCAGAGTGATTAAGAAGCAATAATCCAATTGTGCAGTCCTGGGGGCAAAGTCTGAGATAAACAGTTTGTTTTTATAACATTGTTGTTTTTGTACAAGAGAATCACAGAAGGTGTTCAACATTAATTTGATGCTAAACAGATTTTACATTTTAGTAGTTAGTTTAATGAATATGATGCAGGTGACTTAATTTCTAATTTAATAGAATACGATCAGGATTTTCAAGATTGCAAATGAATTCCCCAATCTAATAGATTTTTTAAAACTTGGTTCAGTTGTTGAATTTACACAAAATTGACAAGGAGCAAACGTTGAAACTGTATGTTCTCCAGCCATGCTATTTGCTGATGAGGTGAGAGTGAGACCTATAGAGTCCACCTGTCGGAGGTTCACGGTGTGCATGCCCTGAGAGGCAGATGGTCAGCAGGGGAGATGCTGTGCTCTTACTGCCATTTTTGCTGAGCTTCTGCCAGGAGAAACAGACTTGAGGTTATAGAATCATAGAAAAGAGGCTCTTTTGGCCCACTTAGCCCATGATGCCTATCCATGCTAATCCCATCTGCCTGCATTGTGCCCATTTCCTTCTACGCCTTACTTACCCACATACCTATGCAAATGTTTTTTAAACGTTCCAATTGTATCTGCCCCCATCACCTCCTCTGGCAGTTCGTTTCAGATACCCTCCACCCTGTGTGTGAAAAACCAACTCACAGATCTCCTTTAAATTTCTCTCTTCTCACCTTAAATAGAGTCATAGAGTGATAGATTCATTCGGCACAGAAACAGGTCTCTCAGCCCAACTTGCCCAGGCCAACCTAGATGTCCCATGAACACTAGTCACTCATGCCCACGTTTGGCCCATAACCCTCTAAACCTTTTCTATCTGTGTAACTGTCCAAATGTTGGTATTGTACCTGCCTCAACTACCTCCTCTGGCAGTCCATTCCATATACCCACCGCCCTCTGTGTGAATATGTTGCCTCTCAGGTCCCTGTCAAATCATTTCCCTCTCACCTTAATCCATATCCTCTGGTTCTTGATCACGGTATTTAGGGTAAAAGCTCAGTGTTCACTCTATCTATTCCCCTCACAGTCTTATACACCTCTGTAAGATTATCCTCTCATAGAAACATAGAAAATAGGTGCAGGAGTATTCGGCCCTTCGAGCCTGCACTGCCATTCAATATGATCATGGCTGATCATCCAACTCAGTATCCTGTACCTGCCTTCTCTCCATACCCCCTGATCCCTTTAGTCACAAGGGCCACATCTAACTCCCTCTTAAATATAGCCAATGAACTGGCCTCAACTACCTTCTGTGGCAGAGAATTCCACAGATTCACCACTCTCTGTGTGAAAAATGATTTTCTCATCTCGGACCTAAAAGACTTCCCCTGTATCCTTAAACTGCGACCCCTTGTTCTGGAGTTCCCCAACATCGGGAACAATCTTCCTGCATCTAGCCTGTCCAACCCCTTAAGAATTTTGTAAGTTTCTATAAGATCCCCCCTCAATCTTCTAAATTCCAGCGAGTACAAGCCGAGTCTATCCAGTCTTTCCTCATATGGAAGTCCCGCCATCCCAGGAATCAGTCTGGTGAACCTTCTCTGTACTCCCACTATGGCAAGAATGTATTTCCTCAGATTAGGAGACCAGTCAGGGTATCTCAACCTGCACTCGAAGGAATAAAGTCCTGGCCATCCCAACCTCTCCATATAGCTCAGGACCTCAAGACCTAGCAACATCCCGTTAATTTTTATCTGCACTCTTTCCAGCATAATGGCAGGGTGATCAAAACTGAACACAATGCTCCAAATGCACTCACCAGTATCTTGTACAACTGTAGCATAACATCACAACTTCTATACTCCCCCCAAATTTGACCTCATCAGTATGTTGCACATCTGTCATATAACATCACAACCTATGTATAGCCGGCAAATACAACACATAGTCCTCCGCCAGTTTCGCCACCTCCAACGTGACCCCTCCACTCGCCACATCTTCCCTTCTACCCCCCTGTCTGCCTTCCGCAAAGACCGCTCCCTCCGCAACTCCCTTGTCAATGCTTCCCTTCCCTCCCGCTCTACCCCTTCCCCGGGCACTTTCCCTTGCAACCGCAAGAAATGCCACACTTGTCCCTTCACCTCCCCCCTCCACTCCTTTCAGGGACCCAAGCAGTCCTTCCAGGTCCGACGGAGGTTCACCTGCACCTTCTCCAACCTCATCTACTGCATCCGCTGCTCCAGATGCCAGATGATCTATATCGGTGAGACCAAGCGGAGGCTTGGCGATCATTTCCGCTCAGTCCGCAATAACCAACCCGTCCTCCCGGTGGCTCAGCACTTCAACTCCCCCTCCCATTCCGTATCCGACCTCTCGGTCCTGGGCCTCCTCCATGGCCAGAGTGAGCAACACCGCAAGTTGGAGGAACAGCACCTCATATTCCGCTTGGGGAGTCTGCATCCTCTGGGCTTGAACATTGAATTTTCTCAATTCTGTTAACCCTTGCTGTCTCCTCCCCTTCCCACCTCTCCCTCAGCCCTCGGGCCCTTGCATTCCCTCTCTCTCTATCTCCCTCCCCCACCCTAGTCGCACTAGCTTCTCATTTTCACACCACAAACAGCTTACAATGGCTTGTTCCCTTTATCATCGATACTTTTTTGCATATTTTTCATTCATTGTTCTTTATCTCTCCACATCACCGTCTATATCTCTCGTTTCCCTGATCCCTGACCAGTCTGAAGAAGGGTCTCGACCCGAAACGTCGCCTATCTCCTTCGCTCCTTAGATGCTGCTGCACCCGCTGAGTTTCTCCAGCCTTTTGTGTACCCTATGTATTTAATACCCTGACTGATGAAGGCCCATGGACCAAAAGCCTTCTTGACCAACCTATCTGTCTGTGATGCCACTTTCTGGGAATGATGTGCCTGCATTCCTAGATTCCTCTGCTCTGCAACATTCCCCAGGGCCCTGCCATTCACTGTCAAGATCCTGCCCATGTTTGACCCAGCAGGTTGGCTGGATGGCAGAAGGCAAAGAGTGACAATAAAGAAGGCATTTTCTGGTTGGCTGCCAGTGACTGGCGGATTTCCACAGGGGTCGGTGCTAGGGCCGTTATTCTTCACGTCGTATATTAATGATTTGGATGAGGGGATTGAAGGCTTTGTGGCCAGGTTTGTGGTTGTAAGATAATAAGAAAGCAGGGACTCTGCAGAAGGACTTGGGCAGGTTGGGAGGGTGGGCATAGAAGTGGCAGAGGGAATATAATGTTGGAAAGTGTGGAGTCATGCATTTTGGTAGTAGGAATAAGGGAGTAGACTATTATCTAAATAGGGAGAGAATCCAGAAATCGGAGGTGCAAAGGTGACTTGGGAGTGCTGGTGCAGGATTTCCAAAAAGTGAATTTGCAAGTCAAATCGGTAGTAAGCAATTTTGGGCACCATATCTGAGAAACGGTGTACTGGCTCTGGGGAGGGTCCAGAGGAGGTTTACAAAAATGATCTCAGGAATGAGTGGGTTAAACATATGATGAGCATTTGATGGCACTGGGCCTGTACTCACTGGAGTTTAGAAGGATAAATAGTGAAAGGCTTGGATAGAGTGGATGCGGAGAGGATGTTTCCACTTGTGGGAGAGTCTAGGACTAGAGGTCATAGCCTCAGAATTAAAGGAAGTTCCTTTAAGTAGGAGATGGGGAGGAATCTGTTTAGTCAGAGGGTGGTGAATCTGTGCCACAGAAGGCGGTGGAGGCCATCAATGGAAAGTTTTAAGGCAGAAATTGATAGTTTTGATTAGTACGGGTGTCAGGGGTTATGGGGCAAAGGCAGGAGAATGGGGTTAGGAGTGAGAGATGGATCAGCCATGATTGAATGGCGGAGTAGACTTGATGGGCCGAATGGCCTAATTCTGATCCTATCACTTATGACCTAATGACCAACATGCAATAGTTCACGCACCCTGTGAAAGCCAATATTTAATGGCTCCATTGTATGCATATTATCTGCTAACCAATTCAATTCAATTCAATTCAAATTTAATGTCATTGCACAGATACAAGTATGGGTACAACGAAATGCAGTTTAGCGTCAGTTCACAGTAATAGCAATATATAAATAGATACAGAATGCAGACAATGTGGACGGAGAGACTGGAGAAATCTATCGGCGGGACTCCGAGTTCAGCAGTGCGATGGTGTTATTGTAGAAGCTGTTCCTCATCCTGCTGGTGCGGGACCTGAGGCTCCTGTACCGCCTCCCGATGGTAGGAGGGCAAACAGTCCATGGTTAGGGTGGGAGGGGTCCTTGATGATCTTCCCAGCCCGTCTCAGACACCGTTTTCGGTGGAGGGCATCCAAAGCAGGGAGCGGGGCACCGATGATGTGCTGGGCGGTTTTCACCACCCGTTGTAGTGCCTTCCTGTCTGCAACGGTGCAACTGCTGCTAACCAATTAAAATGCACATGTCATCTACATAATAGTCCAGCTAAGCTCCTCACAGCTTAGGGCAATAGGATCAGCCATTGAGGCAGTGGTTTAAAAGATGATTGGAGTCACTCTGAACTCGAAGTGACTTTTCCCCAACAAATACTTAGGGTAAGTCATTTCCCTAAAGTTACAAGTACTTTAGATCTTTGATAATTTCCAATAAAAGTGACAAGAGAAATGTCCATATCTGCTAAATTACATTTCTATTGAATGTTACAATACATAGAAACATAGACATAGGAACAAAGAAAATAGGGGCAGGAGGAGGCCATTCGGCCCTTCGAGCCAGCACCGCCATTCATTGTGATCATGGCTGATCGTCCGCTATCTATAACCCGTGATCGCATGCCAGAGAAGGTCGTGGAGGTCAATTCAATTGATATTTTTAAGGCAATAATTGACAGATTCTTGATTAGTATGGGTGTCAGGGGCAATGCAGAGAAGGCAGGAAAATGGGGTTGAGGGGGAAAGATAGATCAAAAGATAGAAAGATAGGGAATCAGCCATGATTGAATTCTAAAAACCTGTGCGGACTAATTGGCTGGAGTTTTTACGGACATATTCAACCTCTCACTTCTGAGGTCTGAGGTTCCCACCTCCTTTAAAAGAGCATCAATAATACCGGTGCCCAAGAAGAGCAAGGTGACGTGCCTCAATGACTATCGACCAGTGGCACTAACGCCTGTGGTGATGAAGTGCTTTGAGAGGTTGATCATGGAGCATATCAACTCCTACCTCGACAAGAACCTCGACCCACTGCAGTTCGCTTACCACCACAACAGGTCAACGGTGGATGCGATCTCGCTGGCCCTCCACTCTGTTCTGGACCACATGGACAATAAAAACTTAAATATCAGGCAGTTATTCATTGACTACAGCTCGGCATTTAACACCATCATCCCCTCCAAACTGGTTACCAAGCTCTCAGATCTGGGTCTCTGCGCATCCCTCTGCAATTAGATCCTCGACTTCCTCATCCACAGACCACAGTCTGTCTGTATAGGTGGAAATGTGTCAGCCTCGATAACAATCAGCACGGGAGCACCTCAAGGCTGCGTGCTCAGCCCCCCTGCTGTACTCACTCTATACTCATGACTGCGTAGCCGGACATAGTGCGAACTCCATCATCAAGTTCACCGACGACACCACTGTTGTGGGACGTATCACTGATGGTGATGACGAATCACTGATGGAGTATAGAAGTGAGATCGACCGATTGACCAAATGGTGCCAGCACAACAACCTGGCTCTCAACACCAGCGAAACCAAGGAACTGATTGTGGACTTTGAAAGGGGTAGGATGGGGACCCACAATCGCATTTATATCAATGAGACGATGGTGGAAAGGGTCAAGAACTTCAAATTCCTGGGCGTGCATATTTCCGAAGATCTTTCCAGATCCCAGCACACTGATGCAATCATAAAGAAGGTACATCTGCCCCTTTCTTCCTGAGAAGATTACGGAGAGTCGGGATGTCAAGGAGGACTCTCTCAAACTTCTACAGGTGCACAGTAGTGAGCATGCTGACTGGCTGCATCATGGCTTTCTTCGGTAATTTGAACATCCAGGAGCGGAAAAGATTGCAGAAAGTTGTGACCACTGCCCAGTCCATCATCGGCTCTGACCTCCCCACCATCGAAGGGATCTATCGCAGTTGCTGCCTCAAAAAGGCAGCCAGCATCATCAAAGACCCACACCATCCTGGCCACACACTCATCTTTCCGTGGTCATCAGGAAGAAGGTACAGGAGCTTGAAATCTGGGACATTCGGGTTCAGGAACAACTTCTTCCCCACAGCCATCAGGCTATGAAACTTGCCATCAAACAAACTCTGAACAACAGCAGCCTATTGCACTTTATCTGTTTATTTATTGTGTATATATATGGTCTATGGTGTATAGACACGCTGAACTTTCATCTCCTGTTCCATATTATGTTTACATATTCTGTTGTGCTGGAGCAAGCAAGAATTTCATTGTCCTATCTGGGACACATGCCAATAAAACTCTCTTGACTCTTGAGTAGATTTGATGGGCTGAATGCCATAATTCTGCTCCAGAACCCATGGTATGAACATGATCACAGTGAACATTACGCAATCGTCGGTAATCGGCCTGTACATTATTTTGCCATTGAATGAAATTTTCTTGGGTACAAAATTCAGAAGCCAACAGACACAATGTCTTTCACATTTTTACCACTCAAATTCCCAGAAAATTAACTCGGATTCATTTATTTTTCCTGACTTTGGTAAGTAACTGCTGTTATATTTGAGAATTTTTCTATTTAACATTGGGGCCAGTATTCCAGTCTAGATGTGATCCTAACAAGATGGCCCATAAATTCACATCATCGTCCACTTTTGTGTGACTCAAGTTGCTGGCACAAACAGATATTCAAGTTTTGATTATTTTTAATCTACCGATTCTGACAGAGGCATAAATAGTCATACCCAGTTCACTGATCCAACTAAATATAAACAGAAGCAGCAAATCAAGTAAGAAATATAAAATTAGTTCTGATGCCCGATTAGAAAAGATGGTCTATAAATTCAGCACCAAAAGAAAAATGCAAGAAAAAAAAATGTAAGCTCTTGTTCAATGAGGCGGTTAGAGCTCTGCAAGATCAGAGCAATAATCCAACATCGGTAAAAGATAATTAACCTCAGCATTGCAACATGGGGATTGCATTATTTTTCAAGTTTATCCTTCAACAGAAATCTGGAATTAATTGTTTCTGAGAACAGAATTGTTAATTGCTTTGGCTACAAAGCTGATACTCATTGCCATCAACAATATAGGAAAATAAATCAAAAATGTCAACAATGGAAAGCAGAATACTGGTACCTCATACAGGATCCTTGTTCCCTCAACTGTGCTTTTAAATCTACAGGTTAAAGGTGCACTCTCGTGCTAACCGCTAGATGTTTGTTTCTGGTGAAAAGTCCACATGTCACTTTCTGAACTCTGATCCACATCCACAAATTCCCTCACTTTTCTACTTGGTCCACTCGTGCCTAGGGCGAATCCCACATCTTGCCGATTGCCGTTGTTACTCTTGCTGTTTCTTCAGAGATATGCCAGCATAATGCAATCTTAAGGGATTGGACAGACGAGATGCAGGAAAAATGTTCCCCATATTGGGGGAATCCAGAACCAGGGGTCACAGTTTAAAAATAAGAGGCAGGCCATTTAGGACTGAGATGAGGAAAAATATTTTCAGCCAGAGAGTTGTGAATGTGGAATTCTCTGCCACAGAAGGTAGTGGAGGTCAATTCACTGGATGTTTTCAAGAGAGAGTTAGATATAGCTCTTAGGGCTAATAGAATCAAGGGATATGGGGAGAAAGCAGGAACAGGGGTACTGATTCTGGATGATCAGCCATGATCCTATTGAATGGCGGTGCTGGCTCAAAGGGCCAAATGGCCGACTTCAGCACCTATTTTCTATGTTTCTATTTTCCAGTGACAAGGTAGGCACAGTATTTTGAAGCTAAAGGAAGTTGTACAGAAAAAAATATTGATCAAATAAAATGTAATGCTCTTAAATGTGAGCTGATATATATTTGTTTTAATAAATAGACAATATGAAAGTCAGGGAGATCTGAGGGTTCTGGTTCACAAAGCCACTAATGCAAGTTAATAATGGCTTTCGGTTTAGGTTTATTATTGTCACGTGTATCGAGGTTTGTTTTGCATGCTATCCAAACAGATTAGATGTAGAATACATAGATACAATCATTTCAATCTCCAACACAATTGATAGAGAGCAAAATGAAAGATACAGCGTGCAGAATATAGTTCATAAGATCATAAGTGAGCGGAGCAGAATTCGGCCATTCGGCCCATCAAGTCTACTCTGCCATTCAATCCTGGCTGGTCTCTCTCTCCCTCCAAAACCCATTCTCCTGTCTTCTCTCCATAACCTCTGACACCCATACCTCTGATAGCCTCTGACACCAGCTCTTAGCATTGTAGTGTATCAGTTCCTTAGACAAAGTCCAATGTCTTCAATGGGGTAGAGTCGAACAGTAGCGTAACTTATGGAAGGACTGTTCAGCTGCTTGATAACAGAGGGCAAGGGGCTGTTCCCAAGTCTGGTAGCGCGTTGATTATGTTGGATGCTTTCTGAGGCAACATGAAGTGTAGATGGAGTCAATGGTGGGAAGTCTGCTATTTGCGACGGACTGGGTTAGATTAGAAGTCTCTGCAAATTCTTGCAGTCTTAGTATAGTTTTAGATTAATTTAGGGAGGCAGCATGGAAACAGGCCCTTCTGCCCACCGAGTCCATACTGACCATCGATCACCCTAGTTCTATGTTGCCTCTCTTCTCATCCACTCCCTCATACTAGTGACATTAGCCAATTAACCTACGACCCTGCACCTCTGGGACGGAATGAAACCCGAGCACCCGGATGAAACGCACGCGGTCACAGGGAGAATGTGCAAACTCCACACAGACAGCACCCATAGTCAGGATCAATCCCGGGTCTCTTTCGCTTGAAGGCAGCAGCTCCCCGAGTTGGACCACTGTGGGCATTAAATTCTATTTGATCGATACAGGAAGCAGAGGCATTAGTATGCTGTGTTGGCTGTCACAGCAATGTAGCTGTCCATGACAAATCATTGGTAATATTAACACCAAGGAACATGAAGCTCTCAACCATTCCCACTACTGCACCGTTGATGATCATTGGGCCATGTACTCCACCACGCTTCCTGAAGTCAATAACTAGCTCCTTCATCTTCCTGACGTTGAGGGGAAGTTTACTGTCCTAATAGCACGTCTCCAAGTTCTTTATCTCCTTCCTGTGCTCCGTCTCATAATTGGTCTTGATTGGGCTAACCACAGTGGTGTTGCCTGCAAACCTGTAGATGGAGGTAGACCTGAATTTGGCCATAGTCGTGAATTTATAGGGACTATAGTATGGGAATGAGGACACCAGTGGGACACTGGCGTTGAGGGTTATTGTGGAGGTGATGTTGTCACCTATCCTCACTGATTGAGGGCTATGTATCAAAAAGTCAAAACTCCAGTGGCAAAGGGGAGAGCTGATTCCTATGTTCCGAAGTTTGGACATGAATATGGATGGGGTTATGATGTTGAAGGCAGACCTGTAGTCGATAAATAGGAGTCTAGCACAGGATTCCTTGTTATCAAGGTGTTCCCGAGATGAGTTTAGGGCCAGGGATATGGCGTCAGCTCTGGACCTGTTGTGACAGTAAGCAAACTGCAGTGGATCAAGGCTGGCTGGGAGGCTGGTGTTAATCTGTGCGATCGCAAGTCTCTCGAAGCACTTCATGATAGAGGATGTCAAAGCTACTGGACGGTAGTCATTTAGGCATGCTATCTTAATCACATTAATTGTGGAATTCTCTACCTGAGAGTGCGGTGGAGGCAGGTTCTCTGGATGCTTTCAAGAGAGAGCTAGATAGGGCTCTTAAAAATAGCAGAGTCAGGGGATATGGGGAGAAGGCAGGAACAGGGTACTGATTGGGGATGATCAGCCATGGGCCAAGTGGCCTGCTCCTGCACCTGTTGTCTATTGTCTATTGCTCATCTTCAACACCCTTATGATAGTGGTCTTTTTGAAGCAGGAGGGGACCTCAGAATGTAGTGAGAGGATAAATATGTCTGTGAAGGTAGACAAAAGTGCTGGAGAAACTCAGCGGGTGCAGCAGCATCTATGGAGCGAAGGAAAAATTGGTTAATGCGTACCGAGCGGAGGTGTTCAGCGAAACGATCGCCAAGCCTACGCTTGGTCTCACCGATGTGTTGCCGAACACCTCCACTCGGTCCGCATTAACCAACCTCGTCTACCGGTGGCTCAGCACTTCAACTCCCCTTCCCATTCCGAATCCAACCTCTTTGTCCTGGGCCTCCTCCATGGCCAGAGTGAGCACCACCAGAAATTGGAGGAGCAGCACCTCATATTCTTCTTGGGCAGTCTGCACCCTAGCGGCATAAACATTGAATTCACCAATTTCCGGTAGCCTTTGCTGTCTCCTCCCCTTCTCAGCTATCCCTCAGCCCTCCTCCTTATTTTTCCTTTCTTCTCCCCGTCCCCCCCCCCCTCCCCCCACATCAGTCTGAAGAAGGGTTTTGGCCCAAAACATTGCCTATTTCCTTCGCTCCATAGATGCTGCTGCACCCGCTGAGTTTCTCCAGCACTTTTTGTCTACCTTCGATTTTCCAGCATTTGCAGTTCCTTCTTAAACAATATGTCTGTGAACACCTCTGCCAGCTGATCAGCTTAATAATCCAAGTGGAATACTGGGCTTTGCAGTAAGAGATATAGTGTGGTAAAATTGGAATGTATTGGTGAAATTGTAATGAATTAAAAGTTGTCTATTCTGGGCGCCATGCCACAGGAAGAATCTCTGGCCGATAGAGTGGCTGTAGCTCAGATGGTGGCCAGTACAACCAAGTGTGGTCCTCTGGCACTCAAATAGTCCAAGCCTTTCCATCCGCTCAAAGCTGTCAGCTTATGACAACTATGAGTGTTGGCAGGCAAGCTCCATCAAAGATCAGACAGGCTTCACACCGATTCCTGGGCCAGAATTCCTGAAGCTCCACTGGTGTTTTACACAAAATTAAAATCACATTAAATTATGAGAATCAAAATCATAATTGATTCTTATGGAAGTGAATGTTTTAAATTAAAATAATTGAAAGATGCAGATGACTAGTCAACTGATCAATGTGCTCATATCATTCTGGATTATAAGTTCCAATTTTATTCAAATCTTCGAGTACCTGAAGAATTGTTTTGAACCATTTGTCGTAACCCTGTGACTGGTTTATACCGGCGATGAGAACATCTCTGGTTATCTCCTTAATTTTAAAAAGCCTTTATTGTTTGTCAAGCATTGGTATAATTTTATTGCTTGAAATACTTATGGTATTGCTATCTGCACGAGCGTTTGATACAGCAGTTACTAGAAGTTATTTAGCTATTGCATATTTTACCTACTGAATACGTAATAGATGCTCAAAAATGTTACTATCACTTATGCAGCAATCAAAGACAAAACTAAAATAAAGAGAATAGGTTACATTCTAAATGCAGCAAAGATAAATATAATATTTCAGGTCAACGACCTTTCTTGGGATGGTAGGTTTGCCATGTGAGGAAAGATTAAGCAGATTGTGCTCATACTCTTGAGAGTTTAGAAAAATGAGAGATGTTCTCAATGAAATGTACAAAATTCTCACAGGGATTGGCAGAGGAGATGTGGAGTTGTTATTTCCCTTGGCTGGGGTGGCTAGAATTGAGATCACAGAGATGAGAAAAAATATATATATCCAGTGGGTAGCGAATCTTTGGAATTCCCCACACAAGAGGGCTGTGAAGGCTTAGTGTATTCAAAGGCGAGTGATAGTCATTTAGAGATTAAAGGCATCAAGGGAATTGGGGAAAGTGGATGGAAATGGTGCTGGGTAAACGATTGTCAATGATCTTATTGCATAGTGGAATGGACATAAGGGCCGAATGACCTTCTGCTGCTTTTATTTATTGTGTTTCATCAGGCTATGAAAGGTTATCAGCCCAAAAATCCTAATCTTTGCTGTGGTGCAACTGGATCAGTGTATATTTGAGTGCAAATGAAAGATGTAAGAGTTTTGAATATGGGTGCATGGGTGAATTCAATGTGTTCCTACTAGTCTATTGTGTCATAAAAATGTTGCACTTCACTAACACTGTTCAAATAGGAAGATGAGAGTTTAATAAATGGGATCCAAGTTTAATCCTCTTGGGAAGAGGATAGTTTACAAGTGAGATTCAAATTTAATCCTCTTGGGAAGAGGGTAGTCTAACGAGTGGGGATCCAAATTTAATCCTCTTGGTTTAATTAAAGGAAGCATCTGTTGTTGTAACAGCGTATTAAATGCTGTTCCAATTCATTTTATTTTGAAGAGAAAAACTCTCAACTGTGATTCTAAACACTTATTTAACCATCTGTCCAAACACTATGTAAAACCCAATAGCGAATCTTTCGTATCGCTTTGCCCATCTTTTATGGGTCAGGAAGATTTAACTGATATCTGTGGTTTGGTAACATTCTTGACAGCTATTAGAAGCTACCAGCATAAAATGCAACTCAGTTCCTCACTTGTGTGAAAACAGTCCAGAAACAGGAAAGTCTTACAAGCCTAATGAAGTGTGAGGAGATCACAAGCGAGTTTGAACAAGAATGCAAAGGGTTTTGGGAACAAAGGCAAGCTTTATGGATCCAGGCTTTTCCATTTTGTTCTTGAAATATCAACATTTTTATGGCACTATAGACATGTAGGTGTCGCGTTTATTTGTATAATAAAGTTCGTACCACAACGTAAAGGGAGTATATCTTCATTTAGCAACTCTGTGCGGCAGCCGCCCGCTCGTGTGCATGCCCGGACAACTCCCTAACTGCCACACCCCCGGGTTCCCACGTCACCTCCACCCACCGCATTCCTTACTCTCTTATTCCCCTAATACCACAGTAGGAACGCATTGAATTCACCCCATGCACAAATATTCAAAGCTCTTCCATCTTTCGTGTAATAAACTATGTTGTTTTTTATTTAAAATACAACTTTTCATTGTTGAAATCAATGGGATTAATGCAATGCGATTCTCATCCAAATATAAGTACTGACAACAGGCCTGCAATGAGCAAATTACATGTTTATAATTTGTTTTAAAGGATATCATCGCTTCTGGACTGTAAATATCGAAAGCAATCAATATCTGGCAATTTTCAAATTCTAGTTCTGATAAGATTGGAACTGCAGATTCCAAACTACAATTTTATGCCAACATTTTATCAAATCTATCACATCAGGAACACACAACTTTTCAATTGCAGGATATGCTGAAATTAGAACATCCTCAGCTGGAAATTTGTAAAAGTACCCCATAAGAGTCCAAAGTGGTAAAATATCAGGAACAGCTCAATTTACAGCATATTACCACCACTTTTATTTTGACAATTTATTCTGCGCTCATTACTATTTTGGCTTTTCAGATACTTACTTTTAGCAAAGGGTGATGGATGACTCGGTGATATCCATGTGACTGCCCTGACACATACAAAGTAGCTTCAGTTTACACATTTGTAATTTCAATGTTGTGTTGACAGACTCAAAATAGCTCATTCAATGGATGTCATTTAGCAGACCAGGGTGCCACTTCCCTGCATAAACCTGACAAATACCACAAACACAAAAAGTCTCAACACGCAGGCATACTGAAGTAAAACATATAACAGATATTCCATGCGGCAGAGTTTTTTTTTAGAATTTCGCTATATTACCTTAACAGTTATCCTGACACGTAATGCTCACTTTTCTATGCCTCGTGCGCCAGCAAACATTTCAATCAAAACAATGCTTTGATTGCAGTTCTGCTGATCTTGCAAATCCTCACTTTAATTCATTAGTGCAAATGACAATTTCAGGAAATAATTCTCATCAATTGTACAAGGCATTGGTAAGGCCAATTCTGGAGTATGGTGTACAATTTTGGTCGCCTAGTTATAGGAAGGATGTCAACAAAATAGAGAGAGTACAGAGGAGATTTACTAGAATGTTGCCAGGGTTCCAGCAACTATGTTACAGAGAAAGGTTGAACAAGTTAGGTCTTTATTCTTTGGAGCGCAGAAGGTTAATGGGGGACTTGATTGAGGTCTTTAAAATGATGAAAGGGATAGACAGAGTTAACGTGGATACGTTTTTCCCATTGAGGGTAGGGAAGATTCAAACAAGAGGGCATGACATGAGAATTAAGAGACAGAGGTTTCGGGGTAACGTGAGGGGGAACTTCTTTACTCAGAGGGTGGTGGCTGTGTGGAATCAGCTTCCAGCAGAAGTGGTGGAGGCAGGATCGATTTTAACATTTAATAGTAAAGTGGATAGGTATATGGACGTGAAGGGAATGGAGGGGTATGGTCTGAGTGCAGGTAGATGGGACTAGGGGAAAACAAATGGTCGGCACGGACTGGAAGGGCCGAGAGGGCCTGTTTCCGTGCTGCAATTGTTATATGGTTATATGTTATATGGTTAATTGAGGATTAAAAATAATTCATTGGGTAATACCATTTATTGTTTAATATACAAAATTACAGAGGTAACATAAAAATGATTGATTAATACATGACATAAGATAAATGGTAAAGAGCTGGTAAATGAAGAAAATACAAATTAAACATTGTTAATCGCATTATTTTAATAAGTTATTAATGATCAGCTACTTTCCTTTAAACACATCGGCAACAAATGCTGGCTCTTCCAGCTACAGTGCCCTCCATAATGTTAGGGAGAAAGACCCATCATTTATTTATTTGCTTCTGTACTCCACAATTTGAGATTTGTAATGGAAAAAAAATCACATGTGGTTGAAATGCACATTGTCAGATTTTATTAAAGGGTATTTTTATACATTTTGGTTTCACCATGTAGAAATTACAGCTGTGTTTATACATAGTTCCCCCCACCCCCCATTTCAGGGCACCATAATGTTTGGGACACATGGCTTCACAGGTGTTTGTAATTGCTCAGGTGCCTCCTTATTGCAGGTGTAAGAGAGCTCTCAGCACCTAGTCTTTCCTCCAGTCTTTCCATCACCTTTGGAAACTTTTACAACATGAGGACCAAAGTTGTGCCAATGAAAGTTAAAGAAGCTATTGTGAGACTGAGAAACAAGAATAAAACTTTGACCCAAACGTTAGGCTGACCAAAATCAACTGTTTGGAACATCATTAAGAAGAAAGAGAGCACTGGTGAGCTTACTAATCGCAAAGGGACGGGCAGGCCAAGGAAGACCTCCACAGCTGATGACAGAAGGATTATCTCTATAATAAAGAAAAATCCCCAACACCTGTCCAACAGATCAGAAACACTCTTCAGGTGTGGATTTGTCAATGACCACTGTCCGCAGAAGACTTGATGAACAGAAATACAGAGGCTACACTGCAAAATGCAAACCACCGGTTAGCCGCAAAAAAGGATGGCCAGGTTACATTTTGCCAAGAAGTACATAAAAGAGCAACCACAGCTCTGGAAAAAAGGTCTTGTGGATAGATTAGACTAAGATTAACTTATATCAGAGTGATGGCAAGAGCAAAGTATGGAAGAGAGAAGGAACTGTCCAAGATCCAAAGCATACCACCTCATCTGTGAAACACGGTGGTGGGGGTGTTATGGCCTGGGCATGTATGGCTGCTGAAGGTACTGCCTCACTTATCTTTATTGATGATACAACTGCTGATGATAGTAGCATAATGAATTCTGAAGTGTACAGACACATTCTATCTGCTCAAGTACAAACGAATGCCTCAAAACTCATTGGCCGGCGGTTCATTCTACAGCAAGACAATGATCCCAAACATACTGCTAAAGCAACAAAGGAGTTTTTCAAAGCTAAAAAATGGTAAATTCTTGAGTGGCCAAGTCAATCACCCGATCTGAACCCAATTGAGCATGACTTTTATATGCTGAAGAGAAAACTGAAGGGGACTAGCCCCCAAAACAAGCATAAGCTAAAAATGGCTGCAATACAGGCCTGGCAGAGCATCAGCAGAGAAGACACCCAGCAACTGGTGATGTCCATGAATCGCAGACTTCAAGCAGTCATTGCATGCTAAGGATATGCAACAAAATACTAAACATGACTACTTTCATTTCCATTACATTGCTGTGCCCCAAACATTATGGCGGCCTGAAATGGGGGGAGACTATGTATAAACACTGCTGTAATTTCTACATGGTGAAACCAAAATGTATAAAAATAGCCTTTATTAAAATCTGACTGCACTTTAACCACATGCGATTTTTTTCCATTACAAATCTCAAATTGTGGAGTACAGAGGCAAATAAATAAATGATGCGTCTTTGTCCAAAACATTATGTCAGAAGCATGGCATTAATGTTAAAAATAGCTGAATTACTTCCAAACATCTAACATGAATCCACACGCCATGACTGATACAGAATGTCCATTAACCCAATCAACATTATCATCTTGCTAATCATTAGTGCATATCTATTTATTTAAAACGGGCTGACCAGGTGTTTTAGTGAGTGGTGGAACTGGACAACAGTACTTTGTCTTAATTTCTGGGCAATAGTCTGATGGTTTATCAGGCACAACAAAAGTGCCTAAAAGTGTCTGGGAAAGGGAGAGGAGGGGGCGTCTGCCTCATGGTCATCTCTGCGTGGTGCTCAGACGTGGCAGTCCTGTCCAACTCCTGCTCTCCACATCTCGAACATCTGGCGGTGAAGTGCCGTCCCTTCTACCTTCCGAGGGAATTCACCTCCATCATCCTGACCGCGGTCTACATCCCACCCCAGGCAGACGTCCGTCTGGCACTGGAGGAGCTGCACGCCGTGGTCAACAAACACCAGATGTCTTACCCCGAGGCTTTTACCACCATTGCTGGGGACTTCAATAAGGCAAACCTCAAGAAATCGCTCCCCAACTTCCACCAACATGTCCCCTGCTGCACCAGAGGACCAAACACCCGCGACCACTGCTACACCACCATCAAGAATGCCTACCGCTCTATCCCTCGCCCTCACTTCGGTAAATCTGACCACATTGCAATGCTGCTTCTCCCTGCCTACAGGCAGCACTTAAAGAGCGCACCCCCAGAGGTGAGGACAGTACAGAGCTGGTCGGGGGGGGGGGGGGGGGGGGGGGAGCAGAGGAACAACTACAGGACTGTTTGGAGTCTGTAGACTGGGCAATGTTCAAGGACTCGGCAACGGACTTGAATGAATACGCCACAGTCGTTACAGACTTCATTAAGAAATGTGTGGAGGACTGCATCCCTACAAAAACCTTCCGAGTGTTTCCCAATCAGAAACCTTAGATGAACTGTGAGATCCGCACTCTTCTGAAGATCAGACACCGGGCATTCATGTCTGATGATACAGTGGTCTACATGAAGTCCAGATACGACCTTGGTAAGGCCATCAAAAAGGCCAAAAGGGAGTTCTGCTCAAACCTGGAGGATGAGACAGATGTTCGGCAGCTGTGGCGGGGACTGAATGCAATCACCTCCTACAAGGCGAGATCAGGAGGCAGCTCGGATGTTGGCGATACATCACTCCCTGATGAGCTCAATGCGTTTTACGCACGCTTTGATAGGGAGAACACCGATGTGCCTTCCCGAGCCCCCATTCACTGTGATGGTATTTCAGTCACAGTCACAGAGGCCGACGTCAGGAAATCCTTCAGAGGGGTGAACCCTCGAAAAGCGTCTGGACCTGATGGCATACCTGGTCGTGTTTTAAAAACCTGTGCGGACCAACTGGCTGGAATTTTTACGGACATTTTCAACCTGTCACTTCTGAGGTCTGTGGTTCCCACTTGCCTCAAAAGGGCATCAATTATACTGGTGCCCAAGAAGAGCAAGGTGACGTGCCTCAATGACTATCGACCTGTGGCACTAACGCCTGTGGTGATGAAGTGCTTCGGGAGGTTGATCATGGTGCAAATCAACTCCTACCTCGACAAAAACCTGGACCCACTGCAGTTCGCTTACCGCCACAACAGATCAACGGTGGACGCGATCTCGCTGGCCCTCCACTCCGCTCTGAACCACTTAACCATATAACCATATAACAATTACAGCACGGAAACAGGCCCTCTCAGCCCTTCCAGTCCGTGCCGACCACTTGGACAACAAAAACTCATATGTCAGGCTGTTATTCATTGATTACAGCTCGGCATTTAATACTATCATCCCCTCCAAGCTGGTTATCAAACTCGCAGAACTGGGTCTCTGCGCATCCCTCTACAATTGGATCCTCGATTTCCTCATTCACAGACCACAGTCTGTTCGTATTGGTAGAAATGTGTCAGACTCGATAACAATCAGCACGGGAGCACCTCAAGGCTGCGTGCTCAACCCCCTGCTGTACTCACTCTATACTCATGACTGCGTAGCCGGTCATAGTGCGAACTCCATCATCAAGTTCGCTGACGACACCACTGTTGTGGGACGTATCACTGATGGGGATAAGTCAGAGTATGGAAGAGAGATCGAGCGACTGTCCATATGGTGCCAGCACAATAACCTGGCCCTCAACACCAGCAAAACCAAGGAACTGATTGTGGACTTTGGAAGGAGTAGGATGGGGACCCACAGTCCTGTTTATATCAACGGGTCGATGGTTGAAAGGGTCAAGAGCTTCAAATTCCTGGGCGTGCACATCTCTGAAGATCTTTCCTTGTCCGAGAACACTGATGCAATTATCAAGAAAGCTCATCAGCGCCTCTACTTCCTGAGAAGATTACGGAGAGTGGGTCTGTCAAGGAGGACTCTCTCTAACTTCTACACGTGCACAGGAGAGAGCTTGCTGACCGGTTGCATCGTGGCTTGGTTCGGCAACTTGAGCGCCCTGGAGAGGAAAAAACTACAAAAAGTAGTACACACTGCCCAGTCCATCATCGGCTCTGACCTTCCTTCCATCGCGAGGATTTACCGCAGTCGCTGCCTCAAAAAGGCTGGCAGTATCATCAAAGACCCACACCACCCTGGCCACACACTCATCTCCCTGCTACCTTCAGGTAGAAGGTACAGGAGCCTGAGAACTGCAACGACCAGGTTCAGGAATAGCTACTTCCCCACAGCCATCAGGCTATTAAACCTGGCTCGGACAAAACTCTGAACATTAATAACCCATTATCTGTTATTTGCCCTTTATCAGTTTGTTTATTCATGTGTGTATATATTTATATTATGGTATATGAACACACTGATCTGTTCTGTAGTCAATGCCTGCTATGTTCTGTGTGCTGAAGCAAAGCAAGAATGTCATTGTCCTATCAGGGACACATGACTGTAAACTCACTTGAACTTCTCACTGTAATTCCATCTCGCTGTAATCTAATAATAATGTGCATTTAAAAAAAAGGCCAGAATTGGGTCATAATGAGGTGTCATTGCGTCATTTTTGGAAGGTGAAAAATACCACGCAAGAGAACAGCTAAATTGAAATTAGGAAATGGGGCTTCATTACTTGATTCCTGAATATGTTACAAATGCAGCATTTGGAACATAGAGAGGATAAGAAATGTTACAGCTGTCTTCAAATCAAAATAAGTCAAACAAACTCAAGGGAGAAAACCCTGGGCCAGATGGATTATATCCAAGCATTTTCAAGGAATTTAGGGAAGAAGTAGCAGAGTTACTACTAAGGCCCAGTTTTGAAACAATTAATAACGACAAGTTCCACTTAAAGAAAAACAGCCCAGAAGGCTATTCAATAAAGGTCATTATTTTAAAAAATACCAGTGAGTCACAAAACAAGTTATTGGGGCAAATGAATAAAAAGGTCAGAAATATAAGTATTGAATATCATCTTAGGGAAGGAAAAGCTAGTGGAGCAGTTCTTATTTTAAATTACCAATTCAAATGGAATACTGTTTAATGTATGAAATGTAATAAGTAAGACTAGGGCAGTAATTGCTGCCGAAATGGAACACTAAATATTATGCATTCTTATATTTTTGTGGAGGTTTTGTTCTTTAGCTGATAATAACTTTGGGACAATTTACTACATTAAAGCTTGAAAATTTAATGATCGTTGTTAACTTTCAATATTCCAAGGCATTATACAATTAGGACAAATCTTTCCTGAAGATATTCAGACCCCTTCACTTTTTCCACATTTTGTTACAATACGGCCTTATTTTAAAGAGTTACATTCATTTTTTTTTTCATTAATCTACACACAATACCCCAGAATGAAGTAGCATAAACGTGTGTTTAGAAATTTATGCAAGGTAATTAAAAATAAATAACTGAAATATCACATTTACATAAGTATTCTGACCCTTTGCTGTGACACTCAAAATTGAGCTTAGATTCACCCTGTTTCCATTGATTATCCTTGAGATGTTTCTACAATTTAATTGGAGTCCTCCAGTGGTAAATTGAATTGATTGGACATGATTATATAATTACACCTGTCTATATAAGGTCCCACAGTTGACAGTGCATGACAGAGCAAAAACCAAGTAATGAAGATGAAAGAATTGTCCGCAGACCTCTGAGACAGGATTGTGTTGAGACACAGAACTGGGGAAGGGTATAAAACAATTTCTGCAGCATTGCAGGTCCCGGTGAGCACAGTGGCCTCCGTCATTCTTAAATGGAAGATCTTTGGAACCATCAGGATTCTTCATAGAACTGGCCGCCGGGCCAAACTGAGCAATCGGGAGAGAAGGGACTTGGTCAGGGAGGTGGCCAAGAACCCAATGGTCACTCTGACAAAGCTCCAGAGTTCCTCTGAGGAGATGGAAGGACAACTATATCTGTACCACTTCACCACTCAGGCCTTTATGGTAGAGTGGCCAGATGGAAGCCACTCCTCAGTAAAATTCACATGACAGCCCGCTTGGAGTTTGCCAAAAGGCATGAGAAACACGATTCTCTGGTCTGATGAAACCAAGATTGAACTCTTTGGCCTGAATGCCAAGTGTCATGTCTGGAGGAAACCAGGCACCGCTCATCACCTGGCCAATACCATACCTGCGGTGAAGCATGGTGGTGGCAGCATCATGCTGTGGGGATGTTTCTCAGCGGCAGGAACTGGGAGACCAGTCAGGATCGAGGGAAAGATGAACGGAGCAAAGTACAGAGAGATCCTTGATGAAAACCTGCTCCAGAACGTTCAGGACCTCAGACTGGGGCGGAGGTTCACCTTCCAACAGGACAACGACCCTAAGCACACAGCCACGACAACGCAGGAGTGGCTTCGTGACAAGTCTGTGAATGTCCTTGAGTGGCCCAGCCAGAGCCCGGATTTGAACTAGATCGAATATCTCTGGAGGGACCTGAAAATAGCTGTCGAGAAGAATGGGAGAAATTACCCAAATACAGGTGTGCAAAGCTTGTAGCATCATACCCAAGAAGACGTGAGGCTGTAATCGCTCCAAATGTGCCTCAACAAAGTACTGAGTAAAGGGTCTGAACATTTACATAAATGTGATATTTCAGTTATTTATTTTTAATTACTTTGCAAACATTTCTAAACACCTGTTTTCACTTTTTTATCATGGGGTATTCAGGGCACGAAATTAGCGGTTGCCCGGGTGCCAATGGCGACCTACAGTCCCACCGGGCAACCTAAAAACCATGCCATTTTGCCCAGCTTGGCAAGCATCCGGGACACCTATCGTTTAATTCTGAGCTGGCCCCCTCTCTATCTCTCTCTCTGTGTCACTCTCCGTATCAGCCCGCCATCCGTGTCCGGGTCTCGGGTCTCCGCTCGCTTCTCATCTGCCGGCATGGCTGGCCACCTTACACATCCTCCCCCTCTACATGCGCACAACCACGGGCAGCACGTCATTGGCTATGGTTGGCCACCTGTGCCGCCCTGACCATGCGCACTGCCACGGCAACTGGTCGGCGTCGGCAACTTTCTCCCTCCCTTTGCATTGTGGGAGATCTGGCCGCCTTTGCCGTCCGGTCGCCGCCTCACCGCGACTGCTGAAAACCAACGCAGAATCTCTCCCCGGAGCTGGAGCAAAAGCCCTGTCCCACTGTACGAGTTCATTCAAAGAGTTCTCCCGAGTTTGCCCTGATTTGAACTCGGAGATTTACGGTTTAAGGCCGCTCATTGGTACTCGGGGCTCTCGTGGACATTTTTCAACATGTTGAAAAATCTTCACCAGTCTTCCCGTGTTTACCGCGTTTCCTGAGTACCTGCCGTTAGCGTTACCAGCCGCTAAGAGACGTCCCCGAACTCCGACGTACCCGCTACGTCCATTCTACGTGCTTACCACGAGATTGATTTTTTTTTTAAACTCGGGAGCGCACTTGAATGAACTCGTACGGTGGGACAGGGCTTTTACTCCCCGGAGTAACTCTTGCTTCTGGGTTTCCTGGTGCTCCAAAAATATTCGAAATGGAATTTAAACTGGAGTGGACCCACCACCACCAAACTCCAAACTCTGAGAAATAACAGCCTATTGCATTTTACCTGTTTATTTATTGTGTATATATATGGTCTATGGTATATAGACACACTGAACTTTTATCTCCTGTTCTGGATTATGTTTACATATTCTGTTGTGCTGCAGCAAGCAAGAATCTCATCGTCCTATCTGGGACACGTGGCAATGAAACTCTCTTGACTTGGACTTAAGCAAAAAAGGGTTCTTGGGGAAAAAAGAGCTACCTTAAATTTAGTTGAGTCTGGTTGGGTAACTATGGTAGGGTGAATATGCTTTAATTGTGCGGGAGGATTCCATGGAGCAGCCAGCATCTCTGGATAGAAGAAATTGGGCGACGTTTCGGGTAGAGACCTTTCTTTAGATTTCCTCTGGTTTTAGTGTTTTTAGTTTAATTTAAAGGTACAGTGTGGAAACAAGCCCTTCAGCCCACCGGGTCCATGCTAACCACCGATCACCCGTACTATCCCACGCATTGGCGACGTGAGTCAAGAGTGTTTTATTCTCTCACTTCCCAGTTAGAACAATGAAATCCTTACTTGCAGCAGCAAACAATGCTATAAACGATAAAAACAAAACAGTGTATATTTATATATGAGTATATAACTATATACACACACACACACACACACAATTTCCCTTCTGGGATTAATAAAGTTCTATCGTGTGTGTAGGAAGGAACTGCAGATGCTGGATTAAACTGAAGATAGACACAAAAAGCTGGAGTAACTCAATGGGTCAGACAGAATCTCTGGACAAAAGGAAAATGTTACGTTTTGGGTTCCTGCACACCTTTGGAATGTGGAAGGAAACAAGAGCACCCGGAGAAAACCCATGCGATCAAAGGGGAAAGGAGCAAACTCCAAACAGACAGCACCCATATTCAGGATCGAGGTCGCAATTCCAGGTCGCAATTTTAGGCAGCAACTTTATGGCCAATGTACTGCTCCGTACTCTTGAACTGAATTAAAACATACAGTAGCTGTAAAGGGGGACATAGCGTCACTTACAGATTTAAGACTGAAAATGGATAGTTTATTTTTATTTAGTAACCAAAGTTATCAACGTATAATTTTGTGTGTGTTGGAAAATAAAATATAGTGGCACAGCTGGTGGACTTGCTGCCTCACACGCCAGAGATCTGTGTTCGATCCTGTCCTCGGGCATTGTCTGTGTTGAATTTGCGTATTCTCCCTGCAAGGATGTGGGTTTCCTCCCACATCCCAAAGGCGCACTGGCATTGTAGGTTAACTTGTCTCTTTAAAATTGCCCCTAATGTGTAGGGAGTGGGTGAGGAAAGTTGGATAACAGAACTTGTGTGAATGGGTAGACAAAAATGCTGGAGAAACTCAGCGGGTGAGCAGCATCTATGGAGCGAAGGGAATAGGCGATGTCTCAGGTCGAGACCTTCTTCAGTCTGATGTGAGGGTGGGGGGGCGGGAAGAAGAAATAAAGAGGCGGAGATAGTGGGCTGAGGGAGAGCTGGGAAGGGGAGGAGAAAGCAGGGACTACCTGAAATTGGAGAAGTCAATGTTCATACCGCTGGGGTGTAAACTGCCCAAGCGAAATATAAGGTGCTGCTCCTCCAATTTATGGTGGGCCTCACTCTGGCCATGGAGGAGGCCCAGGACAGAAAGGTCGGGTTCTGAATGGGATGTGGAGTTGAAGTGCTGAGCCACCGGGAGATCAGGTTGGTTATTGTGAACAGAGCGGAGGTGTTGGGCGAAGCGATCGCCAAGCCTACGCTTGGTCTCACCGATGTAAAGCAGCTGACACCTAGAGCAGCGGATGCAATAGTTGAGGTTGGAGGAGGTGCAGGTGAACCTCTGCCTCACCTGGAACGACTGCTTGGGTCCTTGAATGGAGTCAAGGGGGGGAGGTAAAGCGACAAGTGTAGCATTTCCTGCAGTTGCAAGGGAAAGTGCCAGGAGAGGGGGTGGTACAGATGGGAAGGGACGAATTGACCAGGGAGTTACGGAGGGAGCGGTAACTGTGGAAAGTCAACAGGGGAGGAGATGGGAAGATGTGGCCAGTGGTGGGATCCGGTTGGTAGACAAAGCTGGAGAAAATCAGCAGGTGAGGCAGCGTCTATGGAGCGAAGGAATAGGCGACACTTCGGGTGGAGACCCTTCTTCGTACTGATGTTGGGGGGGGGGTGGGAAGAAGAAAGGAAGAGACGGAGACAGTGGCTGTGGGAGAGCGGGGAATGGGAGGGGAAGGAGGGAGAAAGCAAGGACTACCTGAAATTGGAGAAGCCAATGTTCATACCGCTGGGGTGTAAACTACCCAAGCAAATATGAGGTGCTGTTCCTCCAATTTGAGGTGAGCCTCACTCAGGAGGCCCAGGACAGAAAGGTCGGATTCGGAATGGGAGGGGGAGTTGAAGTGCTGAGTCACCAGCACAATTGTTGCATTTTAGAATAAGGCTGTAACATAACAAAATGTGAAGAAAGTGAAGGGGTCTGAATACTTTCTGAATGCACTGTATGTAAATTGGCTGGAGCATTTACTATAAGACAACAATGACCTCACTTTAAAAGTTAAAAAAACACACAAAATGCTGGTAGACACAATGCTGGAGAAACGAGAAACTCAGCAGGTGAGGCAGCATCTATGGAGAGAAGTAATTGGCGACGTTTCGGGTCGAGATCTTTCTTCAGACTGATGTCAGGGGAGCGGGTAGGACAAAGAAAGAAAGACAGTGGGACTAGTGGGAGGACTGAGAATGGGCAGGGGAAGGAGAGAGAGAGAGAGAGCAAGGGTTACCTGAAGTTAGAGAAGTCAATGTTCATGTTGCTGGGGCGTAAGCTACCCAGGCGAAATATGAGGTACTGTTCCTTCAATTTGTGCTGGGCCTCACTCTGACAATGGAGGAGGCCCAGGACAGAAAGGTCAGATTGGGAATGGGAGGGGGAGTTGTAGTGCTGGGCCACCGGGAGATCAGCTTGGTTAAGATGGACTGAGTGGAGGTGTTCAGCGAAACGATCGCCAAGCCTGCGCTTGGTCTCGCCGATGTACAGAAGTTGATACCTGGAACAGCGGATGCAGTAGATGAGGTTGGAGGAGGTGCAAGTGAACCTCTGCCTCGCCTGGGAAGACTGCTTGGGTCCTTGGATGGTGTCGAGGGGGGAGGTAAAGGGACAGGTGTTGCATCTCCTGCGGTTGCTGGGGAAAGTACCTGGGGAGGGGGTGGTTTGGGTGGGAAGGGAGGAGTTGACCAGGGAGTTACGGAGGGAACGGTCTCTGCAGAAAGCAGGAAGGGGTGGAGATAGGAAGATGTGGCCAGTAGTGGGATCCCGTTGGAGGTGGCAAAAATGTTGGAGGATTATATGTTGTATGCAACAGTTGACGGGGTGGAAGGTGATGACAAGGGGGACTCTGTCCTTGTTACGAGAGGGGGGAGGGGGAGTAAGAGCGGAGCTGTGGGATATCGAGGAGACCCCAGTGAGAGTCACATCTGTAATGGAAGAGGGGAACCCCCGTTCCCTAAAGAATTAGGACATCTCCAATAGCCTGGTGTGGAAAACCTCGTCCTGGGCGCAGATGCGGTGTAGACAGAGGAATTGGGAGTAGGGGATAGAGTTTAACAAGAAGAAGGGTGGGAAGAAGTGTAGCTAAGATAGCTGTGGGAGTCAGTAGGTTTATAGTAGATGTCGGTCTATCGTCTGTTTGCTCTCACTTGGGTATGTAGACGTTTTCTTTCTTTTGCACTGACCTCTCTGTGTGCTTAAATGCCAACAGGTATGAGACTCCTTCAAGATCACAGCAGTTCTGACCTTGCTGATCAGCTCCCAATGGCAGTTTTCCAATTGCATCTGAAAATGGTAGTGAAATCTGCAGCAGTTCAACAGTAATTATTGTTGGGGAATCTTTCTGTTGAACAAGAGTTAGATCTGACACCCGTTCATTGGAATAGAGCGGAATGGTTGCAAGTTTTGCATAGAGATAATTGTCCCCTAAAAAAAAATTATAGTCCAAAATAAAGAGACATGATTTCTCAGAAATGTACAGTAATTACACAAAAATGCATTGAGGCCCTCATTTACACAGTGCTTAAAATTATAATTATTGAGTACTATTAATAACCTGTTTATTTTACATTTAATATCATTTTATTTTTGAGATTCATGTAAATTGCAATGGAATATAATGCCATCACAAATTCTAATCATGATAGTAAGGCACAGATATTTCTTTGCCCCATAATTTCTGGAGTTCAATCGTTATCCCTGTAAAATGTCAGCGTTGCCAATCACACTGATTTATCACATTCCCACTTCCCAAGGCAAAGCTTTTCAGCAGAAAAAGAGAATTCATAATGTCATTAGTATTCTAGTCAGGCCGGATGGATCCAGGTCCCCAAGGAGTAAAAGATGCTTGGGTCTAAACTGAACCAATTCTTATTTCATAATCTTTGCCGCCAATCGAATACACAAGGTGCTGACTATCAAATCAACGTGGCTTTTGGAAACTCGTGAACAACAGTAATTCCACACTGAAAATTGACAACATTTGCGGTAACATTGTGATTTTTCATGAGAATACTGTATCTTTCTGTGAGCAAATGATCTGTGATTCATATTGGCTCTCAACCTCCCAATGATTTAGGTGAAGGGATTAAAAGTAACTTTAGCAAATTTGCAGATGACACAAAGCTGGGTGGCTGTGTGAACTGTGTGGAGGATGCTTGGAGAATGCAGGGTGACTTGGACAGGTTGGGTGAGTGGGCAGATGCATGGCAGATGCTGTTTAATGTGGATAATGATTGAATGAATAAGTTTATTGGCCAAGTATTCACATACTATATTGCTATATTTAAGAGGGAGTTAGATGTGGCCCTTGTGGCTAAAGGGGTCAGGGGGTATGGAGAGAAGGCAGGTACAGGATACTGAGTTGGATGATCAGCCATGATCATATTGAATGGCGGTGCAGGCTTGAAGGGCCGAATGGCCTACTCCTGCACCTATTTTCTATGTTTCTATGTTTCTATACAAGGAATTTGCCTTGGTGCTTCGTCTGCAAGTGACAACATGACAGACAGTGACAGTTAGGAATGTTACACGTTAAACATCAAACATTAATAATAAAACATTATTGATTAAACATGTGAATTAAATAAAATACCAGAGCAAAAGGAGGCTACGAGAATGCAGGGTGACTTGGACAGGTTGGGTGTGTGGGCAGATGCATGGCAGATGCAGTGTAATGTGGATAAATGTGAGGTTATCCACTTTGGTAGCAAAAACAGGAAGGCAGATTATTATCTAAATACGTCATGTTGGGAAAAGGGGAAGTACAACGGGATCTGGGGGTCCTTGTTCATCAGTCAATGAAAGTAAGCATGCAGGTACAGCAGGCAGTGAAGAAAGCGAATGGCATGTTGGCCTTTATAACAAGAGGAGTTGAGTATAGGAGCAAAGAGGTCCTTCTGCTGTTGTACAGGGCCCTAGTGAGACTACATCTGGAGTATTGTGTGCAGTTTTGGTCCCCTAATTTGAGGAAGGACATTCTTGCTATTGAGGGAGTGCAGCGTAGGTTTAAAAGGTCAATTCCCGGGATGGCAGGAGTGTCATATGCTGAGAGATGGAGCAGCTGGACTTGTATACTCTGGAGTTTGCAGGGTACAGTTCGTCAATGGAGGGAAGGTTGCAACCAATAACCTTCTCAGCTGATCAGACGATTCGCTGCAGCCTCCGGGTGTCGTGCATGGTGGCTGAGCCAAACCAGACCATGATGGAGAAGGTGAGGACAGACTCTACGATGGCCGTGTAGAATTGGACCATCATTGCCTGTGGCAGATTGTGCTTCCTCAGCTGCCGCAGGAAGTACATCCTCTGTTGTGCCTTTTTGACTGTGGAGTCGATGGTAGCTCCCCACTTAAGGTCCTTGGAGATGATGGTTCCCAGGAACTTAAAAGACTCCACAGATGTGACTGTGGTGTTGTTAATGGTGAGTGGGGTGAGGGGAGGGGGAGCTCTCCTAAAGTCTACAATCAATTCCACTGTCTTAAGAGCATTGAGCTCCAGGTTGTTGCGAGGACGCCAGGATGCCAACTGTGACACTTCCTGTCTGTAGGCAGATTCCTCCCCATCCTGGATCAGTCCAATCAGGGTTGTGTCGTCCGCAAACTTAAGAAGCTTGACAGAGGAGTCAGTGGAGGTGCAGTCGGTGGTGTAGAGAGAGTAGAGGACAGGAGAGAGTACGCAGCCTTGCGGTGCTCCTATGCTGAGTGTTTGCGGGTCCGAGATGTGTTTTTCCAGCCTCACATGCTGCTTCCTGTCTGTCAGGAAGTTAGTGATCCACTGACAGAGGGGTTCAGGCACAGTCAACTCGGAAAGTTTGGAGTGTAGTAGCTATGGGACAATGGTGTTGAATGCAGAGCTAAAATCAACAAACAGGATCCTCGCATAGGTCCCCTGGCAGTCAAGGTGCTGTGGGATGAAGTGCAGGCCCAGGTTGACTGCGTCATCCACAGATCTATTGGCCCGATATGCAAACTGCAGAGGGTCCAGCAGGGGTTGGATAAGCTAGATGCAGGAAGATTGTTCCCCATGTTGGGGAGCTCCAGAACAAGGGGTCACAGTCTAAGGATAAGGGTGAATTCCTTTAGGACCGAGATGAGGAAAACATTTTTCACACAGAGAGTGGTGAGTCTCTGGAATTATCTGCCACAGAAGTTAGTTGAGGCCAGTTCATTGGCTATATTTAAGAGGGAGTTAGATGTGGCCCTTGTGGCTAAAGGGATCAGAGGGTATGGAGAGAAGGCAGGTACGGGATACTGAGTTGGATGATCAGCCATAATCATATTGAATGGCGGTGCAGGCTCGAAGGGCCGAATGGCCTACTCCTGCACCTATTTTCTATGTCCATGTTTCTATGCTCAACAATGTGTAGGAAAGAATTGCAGATGCTGGTTTAATTAAAGATAGATACAAAATACTGGAGTAACTCAGCGGGACAGTCAGCGTCTCTGGAGAGAAGAAATGGGTGACATTTCGGGTCGAGAACCTTCTTCAGATTGAACCTGCTCAACAATAGCAGGGCAAAGTATGTAAGAGCTGATGACAATGTTGACGCATTTACAACTATGTCCAGCCAGGAGTGCCTAGTGGTAATCATTCCTCTAGAGACTACCATCATTACAGAGGCCAGTCTTCAGCCAAGTCACTTTCACTACTCGGGAATAGGGATAAAATCTGAATATAATAAATGTAAAACAATGCTAATCGCATCAATTCAATAGATTAGTTTAATACAACCTAAATTCTTACCAAAAGGCATGTCTCAATTGAAGATCATTGCCAGGACGCGAACTTAAAGGTTGCCCGGGTGCCAATGGCCACCTAACGTCCCGCCGGGCAACCTAAACGTTGTGTCATTTTGCATGGCTTGGCAAGCACTCGGGACACCTGCCGTTAAACTATGAGCGAGCCCACCTCTCTATCTCTCTCTCTCTCTCTCTCTGTGTCACTCTCCGTCTCTGCCCGCCATCCGTATCCGTGTGTGGGCCGCCGGGTCTCCGCTCTCCGCTCGCTCCTCATCCGCCGGCACGGCAGGCCGCCTTGCCCGTGCGCACTGCTACGGCCAGCACATCCTCCCCCCTGCACATACGCATATCCACGGCCAGCACATCATCGGCCGCCCTGCGCATGTTCTCTGCCACATCAACCGGTCGGCGCCGGGCACTTTCTCCCTCGCTTTGAATTGTGGGCGATCTGGCCGCCATTGCTGTCCGGTCACCGCCTCGTCGCGACCGCTGAAAGCCAACGCAGAATCACTCCCTGGAGCTGGAGTAACTCCTGGAGTAACTCTCGCTTTTGGTTTTCTGGTCCTCCAAAAATATTCTGAATGGAATTTAAACTGGAGGTGTTGAAGGGTCCATCAGAAAACTCCAAACTCTGAACAATAATAGCCTATTGCATTTTATCTGTTTATTTATTGTGGCCTATGGTATATAGACACACTGAATTGTTATCTCCTGTTCTGTATTAGGTTTACATATTCTGTTGTGCTGCAGTAGGCAAGAATGTCATTGCCCTATCTGGGACACGTGACAATAAAACTCTCTTGACTCTTGACTTGGACTTAAGCAAAAAAGGGTTCTTGGGGAAAAAAGAGCGACCTTAAATTTAGTTGCGTCTGGTTGGGTAACTATGGTAGGGTGAAGACTATTCCATGCTTTAATTGTGCGGGAGGATTCCATGGAGCAGCCAGCAACTCTGGATGGAAGAAATTGAGTGACGTTTCGGGTAGAGACACTTCTTTTGACTCCCTCTGGTTTTAGTGTTTTTAGTTTAATTTAAAGATACAGCGTGGAAACAGGCCCTTCGGCCCACCGAGTCCACACTAACCACCGATCACCCGTACACTAAGTCAAGGGTCAAGAGCGTTTTATTCTCTCACGTCCCAGTTTAGAACAATGAAATCCTTACTTGTAGCAGCACAACAGAATATGGGAACATAGTACTCTGTAAACAATGTTATAAACGAGAAAACAAAACGGTGTATATTTATATATGAATATATATAACTATATATATATATATGTGTGTGTGTGTATATATAATATATATGTGTGTGTGTATATATAATATATATATCACACACACACACACACACACTTTCCCTCCTGGGATTAATAAAGAGCTATCGTATAGTATCGTGCGTATAGGAAGGAACAGCAGATGCTGGTTTAAGCTGAAGGTAGACACAAAAAGCTAGAGTAACTCAACAGTGCGATAACAGACCTTGTGTGGAATGGGTAGACAAAAATGCTGGAGAAACTCAGCGGGTGAGGCAGCATCTATGGAGCGAAGGAAATAGGCGAGACCCTTCTTCAGTCTGATGTGCGGGTGGGGGGGACGGGAAGAAGAAAGGAAGAGGCGGAGACAGCGGGCTGAGGGAGAGCTGGGAAGGGGAGGAGAAAGCAGGGACTACCTGAAATTGGAGAAGTCAATGTTCATACCGCTGGGGTGTAAACTGCCCAAGCGAAATATGAGATGCTGCTCCTCCAATTTACAGTGGGCCTCACTCTGGCCATGGAGGAGGCCCAGGACATAAAGGTCGGTTTGGAATGGTCTCTGCGGAAAGCCAACAGGGGAGGAGATGGGAAGATGTGGCCAGTGGTGGGATTCCATTGGTAGACAAAAAAGCTGGCGAAAATCAACGGGTAAGGCAGCATCTATGGAGCGAAGGAATAGGTGGCGTTTCGGTTCAAGACCCTTCTTCAGATTGATGTCGGGGCGGGGGAGGGGACACGAAAAAGAAAGGAAGAGGCAGAGACAGTAGACAGGGAGAGCTGGGAATGAGAGGGGAAGGAGGGAGAAAGCAAGGACTACCTCACTCTGGCCATGGAGGAGGCCCAGGACAGAAAGGTCGGATTCGGAATGGGAGGGGGAGTTGAAGTGTTGAGCCACCGCGAGATCAGGTTGGTTACTGCGAACTGAGTGGAGGTGTTGTGCGAAGCGATCGCCAAGCCTGCGCTTGGTCTCACCGAGGTTGATCATACTCTGAATAATCCCACCGCATTTTTGTTTGGAAGTGGAAAGAAATAAAATTGCATTCATTGCAACGTGTAAAAAGAGTAGAGATACTTACTGTATCATAATTTTGCTGCATGTCATTGTGGTAATTATCATGTCTTGATTGGTGAATATGTTTAGTTTGTGACTTTATTTGAAGCAGAAATAATAAGTGAATGCTTCATTGAGCATAATTCCGACTGGTAACTACGCACTTCGTCCGAGCACATTATCACACGCGCTATGCAAACCGTCTTAAATGACCACCTAAATTGTCATTTGGCAACCTGAAAAGCTGCCTAGGTTGAGAAAAAAAGTTAAGTGAGAACTCTGATTGCCTTTACCTGTTAAATATTATTTGGAATATTCTAAAAGGCCTGTCTCACGGTGCGAGTTGACCCACGAGGTACCCCGAGTGAAAGACTCGTGGTTGTGTACGAGACTCCACGTTTATGAACAAGAGTTTAACCGAGTTCCCACGGGCATGACTAAGTTTGCCGTTTACTTCTAATTTCTGCGACGTTCCAAGCTCCACTCCCGGGGGGGGGGGGGGGGGGGGGGGGGGGGGGAGGGGGAAACCCAGTTACCAAGTTCCTCTCCCGGGTTACTCTTGAGCCAACCGTGAATGAAATCCTGTTTTAAAAGCATCAAATAGAGGAGCTGGACAGCATCTCATACAGTAAGTATATTCTGATTCAGTATTGAAAGTTATTCAATTTCAGAACTTAAAACAACTGGGCAGGATCTCGGCCCCGCGCTCGCTGCCGTTGTACAGCAAGGAGGAGGTGGCGGGAAAGCAACAGTGTAAAAAGAAGACATCTCCATCCTGCGGCTTTGAGTTAAAGATAGAATTCAGCGCAGCCGCATCTATTGATATGACCTACAAAGGGAAAATGCGCACCGTCCAGTGCCAGAGCTAGGCTGGGGTCATTCTCTGCTCTCTCTCTCTCTTTCCTGTGCATTAGTAGGGGGAAGAGTGGTCTACCTCGCTGGGCACAAGACCTCTGCCGCCTGCCCCTCGCAGCCATCAACGTGTTTGTTCCTTTGGTGGTGCCTCACCTGCCCTGCTCCCATCCCCACTCATCAGCGCTGCCCAGCTCGCTGCCCCATTCTCTTGGAAATGTCGCTTCCGCCGCTGTAACGAGGAGGGTTCCCGGCTGGCTGGCTTGTGGTGGGTGGGTGGGTGGGTGGGAGGGAGTGGGAGTACAAACCACAAATCCCCATTCTCACAAAAAATCGGGCAGAGCCGTGTAGAACGCACGTTTCTCTCTGCTTCATATACGTGGGAATTCCCTCAGTATGGTCACTCAGCGGGCAGGCAGCATCTCTGGAGAGAAGGAATGGGCGACGGGAGATGACGTTTAAAATTTTAAATCATGGGCAAACCATCTTGCCCCAGCAGCTTTAATCATTGATTTATTGTGTTGAGTTGTTTGTGAGGCTGGGACTTCTGCTGAGGGTCGCCACCTTATAGTGGAGCCATATGCGTGTGCCTTAGATCCTGTAAGCTGGCCTCATGGCAGGAAGGTCGAGGGGGAGGTCCCTGACAAAGCGCGGCCCCCCAAGAAGATGACCTCAGTGGAACTGGCCGAGGATGGTGTTTGGCCGGCGGCTCTGAGAAGGTGGAAGAAGGCTGCAGCAAGGGAGAGACTCCCAACCGTGGTGGAGCCCAGATCATTGGAACCCGGAATTGTCAGTGAATGTTGTTCGAAAAGTGTTACCAATCTCTTTTTTTGGAGATGGTCATTGAGCCTGATAATAGAATTACATAATCAAACAGCACAGAACCATCCCTTCCACATCCTTTTTACCCATCCGCACTAATCGCATTTGCTCAAATTAGGTCCTTATCCTTTCCCTGCCTTGTCTATTTAAATACTTTAGAGAATACAGCGGGGAAACAGGCCCTTTAGCCCACGGGGTCTGTGCCGATCAATGATCCCTGCACATTAACACCATCCTACCCACACTAGGGACAACTTGTACAAGCCAATTAACCTGCGAACCTGAACATCTTTGGAGTGTGGGAGGAAGTCGAAGATCTTGGAGAAAACCCACGCAGGTCACGGGAAGACATACACACAACGCCATTCACATCAAGATCCTTTTCGTTTTGAAGCTCGTTTATTGAGCTGATGCAACCGCAATGTTACAGTTCAATCACAATCACTGGAAGCACAGAACACATTGCGAGCTTTCCAAACCTTGGTGCAACAAACAATGTGAAACCAAGAGGGTAATACAGAGAGTGACAGTAATAGTTCCAGTCAGCGCAATCTAAACCAAGACAGGATCAGCCTCCACGCAGGGACTTTCCCACGGTCCGTGTCTGCCCATCACCACCACCTCCGTGCCCCTGAAAACGCTTTCTTGTCTACGTGTGTGTGTCAGAGAGATGGCACCAAAAGCCCTGGACACCACTCTGTACTGCTGCACCTTTCAACTGGGATGCCCAACTGTTCCCGGTGGGATTTGAGGAAGGGCTCCAGCAGAATGGACGAGGAGGGGAGTCAGGTTAAAGAGGGTGGACTTGTCTGTGCTGAGCAGTCCCCTGGGCTTCAGTCAAGGGTCAGTGTGTGGGGCAGTGCCCTGGAGTTTCCACATCCCTGTAGACATCCACCTTGGTTCCCCGCTCCCCGTCCCTCTCTGAATATGTGACGGAGAATGGCGAGAAATATCACTGATTTTCGCATCCAATCCTGTAAAATGTGAAGAATTAAGATTGTCATATGTCAGTTTAAAGTTGCAGCTTTACCATCTGAGATGGAAACAAAGACCAAGCAGAAATTTGGAAATTCATTCAGCCCTTCGTGCACCCCATTCTCCAATCTCTCACAGAAGATGCTGCTGCCTCCCGCTGAGTTAAAGAAGTGCCCACGGTAGATTCACGATCACTAAGGTAAACGCACGGCCACTACGTTATTACAACGAGTTTAAATGTTTCTCAATTTTAACACATTTGAACAGTAAACTTTGACTATCGAGGAAAACCTCAAACATAGCTATCTGAGCGAATTTTTTCACGAGTTAACAAGTTTTCACGGGTACCTGCCGTTAGCCCACGAGTTGATGACTAAGAAATTGCTCGCCGCGAGTTCCGACGTTCCCCCTAGCTACGTTAATTGTACGCGATTACTGCGAGTGAAAACTCCACGGGTCACTCGTGTCTCAACTCTGCATACCTTTAACTTGATTTTGCACCGAATAAACAATTTTTCTTCAGAGCGCGATAAATGAGTTGAATTGCACATTTTTCAAAAGTAAACTTTATTGTTTATTAGGGTCAATTTCCTCACTTCATTGTATTATTTTAGTACTTAAAAACTTAAGAAAATGTGAATAAATATTCGTCATGCGACTTTGATCTGGTAATCTGTTAAAACCTCACATCATTCAATTCAATAATTCAACTTCAGACTGCAGAAGGAAGTTCAAGATTAGCACCAAGCCCCATCATGTGATACTGTGGGATTAAAAATACACGTGAAGATGCACATGGGGATAAACAAGAAGCAAGTTCAACGTCAATCCTGCAAACAGTCATATAATTTAAAGCGCAACGATGCCCAAAGGATATTTTTTCTTATAAGCTGTGCCTTCTAAACGATATCATCGCTGTTTCCTGGAATATGCAATCTCCGCTATTCCTATTCAGTAACTTTATAAAATGTAATATTATATTTAAGAGAACAAAAAATACAGTCACTGCATCAGTGCTTCAATAGGACAGATGCAAGTCTCAAACATTTTCTGACCCAACTTCAATGCTGGCAATTCATACAAGAAATGTTTCTCATTACATAAATGTCAAATCGGGTCAGGTCGAGTTTATTGTTGTATGCACAGGAACAACCTATACAGGTACAATGAAAATCTTGCTTGCAGCAGCAGGATCATCGGCCCATAGACACAAACAACACGCAAAATAAAAGTCAGTGTAAAGAAAAAGACAATGCAAAAAAAAAGATATTGGCGCAAAACATAGAGTACAATTCCATGGTGCAAGGTGATCCCTTGTATTGTTTGAGGTAGGATTAGATTGTGCAGATTGGTTCACCTGTGACTCTGTCCAGGGACCCCAAAGGTCTTTTCAGGTTCGGCAGAGATTCACTTGCACCTCCTCCAACCTCATCTACTGTATCTGTTGTTTAAGGTGTGGGCTCATACATCAGTGAGACCAAACGTAGACTGGGCAATCGTTTTGTTGAACACCTTCGCTCCGTCCACCTGGACCTACCTGATCTCCCGGTTGCCATTCCCACACTGACCTTTCAGTCCTAGGCAGACAAAAATGCAGGAGAAACTCAGCAGGTGAGGCAGCATCTATGGACGTTTCGGACCGAGATCCTTCTTCAGAGTGATGTGAGGGTGGACTGAGGGCTGAGGGAGAGCTGAGAAGGGGTGGAGAAAGCAGGGGACTACCTGAAATTAGAGAAGTCAATGTTCATACCGCTGGGGTGCAAACTACCCAAGCGAAATATGAGGTGCTGCTCCTCCAACTTACGGTGGTCCTCATTCCGGCCATGGAGGAGGCGCAGGACAGAAAGGTCAGATTCGGAGTGGGAGGGGGAGTTGAAGTGCTGAGCCACCAGGAGATCGGGCAGGTTAATGCGAACCGAGCGGGGTGTACAACAAATAATCCTCCGATATTTTCGCTACCTCCAACGGGATCCTACTACTAGCCACATCTTCCCATCTCCTCCCCTGGCTGCTTTCTGCAGAGACCGTTCCCTCCGTAACTCCCTGGTCAATTCGTCCCTTCCCACCCAAACCACCCCCTCTCTGGGCACTTTCCCTTGCAACCGCAGGAAATGCTACACTTGTCGCTTTACCTCCCCCCTTGACTGCATTCAAGGACCCAAACAGCCTTTCCAGGTGTGGCAGAGGTTCACCTGCACCCCCTCCAAACTCATCTATTGCATCCGCTGCTCTAGATGTCAGCTGCTCTACATCGGTGAGACCAAGCGTAGGCTTGGCGATCGCTTCGCCCAACACCTCTGCTCGGTTCGCAATAACCAACCTGATCTCCTGGTGGCTCAGAACTTCAACTCCCCTTCCCGTTCCGAATCTGACGCAACTCAAAAGTCCATCAAAGACCTTGAAGCCTGGCTCACCAAAGTCGACATGTCAGGTCTGCCAGGCAGATTCAAGGCCTGGATCTATCAGCATTCCATCCTGCCCCGAGTCCTGTGGCCTGTGCTGGTTTACCTGTTCCATTGACCACAGTTGAGTCCCTCGAAAGGAAGATCAGCGGCTTTCTCCGCAGGTGGCTTGGCCTTCCCCGCAGCCTCAACAGTGCTGCACTGCATGGGACCAGTAACATCTTGCAGCTCCCATCCAGTGGCCTCCCGGAAGAGTTTATGGTGGCGCGAACAAGAGAGGCGCTGCAGTACAGGGACTCCAGGGACCAGAAGGTGTCATGGGCTGGCATCGAGGTGAGAACAGGGAGGAAATGGAGGGCGGAGAAAGCAGTGGAGGTGGCAGAATCACGCCTAAGGCAAAGGGCATTGGTGGGAGTCATGGCAACTGGGCCCGGGGCAAGGAGAGACACCATCTAATCCAGGAAGAGGTCCGAGCAGGTGTGGAGGAAGAGCGTGTGAGCAGGGCGGTGGGCTCAGGCAGCAGGGAGCGTGGACAAGGTGGGAGAGCATAACCCAGCGCAGGATTACCTGGTCAAACATCATGCAGGCTGACCTCCAGCGCATCCGGTTCCTTGTCCAAGCTGTCTACGATGCCCTACCAAGCCCAGCAAACCTCCACGTCTGGGGCAAGAGCGAGACACCTTCCTGCCCACTTTGCTCTGGAAGAGGATCATTAGAACATCTCCTCAGCAGCTGCCCAAAGTCTCTTGGGGAAGGTCGCTATCGGTGGCGGCATAACCAGGTGCTCAAGGCGGTTGCTGAGAGCGTAGCCACTGCCATCGGTAACAGCAAACACCGCCCACGTCCCCAAAGAAATCAATCACTTTTGTCAAAGCTGGAGAGAAGCCCCGACCACAACCAAAAACAAGGACGGGCCTCCTCTACACAGCCACTGACTGGCAGCTGCACGTCCATCTGGGCAAACAGATGAAATGTCCACAGCACATCACAGCAACATCACTCTGGCCAGACACGATCATCACCTCCGAAGTGACAAAACAGCTGAACTTCTGGAGCTGACAGTGCCCTGGGAAGAGCGTATTGAAGAGGCTAACGAGAGGAAGCGTGCAAAGTACCAGGAACCGGTGGAGCTGTGCCAGGACAGAGGCTGGAAGACATACTATGAGGTGGGCTGTAGAGGCTTTGCAGATGCTCACTCTTCAAAGTCCTCAACCAGTTGGGCATTACGGGGCTGGCAAAGAAGAGGGGCCATTCAATCCGCAAGAAAGCAAGTCGGGGCCTGATCAACCCCGGCTGGGTCGCCTGGGCGAGGGTGTCTGATGTTGTGAGACCCGAAACACCCGATGACCCCAGGTCACGTCACTGAGGATGCGTCCCAGCGCATCTAGAAGATGTATCTTTCACACTACAAGTATTCAGTGACTAGCACAATCTCTTTAAACTTCTGGACAGTAGAGGCGCTTTGTGATCACATCTATGTGCTGAGCCCAGGCAGGTCATTTGAATGTGAATTTGTTAATGCCCAGGAAATTGAGGCTGCTAACTCTATCCCCCACTGACCCCAACAATAAAAGCTGGCACGTGGGCTCCCAACTTCCCATTTTTTTTTATGTTAACGATTAGTTCCTTGGTTTTGTTGATGTTGAGGAAGAGGTTCTGTGGCAGCACCAACATCCAGATCTTCTACCTCTTTCCAATACACTGACTCGTGGTTTGGCTCGTGGTGTGGTGTGGTGTGGTGTCGAAGGCGAATTTGTAGACGGCATTTGAGTTGTGCTTAGCAACAAAGTCATGGGTGTAAAGTGACTAGAGCAGGGAGCTAGGAACACGGGTTCGAGATGCACCTCAGTTGCCTGTCAGTGAGGAATATTTACTCAGAGGGTGGTGGCTGTGTGGAATGAGCTTCCAGCAGAAGTGGTGGAGGCAGGATCGATTTTAACATTTAAGAGTAAAGTGGATAGGTATATGGACGTGAAGGGAATGGAGGGGTATGGTCTGAGTGCAGGTAGATGGGACTAGGGGAAAACAAATGGTCGGCACGGACTGGAAGGGCCGAGAGGGCCTGTTTCCGTGCTGTAATTGTTATATGGTTATATGGTTATATCTTGTAACCAAAGCTGCATTGATTGAGGTCATAGAATGTTTAGACATTGAGGAATTTCAAGTACTTCTACTAAAAGCTCAAAAACTAATGTACTGCAATCTAATTTTCTCTAATGATGATGTAAAAGGTCAGTTGATCTCTCACTTTGAAAAACAAATTTTACTTCAGTAAAATTAAATCTTCTTTGACAAACAGCAATATACTTATTTGAGATGCAGATAATTATAAAGCAATTACAAGTCTACTGGTTCCATCACCATTAATGTAATAGTGCAGCTATTATATACTGCAATCCCGATTATGTACTTGAAATTTGACGAGTGCTTGAATGTACTTTCAGGAACAGCTAGCTTTGATGTGAATTGTAAAAGGGATCAATTATCATTCTCAATTAACAATCATTTTTCCACAAAACAACGACAATTTTCCTTTTCAGATAAAAAGCATACAGTTGACGTCCTAAGCATGAATCTTTAGCGATCACGGCAATGGAATGGGGCCAGGTAATGTTCCACCATGGAAAATGGCATCGAACATGGTGGCCCAGAATCTGCAGTAGTAAGGGTAATGAAATGGTCATTGCTCATCACCATTGCCATTGGATAAATGGCAGCAACTTCTTGCATCAGCAAATGCATAGTTAAATGGAGAAATTCAAAAGTTAAACGTCAGCAACAACCAGCTCCTTTGTAGATGGGGAATCCATGAAATGATGGGCGGTACAGTGGCTCAGTGTTAGAGTTGCTGCCTTATAGTGCCAGAGCCCCGTGTTCGATCCCGATTATGAGTGCTGTCCGTACGGAGTTTGTACGTTCTTCCCGTGAATTGCGTGAGTTTTCGCCGAGATCTTTGGTTTCCTCCCATTCTCCACAGACATGCAGGTTTGCAGGTTAGGGGGTACACAAAAAGCTGGAGAAACTCAGCGGGTGCAGCAGCATCTAAGGAGCGAAGGAGATAGGCGACGTTTCGGGTCGAGACCCTTCTTCAGACTGGTCAGGGATCAGGGAAACGAGAGATATAGACGGTGATGTGGAGAGATAAGGAACAATGAGTGAAAGATATGCAAAAAAGTATCGATGATAAAGGGAACAAGCCATTGTAAGCTGTTTGTGGTGTGAAAAATGAGAAGCTGGTGCGACTGGGGTGGGGGAGGGAGATAGAGAGAGGGAATGCCAGGGCCCGAAGGCTGAGGGAGAGGTGGGAAGGGGAGGAGACAGCAAGGGTTAACAGAATTGAGAAAATTCAATGTTCAAGCCCAAAGGATGCAGACTCCCCAAGCGGAATATGAGGTGCTGTTCCTCCAGCTTGCGGTGTTGCTCACTCTGGCCGTGGAGGAGGCCCAGGACCGAGAGGTCGGATGCGGAATGGGAGGGGGAGTTGAATTGCTGAGCCACCGGGAGGTCAGGTTGGTTAATGCGGACCGAGCGGAGGTGTTCGGCGAAGCGATCGCCAAGCCTCCGCTTGGTCTCACCGATATAGATCATCTGGCATCTGGAGCAGCGGATGCAGTAGATGAGGTTTGAGGAGGTGCAGGTGAACCTCTGTCGGACCTGGAAGGACTGCTTGGGTCCCTGAAAGGAGTGGAGGGGGGAGGTGAAGGGACAAGTGTTGCATTTCTTGCGGTTGCAGCTTTTTGTGTACCCTCGATTCTCCAGCATCTGCAGTTCCTTCTTTAACAGGTTTGCAGGTTAATGGGCTTGGTACAAGTGTAAATTGTCCCAAGTGTGTGCAGGATAGTGTGTGGGGATCGCTGGTCAGTGCGGACTCAGTGGGCCGGGGGGTCTGAGCTCTATCTAACTAAATTAAGCGACATCAATCTCTTCAGACCATCGGCAGTGCACAACCATTGAAAAGTTAGAGTTAGGCATAACGCGGTTTTACGATGGCATACTTGGATATAGATATCATTCTCAAATATGGCTGCATGTAGCAACTAGTTTCTGTCTTATGTCTTTTTTTTCATAGGAATGTAATCAATGGGTCCTCCTCAATGGGTCCAATTCCACTGCAGACTGTTGTCAAGTTAGGCTGTGTCATCACCCGACAATGCTGCATATCACCTTCTGCAAACAGGAGGGGTGCAAATTTATAGAGGTAATAGGGAACCATTACCCTACATCATCTCCACTCCACCTCAGCAGTGGAGCTGCAGTACGCATAAGCCACTTATGTAAGCATATGTTCAGAACCAGACTTTCACATCAATATTGACTCATTCATAGAAAAATATAAAATACCAAGTGCAACCAGGAACCAACTCCACCATTCAATATGATTACAGCTGATCACTCTTATTCACTGCGCTGTTCCAGCTTTCTCTACATATCCTTTGGTTCCTTGGGCTCCAACAACAATATCCAATTCTTTCTCAAATTATAATCATTTGGCTTCAATTGCTTTCCGTGGCAGAGAATTCTTACAGGGCCACAACTTTTCGGAGAAGCAATTTCTCCTAATCTTACTTTTAATCCTTCGACAGCGATCCCTGGTTCCAGACTCCCCCTCCCCTCCCCTCCCCTCCCCCCAAATCGGGATCATGGATATTTATTACCTGAAGGCAAACTTTCTGCGGTAAGCTTCAAGTTTCTTGAATATACTTTGTGATATGACTTTCACAACCTTTTTACACAGAATATTCCACAGATCATCGACCCGCTGTGTGAAGAAATGTATTCCTGAATGGCCAACAGACATCTCAGATAGCGTATAAGGAACAAGCTGCTGGAGAAAGCTGCAGATGTTTAAAAGACATTTAGACAGGTACATGGATAGAACAGGCATTTGGGCCAAAATCGGCAAATGGACTAGCTTGGATTGACATTTTGAATGACGAAGACAAAATTGGCCAAAGGGTCCGTTTCCATGCAGTAGTACTTCATGACTCTAAATATTGCAGATATTTAGATCAGTCCGTCAGACAGACGTCCCCCCCCCAGCATCAATTCCATCTACACTTCACACTTTATCGGGATTGCAGTCAACATAATCAAGGACCCTTCACACCCGTCATTCTCTCTTCTCCTCTTTCCCATTGGGCAGAAGATACAGAAGCTTGAAAGCACGTACCACCAGTCTCAGGAACAGTGTCTTCCCCTCTGTTATCAGACTAGTTAAAGTCGAGTGTAGTCCTGATCTTCCAACCTACCTAATTGCAGACTTTGGACGTTTTCCCTGGAACTGTAACACCACAGAAGTGTAAACTCTATTCTAGCCTCTGGTATTTTTCTCATTGTGTTTCCCATTGTACTCGTGTCTGGTTCGACTGTACTCATGTATGGTATGATCTAATTGGATCGCAAGCAAACAGAAGCTTTACAATGCGCCCAGTACATGTGACAATACAAACCAATATAAGCATCAATCTTCTGAATGTAAGGCAGTATGAATAAGATATGTTTAATCTCTCCTTACCTGTCAAACCAATCACCCCAGGAATGAATATGGTGAAAATTTATTACACCCACTATTGCAATAATGGCCCCATAACTATATAATGTATTAACTCTTGGTCATTGTAAAATACTAGATGTACAATTGCTAGTTTTCCCTCATGAAGGGGGTAAATGTACGATGAATTTAAAAAAATGGTATTGAATTAGGATTAGCATAAATGAGTGTTTGATGTTTGGGGTGGTCTAGGTGGGCTGAAGGGCCTGTTTCTGTGCTCTATCACCATCATTGATTTTCAACGTTCTCCCTACGACTCCAGGTGCTCCGGTTTCCACCCACATCCCAAAAATGTGCAGGTTTGTTGGTTAATTGGCTGCTGTAAAATTGCCCCGAGCGCGTAGGGAGTGGATGAGAAAGTGAAACAACATAACACTTGTGTAAACGGGTGGTCGGTGTGGACTTGGTGGGCCGAACGGCCTGTTTTCACGCTGTATCTCTGAACTAAACTAAACCCACCTCTTGCAAACTCGACAAATCATCATCCACACTATTTCTACTAAATTGGTTTGCCCAGTGTATATGTAGGTTAAATTGCCCTTGTTACATGCATCTCTAACTTCCTGATTTATACATTACTACTTTGTGATAAGGAGCTTGGAGAAAGAAAGAATTAGAATTGCAAACTACTATTATTTAAGTTAAAGCATTATCGGCTTGTACTCGCTAGAATTTAGAAGATTGAGGGGGGATCTTATAGAAACTTACAAAATTCTTAAGGGGTTGGACAGGCTAGATGCAGGAAGATTGTTCCCGATGTTGGGGAAGTCCAGAACACGGGGTCACAGTTTAAGGATAAGGGGGATTTCTTTTAGGACCGAGATGAGAAAAGCATTTTTCACACAGAGAGTGGTGAGTCTCTGGAATTCTCTGCCACAGAAGGTAGTTGAGGCCAGTTCATTGGCTCTATTTAAGAGGGAGTTAGATGTGGCCCTTGTGGCTAAAGGGATCAGGGGGTATGGAGAGAAGGCAGGTAAGGGATACTGAGTTGGATGAACAGCCATGATCATATTGAATGGTGGTGCAGGCTCGAAGGGCCAAATGGCCTACTCCTGCACCTATTTTCTATGTTTCTATGTTTCTATCTATGCCTCAAGTTGTTTGATTTCCTGGGACACTAGTTCCCGCCTGATTCAAGTGAATACCATCCCAGTGAACAGCTCCTTTGTTCCCCAGCAATGTTGCCAGTATTTCATGAATTAAAATCTATTTGTTTTCAGACAAAATTTTCAGCCAAGGATTCAATTTTCTGATCTTATTCACCCTCTGTCAATTTGTACACAGCTCACAGGATAATCCAGAGATTATTACCTCTGTTATTGTACCTTTTAATTTGGAAACCATTTATTCTTGCAGCACAGCTTTCTTTGTTTTCATTGATTTGAAACCACGGCAACTAGATTTTCAAGATCATTATCATAATGTGGGGCAAGAAAAATAAATCAGTTTTGAGTCAAAATGCAGCACTTTAAGGAAACTGTAAACTAAAAGACAAATTCTACTGAAATGTCCTTCTGAGTCATTGATAAATACTGTGGAAGCCTCGGGGTCAGTCCAAGTCCCTGAGGAAGGCCACGTTCGCAACAGGCAACACAGACTCCTGGATACAGGCATTTAAAAAAGTATTAGGTCCAAAATATGAACAAGTAGACTCAAACAACACATAAAATATATACGTGACAGCGAAAAGAAAAAAAAAGGCAAAAACAAGACATTAATGGAAAACTAAATTGGAAGACAAGTCCATGGTAATGTAAGAGATGGTCCTGAGTTGTGGTCCAAGAGATGGTCCTAAGGCGAGAGTTGTGCAGATAGGTTCAAGAAGCTGATGGATGTTGGAGAGTAGAAGTGTTGGTGCACCTTCTTCATGCTGGGCACAGGATAGGCCATCCACGATGTTAACACCCAGGAACTTGAAACTGCTAAGGGGCCTGTCCCACTTTCACGACCTAATTCACGACCTCTGCCGAGTTTGCCCTTGACTCGTACTCGCAGCATGGGCGTCACGAGGTCGCAGGTAGGCCGTAGCAGGCCGTGATTCTAGTCGTAGGTACTCGTGCAATCAAGTAGGTCGGGGCATTTTTTCGAAGATGATGAAAAATGTCCACGAGTAAAAAAGGTCATGAATTAGGCCGTGAAAGTGGGACAGGCCCTTAACTCTTTCCACCATGTGATCTCTCTCCAGATGTTCCAAGGGTGAGTGCAGGCCTAGTGAGGTGGTGCCGCCATCGACCTGTTGTGATCATAAGTGGAATACAATGGATGAAACCTTCCTGTTGGGCTGGAGTTGATGTGTGCCATGACCAGCCTCTTGATACACTTCCAGACAATGGACTTCTGAGCCACCAAATTTCAAATCAATATTTTTGATTGCTTGAAAGATACGGCATGGGAAAAGGCTTTTCGGCCTGCCAAGTCCACACCCATTCACACTAGTTCTATGTTTTCCCACTTTTACATGCACTCCCTGCACACTGGATTAATTCGCAGAGGATAATTATATTTGTTATGTTATGTCATGATGTTACTGCAAACCCACACCTCTTTGGGATGTGGGAGGAAACAGAGCTCCCAGAGGAAACCCACATGGTCACAGAAGAATATGCAAACAGAACAAAGACAGCAACTAACCTATACATTGAACATTTTAGCCCTTCTGTAATGCAGTTTCCCACAAATTGATTTTGCCTAAATACAAGCTTTATATATTCATATGTTAAGCGATCTGAATATTTAATCTTCTGACTCAATCGACAGTTTTATAAGCTGAGCTGACATTATAGCTTTGGCTGATATGGTTCTGACATCTTGTCAGGCATTCCAATCCCTGTTTAGTACAGAATTGTACAGAAACAGAAGTAATGCAATATTTACATAATTATTGCACAATAAGAGGTCAGACCTGAAATAAAATGCCACCAGCCGATAAAGTGAGTTTAATAAATATTGGGATATTTTAAAAGGAATAAATAGCACTTTTGATGTGAAAACATGTACCCGACGACTACACAAAGACAAGGTTGTTTTAACTACAGGATCTTGTAGTTTTGCACTGATACTAATAGCAAGCATGAAGCAACTAATAAACATCTCTGTGCAATGCAATAATCTATCCAGGCAAACACATGATCTTTTGAGCATATGTTTATCTGGAAATGTCTAAACTATCAGATTAATCCAAATATCAAATTGTGTCTTTATAAGTCTCTATTTTTGAATCACAATTTCTTATATCTGCATTTCTGGTAGGTTTCCAAGTAAAACTAAAGAAATGTCAGCTATGTAACTGAACACTATAATACACTGAGCCAGTATCTTTGGATACAAAATAAATTGTACTGTATTACAGTACTGGGTCAGCCAGAATGGTAACATTTTATTAGGTTACAAGCACGCTGCACTGTGCTCATTTCCTTTTAAAGAAAATTCAAAGCAACACAGAAAACAGAGTGTTCATGTTTGTAGCTTCAAACACTTACAACATCAATTTATGCCGGTGACCTCCATTGCAGAGGTTTGCTTTCACAGCTGCCTCTCTTGTTAAAGTTCACGGAGTGGTCTCATCGGGCTGTTTCAAGTGCTGCACAGATGGAAAATTTGCTTCAGGACTCCAAATTCCAGAAAATGCTTTCAAATGACTTCCATACAAAGCATCCTAGTAGAAGATATGCTAATTGCATAATAATGAGGACATTTTAATTTTTCTTTTCAACAGGCTGTCATTTAAAAAAGCATTGAGCCACATTAGTGTGCCTGCAATTGGTGCCTAACTCAGTAAATGATAAATGTTTCAGCTTCCGTTTCATGATGACAACAACATATTAATGACTTTTATTTCTGGCTATTTTACTTTAGTGCTTTTAAACTCTCAGTTGCATTTGTGTAGACACCTTAATCTTATATTGCATGAATGCTCATGTTTTCTAATCATCTTTTTAATGAAGGAAACAAAAACAAAATGAACTGCTATTTTGATTTTTCATCTTTATAATTTTGTAGTTCTAGGCTATGAGTGTCAATGTCCTTGAGGACCAGCTGGGGAAAAAATCAAATCAGCCTTTATCCTTTCCTCGATCGACATCTCAGTGTCCCAAAATATGTCAGCTCAAATTCCTCCCCAGCAATATTTCATCCTCAAAACACTGAATAATAAAATGATCTAAAAAAACCTTCCCAGGCTTTAAAGTTCAACAAATGGGCAGCGATCCCCCATTAGTCCCCTATCAAATTCATGAGGCATTTGTCCTTGCCGCAACTGCTTTTGTCTCTTGCAGCTGCTTTCTTACCTAAAATAAAACAAATGCAACCATTTTTTGTTCGGATTAAAAACCTTACATTACCAAATGTGTCTAAAGAATTTTTTTTGCCAAATGTTTGCTTTGCATTCTAGGAGCAAGATAGCCAAGGATTAGGAAGGCATACAACTTAACCACTCACATATCACATATATTTTTAAAAATATATCCATAATTCAAGAGTGCTCGGTTTGAAACAAAGATCAAGGCTTTTCAGAATATTTTCTTTAAAATTGTATTTTGGTATTTCAAAAGGAATTTAGAATCAGACTGAGAAGTCAAAATTTGTTAAAATAACACAATGTTAAATAAACAAGTACAGTACTGAGAATATACAATAAGTTGTTAATTCCTATTGCATCAAGTTGAGATATTAGTATGAACGATACTATAGTTCAATATGAAATACATTTCTCAAGGTTAAATAACCTTTAAAAATATCATGACTGTCCCAAAATTAAAAACTATACCCAGTAGCAAAGTCAACGCAGTGATGATTCTCACTACAGCCTCTCTATGGTTTTTCTTCTTCTAAATTATTTACATAGCCTGTCATAATTTAAAAGCGCAAATGGGCTTCCATAAAACCTCGAATGGAATGCCAGTCCAAAAAAGAGGGTTGGGTATGATTGGAAGGGAGCTTCTCCCTGAAACCGATAAATAACCAAGGGGAAAGCAGAAATCAGCCTTCCTGTTCAACATACAATGCCCTCCCATAATGTTTGGGACAAAGACCCATTATTTATTTATTTGCCTCTCTACTCCACAATTTGAGATTTGTAATAGAAAAAAATCACTTGTGGTTAAAGTGCACATTGTCCGATTTTAATAAAGGCCAGATTTTAATATACATTTTGGTTTCACCATGTAGAAATTATAGCAGTGTTTATACATAGTCCCCCCCATTTCAGTGCACCATAATGTTTGGGACACAGCAATGTCATGTAAATGAAAGTAGTCATGTTTTGTATCTGTAGCATATCCTTTGCATGCAATGACTGCTTGAAGTCTGCGATTCATGGGCATCACCGGTTGCTGGGTGTCTTCTCTGGTGATGCTCTGCCAGGCCTGTATTGCAGCCATCTTTAGCTTATCCCCCTTCGGTTTTCTCTTCAGCATATAAAAGGCATGCTCAATTGGGTTCAGATCAGGTGATTAATATGGCCACTCAAGAATTGACAATTTTTTAGCCTGAAAGCTCATTTGTTGCTTTAGCAGTATGTTTGGGATCATTGTCTTGCCTTTGAATGAACCACCGGCCAATGAGTTTTGAGGCATTTGTTTGAACTTGAGCAGATAGGATGTGTCTATACACTTCAGAATTCATTCTGCTACTACCATCAGACATTGTATCATCAATGATGATAAGTGAGGCAGTACCTTCAGCAGCCATACATGTCCAGGCCATAACACCCCCACCACCGTGAATCACAGATGAGGTGGTATGCTTTGGATCTTGGGTAGTTCCTTCCCTCCTCCATACATTGCTCTTGCCATCACTCTGATATAAGTTAATCTTTGCCTCATCTGTCCACAAGACCTTTTTCCAGAACCGTGGTTGCATCTTGCAGTGTGGCCTCTGTATTTCTGATCATGAAGTCTTCTGCGGACAGTGGTCATTGACAAATCCACACCTGACTCCTGAAGAGTGTTTCTGATCTGTTGGACAGGTGTTGGGGATTTTTCTTTGTTATAGAGAGAATTCTTCTGTCATCAGCTGTGGAGGTCTTCCTTGGCCTGCCAGTCCCTTTGAGATTAGTACACTCACCAGTGCTCTCTTTCTTCTTAATGATGTTCCAAACAGTTGATTTTCATAAGTCTAAGGTTTGGCTGATGTCTCTAACAGTTTTATTCTTGTTTCTCAGTCTCACAATGGCTTATTTGACTTTCATTGGCACAACTTTGGTCCTCATGTTGATAAACAACAATAAAAGTTTCCAAAGGTGATGGAAAGACTGTAGGAAAGACTAGGTGCTGAGAGCTCTCTTATGCCTGCATTAAGGAGGCATTTAAACACACCTGAGCAATTACAAACACTTGTGAAGCCATGTTTCCTGGTGGTGGCAAAAACAGGAAAGTAGACTATTATCTGAATGGTGCCAGATTAGGAAAAGGGGAGATGCAGCGAGACCTGGGTGTCATGGTACACCAGTCATTGAAAGTAGGCATGCAGGTGCAGTGAAGAAAGTGGATGGTATGTTAGCATTCATAGCAAGAGGTTTTCAGTATAGGAGCAGGGAAGTTCTGCTGCAGTTGTACAGGGTCTTGGAGAGACCACACCTGGAGTATTGTGTGCAGTTTTGGTCTCCAAATCTGAGGAAAGACATTCTTGCCATAGAGGGAGTACAGAGAAGGTTCACCAGACTGATTCCTGGGATGTCAGGACTTTCATATGAAGAAAGACTGGATAGACTCGGCTTGTACGCGCTAGAATTTAGACGATTGAGGGGGGATCTTATAGAAACTTACAAAATTCTTAAGGGGTTGGACAGGCTAGATGCAGGAAGATTGTTCCCGATGATGGGGACGTCCAGAACAAGGGGTCACAGTTTAAGGATAAGGGGGAAGTCTTTTAGGACCAAGATGAGAAAAACATTTTTCACACGGAGAGTGGTGAATCTGTGGAATTCTCTGCCACAGAAGATAGTTGAGGCCACTTCATTGGCTATATTTAAGAGGGAGTTAGATGTGGCCCTTGTGGCTAAAGGGATCAGGGGGTATGGAGAGAAGGCAGGTACAGGATACTGAGTTGGATGATCAGCCATGATCATATTGAATGGCGGTGCAGGCTCGACGGGCCGAATGGCCTACTGCTGCACCTATTTTCTATGTTTCTAAGTTTCTATGTGTCCCAAACATTATGGTGCCTTGAAATGGGGGGGATGATGTATAAACACAGCTGTAATTTCTACATGGTGAAACCAAAATGTATAAAAAATACCCTTTAATAAAATCTGACAATGTGCACTTTAACCACATGTGATTTTTTATTACAAATCTCAAATTGTGGAGTACAGAGGTAAATAAATGATGGGTGTTTGTCCTAAACATTATGGAGGGCACTGTAACTTTGCCATGTGTCCCCATGTTTACTGAAACATTTCTTACAGTCCGACGGTGGCTGGGCTGTTTGTTCTCGTCCCACCTTTTCTTTCTCTTTCAACCCCACACAGCAAGAAGCAGTTTCATCCTTATCCCTGGAGCCCTGCCACTGCAAATGGCCATATGGGTTTAATGTATTATGCATGAAAACCAGCAAGACGGCAGCTGATTCAAAGCCTGAAGCTACAAAGTGGGCTCTAGAGTAAAGAATTAAAATCAAATGTCATTTACCTTCTTTGTATTAATTTTGTAAATTTAACAACCAAGACCTAGTACATTCATGCAAACATTTAATCCTCTACCCTCATCTGCATAATTACTGGAGAAAACAAAGAAACATTCAAAGCTGCATTTGGCCTTTCAGGATAAATTCATTCTTGCCTCCCTCCCATATTGGATAGACAAGGTGTAACCAAATAGAGTGCATCCAAGTCATTACCATACAGAGCTTTGTGTTGGAAATATAACGGGGGGAAGTGTGCACTAAACATAGATGCCTAGTTGACAACAATGAGATATTTAAGTATCTAATAAAAAAAGCCAAATTGAGATGAATAAAAACATCTGGTTCCCCTGGATTGCCCCACAGCATCCTCAATATCATAATATCACTTTTGAACATTTTAGCCCAAGAAGGCTTCAGCAGAACCATTTTCTTGTTTTCAGTTTTTTCTGGTTGTCCCTTGTGTAAAGATGGGGCTACCACTTCCTGATGTATTAATTCTAACAATGGGCCTCCATCTACAGCAGGTGTTGGTGTCGTTATGCTTAAGCAGGCCACAACCGCCTGAACATAATCACAATACATTTGGCAGCTGTGCCTTCAGCTGCCAAGCTCCTAAGCTCAGGAATTTCCTCCCTAAATCACTATGATTCTCCAGCTTTCTTTCCACTAAGTCAAACCCAGCTCTCCCACCAACCTATTTACCATCTGCTCCAATAGTTCTCTTGTGATTCAATGTCAAATATTGTTGGTAACTGGTCCATGAGTGACTTTAAACAATTTCTACTACATTAAAGGTGCTATAAAATTAAGGCATTGTTCTAGTGAGAATACAAAGCGGAAAAGAGAATGAACATTCATCAGTAGACAGGTCTGATACTTGGGATGGGAGAGGCGGTACAAAAGTTGTCATAAAGCCCCACAGTTGGGTGTGAGGAATAATGTGGTGGGCCTGTTAAGTTTAACAGCAGGACCTCAAGATTATTTTCTTCAGCTGGTTGCTGAATGGAAAAACCACTAGCAGGCAGCTGCATCGAGGATCTTTTGGGAAACGCTCGTGGCTACTGAGTGAGGTATCTGAGCTTGGGAGGAGTTGAAAGGGGGGATGTGGTAAGGGAAAAAAAGCCCCAGTGAGTGGTAGGTTTAGCTAACTCTTAAGTTGTGGAAAGTACGTGAAACCAATTGGAAGCATTGGCGGGTAAAACTGAAGCCAGAATTGGGGCAATACCCTTGCTCTTCCCGCCACAAAAGTCAGCTTCAAAGACACTTTCCTTGTGGACTCAATTTTCCACTTTCCTTTCACTGCTGAGTTCCCAGACCATCTGCAAACTAATACAGCAGTGATGATGTTTAGATTAAGGCCTCACATGCAAATAGAGATGTCCAACTTAAAAATCTTAATTAAGATTCCCACCTACACATGTTCTGCATCATGCTAACATTTATTTCAATAGGGCTTTATACAAAAACAGGGATATAATGCTGAGGCTCTATAGGGTGCTGGTCAGGCCACATTTGGAATATTGTGAGCAGTTTTGGGCACCATATCTGAGGAAGGATGTGCTGACTCTGGAGAGGGTCCAGAGGAGGCTTACAAGAATGATCCCAGGAATGAGTGGGTTAACCTTGATGAGCGTTTGTCGGCACTGGGCATGTACTCGCTGGAGTTTAGAAGAATGAGAGGGGATCTCATTGAAAAATACAGAATAGTGAAAGGCTTGGATAGAATGGATGTAACATAGAAACATAGAAACATAGAAATTAGGTGCAGGAGCAGGCCATTTGGCCCTTCGAGCCTGCACCGCCATTCAATATGATCATGGCTGATCATCCAACTCAGTATCCTGTACCTGCCTTCTCTCCATACCCCCTGATCCCTTCAGCCACAAGGGCCACATCCAACTCCCTCTTAAATATGGCCAACGAACTGGCCTCAACTACCTTCTGTGGCAGAGAATTCCACAGATTCACCACTCTCTGTGTGAAAAACGATTTTCTCATCTCGGTCCTAAAAGACTTTCCCCTTATCCTTAAACTGTGACCCCTTGTCCTGGACTCCCCCCACATCGGGAACAATCTTCCTGCATCTAGCCTGTCCAACCCCTTAAGAATTTTGTAAGTCTCTATGAGATCACCCCTCAATCTTCTAAATTCCAGCGAGTACAAGCCAAGTCTATCCAGTCTTTCTTCATATGGAAGTCGTGCCATCCCAGGAACCAGTCTGGTGAACCTTCTCTGTACTCCCTCTATGGCAAGAATGTCTTTCCTCAGATTAGGAGACCAAAACTGCACGCAATACTCCAGGTGTGGCCTCACCAAGACCCTGTACAACTGCAGTAGAACCTCCCTGCTCTTGTACTCAAATCCTTTTGCTGTGAATGCCAACATACCATTTGCTCTCTTCACAGCCTGCTGCACCTGCATGCCTACTTTCAATGACTGGTGTACCATAACACCCAGGTCTCGCTGCATCTCCCCTTTTCCTAATCGGTCACCATTCAAATAATAGTCTACCTTTCTGTTTTTGCCACCAAAGTGGATAACCTCACATTTATCCACATTATACTGCATCTGCCATGCATTTGCCCACTCACCCAGTCTATCCAAGTCATCCTGCAGCCTCCTAGCATCCTCCTCACAGCTAACACTGCCCCCCAGCTTCGTGTCATCCGCAAACTTCGAGATGTTGCATTTAATTCCCTCGTCCAAATCATTAACGTAGAAAGGATTAAAGAAGTATTTCTTTAAATTCTTTATTTCACAGCAAAAGGATTTGAGTACAAGACCCTGTCTGAAGAAGGGTCTCGACCCGAAACGTCGCCTATCTCCTTCGCTCCTTAGATGCTGCTGCACCCGCTGAGTTTCTCCAGCCTTTTGTGTACCAACGTCGAAAGGATGTTTCCACTAGCGGGAGAGTCTAGGACTAAAGGTCATAGCCTCAGAATTAAAAGATGTTCATTTAGGAAGGAGATGAGGATAAATTTATTTAGTTCGAGGGTGGTAAATCTGTGGAATTGTTTTGCCACAGAAGGCTGTGGAGGCCGTCAGTGGATATGTTTAAGGCAGAAATTGATAGATTCTTGATTAGTACAGGTGTCAGAGGTTATGGGGAGGAGGCAGAATAATGTGGTGAGAAGGCAGAGATAGATCAGTCATGATTGAATGGCAGAGCAGACATGATGGGCCAAATGGCCTACTTCTACTCCTATTACTTATGACCTTATGTTTGGATACCTGGGCATCATGGGTATTAAATATAGCTTTAAAGTAAGGGGCAGGAGATTTAGAGAGGATTTGATAAAGATTTGTTTTTTTGAAGGGTTAACTAAAATGCATTGGCTGAGAGGTTAGTGCAGGCAGGAACTCACAACATTCAAAAAAAATTTAGCTAAGCTTTTGACACAACAGAAAGTTTTGGGCTGAATGGGATTAGTATAGAAATTTGATGGCCGGCATGAACAACATGGACTGATTAGCCCGTTTCCACGCTGCATATTTTATAGCCAGTACTTCAATAAAAAATTCTAATTTTCAAAATACTGGATAACCCACGGACATTATTCTATGGAAATTCCTAGTTTTTCATTTGCAGCTACCCGATTTCCATTGATTTCACAGTGGAAAAAGGGGGTGAGCAGATCATCAAGCAACAGTCATGCAGTGGATCAAGACACGTTCTTGTAATAATCTAGAGAACTTACATTTTTTCTTTTCTTACCAGGGTCCACTAAATTAAGAATGAATATGCTAAGGCTGCAAATTATTAAGAATTTCTTTGAGGAGATGCATAACATTTAATGAATTAATTAAACATAATCACTTCCTTATTTAAGCCCTTGAAATATCATTGAACAGGTTTGAATGTATCGTAGAAATACATTAGCGACTTCCTTGTAATATTTGAATATACTTTTTAATTTTATTTCTCTCTTTTGGATGGAATTTCAGGAAGAGTTGCAAAGGCAGCATAAATTGATCACTGCATTATTACAACTTATTTATGACTACAAAAAATCACATCGCCAGAAACTCATGTTGGACAATATTTTAATACTGCCAGGCAGTATCATGTCGGTTAAAACAGGACAGCACATGTGGTATTTATTTATGATGGATGAAAGATATATGGGATCATGGATGACTGGCTTCAAGGTAGGGTCTTGTTGATGAGGCATCATTTCATGGTGCCACTTTGTTATGTCTCTCCCTGTCCATCATCTGTAAGCTCCTTAGGTTGTTTTTTTGTATGTTGTGTTATTCCAGACAGTCAGGTTTATTGTGCAGCCTCTTTCAGCACCAAGCGACAGGAACATTTCTAAATGGCTTGTTGAACATTGCTACAGGCGAAATGGTTGCAGTATCTGAATACCTAACAATAATTCACCTCAAGAAATTCATTAGAAATGAAGTACTTTCAGACATAATGATGAATGCAGGTTCCTCGTGCCATAAAAGACGGAGAATGAGAGAAGTTGTTGATCGATATGGGAAACAATCTTCAATTTCCATCTGATTGTACTTGGATGAGGCACACTAGACAGATATTGCACAGGATACAGCAACTTGCTCATAATTAAAAAAATAAAGACTTGAAAGAAGAAATCATTATTCAGCAAGACAGAATGCTTTACAGATGTTAGCAATGTGCAGGTGAAGTTGCTATGGCTACTAACATCTATGGTTATTTAGCCCATGTAGGGTTTTCAAACATTCGGAAATGCAGGATTCATAAGGCAGTATCTCTGTACTTACACAATAAAGTAGCAACATATTACACAATCACATTGATTGCGCAGATTTTCTTTTATATAGGTCAAAACCAAAATCCACAATCATGAAAACCAAACCAGTAAATTTTCCACACTGACAATAAGATATAGCACAATTGGTCACCACTTTTATAGAAACATAGAAACATAGAAAATAGATGCAGGAGGAGGCCGTTCGGCCCTTTGAGCCAGCACCGCCATTCATTGTGATCATGGCTGATCGTCCCCTATCAATAACCCGTGCCTGCCTTCTCCCCATATCCCCATATGTTTCAGATCAGCAAGTCTGCTCTTGAACATGGCATAATGCTACAGTATGCTGTCCCTCAAACATACATGTTACACTACCGGCAAGAAACAAAGTGTTAGAGGAACTCAGCAGGATAGCATACAATGGAGGGAATGGATAGACAATGTTTTGAGTCGAGACCCTTCTTTAGACTGATGCAGTAGGGGAGTCTGAAGAAGTGTCCTGACCCAAAATGTCACCTGTCCATTCCCTTGATGGATGCTGTCTGACCTAGAGTTTTTCCACCACTTTATTTTGCATTCAAAATTCCAGTACCTGCAGTCTCCTGTGTTTCCATCTTATGGTCCCAATGGCAAGAGCTTTCAACTGGAACACCGGCACTAGTTTCATCGCCACTAATGAAAGTGTGGTAACACTTCAGTGGCACTCATTAAATCCATAAAATATTCAGCAAGTGACCCAAACTCACAAGAAGCAAGTGACCTTGCAAAGGTCAGCCTGCGAGTTCAATATTTATTGTCTTCATACTAGTTGTACTGAATAGTCAGTTCACTTAATTCATTCTAAAACTATTTCCAACTTTAAAAAAATTAGTTAGACTAAACTTTTTTTGTCCAGATGGATTGTCGGAACTCACCTATCACTGCAGGAGAACAAATATGAAGGGAGGGAATGGGTATGAGGTCTTCAAATTGCATCATTTTAGTTTAATTTAGATTACTGTGGAGATGGGAGAAGATGGTTCTGTGTATGGCTATCCCTTACCATAGGAATCTAAGAAACAGGAGCAGGGCACTCAGCCCTTCTAGCCTGCTTTGCAATTTAACAAGAGCTTGGTGTTCCCAACCCCACTTTTCTGTCATATTCTCCTCTCCCTTGCTTACCTTGGATACCCAAAATCTATTGATGTCAATATTAAGTATGCTCAATAACTGAGGATCTAAAGTTCTTTTGACGCACAGAATTCCAAAGTTAAATGCTTAAGATTAAAATCTATATAACTAAAAGCTTCATCTTGACCAATTCCTGTTTTCGCTGTATATTGATTTTGGAAAAAACACTACCATAGATCACTATGATTTTTGGCCATCTTACTCACAGTCCTCCTCCGCTGAGGCAGCCCCAAGGAGTTTTCATTTCGATGAAAAATAAAAAGGTTATGAGCGTTTAAAAAATCTTGAGATCAGCCGATTGGTCCTCTCGCCTGTCAATCACCACAATGAAGGTAACGCCCCATCCGGTGGGGGGGGGGGGGGGGGGGGGGGGGGGGGGGGGGGGGGTTAATTAGGGCTATAAAACTTTGGATGCCTGGACGTGAGTCTGTCACTCTGGAAGATCCACGACTGTGATTCTAAGTTGTGAATCAACTGAACTGTGAGTCTGCAATGTACTTGCAACAAATTATTTATTAGCCCTTAATTCAATTCAATTCAATTCAATCTTTAATTGTCATTGTGCAGTGTACAGTACAGAGACAACGAAATGCAGTTAGCATCTCCCCAGACGAGCGAACTTAGAATAATGAACGGTAAAAAATATGTACAAACAGTATCAGTAGTGCAATTATACTGGGGTAAGGAGTGTTCGGGGGGGTGACTGGCAATCACCGAGGTGCAGAGTTAAGTATTGTAACACCCGCAGGGAAGAAGCTGTTCCTGAGCCTGCTGGTCCGGCAACGGAGAGACCTGTAGGGCCTCCCGGATGGGAGGAGGGTAAACAGTCTGTGGCTGGGGTGAGACCAGTCCTTGACGATGCTGCGCGCCCTTCGCAGACATTGCTTGCTATGGACAGACTCAATGGAGGGGAGTGAGGAACCGGTGATGCGTTGGGCAGTTTTCACCACCCTCTGCAGAGCTTTCCGGTCGGAGACAGAGCAGTTGCCATACCATACTGTGATGCAGTTGGTAAGGATGCTCTCGATGGTGCAGCGGTAGAAGTTCACCAGAATCTGAGGAGACAGATGGACCTTCTTTAGTCTCCTCAGGAAGAAGACATGCTGGTGAGTGTTCTTGACTAGTGTAGAGGTATTGTGGGTCCAAGAGAGCCACAGGTATTGTGACCCCCCAGAAACCTGAAGTTGGAAACACGTTCCACCTCCGTCCACCTCCGTCCCGTTAATATGGATGGGGGTGTGCGTGCAGCCCTAGACCTTCTATAGTCCACAATGAGCTCCTTGGTCTTCTTGGAGTTAAGGGCCAGGTTGTTGTCAGCGCACCATGCTGCTAGGAGCTGGACCTCCTCCCTATAGGCCGACTCATCGTTGTCGCTGATGAGGCCAATCACCGTTGTATCATCTGCATACTTGATGATGGTGTTAGAACCATGTTCAGGTGTGCAGTCGTAGGTGAAGAGGGAATAGAGGAGGGGGCTCAGTACACAGCCCTGTGGAACGGCGGTGAGGGTTGAAGAGAGGTGTGGTTGTCCAACCTAACAGACAGTGGTCTGTTAGTCAGGAAGTCCAGTATCCAGTTGCAGAGGGAGGGGTTGATGCCCAGGTCGCCGAGTTTGGTGATCAGTTTGGAGGGGATAATGGTGTTAAATGCTGAGCTAAAGTCAATGAACAGCATTCTCACGTAGGTGTCTCTGTTATTGAGGTGGGAGAGGGCGGAGTGGAGTGCCGTTGAGATGGCATCCTCCGTACTCCTATTCTTGCGGTAGGCAAACTGATAGGGGTCCAGTGTGGGAGGTAGGCAGCCTTTGAGGTGTGCCAGGACCAGCCTCTCGAAGCACTTGGTGATGATGGGAGTGAGTGCAACTGGGCGGAAGTCGTTGAGGCTCGCCGCAGTGGAGTGTTTTGGCACCGGCACGATGGAGGTGGTTTTAAGGCACGTGGGGGCAACTGCTTGGGCAAGTGACAGGTTGAAGATGTCAGTCCCGACGTCTGTCAGCTGCGCAGCACAGGTCCTGAGGACGCGCCCGGGGATGCCGTCAGGGCCGGCAGCCTTACGCGCATTAATCCTACTCAGTGCTAGATACGCGTCGTAGGGGGTGAGTGTGAGGGGCTGGTGGTCAGCAGGGAGCGTAGCCTTGATGGCCATCTCTTGGTTGTCCCTGTCAAAGCGGCCATAAAAGTGGTTAAGCTCCTCAAGGAAGGATGCGTCGCTGGATGTGGGGGTGGTGTTGGTGGGTTTATAGTCCGTGATGGCCTGGATGCCTTGCCACATGCGTCGGGGGTCAGAGTTGTTGTTGAAGTGCTCCTCAATCCTAAGTTTGTAGCTACGTTTGGCCTTCTTGATGCCCCTCTTCAGGTTAGCCCTGGATGAACCGTAGGCTCGAGCATCGCCTGACCTGAAAGCGGTGTCACGTGCCTTCAGCAGTAGCCTGACCTCGCTGTTCATCCATGGCTTCTGATTCGGGAATGTGGTAATCCGTTTGAGGGTGGTGACACTGTTGATGGTGGAGTTGATAAACTCCAGAACAGAGGATGTATAAGTGTCTGTGTCCGTGTGGGAGTCAAAGATGGCCTGGGCTGCAAACACATTCCAGTCAGTGTTTCCAAAACGCTGCTGAAGTGTGGAGTCCGCCTCCTCTGACCAAACTTTAACTGTTCTCACTGTGGGTTTTACCCGTCTGATGAGTGGGGAGTACTTAGGGAGCAGGAACAATGAGAGGTGATCAGACTGACCAAGGTGGGGGAGGGAAAAGGCTTTGTAAGCTTCAGCCATATTTGTGTAAACTTTGCCCAGTGTCTTGTCTTCTCTAGTGGTGAAGGAGACAAGTTGGTGGAATTTTGGGAGTACAGTCTTCAGGTTGGAATGATTGAAGTCACCCGCACAATGAAGGCTGCCTCGGGGTTGTGAGTCTGTTGTTTGCTAATGGCAATATGCAGTTCTTTCATTGCAAGCTTAGCATTAGCATCAGGAGGAATATAGGCTGTAGTCACAACAGTGGAGGTAAACTCTCTGGGCAGATAGAACGGTCTGCACTTAACCAAGAGGAACTCTAGGTTAGCTGAGCAGTGACTCTCAATGATGGTGATGTCCGTGCACCATGCTTTATTTACAAACATGCACAGACCCCCGCCTCAGGTCTTACCGGAGTCTGGTGTTCTGTCCGCTCGGAGTATAAGACGCCCCGTTAGCTCGATGGCGCTGTCAGGAACATCGGTGTTGAGCCAGGTTTCAGTGAAGGTCAGGATGCTGCAGTCTTTGATCCAGTTGTGGGAGGTGATCAGTAGCCGGAGATCGTCCATTTTGTTTGCCACTGATCATACGTTGGCGAGGAAAAGGCTAGGAATCGATGGCCTGTGTGGGGCTCATTCCAACCTCGCCTTTAACCCACCTCGGCACCTTCGGCGGTGCTTGTGTTCTCGTCGCCATCTGTGGGTGCTTCCGGTCGGCCGAGCTGATTTGGTGCGCTCCGCAGGTCCGCCGCCCCGCAGCTCCGCTGGTCCGCCGCCCCGCAGCTCCGCTGGTCCGCCGCCCCGCAGCTCCGCTGTGCTGGCAAGTTCGGGAGGGAGACGGAGTTCGTCCGTAAATGTATTGTAGCCACAGGAACCGAAGTTCAGTAGCTCCTGCCCGCTGTATGAGAGGAGTGCAAGACTGCTCCGAGTGAGCAGACTTAAAACAAGTAAGTAAATTATACTTAATTTGCAAATTAATGACAATGCAATGAGTTGTTTGGCAATTTAGTGGCTTGCACTCTGCTTGAAATGCTATGAAATAGAATGTGGTGACCTGCACTCTGCTTGAAATTGAATTTCAAGGAATAGCCATGAGTGAACTGCCAGCCCACCAGCCCTGAGTGACTGAGCTGCCAGCCCACCAGGCCTGAATGACTCTGCCAGCCCACCAGGCCTGAATGACTGAACTGCCAGCCCACCAGCCCTGAGTGACTGAGCTGCCAGCCCACCAGCCCTGAGTGACTGAGCTGCCAGCCCAATAATCCATTCGGTCCACAATGTCCATACTAGCCCTCTGGAAACCAGACCCTTCGGCACACAACACCCATATTAGTGCTCCAGAGCCCCCCACCCCCCCCCACCCCCAACCAATATTGGAATTGGTGGAGAGGTGGAATATTGCATTGGGGAACCAGACCTTCCATGTGAACATGGGTCCCAACGGGTCCCACTTAGTCTAGTACCCACTAAATGAAGAAATCTATTTTAACGTAAGTTCAAATTCTGTGATTACAAGGGAGCAAAAGCTATGGCAAAACATTGCTGAAGGTTAGGGGATTTATTACACAAAACCTCAAGGTGTTGCAAGTAAATCTCAACTAAAATCACAGAGCAAGCCCCGCGCTTATTTTATGCAGAATAAATATGCATTTAAATATCCATGTTACTATTTCCATGGGAGAGGCAGTTACCATTTACATGTTCTGATGAAGGATCATTGAACTGAAGCATCAACTCTGCATCTATATCCACAGATGCTGCCTAACCTGGTGAATACTTGCAGTATTTAATGTTTTTACTCTTGATGGTAACACCAGATACCATGTGATGTGTAACTATGGAGTTATGTGTAACTCCCCAACGCATAACCCCCCCATCTGCAGCATTCATCTCTGCACTGGATTCTCGACTTCCTGACCAACAGACCCCAATCAGTGAGGATAGGGGATAAATCATCCTCCACAATAATCCTCAACACGGGCACACAGCAAGGATGTGTTCTCAGCCCCCTTCTTTACTCCTTGTAAACCCACAACAGCGCAGCCATGTCCAAATCTAATTCAATTGCAGACGACACCACCATGTGGGCCGGATATCATATAATGTTGAGACAGAATAGAGGAAGGAGATTGAGAACCTCGTATCCTGGTGTTGAGATAACAACCTTTCTCTCAGCATCAACAAGACAATGGAGATAGTGATGGACTTCAGCAAGCAGACGACACCACCATGCGATGAGCAAGATGGCGCCTGTCTGCGGCGACTTTTGCGGAGCACCAGAACAGAAAAGAATTACCTACAACTTCTATCAACTCACCTGCATCGGGGAAACGGCAGTAATCGGTGCCGTTTAGGACTGGCTGCTTGGGCAGCTGAAAGCGCTGGAAATTTCGCGATCTCCCCCAGCTGCGGGAGCCCCGGACTTTAAACTTTCCCACGCTGGCTGTAAAACTCCTGACCCGACTGAGGATACCAGGTGCGGTACCTGGAAACCCCGGTATGACCTCCAGAGCCGACGGGCTGGATATCCCAGAACGGAGCTGGAGCTGCCGTCTGTGAGGGAATTCCCGTTCCAGCGCAGGTCCGCAGAAACAGCAGGTACAGTCAACCCAGTACCTGGAAACAAAGGGGAAGCCTCCATTGTGTCCGGAAACGTGGCCGGTGGGCAGGACTTCAGGTCAGACTGAAGCGCAGGGGACTTCGGCCCCCTCTCCCTACTATCCTACTGGCCAATGTACAGTCCCTTGAAAATAAAGTGGAGGACTTGAGGGCAAGGCTGCTCTATCAAAGGGAGCTGAGGGAATGCTCTGTGTTCTGTTTCACAGAGACATGGCTCACCCCCAGCTCCCCACTCAGCGGTCCAGCCTGAAGGGTTCTCCATCCACCGCATGGACCGTACACTGGCATCGGGGAAAGGGAGAGGAGGGGGCGTCTGCCTCATGGTCAACTCTGCATGGTGCTCAGACGTGGCAGTCCTGTCCAACTCCTGCTCTCCACATCTCGAACATCTGGCGGTGAAGTGCCGTCCCTTCTACCTTCCGAGGGAATTCACCTCCATCATCCTGACCGCGGTCTACATCCCACCCCAGGCAGACGTCCGTCTGGCACTGGAGGAGCTGCACGCCGTGGTCAACAAACACCAGATGTCTTACCCCGAGGCTTTTACCACCATTGCTGGGGACTTCAATAAGGCAAACCTCAAGAAATCGCTCCCTAACTTCCACCAACATGTCTCCTGCTGCACCAGACGACCAAACACCCTCGACCACTGCTACACCACCATCAAGAATGCCTACCGCTCTATCCCTCGCCCTCACTTCGGTAAATCCGACCATACTGCGGTGCTGCTTCTCCCTGCCTACAGGCAGCAATTAAAGAGCGCACCCCCAGAGGTGAGGACAGTACAGAGGGGGGGGGGGGGGGGGCAGAGGAACAACTACAGGACTGTTTGGAGTCTGTAGACTGGGCAATGTTCAAGGACTCGGCAACGGACTTGAATGAATACGCCACAGTCGTTACAGACTTCATTAAGAAATGTGTGGAGGACTGCATCCCTACAAAAACCTTCCGAGTGTTTCCCAATCAGAAACCTTGGATGAACTGTGAGATCCGCACTCTTCTGAAGACCAGACACCGGGCAGTCATGTCAGATGATACAGTGGTCTACACGAAGTCCAGATACGACCTTGCCAAAAGGGAGTTCTGCTCCAAGCTGGGGGATGAGACAGATGTTCGGCAGCTGTGGCGGGGACTGAAATGCAATCACCTCCTACAAGGCGAGATCAGGAGGCAGCTCGAATGTCGGCGATACATCACTCCCTGATGAGCTCAATGCGTTTTACGCACGCTTTGATAGGGAGAACACCGATGTGCCTTCCCGAGCCCCCATTCGCTGTGATGGTATTTCAGTCTCAGTCACGGAGGCCGACGTCAGGAAATACTTCAGAGGGGTGAACCCTCGAAAAGCGTCTGGACCTCATGGCATACCTGGTCGTGTTTTAAAAACCTGTGCGGACCAACTGGCTGGAGTTTTTACAGACATTTTCAACCTGTCACTTCTGAGGTCTGAAGTTCCCACCTGCCTCAAAAGGGCATCAATAATACCGGTGCCCAAGAAGAGCAAGGTGACCTGCCTCAATGACTATCGACCTGTGGCACTAACGCCTGTGGTGATGAAGTGCTTCGAGAGGTTGATCATGGCGCAAATCAACTCCTACCTCGACAAAAACCTGGACCCACTGCAGTTCGCTTACCGCCACAACAGATCAACAGTGGATGCGATCTCGCTGGCCCTCCACTCTGCTCTGGACCACTTGGACAACAAAAACTCATATGTCAGGCTGTTATTCATTGACTACAGCTCGGCATTTAACACAATCATCCACTCCAAGCTGGTTACCAAACTCGCAGAACTGGGTCTCTGCGCATCCCTCTGCAATTGGATCCTCGACTTCCTCATCCACAGACCACAGTCTGTTCGTATTGGTGGAAATGTGTCAGACTCGATAACAATCAGCACGGGAGCACCTCAAGGCTGCGTGCTCAGCCCCCTGCTGTACTCACTCTATACTCATGACTGCGTAGCCGGTCACAGTGCGAACTCCATCATCAAGTTCGCTGACGACACCACTGTTGTGGGACGTATCACTGATGGGGATGAGTCGGAGTACAGAAGAGAGATCGAGCGACTGTCCATATGGTGCCAGCACAATAACTTGGCCCTCAACACCAGCAAAAACCAAGAAACTGATTGTGGACTTTGGAAGGTGTAGGATGGTGACCCCACAGTCCTGTTTATATCAACGGGTCGATGGTTGAATGGGTCAAGAGCTTCAAATTCCTGGGCGTGCACATCTGTGAAGATCTTTCCTGGTCCGAGAACACAGATGCAATTATTAAGAAAGCTCATCAGCGCCTCTACTTCCTGAGAAGATTACGGAGAGTCGGTCTGTCAAGGAGGACTCACTCTAACTTCTACAGGTGCACAGTAGAGAGCTTGCTGACTGGTTGCATCGTGGCTTGGTTCGGCAACGAGTGCCCTGGAGAGGAAAAGACTACAAAAAGTAGTAAACACTGCCCAGTCCATCATCGGCTCTGACCTTCATTCCATCGAGGGGATCTACCACAGTCGCAGTTCACCTCCCCCCTCCACTCCTTTCAGGGACCCAAGCAGTCCTTTAAGGTCCGACAGAGGTTCACCTGCACCTCCTCCAACCTCATCTACTGCATCCGCTGCTCCAGATGCCAAATGATCTATGTCGGTGAGACCAAGCGGAGGCTTGGCGATCATTTCACCGAACACCTCCGCTCGGTCCGCAAAAACCAACCCCGACCTCCCGGTGGCTCAGCACTTCAACTCCCCCTCCCATTCCGTATCCGACCTCTCGGTCCTGGGCCTCCTGCGGTCCTCCACAGCCAGAGTGAGCAACACCGCAAGTTGGAGGAACAGCACCTCATATTCCGCTTGGGGAGTCTGCATCCTTTGGGCTTGAACATTGAATTTTCTCAATTCTGTTAACCCTTGCTGTCTCCTCCCTTCCCACCTCTCCTTCAGCTCTCAGGCCCTGGCATTCCCTCTATCTCTATCTCCTTCCCCCACCCTAGTCGCACTAGCTTCTCATTTTCACACCACAAACTGCTTACAATGGCTTGTTCCCTTTATCATCGATACTTTTTTGCATATCTTTCATTCATTGTTCTTTATCTCTCCACATCACCGTCTATCTCTCTCGTTTCCCTGATCCCTGACCAATCTAAAGAAGGGTCTTGACCCGAAACGTCGCCTATCTCCTTCGCTCCTTAGATGCTGCTGCACCCGCTGAGTTTCTCCAGCTTTTTGTGTAACCCTCGATTCTCCAGCATCTGCAGTTCCTTCTTTAACACATAAATGAACCTCCCTTGTATAGATTCCATTTATACCTCACGCTGCCTCGGCAGGACCAGCAACATAATCAAGGACGAGTTGCACCCTGACCACTCCCCTCTTCTCCCCTCATCCATCAGGCAAAAGGTATAGAAGTGTGAAAAGGCACACCTCCAGATTCAGGGACAGTTTCTTCCCAGCTGTTATCAGGCAAACTGAATCATCCTACCAAAACCAGAGAGCAGTGCTGAACTACTATTTACCTTTTTGATGACCCTCGGACTATCCTTGGTCAGACTTTGCTGCCTTACCTTGCACTGAACGTTATTCCCTTATCATGTATCTATGCACTGTAAATGCATTGATTGTAATCATGTATTGTCTTTCTGCTAACTAGTCTGTATGCAACAAAGGCTTTTCACTATACCTCGGCACATGTGACAATAAAACTAAACTGAACGGAATACATGATTACAATCCAATCTTTCACAGTGTTGACAAAAATAAGTTCAATTTGACTTTACAAAGACAAATTAATAACATTTTAACCTCAGGCAATTACATAATCTTAGGCAATTACATAAAAAGAATTGTAGACAAAATAGGAAGTGAGCAATTTACAATAACCTCCACTAGCCCTTCCCTTATTACTGTACTTTGAGTAAAAGAAACCAAACTGCAGAATTTCTAAATTAATTTAAGGCTGGTAATCTATTAGAATATGAGACAGCCCATCAAACGCCAATATATAAACATGACCCTAAGATTTGATTATTAAAAAACTCATTATCACAGCTATCAAACCTGGTAGAGCCACTGACAAGCAAAAATATATTACTGCAAACTTTATAGAACATGCAGTCTGCTTCTGTTTTATCACAATGATTTTAACCCTCTTTCAACACTATTACATGGCAATTTTTTATTCCAGCAGTATCCAAATGACAGCAAATGACTTGAAAATTTCTCAGTGATATTGTTCAAAGAACATTGATCAGCAATCCAGTAACAACCTCATTTATGAAAGGAAGGGACTGTTAAAAAGATCCATCAGGGGTTGGAGTGGTGTCCGATTTTGGCAACTATGTAAGAAATGTTTGCACTGAAAGCACTGAGAGAAGGCTTGCCAGATCAATCCCAGATTGGGAAGGTTATCTAAGAGGTTTGCTTGCTAGAGTTATAAGTGGCGGCGCTGCCTGGCAGCTGCGGCTCGCCTGCAGTCCGTCTGTTTTTTCTTTTTGTTGTTGTTTTTCTTATGTCTGTTTTAGTTTAGTTTTTAGTTTAGTTAGTTTATTATGTTGTGTAAGTGTGGGGGGGGGGTTTGGGAGAAACATGGTTTAGTCTCTTCCTTCTGGGGGATACGACCTTTTCTTGTCGTGTCCCCTGTCTCCATCTGCGCTGAGGCCTAATGGCGGAGCTGACGGCCTCGGGGCTGTGGCGGCAGTTCCAGCAGCGGCAGTGGCCCGACTGGCCCGGCCTAGCAGCAGCAGCGGCCCGACTTGGAGCTGTGGCGGCACTCCGGCGTTCCGGCAGCGGCAGCAGTCCGACTTGGAGCTGCGGCCCGTCTTGGAGCTGTGGCGGCACTCTGGCGTTCCGGCAGTGGCAGCGGCCCGACTTGGAGCTGTGGCCGACTTGGAGCTGTGGCGGCACTCCGGCGTTCCGGCAGTGGCAGCGGCCCGACTTGGAGCTGTGGCGGCACTCCGGCGTTCCAGCAGTGGCAAGCGGCCCGACTTGGAGCTGTGGCGGCACTCCGGCGTTCGGCAGTGGCAGCGGCAGCGGCCCGACTTGGCCGTGGCGGCACTCCGGCGTTCCGGTAGCGGCAGCGCCCGATTTGGAGCTGTGGCCCGACTTGGAGCCGTGGCGGCACTCCGGCGTTCCGGTAGCGGCAGCGGCCCGATTTGGAGCTGTGGCCCGACTTGGAGCCGTGGCGGCACTCCGGCGTTCCAGCGGCGGCGGTGGCCCGACTTGGAGCTGGAAGAGACAAAGACTAAGACTTTTGCTTCCATCACAGTGAGGAGGTGTTATGGTGAACTCACTGTGGTGGATGTTAAATTTGTGTTTATTATGTGTTTTTGTTACTTTTATTATATGAATGACTGCAGGCACGAAATTTCGTTCAGACCGAAAGGTCTGAATGACAATAAAGGTAATCTAAATCTAATCTAATCTAATGATAAGTCAATACTGTTTAATTGTCATATGTACTGGCAATGGAACAATGAATACTTACTTGCTGAAGCAAAACGGCCCATTAATAAAATAACACACAAATAAATGTAATAATTAATAATACAAAAAATTATTAATGGTAACATTAGGTAATAATAATGGAAAACAGAAATCAGTGGTGCAGTCAAAACACAATAGAAGATCATAACTGCTGAGGCAGTGTTAGTGCTATGCAGTGTTCAAGTACCTTAAGGGCCTGTCCCACCCGCATGCGATTGCATGCGTCTAGCGCGCCCAAAAGTGGTCGCTTAAGGCGTACGGCCACGCGGAGCCGGTCCCACTTCGATTGGCGGAGGCTATGGAGTTGTGCGGGGCTGGTCCCGACATCGCACGGGGCTCCAAAAATCTTGAACAGTCCGGAAATCCCGCGCGCCAACTGCCTGTCGGCCCGCAGGCGCGTTGAGGGAGTCCGCTGAGTCTCGATGGGCGTACGTAGTGTCTAGACGTCGTACGCAGCGTCGATGTCGTACGCAGCATCTTGACGGCATACGCAATGATGTCACCGCCGGCGTGCCGTTGCACGGTGACGTCACCGCCCGTCTCCTGCCCAGCTGATTGATGAGTGTGATGTCGGGACCAGCCCTGCACAACTCTATTCGCCCCCGCGGTTCGAATTGGGACCGGCCCCGCGTGGCCGTACGCCTCAAGCGACCACGTTTGGTCACGCTAGACGCGTGCAATCGTATGCTGGTGGGACAGGCCCTTTACACTTGTTCGAAAGAAGCTGTTCTTGAACCTGGTGCTCGGGGGATTCAGGATCCTGCACCCTCTCCCTGATAATAGTAGCAAATGAGAGCATGGCCAGGGTGCTAAGGTATGGGCCTTTGATGATATTTGCTGCCTTTTTGAGAACGCCCCTCCTACAGATGGTGAGGTGGTCAGTATCTGTGATTGACCAGGCAATGTCTGCTGCTCTGTGTAGTCTCCTTCATGCTTGGCCATTCAGGTTACCGAACCAGGTCATAATGCAACGAGTCAGTATGCTCTCTACTGTGCACCTGTAGAGGATCGATTGTGTATTTGGCAATATACCAAATTATCTCAACCTTTTCCAGATGCAGAGCCGTCAATGGAATTACAAAGACGGCTGATCAATCTGCTGGACTAAGGACAGATATCAAAAGATGTACACACAGGAACTTGAAACTGCCGACTCTTTCCACCACTGTCCTGCAGGTGCAGACAGGTTCATGGATCCCAGGTTTTCCCATCCTGTGGGCAACAATCAGCTCCTTGTTTGGGGTCAATGAAAGAGCATTCACGTCGCGGCCCTGTTTCCACCGCTACGCGCAGGAAGCACAAGTCGGCGAGAAGTGCGTTCAGCTCTGCCTGAACAATTTCTAATCTTGTGATGTGGACTCGATAAGAAGAAGTTCCTTGTTCTTGCGAACATTAAGGGCAAGATGGTTGTCCTGGCACTATTCAATCAGTTATCAATCTTCCTCCTATACTCTGACTCATTGCTACCTATTGTTTGGAACAGTTTCTGTTCCTGACAAACCACTGTTCCAAACAACTGTTGCTGACAGACCACTGGGAACTGGGAACCACAATAATATCATCTGCTTACCTGGCAGTCTTTATCAATCCAGGCAACTTTAGAGTAGAAATGCCTGGACCTATTTTTCAAATTAAATGTCATAGTGTAATACAGCGTGAAAACAGGCCATTCGGCCCAAATTTCCCACTCTGACCAACATGTCCCATCTACACTAGTCCCACCTGCCTGGGTTGGATCCATATCCCTCTACCTGTCCTATCCATGTTCTTGTCTAATTGTTTCTTAAATGTTGCAATAGTCCCTGCCTCAACTACCTCCTCTGACAGCTTGTTCCATACACCCACTGTAATGTGTGGAGTCAAACAGATATCAAGACACAACACATGTTTATTAGAGCTACTTACAGCATCAATCTGCAGGACATTACAGTTCCTAGCAGCTACTCATGCTGCTGGCAAGCTTTGTTAATATAAAACGCATATTAGGCGGAGCCACTACTAACCAGCACTACAAATTGGCTAGCAGGAAATAACCAATCTACATCCACCACACTGTGTGAACAAGTTGCCCCTCAGGTTCCTATTAAATCTTTCCCTCTTCACTTTAAACCTATGTCCTTTAGTTCTCGATTACCCAACTCTGGTCAAGAGACTCTGTGCACCTACCCAATCTATTTCTCTCATGATTTTATGCACCTCTATAAGATCACCGCTCATCGTCCTGCGCTCTAAGGAATAGAGTCCCAGCCTGCTCAACCTCTCCCTATAACTCAGATTCTCAAGTCCTGGCAACATCCTCATAAATCTTCTCTGTACCCTTTACTGCATCTTTCCTGTAACATGTTGTCCAGAACTGAACACAATACTCTAAATATGGACTCACCAACTGTTGCGTATTTGATGCTGGAAACTGCTGACTCTTGTGACAAGCTTCTTTTATTCTGAACAGCCACGATGATTCTCTCTTACGCATGCGTCAATTGCGCAAGACCTTAAATATGTTAATCACATTTCATACACATCACTCCTCCCCCTTTAACTTGGAGGCAGGTAACACAATTTCACCTTCACAGTATATGCTCTTTACCTAAAATATAATTGACTAATACAGTTCCAAAATTGTATTATTATCACATCTCACAATACATCCTCATAACCATAACAATCATACCTAAACTTAGCACTTATATTTTTTACATTCCACCCATCATCCTTATGACCCTGTCTCACTTAGGAAACCTGAACGGAAACCTCTGGAGACTTTGCGCCCCACCCAAGGTTTCCATGCGGTTCCTGGAGATTTTTGTCAGTCTCACTAATGGTCGAAAGTGGTTTCCGCTTCTTCTATGTTCCGGCGATTATTTCAAAAAATTCAAAACCGGCCGCGACTAAAATTAGGTTGCCATTTTAAAAATCGGTAATTTTTTAGTCGAAGCCGGTTGCGATGCTAGTTGAAGGTGGTTGCCGGAGGTTGCAGGTAATGGAAGGTAAGGCCTTTTTTTCACCCAGTTTTATTCCACCAGGGAGGTTTTACCTTCCACTACTTTCAACCTCCGGGAACCACCTTCAACTAGCATCGCAACCAGCTTCGACTAAAAAATTACCAATTTTTAAAACGGCAACCTATTTTTAGTCGCGGCCAGTTTTTAATTTTTTTGAAATAATCGCCGGAACATAGAAGAAGCGGAAACCAAGCCTAAGAAACTTTCTAGACTACAGTATAATAACTGGGAATAAATTAATATTAACATTTTGGAAAGGCCCTATAACCCTCACAATTAAAATGTGGATTATGGAAATGTCGGAGACCCTACATTTGGAAAGATTAAGATTTGTCTAAATGGATAACAAGAACTTTTTGTTAGAATACGGTCTTCATTCATCGATTATTTGAAAGGGTAGATTGGTTCGGCTCGGGAACCTAAATGAAACTTGAACTCAGGATTAGATGATAAGTTATACTTTATAATCTTCGAACCTATCTCCAATGATGTATTATTAGTAAATCATTCCACTCCTTTTTTTAAATCTTGGCATTTATGTTTTTTTTCTTTCTTTCTTAATTTATATATATATATATATATATATATATATATATATATATATATATATATATAAATTAGAAGCAGAATGAATTAACAATTGATAATATTAATAACGTATGATTGATACACATGAAATGTTTTTACCATAATATGTGTTTGCTTCTAATAACAATATATTTTAAAAAAAAGTGGAAACCACTTTCGACCATTAGGGAGACTGACAAAAACCTCCGGGAACCGCACGGAAACCTTGGGTGGGGCACAAAGTCTCCAGAGGTTTCCGTTCAGGTTTCCTAAGTGGGACAGGGGCATTAAACCACATACATTACACCTTGCTCTATGAGATTTCATTTCTAAAGAACAAAGTCCTCAAATCATTTGGCTGTTCTTTTTGTCCTATCAGACCTGCGTCTCTATGCCTGTGTCAGCCTTTGCATGTTATCTGAGACATCAGGCTCTGGTTGTGATGATGTATTATCACTAGGGGCTAGAGCTTCCCCGCTCTCTGAATTTCCTTCAGGATCTACACCAGCTGTTGAAGTAGGCAGAACTATCAGCGGCTCCTTGCTTGGTTGACCCCCTTCTCTCGGCGTCACCTTTTGGCCAGTATGCTCTTATTTGATCAACATCATGACGCACGATTCTTCCATCATTCAACTTAACGTTGTACATGACTTCACTGATGACTTCTTCTACCATCCCATAAAGCCAAATAGGGCCTGAAGTGAAGTTCTTGACCATGACATGGTCATTCACTTCAAAGACTCGTTCCTTGCTTCCTTGGTCTGCTGCCCTTTTCATTGAAGCTTGCTTCCTTTGGACAGCTTTGCTGAGATCGGGTCGCAGACTGTCAAGTTTAGTGCGGATCTTTCGTCTGAACATCAGTTTACTGGGTGACTTTCCAGTCGTTTCTTGAGGTGTGACTCAGTAGGTCAACAAGAACTTCTGGAGCGTTAGTTCCAGGTCTGATCCTTTCCCTTTTTTCACACCTGCTTTCACCGTCTGTACACTTCTTTCGGCTAATCCGTTGCTGGATGGGTGTTTGGGTGATGTTTAAAAACGTGGCAAATTCCTCAGACACAAACTGCGTACCGTTGTCTGTTACCACCGTTTCCGGTAACCCATGAGTTGCAAACAACCGTCCCAGGTCCATTCTGTTGCTGCTGCTGTTGCGTGTCCCTCACCCGAATGGCTTCAATCCATTTACTGTGAGCATCAACCACAATCAGCAAATTCTCCTCGTTGAGGCTGTCATAGTCACAGTGAATCCTACTGCACGGTCGCTCAGGAAACTCCCATGGATGGATTTGGGCTGCAACAGGACTATGCTGACTCTGCTGACAGCTTGGACAACTCTCACTTGTTCCAACTCTTTGTTAATTCCTGGCCACCAATCGTAGGATCTTGCCAAGGCCTTCATGTTCCCCGATGCCAGGGTGCGTGCTATGAAGTTCTTCAAGGATTCTAATCCTCATCTCCATATTATCTGGTATGACCAATCGTGCTCCCCACAGGATAATGTCATCCTCCACTGACAGCTCTTCTTTCTTGCTGGCAAAGGGCTTTACTTCCTCTGGAAGATTCCTTGCACTTGGCCACCCTTCCATGATGTGGTTCCTCATCTTTGAGAGAACTCTCTGTCCTTCATGGGTAGCTCTCTTCACTTCCTGTGCATCAACAGGGCGTGTGTCCAGATCGGTGAGCAAGTTGATGCGTGCCATCTGGTGCTTCATCGAGCTCCGCAAGCTCAGGGTGATTCCATGAAGAGTCCTCTTCGTGGATCGGCGAGCACGACAATGCATCTGCATTCAGGTGTTTCTTGCCTTCCCGATGGACAATCTTATAGCTAGGCAGACAGGATCATATGCCATCTTGCTACGCGGGCAGAGGCCATTGGCTGGCAGGTTTGTGGTCTCCAAATAGTCCCATCAGAGGCTTGTGATCAGTCACAATGGTGAACTGCTTGTGGAACTTTTTCATTCCGAAGAATTATGGATAAGGCCTCCTTCTCATTTTGTGCGTAAATTCAGTTGCCGGGCTTGAGAGTGCGTGAGGCAGAAGCTATCGGACGTTCTTGTCCATCCGAATCCACATTGCTTATCACAGCACCTAAGCCATAGAGGCTTGCATCAGTTTTGGAGCAGGACTGTTTTGGCTGGATTGTAATGCGCCAGCACACCTATCACTCTGCAGGAGAAGCTTGGATCTCTGGAATACCTGCTCGTGTTCCTTTCCCCCATTTGAACTTGGGAGCAGGCTCGCTGCTTCTCCTCCCACTCTTTGACTCAGCTGATCGGTACTCATTCTTCAGCATTAGAGTCAATGGTGCAATCTCCTGTGACAGGCTGGGTATAAACTTCCTGTAATATCCCAGTAAGGCTAGGTATGCCTGGCGTTGGCTTTGGTCCCACAGGCCGCTTTGCTTACCGCACCGCATTGTCTTGAAGAGGACGAAGACCATTCTTGTTCAGGTCGATGTCCGAGATAGTGGACTGACTCTTGCACCAGTGCACACTTCTCCTTCTTCAGACGTAACCCACTGGTGTCTCGTCCTTGACAGGACCGCTTCCAGGTTCCTGAGGTGTTCTTCGTCAGTCCTGCTGATGATGAGGATAGCATCCAGATACGGCTTGCACGTGGGAATATCCGCTAGCAGGCTCTCCATTGTTCTCTGGAACATGGCTGGTGCGCTGGATATCCCAAAAGTATACTCGAAGAACTCTTTGTGTGTATTAATTGTGGTGCACTTCCGAGCGTCAGGGTCTAACTCTATCTGATGATAGGCATGGGAGAGGTCTAGTTTAGAGAACTTCTCTCCTCCTTCAAGTTCCTGCAGGAGATCCTCCAAAGTTGGAAGTGGATACATTCCTCTTTCAGCACCTTATTTGCTGTGAGCTTGTAATTGCCGCAGACTCTCATGCTCCCATTTGGTTTCTTAACAGCTATGATTGGGCATGCAAACTCTGCTGTCTTCACCGGCTTGATAATGCCATCCTGCAGCAAGTCATCTAATGTGGCATCTATCTGCTTCCTAGCAGCATATGACACAGGAGCTGCTGTTTCCATATGTGGGTACACTTTGGCTTGGTGCCCCTTCAGTGCTCCATGGGTACTGTTATCAAACAGCTTGGCGTGCTTGTTGAGTACTGAGCTCAAGGCCACTCGCAAATTGTGTATCCTACTCGGTGGGCTTAGGCTTAGACCGGCCATTTGCTGGCTGGCCTTATTTGACAGCAATCCAGGGTACTTCCTCAACCAGTCACTTCCCATTAGGCTTGCACCTTTCTTTACTACCACTAGGGTCAGCGTTTGTGGCTTCCGGTGAGGTTCGAGCTGTACCTGTACCGCAGATGCCAACCTTCTCCCCTGTGTAGGATTTCAGCTTAAGGCTACAGGGATCTAGTCTGGGGTCCTGACCGAGTTTTTTGAAGACTTCCTCTGGTACGATAGTCCATGGACATCCATTGTCCACTTCCAGTTGTACCTCCCTGCCGTTCACTATCACAGTGGCCGTATACGGTTTAGAGTTTGACAACTTGTTAATGGATTCATCTTCCAAGTGGCTCATACCATCCTCTGATGAATCCGAATCAGTCTCCTCCAAGCGGTTTGCAATTTTCCGTAATCGTCTCCTTCTCTGTTGGTCAGCTCTAACAGCATCACACTGGCTTTTGGTGTGACCCGTTCCCGAGCACCTGAAGCACCTACTATCTCGGAATTTACACATCGCCGGCTCATGGCTGCTGCCACATCTCCACCACCTATTGGAGTTGTGAATCTTGTCCTCGGAGGACTCCTTGGCTTCTTCAGTCCTGGCTCATTGTCTCTGGATCTGATGGGCGGGGTTAAAATACCTCAAAATTATACCCAGAATCGAACTGGGGCACATTTCCTACAATTGGTACTGTTGCTATTCAGGTACACTACGTGCTGTTCTCTTACAACAGTGTTCTCTGCTATAATTCTTTTACACACTGAGCAGTTATCCAGCAAAATGACTACTACTAATTCTGATAATAATAGATTTATACTAATAAACCAACATTTAATGTTAATAAACAAACTTGAACATTTTAAGCCATACACCTGCTATGCACACAAATTTCTTTAATTCATTGATAACAGTGAAGAATACATTAAATTCGTACAGTCCAGCTTTTACTGCGAGGAATTCACCGGTCTGACTTGACTGTCTCTGGATTCCGGAGCCTTGGCGACCTCTCGGGCTGTCCTTACGGGCTGGCTGTCGCAGCTTTCCCGTTCTGGCTGTTGCCGGCTTCCCGGGCTGGCTGTTGCCGGCTTCCCGGGCTGGCTGTTGCCGGCTTTATGGGCTGGCTTGCTGGCTGTGTCGTGCGGGCAGGGGCTGGCTGTGCTCATGGACGGGGGCTGGCTATGCTCTTACTTTATCACCGGTGCTGTCTCTCGGAGAATCGGCTTCGCCGACGGTGCTGGTCCGCTTGACTGCAAGCGGACCGGTGTTCCGGTGGTGGTCCGTGGGCTGCACGACTCTGGACACTCGATCGATGTCGGTGGCGTCTGCTGACCCTGGCCGTGGGCTTCACGGCATTGGACAGCGTTCAAGGTTAGTAGACCACCGCTGCTGTCCTGCTGGTTAGGCTTCCAGCTTTCAGCTGCACTCTTCGGTGACACTTACTGCTCCACTTGTTTCTTGCGCACTTGCTTCTCGTTCCGACTTTTCTTGTCTTCTGCTTGGTGCCGTTCCAATTTGTGGCGCCAAATACAAACTTTTTTAAAAACTTTTTTCTTGAAAGTACTTGTTCTTTTCTTTTCTGTTCTTTTTATCCTCCGCCAATTGATGTCTATTTGGTGCTGGAAATGGACTTTAATTAATAGTCGGGCACGGGAGTAAACTAACATGCTTTCTGAACGCCACGATAATTCTCTCTTGTGCATGCATCTCTTGTAATGTCAATTGTGCAAGACCTTAATGTGTTCATCGTATTTCATACATAACACCAACGTTTTATATCACTCCAACATGACTTTAAACTAAATGTCTGTTTTTGAAATTAAAATAAGCACAAATCTAAACAGATTAGTGGTAAATTGGCCATTGTTCTTTTTTTTTCATGTTTACTGAGTTCCTTCCTTTCTCTTACTGTGGAATTAACTTCCTGCAGTGACAGGAAACCCATGCCAACACAAGACTTGCCCAATTCTAATGTTATATGAAAGTGAAAGATATCTCTTTTGATCCAGACTTGTTTATTGAGTTGAACCAAAGGATAGTTTATTGTGATGAACCAAATCTTTCCACACGAAATCATGGATTTTCTTTTAAATAACAGACCATGATAATGATCTATATGGTCTCAATTGATATCAAAATGATCAATATCTACCAAATAATCTGTGTTTAATATTTCCCCAGGCAACAAGGTGAAAATTTATTCAAGTTTAATCCATGTTTTCATTATGTTCTTTAAAACTAGCAGCAAAAAATGATGTGTGTGAGGCTAGTAAAAGCTGCTGGTATTGTACATTGCAAGTTCACCTGTGCTTCTCAGGAGTATAAACATGGTCGAGGTCAGCTCAGCTTTACTGTGTGCTGTTTATAATGCATAGAAAATGTCTCCAGCAAGGGAATGGATATCCTAGTGCACTCACTGCTTAAATGCATTGTACCAGCCTTCAAAATTGCACAAGTAATGAGCTTTAAATTACTAGCAAGATTGAGCCAATAAATATTTCCTGAAGGTTACACATACATGTTCACTAGTGATTTAAAAAAAACGTTTCATTTCTCACCATCGTATAATGGAAGGACCATTTTAGTAATGCAAAAGCCTGACATTTGTGGTAGTCGCCATTATGGTCATACAGCTGTCAACGACACTTACATCCATTTGCAAAGGCTTTATTTTTTATGCATTCAAGAAAGCAGAGCATTGTGTACACAAGTACATCGCGAAGCTGACAAGTGCAGATGCTTGAAATACAAAATGAAAACGGGGAATACTAATAAATGCACATCAGGTCACGCAGGATCAGTGGAGACATACAGTCAATGTATCAGGTCAAGGTGCCTTGATCAGAACTGGAAAATGCGAAGCGTAATTTTAGGTTGCAAAGAGGGGAATTTGGAAAGGAGAGGGAGTATTTGTGACTGAGTGCAGATCACAGTAGTCAAGGTAACTGTTACTTTAAAAATAAGCAGCTAAAATTAAATGTTACAAGAGATAAATTGGAACAAAGATACAGAGGAGAAGTGAGCGGGAGAACTAGACTTGCAAGTGACTGGAAGATCATGGTCTCCTTTGCATACTGAAGGAAATATGGTCTGCAAAGCAAATTATCTCATCCATCTTGATTTATCTGATGTAGAGAAGACCATGGTGTGAGCACTGAATGCAGTGCAAGTGACTTGTTGCTTCAAACTGGAAGGAATATTTGGGTGCCTGGATGGTGGAAAGAGAGACAAGTAAATATTCCATTTCCTGTGGTTGCAAGGAAAACTGCTGTGAACAAGGCCAATAGTACAACACATTTATTCCCTTGGGGAAAAACCATGAAAGTGTTGTACTATAGTTGATCTGGGAAACATGTTTTATATAGTTTAGTTTATTGTCACGTGCACCGAGGTTTACAGTGAAAAGCTTTTGTGTTGTATGCCTTCCAGTCAGTGATTATACATGATTATAAATCAAGTCAGCCACAACATGTAGATACAGGATAAAGAGAATAGTGTGTTGTACAAGGTCAACTCCATGTAAAGATAGTCTGAGGGTCTCAAATGAAGTAGATGATATGTCAGGACAGCTCTTAAATTGGGATTGGATAGTTAATTTGCCAGATAACAGCAGGAAAGAAACTGTCCCTGAATTTGGAGTTATGCATTTTCACACTTCCCTACCAGGGTTGCTTTCTGATTAACTGATTAATTGATTAATTTTGAAAAAGTAATTCATCATTAATTAATCACTTTGCCCCAATTAAATTGATTAATTTTCAAAAATCTAATTTTTTTGTTATTTTCAAATTAAAACTAAATATCTCTTGGCAAATTTACCTTTATTTCACAAACGTAAACTTACTTTAGACTGTCATTAGGTAAAGATTTCACGAAACCTAATAGGCCCTGTCTCACGGTGTGAGTCCATCCACGAGTGATCCCAAGTGAAAGAAAAAATCAAACTCTACGGGATTTCCAAGTTTTATGTTCACGAGTTTAAACGAGTTCCCACGTGTATGTGTAGAGTTTTCTGTTTACTTTTCTCAGCTTATGACCATTAAAAAAGAAATGATTTTAAAAAGAAAATTACCAGAGTCAAATTTTATTCTTTAACAAGAATTCACAGAATTATGAACTAACAGAATTATGAATCTAACCCTATATCACACACACAAACTGTTCCCCGCAACGTTGATTACACTGCGAGTCGGGTCGGGTAGATTCCGGTTTACTGAAATGGACGAAAAAAATGCCCATGTTCCGCTCCGTTGCGTACTACACTACAGAAGGCAGTGCAGGCCAATTCACTGGATGTTTTCAAGAGAGAGTTACATTTAGTTCTTGGGGCTAACAAAATCAAGGGATATGGGGAAAAAACCAGGAAAGAGGTACTGATTTTAGTTGAACAGCCATGATCATATTGAATGGCAGTGCTGGCTCGAAGGGCCAAATGGCCTATTCCTGCACCTATTTTCTGTGTTTCTATGCTTGAGTATATGGCAATAAAACTTAGTCACTTGATTTTGAAGCATTCATGCATGGTGGAGGTATAATGTAGTCATAGAGAGATACAGTGTGAAAACAGGCCCTTCAGCGCAAGTTCCCACACCCGCCAACATGTCCCAGCTACGCTACCTGCTTTTGGTCCATACCTCCAAACCTGTCCTATTCATGTATCAGTCTAACTGTTTCTTAAATGTTGGGATGGTCCCTGCCTCAACTACCTCCGCTGGAAGTTTGTTCCATACACCCACCACCCTTTGTGTGGCAAAAGTTACCCCTTAAAAAGTTACCTCTTAAAAATACTTCCTTAAAAATACACCCTCCTACCGCATCCCCCCCCCCCCCCCCCCCCCCCCCCCACCCCTCCCGGTCGGTCCCTACGCTCCCTCGGGCTTGGTCTCTCGCAATTTCTCACTCCCAACTCTCACCCAATGTTGGCAACCCTGCATAGGGTATCAATGGTCTCATCAATGAATGATGTGACAAAGAGACCAGCAGCACTAAAACATTTTTCAGATTCAACCGAGCTAGGAAGAATCTTTATGAACATTCTGTATATCTTTTCAAGTGTGCTTGGGCATTTCTACGTACCCTCCCGAACAGCCATTTCTCACATACATATCTTCAAATGTCTTGCAGTTTTGAATAGGACTCAATTTCTTCAGCTTCTTGAGATTCTTTCTGGAGAGACCATATCACGAAATTCCCTCTCTCGATTTTTAGACCTTCTGGTTTACAGCCATTTTTGATGTTGACGCTTTTGGCAAAAGTTGCAAACATAATTCTATCCAAAGCTGTCAAACGTGCAGTAACAAACTCGGATGTTTCTGTCGATTTCTTCTTGAAGTGCAAAATAATTGTTCGCCGGTTTGTGCAGGATGCTATGATAACTGACTTGTTTGAAGACACTGGTTCAAATTTGAAGGCATGTTTGTGTTCCAAATGAAATCTGGATGATGACAGGGAAGGCTGATATATAAAAGTTTTTCACAATGTTTTCATGTCACTAAACTCCTATAATTTTTGTTCACCAGAATGTTGCACCAAATCTCCAACTTCTTGCCTTGAAAATCAAACTTGTTATTCAACATTTTGCTGTTTGAAATTTTCTGAATGCATTTAACTGATTATGTTTATGCTTTTCATAGAATCATAGAAAATAGGTGCAGGAGTAGGCCATTCGGCCCTTCGAGCCTGCACCGCCATTCAATATGATCATGGCTGATCATCCAACTCAGTATCCTGTACCTACCTTCTCTCCATACCCCCTGATCCCTTTAGCCACAAGGGCCACAACTAACTCCCTCTTAAATATAGCCAATGAACTGGCCTCAACTACCTTCTGTGGCAGAGAATTCCACAGACTCACCACTCTCTGTGTGAAAAAAAGATCTTCTCATCTCGGTCCTAAAAGACTTCCCCCTTAAACTTTAATCTGTGACCCCTTGTTCTGGATTTCCCCAACATCGGGAACAATCTCCCTGCATCTAGCCTGTCCAACCCCTTAAGAATTTTGTAAGCCTCTATAAGATCCCTCTCCTAAATTCCAGCGAGTACAAGCCGAGTCTATCCAGTCTTTCTTCATATGGAAGTCCTGCCATCCCAGGAATCAGTCTGGTGAACCTTCTCTGTACTCCCTCTATGGCAAGAATGTCTTTCCTCAGATTAGGAGACCAAAACTGTACGCAATACTCCAGGTGCGGCCTCACCAAGACTCCACACAACTGCAGTAGAACCTCCCTGCTCTTGTACTCAAATCCTTTTGCTATGAATGCCAACATACCATTTGCTTAGCTTCATTAAATAAGCTGACAGAAAATTACCATACATTTATTTACAAAGCAAGGAATTCTCATACCACTATATGCTAGTACTAGCTTTAGAGAAGAGAGAGTTTAGAAATGTACCGTAATCACTTTAATCGATTAATCAAGATTAATCTATGGCGATTAACCATTAATCGCTTTCTCAAAAAATGGATTAATCAGAGCAATCTAATACTGTACATCTATTCCAACTCAAACTTTAAATTTAACATCTAAACAGCACCTCTTTTACACCAGTGTGAATTTTACTCTTTCTTACATTAACACATCAAACTACTGCCTAATTAAGTCAAACATATTCACACATTGGGATGAGGGAAAAAAGTCATTGATGATAAAGCATTTCCAGCATTTTTACGATTTCTAGTCGATCAGTCAAATGGAATAAAATAGTAAGATTAAACGAGAACTTACCTGTTCGAAGTTTGATCTTTATTTTATGAGGAGTTACGATGAGGGATTATGTGAAGAAGCCCTGCCAGGCGCATGCGCGTCATACTTCAAAGCAGCGGCGTGAAAAACACAGAAACCAATAGCCGAAGTAAGATAGTAAGGTTTACAGAAGACTAGAACTACCAGATGAACCTTTAGATTATGAGGGCCGGGAGCAGAGGGCACATAATCCCTCATCGTAACTCCTCATAAAACAAAGATCAAACTTCGAACAGGTAAGTTCTCGTTTAATCTTACTATTTCACTTCGGAGTCACGTGAGTGACTACGTGAAGATTTTAAAGCTCTGTGATTTTCATGCCGTAGATTCACTCCATACGGCACACTGCTTCAATTGACACAGTAGTGAATAAATAATAGATTGAACATTGCTTGAAATTATTCAATAACTATGTTAATAATAATAATAATAATAACAAGGAAAGTAATAACCCCTCTATCCCAGGGGAAAATTACAACAAATGATATGAAACAATGATATGAAACACAGCAAACAAATTGAACCGAACACAACATAGCATGTGCAAACCCTGGCACTGTGACAACAGGTTTATCATAAATCTTTTTTTTTAAATAAATAAATAAAAATTACTTCTTTAGACCATCCTGCGGCCTCTAGAATTTGGTCGAGCGGCATGTCCTGCACCTTCACCTCGGACAATGATGCCGCCCTTGTGGAGTTGAGATTTAACACATGAGTGTGAACTCCAGCTAAATACAGAACTTGTTTTAACCATCTAGAATAGTTTGTACTGTCACTTTTTTAAATTAAAAAAAAAAATTGTGGGTAATGAGCATTGGTGTCCCACAATCTCTGAGACTCTTAGTTTCTTTAATATATTGAGTCAGATACTTAACCACGCACAATGTTTGGTTGACAGGGTATGCTTTAAAGATTACCTTGGTTCCAGCCTTCCCTGGCTTGCTTTGCTTGCTTAGATCATAGACATAAAAAGTAATTTTATCTACAGACAACTGCATACAATCTAAGCGCAACATTTGTAATGTTTGTACTCATTGTGCTGATACTAATGACATGAGCATATCCACTTTAAATATTAATTCTGAAAAGACAGTGGTGTAATTGGAGCCCACTGCCGAAGCAATGTGAGAATTATACTGACATCCCAGATTTCTGTATATCTGGGTTTGGTAGGATTTTATTAAAATTTCTCTCTTAAATCAGGATATTAACGGATGAACCCGATAGATTGTCGTTCTGAAAATTGTCCTAAATAGGAGGACAAAGTACTCCGAGCACTATTAATGGCACTATATCTCAGGTGCAACATAGCAAGGAACTCCAATACATCCGATATGTTTGCAGTATGATAAAATATATCTGACTGTATACAAAAGATTTCCCATTTCCTTATATGAGACAAATATTGTTTCTTAGTGCTATCTCTCCAAGCTGCAGTTATAACATCCATTGTCCTATCCGACAGTCCATCAGAACCTGCAGATTAACAATTAATATGATCATGCAATGGATGACATCTCCTGGACTGGATGTACCAACAATTACTGCAGCTGGGGGATTGTCATGAATGGCTGAGTCAACATTCTGAGCACCAATGGGAACAATGGCTGTGTAGACCAGTTTGGAACCACCAAATGCCTGTGGCGGAGTCTTGCTCTATTTTGGTGACATTGCCTAATCAGGCAAAATGGGGAAACATAGAAGACTATACTTCCCCAATGTAGCGAGAATGCATCCACCGCTACTGCTCCTGGGTCTGGCTCCTATGACATATTTAGGCGACTGGAGATTTAATCTGGATGCAAACAGATCAATATTTGGTACCCATACCGACTGACAATCTTTTTGAACTTCTGGATTTAACATCCATTCTGTATTGTCATTGACTTTTGTGATCTGTTGTCTGCCATAATATTGTCTCTCCCACAGCTGTGGTATTGGCTACTTGTAATTGAACATGTAAGTCATTCATTGTAGAACAATAAGCTATCAATGCATAAAACGCCCCCAATTACTCCAAATAATTGATACCATGTGTTAGGAGAATTAATCGTCTTGGACAGTCCATCACCACCTCAACTGGTGGCATTGTCCATACCTCCCCATCCGAGAGCACTCCCATCAGTTTGTAATACCACTGAAGGTTGCTGAACCAAAATATTTTCTAGTAGCTTGTGCAACATTGAGAATCCACCATTACAATTCAGCTAAAACTTTAGTTGGTAACTGAATGGACCTATCAAATAACCTGCACGCTTTTTATTTTATTTTATTTATTTTTTATGTATGTATTTATTTATTTATTTATTTTTTACTTTTTATTTTCAGTGCTTGTCCTCTGGCTCTTAGCAGACTTTGATAATGCAGAGGTCCAAACTCGACAGCAGGAATGCTACTACCATTTTACCAATACCCGTAGCTACTTCTCAGATGGAGGGATAAGGTCTCTCAGCGAGACAAGTACAGACATTTGTAATATCCCCAACCTTATCTGTTAGCAAGTTACTGACATATCAACTGAATTAATGACAAACCACAAATAATCAATTGTTTGGGATGGCTGTAACTTAGATGTTGTTGGATGGAAAGAACCCTATCCTTTCAATAGGTGTATGGTTGCTGAAACCAGTTCTTCAGCTGTCACCTGATTGGCATTTACAATTAGCATATCCTCTAGATAAGCCATTACAATGTGATTCTGAGCCCTCAGTAAGACCAGTGCTGGTTTCAATAATTATGTGAACAGTCTGAGAGCTGAAGTTAACCCATTAGGTAATTCTTTAAATTGCCTCAGCTGACCCATCGGATTAACTTAAAGTACCTGCGATAATGATGCATTGGTACTGCATAATAAGGTATCTTTAAAAATTTTTTTTTTTTTTTTACGTCTATAGTAACCATATGGCAGCCTTGTGATAACAACTGCATTACAGTGTTGAAGGTGTACTTTATTAAATGCCTATACTGAACATATGAATTTAGTTGGTGAGGTCCAGAATGATTCTGCAACCCCCATCTTCTTCTGTCTGGGATATATTTTCTACCTGACGAGTTTCTGGTGCAGCAAACACCAAACCGATCAATATTATGCAGCATCATTCATTATAAAACAATTGTAATCTTACACCCAACCAGAGGTTGTACCCCAGAAGTTCTATGTGTGATGGAATGAAGTTCCTGTACCTCCGTAAATGAACTAGAAGATCCTGAATTGTTTTGGCAGATTTTCACCAATAATTAATCTGGTTATTGTTTGCCTTACATAGTCCTGCATTTTTGGGTATAATGTTGGCCAAATGGCAATTTTCATCATACAATTAGGTTCGAATAGGCACTGCAAAGTAACGCAAGCCTGTCTTATAAGTATTGGACATTTATCGACCCTTGTATGTCTTCCCCAATGCACTGATGCCAACTGAATATCAGCTAGAGGACATGCTGGAAACACATTTCCTGCCCTCGCATCGTAACACTCATGGGTCCCCAAATTACTGAGTTTACTGTTGGCACCCTGAGCGAGGCACAATAGACAGGTGTTAATATATTTACTGTTTCAGTCTCAACAGTTTCTTGGAGCAGGTGAGAAACCAAATAATGTTGGCAGCCAGGTCTCATCCATAGCCTCACCAGTCCATACCGATATAGCAAACATGATGCTACATTGGGAACACCCGGAGCGTGGCTCTTGTGCTCTGGTGTACACACATAAGTAGGGACACCAGCTTCAGGGTCAGTCTCCTCCTGCCCTGGTACTCCCGAGTCTTGCTCCAGGAGACCTCATCCAGACCTAAACAAGGCACTGGAGAGTCAGATTCCCATTTTTAATAGTAAGATTAAATGAGAACTTACCAGTTCGAAGTTTGATCTGTATTTTATGAGGAGTCACGATGAGGGATTACGTGAAGACCCGTCCAGCACGCATGCGCGACATTTCTTCAAAGCAGCGGTGTGGATTCACAGAAAACACAACAATTGAAATAAATATAGTAAAGAAAAAATAAGAATTTAATTACCAGTTGATCTGTATAATAGAGGGTGGGAGCGGAGGGCACGTAATCCCTCATCGTGACTCCTCATAAAATACAGATCAAACTTCGAACTGGTAAGTTTCTCATTTAATCTTACTATTTTACTTCGGAGTCACGTGAGTGACTACGTGAAGACTTCAAAGCTCTGTGAATCCGAACCGTGTACCAGCTCATCCTTCACTCACTGCCTGAAGACCTTAGAGGGAGGAAGCATGTTATACAATCAACAATAACCTGTTTGTGAACAAAAAAGGTTTTATTAATAACAACAAAAAACAGAGAGCTCCCCCGGGCTTAAATTAAATATTATCTGCAGACTCTAAAATTCTGTCTGCAAATGTAGCAGGCTCCGCCAGCGGCTTATTATAAAACCTTTGGAAAGTTCTTTCCGAGGACCATCCTGCTCTGGCCAGAATATGGTCCATAGGCACATCCATTTGCCTTGCCGCCGACGTAGATGCAGCCCTGGTGGAATGAGATTTGTACACATTAGTATCGATTCCCGCGGACTTAAGCACCTGCTTGAGCCACCTTGAAATGGTTTGGGCTCGTCACCTGACCATGAGGCTTCTTGTGGCTTATCCATAAGGCTTTACTCTCCCTCTTAAGTTATATGTTGTGTCTATGTAGTTGGCGAGATGGGTCTTGGCACCACAACCGTGGGTCAGGTGAATATGCCCGGAACTCCATAACTGGAGGCGTGGTACCTGGTCTAGATTGTTTGACCAGCCCCTGAATGTGAAATGTGATACAGTCCAATGACTCTGTCATGCTGTCCAGCCTCAGAAGGTGGAGGGACCGTACCCTTTGAGTGACACTAGAGCCATGAGCATGACTGATTTCAGTGTAAGTTGTTCCAGAGTAAGTGACCTGGGTGGTGGCCATCCCCTAAGGTACGTCAGTACTATGCTGACATCCCAGATCTGAGTGTACCTAGGCCTAGGGGGATTGGTGTTAAAAATGCCCCTCATGATTTTGACCACTAGTGGATGGGACCCCAAAGTCAGTTGTCCTGCTGCTGGAACCAAATAAGCTGACAACGCACTCCTGGCTGTATTAATGGCGCTGTAGCTGAGTCCTTCCCGATGTAATTCAAGCAGAAACTCCACAACACTGGTGGCTGTAGCTGTAGTGTAGGTAGTTCCTGTTTTGGAGCAATACCGTTCCCATTTTCTTATATTGGTCAGGTATTGTCTCCTGGTGGACTCCCGGTGAGATGCGGTCATCATGTTGATGGCGTCCTCAGACAGTCCCAGGCCCAGTAGAGGTCTTTTTAGAATCTGCAAGCCAGGAGATTGACTCTGTCATGGCACGGGTGACTAATGCCTGACACTGGGTGGATTAATAACTGTCGACTGCTGGGGGAATTCCAACGGTGTTTCAACAGCCATATCGAAAGCCACTGGGAACCATGGCTGTGTAGGCCAGTCAGGTATTATCAAGATTCCTGAAGCGGAATCCAATTGAATCTTGCGTAATACCCGACTGATGAGGCAGAAGGGAGGAAAAGCATAAAAGAACATTTTCCCCCAATGCAGCGAGAATGCATCAACTGCTGCTGCTCAGGGTCTGGTTCCCAAGCGACATACGTTGGTACCTGGTGATTCAGCCTGGATGCAAATAGATCGATATCTGGTGTGCCATAATGCTTTGTAATTTCAGCAAACACTTTGGGATTTAACATCCATTCGATGTTATCATTAAATCTACGTGACCTGGTGTCTGCCACTGTATTTTGCTTACCTGGAAGGTAAGTTGCTGATAACCAAATATGCCTTTCAACACACCATTGCCAGATTAGGTTGGCCAATTTGTCACACGATATCGACTTTACACCACCCATGTGATTGATATAAGCCACCACCGTGGTATTATCTAGTTGCAACCGGACATGTGCATGATGCGTATTACATGAATATGCTTTTAACCATAAAACGCACCCAACATTTCTAAATAGTTGATACCCCGTGTCTGTAGGCAAGATGATTCAAATTTACTCCATCTGCCCCCTGTGCTGGATTGCATGTTAGTTGCTCCCCAGCCCAAAGCACTGGCATCCGTTTGAATGGTTAATACTGGGTTGGTGATCATTATGGGACTGGAGCTGAGTCTTACATTCCTCGCCCACCATTGTAACTCTGGAATGGATTCAGCAGTTAAACTCATAGCTCGGTCAAAGTGACCTGAGTTTTTGCTTTAGTGCATGCACTTTAGCTCTTTGCAAATTTTGATAGTGCAAAGGCCCAAATTGTACAGCTGGGAAAGCTGCTACCATTTTGCCAATAACTACATGGCAGTGGACGGTGTAAGATTGGATTTTTCTGGATGTATGACAAACCCCAAAGTTTCAAACAAACGTTTGGTGGCTGCGACTGCCAAAATAGCTGTCTCCAAGGTTTTCCCTACTATTAAAATGTCGTCTAAATACGCCATGACTATATGCTTTTGTTTCCTCAATAATGCCAAGGCAGGTTTTAAGATTTTAGTGAACAACCTTGGAGCAGAGGTTAGCCCATTTGGTAAGGCTTTATATTGCCATAGCTGTTTCATCCAGATAAATTTTAAATATTTTCGATGGTCCTTGTGTATGGGTACTGAGTAGTAGGCATCTTTTAAATCAATGCTTGCTAGAAAGTACCCTCTAGAAACCAATAGTCTGGCTGTTTCAAAAGTATCCATCTTGAAATGTATATACCTGACAGACTTGTTCAAAGTAGTTAAGTCAATGATGATGCGTCGTCCACCATCTTTTTTGATTTTAGTGAAAATATTAGACACAAATTCCAAAGGTTCATGTTTTGTTCTTTCAATGACACCTTTAGCTTGTAACCTCATCAGTTCAGCTTGACCCTCTTGTTTTTCCTTGACTGAGAGGGTGAATACCCTTTTGGGTATATGCTGAACTGGTGGAAAATCTTTATGGACAAAGTCAATTTTGTAGCCATGAACGCTGCTGAGTATATACTTGTCATTAGTGATGGACCCCCATGCATCCAAAAACAAGTGCAATCTCCCCCTGTTAGCACAGAGCACCTACTGCACATATGCTGAGAGGAACCAGACCCACCTACCTCCATGGTTATTGGTGCTTCTTCTGCCTCTTCGCTGGGTGATGAGGCGTCTGCTGGGCTGTAGAGGGTTGATGTTGATCTCGATGTTGTTGGGGGAGGCGCATTTTCCATGGGGTCCGCTCTGGGCCCTGGCCTAAAAAAGGCTTACGGGGAATGGTTGCGGACCCCGAGCTTTCACCAGTCCCATAGTGTGGTCGACGACTGGTGGACGCCATGGGGTACTGCCGCCTGGGTTTGTTGGGTCTGCTCGGTCCCAAACCTGCCCTCACGAGACCAAAGGTCTTGGATTCTTCTTCCAGGTCTTTTCACCTTTTTTGGAAGGTCTTTCCCAAAGAGCAGAATAGGAGGTTCTGACCCCGGTGTTTTGCAGAGTCCGCAAATTTAGGGTTGAGGCAGGCTTGATAATCTCCTTTCGCAAATTATTATATCTCATATTGAGTGGTGCACAGCAGAGCTAATGTGTATTGCTGATTTGTGGAGATGTCCCCGCACCATCAATGGACCGAGCATAAGATGTTATTCCTGCAGTCAGGAATTTAAGGATCTTCTGGAGCTTCAACTCCAGGTTTCTGATGTTCTGCCCCAAATTCCCCCAAATTTGGCTATTGACAAGCAGGTACATTCAAAGATGTACAATTTCCTGGGGCTGTATATAGTTGAAGAGCCTCATTGACCACTTGTTCTTGTAGGGGTTTAGGGGACAGGTGGTTAATGCTGGCTGCAAGTTTCGGCTCTAATGGCCGACCCGCTTGTGGAATGGCCACGTAGCGGTTGACCACACCCAGCAGCTCTTCCTGTTCCTGTACACCCTGCGTACTCCCGAAATCTTCAGCCAGTGACCCCTCTTCTTGACCAGCCCCAGACCTGGTCGCCAATGCTGCCTTCAAAAAGAAGGTGAAGCAATGGCCAGTGCCGTAAAAGGCACTGCGGGAGTGCCTGAACTCCCTTGGCGAGGGCTGCTGCTGCTCTCTCAGCAGATCTCGCTGGAGCAATTGCTCCATAAGCCGTTCCATGCGCTTAGGCGGCTGCCTGTGCTCTCGAGCGGTAAGGCATCTTCATCCGAAACGTCAGACACTACCGCCCGGTTTCTGGCTGCAGGTACCTCCAGCCCGCTGCTCAGGCAGCACTAGCGGTGCTGGGCTCGGCTCGGTAGTTATAACCGCCGCCTCTTGCCCCCCCTCCAAAGAGCATTCCTCAACGAAGGTATGAACGGGGGCGAGCTGCAGACTTCTTTCCTCGGGCCTTGCTCATTCTTCCTGGAACACAAGACCACAGAGAGAAAGACACACGGCCACGGTAAACTTACCTGTCGGCCCGACTTTTCAATTTGTAGCGGGAGCGCCTTGAACTCCCGTTCGTCGCGGTGCACTGCATGAACGCTAATGTCGCGCATGCGTGCTGGACGGGGTCTTCACGTAGTCACTCACGTGACTCCGAAGTAAAATTACTGTCCTTTTTTAAACAGGCACCATACTCAGTGTATGGAACTCCTTCGGAGGCTGCCTGGGAATCTCTGGGTCTTTGGACCCTTGACTGATTTAAGTTTAGAGTATTTTAGTCTTGGTCCAGGGAGACCTCATCCAGACCTAAGAAGGCACTGGAGAGTCAGATTCCCATTTTTTACAGACACCATACACAGTGTATGGAACTCCTTCGAGGCTGCCGGGGAATCTTTGGGTCTTTGGACCCTTGACTGAGTAAAGTGTGGAGCATTTTCTCCATTTCTAGTCTCCCCCACATTCTTGTCCTCTCTTGGAGGAGAGTAACGTTCTTTACATTTTCTTGTGTATTTGTGCATATGTGGATATGTTCATGTTTAGAATTATAGATTCTGACAGGCACATTCTACTTGCAGAATATTTATATTAATCTCAGTATCACACAGTTCTCCCAATATAAGGGTTGATGAGGCTGTATTGGGTATAATACGTTGTACCCATCTCCCTGCCTCTGCTGGACTCCCAGAATCAAACCTTTGTATTTACCTGCTTGTTCTCTCAGCAGGGATGAGAAGTTTAATAATGCACATATCCTGATCATACACATCAAATTAAGGAACTGCATCTGGTAACACATACTCAGAGCAGACCTTGTATGCTTACCTATCGTTGTGGCCTCAGCCCGAACGACTCTAGAGCAGCTGGAGGGTATAACTACGGAATAACGGCCACCGGTATCGGAACCGGCACCGCACTTATCTATTTTGCCGATCGCTGCGATGGGACCGCAATGCTGCGTGGCCCATGCTTGCTCCTCCCGCTGAACAGGCTCCTGCTGACTCACAAGCCAGCCTTACGGAGCTTAAGTCTCACTGGAAGTTTTTAAAACTTACCTGCGAGGTTTTCTACTTACCACTGGTGGAGCTGCGCTCTCCAGCTCCGTTCAATGCGACATGCGTCGACGTAATGACGCGCATGCACCTGGCGGGGCTTCTTCATGTAGTCACTCACGTGGCTCCGAAGTAAAACAGTGTCAATCTGTACATAACTAAAAACTCTGATCTTGTGCTCTTCCGGTTTGCGCTGTCTTTCTATTTGTGCAAAAAGGTACGTGATAACGCTACGATTTCTCGCCAGCTCACTCACCGTTCTCCTGTGCTGCGAGTGCACCAAGTTTCATTCCGATCGGTGGTGTATAGTAAAATTTGGCGAGGTTTAAAAATCGTTTAAAAAAGTGCGTGGTGCAGTTCGATCTCCTCTCCTGCCAGTCAGCACCACGTGGATTGGTCTATTCTCCTGTCACTCGGCGGGATGGTCCGCCCCTTCTTATCCCACTGAGATAATAATCTGCCCCCTTGGTTTTGCCGCCAAAGTGGATAACCTCACATTTATCTATATTATACTGCATCTGCCACGCATCTGCCCACTCACTCAACCTGTCCTGGTCACCCTGCAACCTCCTAACATCCCCCTTATTCTGATAATGTCCTCTTCTGTCAGATAAATAATTTTGTTATTACATTAATTCCAGAGAAAAAAATACTTGTACCTAATTTAGTACGTAAACGCAATGACACATTAATTTATTTTTAACAAGTAATATGCTGATGCACAAGAAGATTAGAATGGTTAAGCATATTCAATACAGTTTAGAAAAGCGAGAGAGAAGCTCATTGAAACTTCCAAAATCCTGATTGATTAGAAGCAGGAAAGAACTTCCCCATGGTGAAGTTCAAATCCAGGATTCAAAGATACGAGGAGGCTATTTAGGACTACAGTAGGGAAGAATTTTTTCGCATAGTGCTGAATCTGTGGAATTCTCTATCAAGGAATGCAGATGAGGACAAAATTATTACATATATTAAAGATGGAGTTATATATATTTCAAATAGCTACAATGATCAAGAGACATAGGGAAAAGCAGAAGCAGGATACCAAATTGGAAGATAAGCCATGATCATTTTGAATGGAGAGCAGGCTTGAAGGAGCAAAGAGCCATTTATTGTCATAGAGTTTCAGTGCTCCTATGTCCCTAATTAAAACTTGATATCTGTTTCTTTGCCATACGTAGGCTCAAACAAGGATTTTTGTTACTCCCATCATTCCACTAGATTCCAAATTAGATGATGAACTTGAACAGATTTTGTGCAATTTTAGGTGATACTATGGACACAAGAAACTTCAGATGCTGGAATCTATAATACAAAGTGCAGGGTGAATTCCATGGGTCAGGAAGCGTGTATTGAATGGATGGATAACATTTTGGGTTGATTTATCTCTAGACTGATGGAGTAGGGAGTGAAGAAAGCTGGAAAAGAAAGGTGGGGACAAGTCAAAGTCTGGCAAATGGTAAATAGATACAGGTGAAAGGGGAGGGTGGGGGAGGCTGATTGACAGAAGGGTGGATTAAGTAGCAATGGTTCGCAAAGAAAGGAGAACAAAAGGATATTGGCATTAGATATGGGAAGATGGAGTGGAACATGAAATGAGAGGGAGAAATATGGGATGAAATGTTAAAATTGTACAAGGCATTGGTGAGGCCAATTCTGGAGTATGGTGTACAATTTTGGTCGCCAAATTATAGGAAAGATGTCAACAAAATAGAGAGAGTACAGAGTAGATTTACTAGAATGTTGCCTGGGTTTCAGCACCTAAGTTGCAGAGAAAGGTTGAACAAGATAGGTCTTTATTCTTTGGAGCACAGGAGATTAAGGGGGGACTTGATAGAGGTCTTTAAAATTATGAGAGGGATAGACAGAGTTGACGTGGATAAGCATTCCCATTGAGAGTAGGGAAGATTCAAACAAGAGGAATTGATTTGAGAATTAAGGGACAAAAGTTTAGGGGTAACATGAGGGGGAACTTCTTTACTCAGAGAGTGGTAGCTGTGTGGAATGAGCTTCCAGTGGAAGTGGTGGAGGCAGGTTCGATTTTATCATTTAAAAATAAATTGGATAGGTATATGGACGGGAAAGGAATGGAGGGTTATGGTCTGAGTGCAGGTAGATGGGACTAGGTGAGAGTAAGTGTTCGGCACGGACTAGAAGGGCCGAGAGGGCCTGTTTCCGTGCTGTAATTGTTATATGGTTATATGGTTATAAGAGACAGGGGGAGGTGAAGAAAGAGCTGAACCGAAACATTGTCGGTCCATTTCTCTCCACGAATCCTGCCTGACCCACTCAGTACCTCCAACACTTTGTTGTTTTGCTCAAGATTCCAGCATTTGCAGTACATACCACGATTTAACCAATGAACCCATGGATGAGGAATTCAAGTGAATCAGTCACACAAGTACAAAAGCTCATGAGATGGAGGTTATTTTTCTATGAGTGATTCAAATAGTCATCATTCTGGGTTTTTTTCCTCTTCTAATATTACTGAAATAGGAAAACTGTAAGTAAATTCTAATTGTCTCACCTCAGGATTGTGAGGAAGATGGAACTCCCTCACAAGGGAGTTTACTTATGAGGGAGTTCCGCATTGCCTCTGTCCCATACATCTGAGTAGCACAAGTCAAATTAGCTTTCACCAGGATAAACCCTGGGAAAGTGGCCAGCCAGATGGAGTCCCTGGATGGGTTCTGAGATTTTGTTCCCATCAAAGGTCCACAGGCTTTGCCACTATCTCTGTCCTCTCACTTTAACAGGCTATTGTGCACATCTGTTTCAAGTAAACGTCCATCATTATATTCCCCAAGTAAAATAAGGTGACTTGTCTCAATGGCTACAGCCCAATGTCTCTAACATCGACCATAATAAAATGCTTTGAATGATAGCTACAGCGCGGAAATAGGACATTCAAACCCACCAGGTCTGCGCTGACTAGCGCTCCCCGCGTATTCACACCATCCTACAGATGCACTTAGGACAATTTTTTACATTTACCAAGCAAATTAACCTACAAACCTGTATTGTCTTTGGAATGTAGAAGAAAACCGAAGATCTCGGAGCAAAACCCACACGGGTCACGGGGAGAATGTCCAAACTCCATACAGACACAGCATGCGTAGTCGGGATCGAACCCGGGTCTCCAACGCTGCAAGCGCTGTAAGGTAACAACTCTACCGCTGCACCATAATAGCCCACATTTGCATTAGTCTTTCAAACAATCTAAACCCCCTGTAATTTGCATAGAGGAAAAATAGGTCTACAGAGGAACCAGCATCTGCAGTTCCTTCCTACACATTTTGCCATCTCTCTTGTACTTATATTGAGCTCTGGATCGCCTTGACAATAAGAACACCCAAGTCAGGATGCTATTTATTGATTATAGCTAAGCTTTCAACATCGTAAAACAGAATAAGCTCACGCCTATGGCTCATGCCAATGGTGGCACAGTGGTGCACCTGGTAGAGCTGCTGCCTCACAGTGCTGGAGACCTGCGTCCGATCCTGACCTCAGGTGCTGTCTGTGCAAGTTTTATCTGTGCAACGCTCCCCTGATCCCAGGGTCCGCATGGATTTCTTCCAGGTGCACCGGTTTCCTCCCATCTCCCAAAGAAGTGTGGGTTTGTATGTTAATTGGTCTCTGTAAATTGCCCCTAGCATGTAGAGAGTAGATGAGCAAATGGGATAACATAGAACTAGTGTGAATGGGTCAGCATGGACTCAGTGGGCCAAAGGGTCTGTTTTCATGCTGCATCTCTAAACTAAACTGAACTAAACTTATGGACCTTGGTCTTGGGGCCTCCATCGGAAATGAGCTGCTGGACTTCTTGACCAGCAGACTCATATCCAAGATGTATCACCCACACAGTAATCCTGAAACAAACCTTCACTCTGAAGATTGTGAAGGACCACCTTTGCAGGGACCCCGGGTGGGACGTCAGAAAAACACGGTTTGGTGTGTAAAGGGATAGTGATAAGTTGGCAAAAGGAGAAACAGGCATAAAAGAAACCCCAGCATAGACTACTTGATCGACAAAAGCTAAACACAACTGACTTTGATTTTAACACTGAACCCTAAGCAACAGCTTGCACAGATTTGAAGATAATTCAGAATGGATCTTTGGATTTATTTAAAACTGCTGCAGAATCTGTTCTGCAGTTTTTAACTCTTGAAATCAATAGGTGTGATTAACTGGATTATGTTGAGCGCAGGAGACATTGTGGATAGTCTCGGAACAGTAACATGCACTAGGTTAAGAATTGTTTCTTTCAATTTCTCTCTTCATAAATACAACACAAAATAAAGAACATAGCTTCATCTGCCAAACCAGGCCATCAGTACTCTCTTATCATCTGCCAATATATTTGAAAGTTTACAAATATTTCAACAGTTGACTTTTGCATCCCCAAATTGCAAGTTGAACCAATTTTGGAACAAATTGAACATTCCCAAAGTGTTCTTACTCAACCGTGGATGGAATTTATCTTCTAATTAAACTATTATGAAAGTAAAATAATATCAGTTATGTTGAGCAGGAAAAAGATTGCATCCATTTTACAGATTAGGAAGAATTAATTGAAAAAGTGAGAGTCACTTGATGTTCCAGAGCGAAACCTTCCCTAGGTCTTTTTCCAAGAAGTAATAACTTTGGGGCAGCACAGTGGCGCACCTGGTGGAGCTGCTGCCTCAAGGAGACCCTGGTCCGATTATGAACTATTTCATAATGAGTTTGCATGGTCTTCCTTTAGGTTTCCTCCAGATGCTCCGGTTTCCTTTCACATCCCAGAGATATGTGGTCTTGTAGGTTAATTAGCCTCTGTAAATTGCCCCTTATATGTTGGGAGTGGATGAGAAAATTGGATAACACAGAACCTCTTTTTCACCCAGAGAGTTGTGAATTTATGGAATTCCCTGCCACAGAGGGCAGTGGAGGACAAATCACTGGATGGATTTAAGAGAGAGTTGGATAGAGCTCTAGGGGCTAGTGGAGTCAAGGGATATGGGGAGAAGGCAGACGCGGGTTATTGATAGGGGACGATCAGCCATGATCACAATGAATTGCAGTGCTGGCTCGAAGGGCCAAATGGCCTCCTCCTGCACCTATTTTCTACGTTTCTATGAATGAGTAATCAATGATTGGAGTGCACTCAGAGGGCCAAGGGATTTGTGTCCAAGCTGTATCTCTAAACCCTAAAATGATAAAAGCCATATCTAAGACTACACTTCCTGAAAGTTGGCAAGAAGAAAGGAGATGAAGGAGATTAAGGAAATTTCCGAAATTCTGACCAACAATGGAAAGTACGTGGACTGTGAAAGCTACACATTGTTCTTGGAGAGTGTTTGGAGAGGTTAAAAAGTAGGAAGAGTAAGAGATGGACAGATTTATATAAAATGGGTGATAATTTCATGGATATGCAGATCAGGACTCGGAGACCAGTCAGTAAACACCAGAATCACGGCCAAACCATTATAATTATTAGGAGATAATAATAATTTGAAGCAATAAACATACACACAAGTCTTTTAACAGGAGATGTGCTGACCCAGAGATGGTGGAGGATAATATTATGAAACTGAAAATAGGCAGTTCTTTTGGTGGTATTTTTGTATGATTCTCTGCATTATCCACCATCTACTAACATTTTAGTCAGAATACACACTCAGTCAAATGTAAGGTGTTGCAAATTCTCACAGGTGTGATGTGTTGCACTAGTGTGCGGTGTGTCAAACAAGGGCAGGATTTACACAGAACATGGTGGAGCAATGGAGGGTTTTGCATAACAAAACGATTTGGGAGTACAGTTGCACGGTTCCCTAAAAAATGGTCCCTCAGGTGAACAGTGAGGTTAAGGCAACATACGTCACACTTTCCTATATTGAATACAAAAATTCACACATCGTGATGCAGCTATACAAGTCGTTGGTGAGATCGAACTTGGAGTTCCGTGAGCAGTTTTGGTTGCCTAGATACAAGAAGGATGTCATTAAGTTGGAAAGAGTGCACCAGAGATTCACTAGAAGGCTACTTGGAGGTGTGGGCTTGAGTTAGAGCTAGAGAGAGGATGGCTATGTAGCAACTGATTTTCTTTGAACCATAGGAGGCTGAGTCATCACCTACCTGCTGTATGCAAGATCGTGAGGTGCATGGATAAAGTGAGAACTCAGTCTTTTTCCCAGGTGAGGGGATTCTAAAACCAGAGGGCTTAGACTTAAGGTGAGAGGAAGAAAATTTAAGAGGGACCTCAGGGGCATTTATTTCACACAAAGGATAATCGATATCTGGAATGCGTTCTCAGAGGTAGTGATAGAAGCTGATACAATTTTGACTTTTAAAAGACATTTGGACAGATCTATGGATAGGATGGGTTCAGAAGGCCAAGGGCCGGATGCGACCTGCCCAATATAGACAAGATGGGCCAAAGCACCTTTTTTGTGCTGTAACTCAATGGCAAATAGCAATAGGGATGACTTAGCCTGTTTGTAGCCTTAATTACAATGTCCTATATAACAACAAAATATAATTTCCTTAAATAATAGGATGTGTAAAACTTAACATACGATTATTAAAATTAATTGAAATTGCTGCAAAACACATGATAAATATGATAAATGATCAACAAATGATAAAATCAGTTTTCACAAATAATAGGGCATTCATAGATCTGCCATTCTGCTAGTGTCAGTATTGTTGTTTAACTTAAATTTTCTATTTTATACATACTCACAGTTAGAAAAAAAAGTATAAATGAATCAGTTCAGCAACATCTAATATAATTAAACAAACACAAACAAACCATCAAACAAAGATGATTGATTATCTTAATACATCTATCACTTCTCCATTGGACAATTTCTTCAGGTTTTTAATACTCAGTGCATACCACATTGATGAGACTGCCAAGAAGGCACACCAACTCCTCTACTTCCCGAGGAGACTAATGGGCCTGTCCCACTTGTGCGATTTTTCAGGCCTGAAAAACCGGCGACTGGAATGGCGACTGTCAGAGTGAAACACACACATTGCACCTTCACCAGCCCGTTATGCAGGCAGGGGGACAGGGCAAGCGGGGGAGTGCTGTCTCAGTGAAATTCACACGGTGCAAAGCCAATGTGATACAGACACACACTGCGATGAACAGGAAGGTTGGCGCTGGAATTAAGACGGTGAAAGCACAGTGTACGGGAAGGGTCATGTAAGTCCTCTAAAAGAGGGGGGGGGAGAAGACAATAGACGATAGGTGCAGGAGTCGGCCCTTCGAGCCAGCACCGCCATTCAATGTGATCATGGATAATCATCCCCAATCAGTACCCAATTCCTGCCTTCTCCCCATATCCCCTGACTCTGCTATATTTAAGAGCCCTATCCAGCTCTCTGTTGAAAGTATCCAGAGAACCGGCCTCCACCGCCCTCTGAGGCAGAGAATTCCACAGACTCACCACTCTCTGTGAGAAAAAGTGTTTCCTCATCTCCATTCTAAATGGCTTATCCCTTATTCTTAAAACTGTGGCCCTGGTTCTCTACTCCCCCAACATCGGGAACATGTTTCCTGCTTCAAGCATGTCCAAACCCTTTATAATCGTATACGTTTCAATAAGATCCTCTCTCAACCTTCTAAATCCCAGAGTATACAAGCCCAGCCGCTCCATTCTGTCAGCATAAGACAGTCCCGCCATCTCGGGAATTAACCTTGTAAACCTACGCTGCACTCCCTCAATAGCAAGAATATCCTTCCTCAAATTAGGGGACCAAAACTGCAAACAATACTCCAGGTGCGGTCACACTAGTGCCCTGTACAACTGCAGAAGAGGGTGGAGAAGGGGGAGAAGGAGTGGAGACAACTTTTAAGAAGCCAGAGATAAACGGCTGTGAAGCTCGGCGGACATTAACATTACCGGTCCGTTATCCTTGGTTCTGAAAACTACTGTTTATGTTTTTATTCCCCAATGGGACCATGAAATTCACAGTCAGCACCGTCTACAAATTACGAGAACCTACAATAATCTTCGATCTCCTGGCAACTCACTAGGACCTCCTGGCGACCCACCTAGAGCACGAGAATTCTCGCTACTCTCCATGGCGGCTTCATTCGGTCACTTATATGTTTCAATAAGACAACATGTATTGTCAACATGTTGAAAAATGTGCGGCGACTATAATGAGGCCGCGACTAGTTCCCAGAACGCGGGAACCCCTCACGACCATGACGGTGACTCCCCGGCAATCACCCGCGAACATGTGGTGACCATGTGGCAACTGCATCAGTCGCCTAAAAGGTCGCCTGAGTGGGGCAGGCCCATAAGAAAATTCAACATGGCTCCAGTAACATTTACAAACTTCCATAGGACTTTAGTCTTTGTCTATGGAACTGATGCACTACAATGTGCTACAATACTGAGGACTCAGTATTAGTTTATTATCATGTGTACCAAGGTACAGTGAAATGCTTTTGTGGCATGCTATCCAGTAGGTAGAAAGACAATACATGATTACAATCGAGCCTTTTAGAGTGTATAGATACATGATGAGGGAATAACATTCAGTGGAAGGTAAAGCCAGCAAAGTCCGATCAAGGATAGCCCGAAGGTCACCAATGAGGTAGATAGTAGTTCAGCACTGCTCTCTGGTTGTGGTAGGATGATTCAGTTTGCCTGAATCATCCTACCACAACCTCAAATTAGGGGGCCTTTGTGTGAAGGCCTGAGCAGCATCCACAATGCACTGCAATTTCTTGCGGTCTTGGATGGAGCATGGATTCAGCCGCGGGACTTACCTATCATCGCCCGGCGGGGCCACAACTTCGGAGGCTTGGATTGCCTCAGCGTAGAGGGAGAGCAAGGAGGGAAGAGTCAATGACTTTGGGACTTAAACTGTGTTGAGTGTTTGTTATTTATTCTATGTTATGACTGCAGGCTAAACCATTTTGTTGCACTGTAAAATGCAATGACAATAAATTGAATCAAATCAAATAACAGCTGGGAAGAAACTGAATCTGGAGGTGTGCGTTTTCACACTTCTATACCTTTTGCCTGATGGGAGAGGAGAGAAGATGGTGGCCAGGCTGTGACCTGTCCTTGATTATGCTGCTGGTCTTGCTGAGGCAGCGTGAGGTATAAATGGAATCAACAGAAGGTTGGTTGGTTTGTGTGAAGGCCTGGGCAGCATCCACAATGCACTGCAATTTCTTTGTGGTCTTGGATGGAGCTGTTCCTAAACCAGAACTTTATTCTGCACTCTGTATTTTCCCCATTGCGCCATCCATTGTACTTGAGTTTGAATTGATACTATCCATCTATGGTATTTCTGATCTATTTGAAGAGCATGCAAAAAAACTTTTTGCTGAAACCTTGGTATATGTGACAATAATAAACATACACTACGCCAGTATTGCTCAATTTCAAGAATGGTTTAATCAGCATGTTATGAAGACCTTGGGGATTTATCTCTCTTCTTTAAAAACCCTTTACCCAATGACAGATCCTCTGTCATACTCTCACCTTCCCACCACTCTCTCTATTTTTGACAATCTTTTCCTAATTTATAAAGATCATCAACCTGAAACTTAATTTATTCCATCTTACAGACGCTGCTTGACTTACTGAGTATTTCTAGTCTTTTTCAGTTTATTGTTGAACTTCCCAGCAACTGCCATATATAGTTTTGTATAATTATATTGGATGGTCTAAATAAAAGCTTAGGTTACTTATGAAAGAAAGCACAAGTTACTTTTCATTTTAAAAAAAACGCCAAACTTTATTGAAGACACATCAGCGTTCTGCAAAGTTTGCCACTCCACAGGTGCTACCTGGACCTGATGAACATTCTGTTTCTAATGGTAAAACAGGAGTATCTACCTGGTCCGCCATGAACTGTAGGCCCTCAGAAAACCCACGCCAAGGCACAGAATGTCAATCTTTTATCTGGAAGCCATTTAGACATCATTACATGGAATGAACATCCACTGTCTCCCCGGCTTGCTGACATTACAATCCAAAAACAAAACAATGCAGTTGCTGGAAATCTGAACCAAAAACAGAAACTATTGATAATATTCAGGTCTTGTAGTATCAGTGGAGGCAAAATCAGAATTAACTATTGACTTGTAAAGTTTGCTGGAGAGGCAGCACTTCACTTTCAAGTAGGCTCGTTAGCTTGAGAAACAGCCACAGGAATAGCTTCTTCTCGTTTGTAATTAGGCTTCCGAATAATCCTTCCGTAAACTAGGGTACTGTCTGATTCACCTCTTTGGGTCAGCATGGTGGGGCATCGGTAGAATTGCTACCTTACAGAGCCAGAGTCCCGGTTTTAATCCTGACTAGTTTGTACATTCTCCCTGTGACCTACGTAGGTTTTCCCAGAATCTCTGGTTTCCTCCCACACTCCAAAGACGTACGGGTTTCTCAGGTAATGGCTTGGTATAATTGTAAATTGTATAATTGTGTGTAGGATAATGTGAGTGTGTGGGGATCGCTGTCGGCGCAGAGTCGGTGGCCTGAAGGCCTATTTCCACGCTGTATCTCTAAACTAAACAACTACATTCCAGACATTGGCATTTGCCTATGCAACTGGTTCAATTTGGCACTCTATATCTTCCCGTATGCTCTATCTATTGAGTTTGACAATTGTATTAATGTATCATGTTATAGGATCTAATTGGACGGCATGCAAATCAAAGCGTTTCATTGCACATGTGACAATAATAAACCTAAACCTAAATGACAATCTTCTTCTGGAATCAAGGCACTGCAAATACTGGTTACCAAAAACTACACAAAGTATTGGCACAACTCATTAAGTCAGGCAGCATCTCAGGAGAAAATGGTAGGTAACATTTTGTGTCAGGGTCCTTGTTCTAACTGATTATAGTTTGGGGGGGGGGGGGGGGGGGGGGGAATTGGAAGAGTGGTGGGAGTGGGATAAAGCCTGGCAAGTGATAGGTGGATATAGGTGAGGGAGGAGGGGGTTCAAAAAAAATGTGAGATAAGGTGAAAATAATATGTTGTCAGATAGCTTATAACCCAATGGTATGAACGTTGAATTCTCCAATTTTAGTGAAATACCCCCTTACCCCACCTTTCCCCTTGCTTTCCTGTGCCCCATCTGGATATGCACCTTTTATCCCTTTCCCCTCTTCCGATCTACCTATATTCCCTCTGGCTTCACATTTCACGCCTCTTCGATCCTTACCTCACACTCTTTGCAATTTCAACTCTTGCATTTGTCCACCCCACTCACACGTGTTCACCTAATACTTGTCATGCTTTGTCCTGCCCTCCCCCCCCCCCCCCCGCCCCCTATCTTCCAGCTTTCTCTCAGTCTAAAGATCGACCCAAACCATTGCCTATGCATGTTATACAGATATGCTACCTGATCCACTGAGTTATGCCCCTGTCCCACTTAGGAAACCTGAACGGAAACCTCTGGAGACTTTGTGCCCCACCCAAGGTTTCCGTGCGGTTCCCGGAGGTTTTTGTCACTCCCCCTAAAGGTCGAAAGTGGTTTCCGCTTCTTCCATGTTCCGGCGATTATTTCAAAAAATTGAAAAAACCTACGGGAACCTGCAGGAACCTGACAAAAACCTCCGGGAACGGCACGGAAACCTTGGGTGGGGCACAAAGTCTCCAGAGGTTTCCGTTCAGGTTTCCTAAGTGGGACAGGGGCATTACTCCAGCACTTTGTATCTTCTAGAATCAATACGGAGTTCAATAGTTTCAGATAATTAGCACTTGCATTTCACATTTCCATCATTACTAGCTTCAAGTAATTTAAAATTATGATTCTGTTTAGTTTAGTTTAGAGATACAGCGCAGAAACAGTCCCTTCAGCCCACTGTGTCCGCCCCGACCAGCGATCCCCGCACTTTGTGTTTCTCCAATGTATACTTCCTTCACATTGCGTCTTTGTTTCTCACTAATATTTTAGTGCCGCCCTCATTTACTCTACAATCTATGCGTAATGCAAATGTGTTCTCTCGTCCCCTCTATTGTTTTCTCTGCATCCTCACAATTTTACAGCTCTGATGAAAGTTCACTAACCATGACCGTTAATCTTACTTTTCCCTTCACAGCTGCTGCCTGACACTGTAATTTATTGCTGCTATTAAAGGAGTTAGCAATGCCCAAACAATGGCAACCCACAGATAAGAGTTGTGTTGTTTCATAGAAACATAGAAACATAGAAATTAGGTGCAGGAGTAGGCCATTCGGCCCTTCGAGCCTGCACCGCCATTCAATATGATCATGGCTGATCATCCAACTCAGTATCCTGTACCTGCCTTCTCTCCATACCCCCTGATTCCTTTAGCCACAAGGGCCACACCTAACTCCCTCTTAAATATGGCCAACTAACGTGCCTCAACTACCTTCTGTGGCAGAGAGTTCCACAGATTCACCACTCTCTGTGTGAAAAACGATTTTCTCATCTTGTCTAAAAGACTTCCCCTTATCCTTAAACTGTGACCCTTGTCTGGACTTCCCAACATCGGGAACAATCTTCCTGCATCTAGCCTGTCCAACCCCTTAAGAATTTTGTAAGTCTCTATGAGATCACCCCTCAATCTTCTAAATTCCAGCGAGTCCTGAGTTTCCATGAGTCTTGCTGCATTACACCTGCTGACCAAAACATATGGCAGAGTTGTGTTGCCTACAAACCGGGAACCAAATCCTTGGAACAGGATATGGTGACGCAGCGGTAGACATGCGCCAGACACCATGGGTGCTGTCTGTACGGAGTTTGTACATTCTCGTTGTGACCTATGTGTGTTTTCTCAGAGATCTTCAGTTTCCTCCCACACTCCAAAGAGGCACAGGCTTTTAGGCCAATTGGCTTGGTATAAATGAAAAAAGGTACCAACCCTAAACATCGTCTATCCATATCCCTCCACAAATGCTGCCTGATGCACTGAGTTCCTCCAACACCTTTATTTTTTGCTCAAGATTCCAGCATCTGCAGTTTTTTATGTCTGAAATAGAATCAGTCATTTATCCTCCCTAGACCATACTGCTAATAATTTATATTGAAACTGAAGCACTATGCTCATGCACTTGCCTAATATCATTTAATTCCTCAATATCCAGAAATCTAGTTAATGGCAGACAACTTCAAATCTCTTATTTTGAGACAGGCAGTTCCTGCTTCTAGAAATCCCAGCCAGGGGAAATGTCATCCCCACATCTGTCCAACCCCATTAGTTTCCTGCCGTTCCCTGTGTCCCCATTAACATTCTGATGGTTTTAGTGAATCTTTCATTCTTCAAAGCTCTTGTCAAGGGGTTTAATCTCTCCTCAAAAGGAGTGGAGCTCTAATTCCAAGGTTTAACTGATGAACCTTTACATGAGAAACTCAAGAGCACCAAACTCATCAGTTGCCATTCAAGAAGTTCATCACTACCCAAGACACAGCAATCCACTTGACTGTACACCCACCATCCACCACTCTAAATATGTGTTACCTCTTTCAACAGAGCTCAGTATAATTATATAAATCATTAGTTAGGCCACAGCAGCGTGCACCAGACAGGGTGCAGAGTCACCAGAATATTGCATGAAATTGAACAATTTCAACAACGAGAAAGACTTGACAGATTGCATTTATTCCCAGGAATGCATGTATTTGACTTGATTGAAGTTTACATTACGAGGGGATGTGTGGGATCGAGGTAAACAACCTTTCCCTTTAAAAATGCTGTATTTATCCAGTGGACATAGGTTTAAGGTAGAGGGTGGGAGATTGAAAATAAGAACGTGGTTGAAATTTGGAACATTGTGAGGAGAACATACTATCCAAAGGGATTGTGTAGGGTGATACTTTCACCACACTTAATAAACATTTGAAATTGCATGGTTAAAGGCTGAGTACAGGAAGATGGGATTAGTGTAGATAGGAAGTTGATGGCCTCACCAACACAATGGTCCAAAGGACTTGTTTCCATTGTATTACTCTACGACATGTGGCAGCAATGTGTATCAACCAATTTAGCAGAAGTTACTCGACTAGATTACTTTGAAAAAGGCTCCCATACAAGTGACCTTTATCATAATAAGCATCAGGAACATGGGAACACCTCCTCCAACTCCCTCACCAGCAGAATGGTGCGAGATCATCAACCAGAAGGAATGGACCCTTTGGGTCACTTTGAAATCAGCAATGAAATGTCACCTTGCCACAGATCAGTCCAGAACATGAAAACTATTTATATTAAAAATAACTAAATGTAAAGAGGTCTTCTTCAAGTAAAGATCACCAGACAGCTTTCTGACTGGGGATTACAGCGGGGACAGTGCCACGGGCCCACGGGTTTCTGTGCAACATGCCAAGGTATTGCAATGAAGGAGGGTTCCACTGCAAAGCGCAAAGTGGAGCCGGGCACCGTGTTACTCACAGTCACCACGGATCAGAGGGGTTCCCGCATCCACATCCACAGCCACATCCACAGCCGCCCCAATGCAAGGCGGCATCTTCCGTCTTCAGCCCTCGGACACCTGCAGTTTGTTTCTCACCACTGATGTCTGGAGCCCAGCCCCAGCCCCCCATCTCTCAGCAACATTGCCAATACGGCCACGTTGGCCCCTTCAGCACAAGCGTGCGCCGCCCGCCGCACTGCTCTCTGGACCATGTATTCCTGTCCGGACTTGAAGCAATCCTGGTGTCCGCTCGTCTGCATGGACTACAAGACCCACACTGCAGCCTGGCCACTAACCTTGGGCGAGCGGCTCTCTGCAGCGCGCGCTTACAGCAGGGCATCTGCTATAATGTGAGAGTAATACCCTGACTTGCTTTATTGAAATAGTAAACAGCATATTTACAGGAAAAAAAAGATGGTAAATAGTGCAAATAATAACTACCTTCATTTTTTTTAACGTGTATTAACATTTATAACATAATATTAGAGCAGAAGTGGGATATTCAGCCCTCACATATGTTCGTCCCATCATTAAATTAGATAACAGCTCACCTTTGTCACGGAGCCACTTCCTTTCACAGCCATTATATTCATATCCAAAAGTCTACAATCTTTATCTAGAATATACTCATTGAGCTGCAGAAGGGCCCCTTTGAGTAAAGAATGCTACACATTAACTAGACTCTAGCTGAAGAAAATTGTTCTCCTCACAGTTCTGACATCTCCTCATTATAGCAATGTTACAAAATATTGAGATCTTAAAAATCAAGTCTGCAATTTATCCCCATCAGATAAAGCATAAAAAGAAGTTTAATTTGACGCCTAATTCACTTTCATATCTTCAGTATTAAAAACGTTATGGCCATTTTCATACTCAGAAATTAGCAACTTGTTCCCTATTGCTTTTCCATTGACTTAACACAAAAGTTGTGATCGAGGACAGTCAAAAGCCCATAACTTTCTTAAAAATTAAGAGAACTGAAAGAAATGTTCAGTTATTATCGATTGGAGCATTCTGAAACAAATATGAAACAATCTTACTTGGATGACCTGAAATTAAAGCATATAATTAGTTAGTTACCCAATTGTAGGTAATTACAAAATTCAATTACTAGATCGAAACATCTAACCATTTCTGAAGAAAATATTAACATTTTTTTAAAAGCCTAAGTGTCCAAATAACATTCACACAATAATTCACAACATAAATGATTTTTAAATCTAATTGTCATTAATTTATAGGCCAAACTGAAGGAATTTAGTGTTTAATGCCCGTAAATTAATGGCCATTAATTCAGCTTGCGAGTGGAATTTTTCTGGAACGCGATGGATTGGAACGTTGCGGTTGCGGTGAATTTAATCACCATAACAGCAGGAAAAATACTGCTGGTTCTATGGGGAATAAATCACCGTTTCGCAACATGAAATGTTGATTAAGGTCATCTAAACAAGCATGTTTATATTAAAAAAGTAAACAGCTTTAATTTACCTGTCCCCTACGTAAAATCCGTCCCCGTTGTTGGCGTTCACGGCATTAGGAGCTAATTTTTATTTTACTGCAGCGCTGAAATAGTCAGGTGATTTAAAAAGAAAATTCACAGACCGGCAGTCGGAACGAATCTTTAGCAAAAGCTCGCACTCCGAGAAATATAATTCCGGATGGCAAGGGGAAAACCGCATTTTAACCCCGCCCCCCTACCTCAAAGGCGCCAAAGTCGCGCACACGACCAGTGACAGAACTGCAGTGCCGCTGAGGGTAAGTTTTGTAACATACCTACTCATTACCTCTCAACGTTGAGGCCCCACGGGATTGCATTCCCAGTCCTCTATTAGACTCCCATGACATCACAACTATACGGCTAAATTAATATATGTATGGTATATCTGATCTGTTTGGATAATGTAAAATACACTTTTCATTATATTCACAATACCACTTTTACCATTATACCACTAATTGCACCTTTCTGGATAGTACTTGCTGTTACTAATTCTGCTGCTGCAATTTACATGTCTTCTACATCCAGCTTTTGTTTCTTTACGTTCCCATTGCACTCAATCACAGAGGCTCCCTTTTATTGTTTCCCCCAAGTCATCTTCATTGTTTTCTGCTTTCAGTCATGCTTAAAAACGATTACCGCTCTAACATTTTGACTTTTGATGAATACACTGACTAGAAACATAAAGTCTCTTTCTCTCTCTCCATACCTATTGTATGATCAGTTGAATATTGAATATTGCTAGCAATTTATGCTTCACGCTATGTAAATTAATTTGTTTTTAGAAAAATAAGCTCAATTGAGGCTGAATTAAGTTATATATCTATTCTAAATAATATTATTCATGGGAATTAAAGAAAGAATTAATCACATTTATGTTGTATTTTTCATGATCTAGTCATTCCGAGGTATTATAAGTGAGTAAGGCAAGGCAGCGCCTTTACCACCTCAGTAATTGAGGAAATTCAGAGTGTCTCCAAGGATCCTCCAGTGCTTCTACTCAGCGGCTGTGGAAAGCATCTTGTCCGGAAATATTACAATTTGGTTTGGGAATTGCTCTGCCCAGGACAGGAAGGCTCTGCAGAGAGTAGTGCGTTCGGCCGAACGCACTATGGGAACTTCTTCGCCCCCCCTGCAGGAACTATACATCAGTAGGTGCAAGTCCAGAGCCAATAAGATAATGGGAGACCCCTTCCACCCCTGCAGCGGACTGTTCCAGGTGCTACGGTCAGGCAAACACCTCCGTTGCCATGCTGTGAGAACGGAGAGGATGAGAAGGAGTTTCTTCCCAGAGGCCATTAGGACAGTAAACTCCTATCTCACCAGGGGCTACCTCTACTGTACCACAATACCGCCCACAATATTTAATATGGTAAGGAACATGTGGTTCTGTTCCATTCTGTTTGTAGTTTGTTGTTTGTTTGTTTGTTTGTTTTTTTGCACAAAGTCCGCGAGCATTGCCACTTTTCATTTCACTGCACATTCCGTATGTGTATATGACGAATAAACTTGACTTGACTTATAAACCTAAGGAAATACTATTGAAATGCAGCTAGACACAATCCAGAATCAGAATCAGATTTTATTTGCCAAGTATGTTTTGCAACATACGGGGAATTTCACTGATCAGGTCAGTCATACAATTAAAAGCAACAGACTCAAAAACACATTTTAACATGAACATCCACCACAGTGTCTCCCACACACTCCTCTCACTGTGATGGAAGGCAAAGTAAAGTTCAAGTCCTTCCCTTGTGTTCTTCCTTGGTCGGGCCCCCTCGAGTCCCCGTTGACGGGATGATCTTGACTCCCGTAGCCGGTGGCGTTCGGGCCCTAGGCGTCGAGGCGTTCAGCTCCCGCATCGGGGGGATGGCAGCTCCCCCGTGCCAGGCGATCAAACCTCGCGTCAGGGCTGGTTGAACTTTCTGTGGCATTGGAGCTCCCGATGGTAAGTCCGCAGGCCGCGGTGGGAGCGATCCCAGGCAAGGGATCCGTTCCGATATTAAGTCCGCGCCCCGCAGTGGGGCTCACGACAGTCCGAGGCGGCTCCCAGCTCCATCACATCAAAAATGATCACATCTCCAGGAAGGTAAGAACCTGAAAAAAAAAGTTACCCCCGATCCACCCCCCCCCCCCATAGAAACATAGAAAATAGGTGCAGGAGGAGGCCATTTGGCCCGTTGAGCCAGCACCGCCATTCATTGTGATCATGGCTGATCGTCCCATATCAATAACCCGTGCCTGCCTTCTCCCCATATCCCTTGACTCCACTAGCCCCTAGAGCTCTATCCAACTCTCTCTTAAATCCATCCAGTGACTTGGCCTCCACTGCCCTCTGTGGCTGGGAATTCCACAAATTCACAACTCTCTGGGTAAAAAAGTTTTTTCTCACCTCAGTCTTAAATGGCCCCCCCTTTATTCTAAGACTGTGGCCCCTGGTTCTGGACTCGCCCAACATTGGGAACATTTTTCCTGCATCTAGCTTGTCCAGTCCTTTTATAATTTTATATGTTTCTATAAGACCTCCCCCTCATCCTTCTAAACTCCAGTGAATACAAGCCTAGTCTTTTCAATCTTTCCTCATATGACAGTCCCGTCATCCCAGGGATCAATCTCGTGAACCTACGATGCACTGCTTCAATCACAAGGATAGAAACATAGAAACATAGAAATTAGGTGCAGGAGTAGGCCATTCAGCCCTTCGAGCCTGCACCGCCATTCAATATGATCATGGCTGATCATCCAACTCAGTATCCCGTACCTGCCTTCTCTCCATACCCTCTGATCCCCTTAGCCACAAGGGCCACATCCAACTCACTCTTAAATATAGCCAATGAACTGGCCTCAACTACCCTCTGTGGCAGAGAGTTCCAGAGACTCACCACTCTCTGTGTGAAAAAAGTCTTTCTCATCTCGGTCTTAAAGGATTTCCCCTTATCCTTAAGCTGTGACCCCTTGTCCTGGACTTCCCCAACATCGGGAACAATCTTCCTGCATCTAGCCTGTCCAACCCCTTAAGAATTTTGTAAGTTTCTATAAAGATCCCCTCTTAATCTCCTAAATTCCAGAGAGTATAAACCGAGTCTATCCAGTCTTTCTTCATAAGACAGTCCTGACATCCCAGGAATCAGTCTGGTGAACCTTCTCTGCACTCCCTCTATGGCAATAATGTCCTTCCTCAGATTTTGGTGGCAATAATGTCCTCCCTCAATTTAGGAGACCAAAACTGTACACAATAGTCCAGATGTGGTCTCACCAGAGCCCTGTACAACTGCAGAAGAACCTCTTTAATCCTATACTGAAATCCTCTTGTTATGAAGGCCAACATTCCATTAGCTTTCTTCACTGTCTGCTGTACCTGCACGCCAACTTTCAGTGACCGGTGTACAAGGACACCCAGGTCTCGCTGCACTTCACCCTTACCTAACCTAACCCCATTGAGATAATAATCTGCCCCCTTGTTTTGCTGCCAAAGTGGATGACCTCACATTTATCTATATTAGACTGCATCTGCCACGCATCTGCCCACATGAAACAAACTGAAGCACATTAAATCAAATTTTTAACAAACACTAAAATAACAAAAGGATGAAAAAACGAACAGACTGCCGATCTTGCAATTGTAAAATGGTAACAACACACTAAAAATATTCTTTCGAGTACTAATCTCATTCTCCTTTGAAAGCCAAACCCCAAAATGCCTCCACTATTCTGTCAAGTCGCTAGTCTATTTGCTAATCACTTTCTCCACAAAAGGTTGTTTGCTCATGTTACCTTTAGTTCTATCATCCATCATTTTAAATCTGTATCCTATGATTCTAGACCTTTTCATTGTTTCTATCTATCCCATATAAATCTCTGATTACTTTGAACATTCTCATCACTTCGCCTCTCAAACCTCTTTGCTCAAAGGGGGCAATTTTACTTTGGAGTCACGTGAGTGACTACGTGAGAAGGCTGTCAGTCGCCATGCGTGTCATTACATCTGAAGCATGCGCCAACGACTGACTGGCAGGCGCGTTGCGTCTCTCCAGCGGTAAGTTTTAAAAACCGAGGTAAGTGTTTTTTAAAAAATTACTTACGGTTGTTGTTTGGCATGTTTGGTTGTTAGCTTTCTATCAACAGAACGAACCTACCATGTCGAAGGTGTGGAGACGGTCTGCGAAACCGGCTACGGAAGACCGCGGTGCTGCGGGTAGCGGACGGCTGTCCAAGTCACCTTCCAGGCCGCCGGTGTTGGAACCAGCGGTAGCAGACTTGGTGCTACAGGAGAGCACCATGGCAGCCCCATCGGAGTGCAAAGCCACCCACAAGTCTGTTAGACCCATAGACTCCGATGAGTCTGGGCCGGAGGAATCACCTCCCACACTGGGAAGCTTCTGCGGGCGCCTCTCCCAGATGGAGCACTTGTTGGAGAGGTGGCTCCAGACTGATCTGCTCCAGAGGAGGGAGCAGTATCAGGCGGGTCTCCACGGGAGCTCGCGCTAGCAGCACCGTACGCAGAGCTGCGATGTGTCTCCCTCTCTGTAGAGGGGAGTACACGGAGTCAGCAGTATCCTGACTCAGAGCTGGGAGGCACATCAGGGGAACACCCTAGGGAGCGAGGGGCCACAGAGCCTCTATTGGCGTCTAGGTTCGCCACACCTACCCCAACCGGAGAGCCCTTGGATGAAGAGCTGGCCACCACCATAAACTACTTGGCCTCGCACCAGCTCAAGGAGCAGGTTATGGAGGGGACCACCGGCCGCTACAATACACCTGCCAACTGTGCCTCCCTCAGTGTGCCGGCCGTCAACCACGCCATCTGGGGCCATATTGGAGCAGGGGTAAGAGCCCAGGAGGTAAAACTCCAGAAAATTCTAAAATGACTGGCCTCAGAGGTAACGGTTTTTGCCTGGTCCATCGATGGCGGGCCACTGACGGAGACACCAGCAGGATGCTGTGGGGCTCCTCTGTAATGTCCTGTTCGAGATTAACTGTCTGCGCAAGAGCGCAATACGACCGGCACTCAACCCGACATTTTGCGGTGCTGTGCAAGGCCAGCAATGTCCAGCCGGCCAATTACCTCTTTGGGGCAGACCTGCCGAAGCAGGTCCGAGAGCTGGATGACGAGGCCACGACTCTCCGCCTCATGAACCGAGCCCCAACTCCACCCAGAAGCTCATCGCTACGAGGCCACCCCTATGCCGCCTTCCACACCAGGCGCAACCAGCCTCGGGGCTCATGGACAGGAGGCAGACTCCAGCTGTCCCAAGGCGGGAGGCCGGAGGCCACGACCACACAGGCAGTAACGCCTAAGGTAGGACATTCCTAGACCTTGTGGGACAATTCACACACCTCTAACTTACAAGTTGGGAGGAAGGCTACAACATTTTTTGAATGAATGGATTTGGATTACAGCAGACCCATTCATACTGCACAGTGTACAGGGGTTTAAAATTGAGTTCCTTCTTGATTCGTCACCACCACTCAAAGTTTACCAAATCGCACATATGTGTTTCCACAACAAGAAAGATTTGAGATACAAGCTGAAATTCAGGCTTTTACATACAAAAGGGGTGATTCAGAGGTCTCGCCAAGAATCACACCAATTTGTATCAAACATATTCCCCAAGCAAAAGAAGGATGGAGGAAGTCGTATTATCCTAGACTTGACGGAACTCAATACCCATGTGCAGTATAAACATTAATAAATGGACAACTTTGGTACAGCTATCCAGTGGTTTCCAAAGGATGTTACATGGCTTGCATAAATCTAAAAGCTGCATACTACTCCATAATCAATACACAGGGAGCACAGGAGATATTTGAAATTTAACTGGATGGGGCAGTTGTGGCAATTCAAGGCGTTGCCAAATGGGCTGACTTCAGCTCCCAGACTTTTCACAAAATTGCTAAAACGGTTCTGGGACTGCTCCCACATCTCGAGCACAGTAACGTCTCCCAACATCTCGAGCACAGAGAACCACATTGTGATGGCTTATTTGGATGACATTCTACTAATTGGGGCACAAAGGAATCAGGCATCAGCAATAGCATCTGTTTCAGCTACCAAAACTCATGTTTGAGAGGCTGGGATTCATAATACATCCAGTTAAGTCCAAATTGACTCCAATTAGGGTAATTGATTACCTAGGGTTTACAATCAACTCAATTCAAATGTCTGTGACTGCCAGCTGACAAGCAATCAGACTTGATGGAAGCCTGCAATCAGCTAATTGCTAACAGCCGCCAACAATCGGACAAGTAGCAAGTATAATTGGCAAGCTTGTGGCAGCCTTTCCAGCTGTACGCTTCGGACCTTTGCACTACCAAAATTTACAACGTGCAAAGGAACGGGCCCTCAAATCTCACGCAGGCAAATTCGGGGAACATATGCACTTACCACCAGATGCCATTGCGGAATTACACTGGTGGGCTACACTGTTCTAAGAAAATTCAAATTGACACACCATCGGTAATAATACAAACCGATGCAAAGTGACCTGGGCTGGGGGGCAACAGACACCAGCTCCAGCTGCGGGGGCAGATGGAATGTGCATGAATTCTTAATCCTACAGCAATATGGCATCAACTACTTACAGTTGTTGGGGCACTCTATTGCTTAAAGGCTTATTGCAGCAGTATGCATCATGTGCATGTTCAACTACAGATTGACAACACCAGGGCGGTGGCATATGTCAATCACATGGGTGGAATAAAATCTGTATCATGTGATAAATTGGCAAACCTCCTTTGGCATTGGTGTATTGCAAGGAACATTTGGGTCACGGCTTCCACCTGCCAGGTAGATATAACATGGTGGCAGACACTAGATCACGGAAAATTCAATGATAACACGGATTGGATGTTGAATCATGTCGTGTTCACCGACATTGTTGCCCGATATGGCTCGCCGGATATTGACTTTGTTTGCCTCCAGGTTGAATCACCAGGTTACCCAAATATGTCTCATGGGAGCCAGACCCAGGGCAGTAGCAGATGATGTGTTCACAATGCAATTGGGGAGGAATGTTCTTGTAATGTTTTCCCTCCTTTTTGCCTCATCAGCCGATGCCTGGTAAAAATGAAGCAAGACAATGCCACGGGCATTTTTGGTAGTGCCAGATTGGCCTACGCAATCTTGGTTCCCACTTGTCCTGGGAATCATGACACAATCTTTGATGGCTGTCCCCCAACTGCAGGAAGCTGCTGGTACACCCGGTAACGGGGGACCATCATCCGCTACATGACCAAATCAATTGGTTGGTTTGCAGATTCTGAGGACACCTTTCATGGACTCGGACTGGCTGATCGAACGGTGGATGTTATTACAGCGGCCTGGAGGGACAGCACACAAAAGGCAGTACGTCTCCCCACATCAAGAAGTGGAGACGTATTGCCGGGGCTTCCAACAATCACACATGACACTGGTGTGCATCACGGACATCCTGGAATTTCTGTCTACCTTATATCATGACCAGAAATTAGGCTACAGTGCCATCAACAGTGCCAGGAGTGCACTGTCCTCAATATTTAGTGCTGGGAACGGGGCCCTCCCGGTGGAAAAGCATCCCCTTATTTACCAGGTTTATGAAGGGCATATACAACACAACACACCCCCATGCCCACAGTATACGGACACATGGGATGTTAGCGTGGTGCTAACAATACTACTCCGTCAGTGGGGCCCAGCCACCACACTATCCTTACACACAACCTCACCCTCAAGGTGGTCATGCTAAATGTTGCTCATTACAGCACAACGAGTCAGACTCTGCACAAACTGCAACTCGACAAACATGCACACCACTGCCAACACCATAACTTTCGTCATTTTATGATTTAGTTTAAACAGAGCAGGGCCAGTGTGCCAGGGCCCAGGCTTGAGTTCCTGGCATACCCCGAAGATCCACGACTAATGTGTGGTCGCCTCACTTGCACCAGTATATTACAGTCACCAGGAGCTCAGAGGCTCAGAGTTAGCTGTCATAATCAGCCACAAAAAACCACACCATAGGGTGTCAACACCAAACCATTTTCCAGATGGCTAAAAGAGGCACTGGCAGTTGCAGGAGTAGATACTGACATTTACAAATCTTACTCCCACCAGGGCTGGCATCAACGTCGGCAGCAAGGGCTATGGACAGCATACCTAGTGGCGGCAGGATGGCCAATGAAAGGATGTTCCGCCAGTTTTATAATAAACCCATTGCCCGGACCGGGGGTGTTTGCACGTACCATTTTGAATTCTGTTAATAGTTTCCCGCCAGGTTGAGCGGGGTCACTATCGTTTTGTTTTGCATTAAAGCATCAGTATTGTTACCTAACTATGTTATGTCTGAATGCATTAATATTTTCTCACTCACCCATGGTCAATCCATTCAGTGTGTGACGCCTGGATTCGAACCGGCGTGAATCACAGAGCTTTGAAATCTTCACGTAGTCACTCACGTGACTCCGAAGTAAATAGTAAGAATAAACGAGAACTTACCAGTTTAAAGTTTGATCTTGATTTTATGAGGAGTTACGATGAGCGTGCCCACTGCTCCCAACCCTCATATTATCAGGTCATCTGGTAGTTCTAGTTCTCCAAATCTTACTATCTTAAGGTCAACTTCTTTTATCTGTGATTCCATACCGCTGCTTTGAAGATTGACGCGCATTGACGACTGACGGCCTTCTCACAAAATCGCTCATCGTAACTCCTCATAAAAAAATCAAGATCAAACTTCAAACTGGTAAGTTTCTCATTTACTCTTACTATTCTAACACATATTGCCTTTTCTCAAAATATGTGCCATATCACTCGAACTATTCTAGTCTTTTGTCTGCCTCCTCCAAGGCCTTCACATCCTCTAGAATTGATTGGAATACTTCAGTTGTGGCCTAGCTGGTGTTTTATAAAGGTTTGCCATGACTTTGTCACTCATTTACTTAATGTCTTCATTTTGAAGTATAGAATTCCATATGCTTGTTTGTTTAACAACTTTCTCAAGCTCCCCTACCAAGTTCAAAGAAAAAGAGGACACATACATCTAATCACCTTCTGTTCCAACATTGATATATTTACTGAATATTACTCCCTTATTCATTCTACCAAATTGTTGTACTTTATACATTTCTTTATATTTTATTTCCTACACGTCCACATTTTCCACCTGATTGTCCCTCTTATCCTCACCATTCACTGTGCTTCCATTTTTTGTAGACACAGAACATAGCACATAGAAAAGTACAGCACAGGAACAGGCCCTACTGCCTACAATGTTTGTGCTGCCTGCACATAATTCCTATCCTTCCAATTCTTGCCTATCTGTGTGCTTATCCAAAACCTTTTAAATGCCACTATCGTCTCTGCCTCATCCATCAGCCTTGGCTCTTTAGTTTATTGTCACGTGTACCGAGGTACAGTGAAATGTTGCCAGTGTATTCCAGGCATCCTCCACCCTCTGTATATAAAACCTGCCCTGAACACCACCATTATATTTTGCAAATTTTGAAATTGTTCCCCATTTACTAAAGCTCAGGACATTAACATATATTAAGATAGTAACCCCAGAAAAGATCTTTGGGAATGGCACTGTCCATCTACAATCCCAAGGATCATTCAGCTTGTCTTTATCTTTTGTCGATAAACCAATTTTCATATGCACACTGACAGGACTGTTATTCTAGGGTTTGAACCTCCTGCCGTTTGGTAAGACATGATCTTTCATGAGACTTTTGGAACTCCATTCACACCACATTAAACATATTGCCCTAATCAATCATCTCAATTACCCCATCAAAAAATCGACCAGTTTAATCAAATGCTTTACATTTTAGAAACTTGACCGGACTGCAAACAATTGCCCAATTTACCGTTCATTTTACTTCGGTTCCACCAGCGGTAAGTTTTAAAAACCCTCAGGTAAGTGTTTAAAAACTTAGTTGTGGTTGTTTTCTTGGGTCAATAATTCTTGTTACAGAGGCAAGTATGAACCAATGGAGAAAATGACTAAAGTGAAGTCGAGATGGGCCGCCGGGAGAGCAGCTACGGAAGACCGCGGGAGTGCGGGTAGCGGGCTCGGCCGTCTATCTCTATCTATCATCTTCAGAGTCACTGGCGGCCACGTCAGTGACTTCTGAGTTGGTGCCGCTTGAGAGCACCCTGGCTAATCCGGTGGGACGGAAAGCCACTAAAAAGAAGTCCGTAAGGCCCGCTTGACTCGGACGAGTCGGTGCCAGGAGTTTCCACTTCCACAATGGATAGCGTCTTCGAGGTTTGTCCACACGTTGGAGCTCCTGATGGAGAGGATGCTCCATCACGATATGCAAACAACAAGAGGGGTTGTTGCATATCAGCGCTGGTCTCCTCGGGGGCCCGCGTCAGTGGCACCTGTTTCAGGGCTGCATAATGTCTCCCTCTCGGAGGAGGAGAGCATTCGGGGTTCAGTTTTTTGTTCTGACTCCAAGTTTTTATTTTGGTTATTAGGAGGTATAAGTGGGAAGCATACCTCAAGGCAAGAAGGGCGTGAACCAGAGGTGCCAAGCATGGCATCAAAATTTGAAATCCCAACCACAACTGGGGAACCGCTGGATGAAGACTTGGCCATGACTATAAATGACATGGCCTCACACCAGCTATAAGACCTCACAATGGCAAAAACTTCCAAAAATATGAAACACCCGCTAACTGTGCCTCGCTCAGTGGCGACTGTTAACCACGCCATCTGGGGTCACATGGTGTTAAGGTATCAGAGCCCAGGAGATGAGGCTCCAGAAGAAACTGAAGTTGCTCGCCTCAGGCATCACAGCTTTCGCCAGGTTGGTGGATGGAGGGGCCCCTACCTGGGTGCAGCAGGATGCTAATATATTCTGGTCCTAATGAGTGCAATGCACAGAATTTGAAATATAAATGCCTAAGAAAGAGTGCCATTCAGCGCCCTCAACTCTGAAACCCCAAGTTTGCGGCACTGTGCAAATCCAGCAATGTGCAACACTCACCTGTTCGGTGAAGAACTATCAAAAATGGGTCCTGGGAGCTGGAACACCCGAGCAAAAAAAAAAAAAAAAACGGTTTGACCTCATAAAAGCCCCGACAACTAGCCAAATTTCCACTTCTTCGGCCCACTTCGGGGGGGAGGTCAGCACCCCCTACAAAACATTCAGTTCGCTGAAACTGGTTCAGGCCAAGGACCAAGCCGGCCCTTGCCAACATGCGCAATTGGCCACACTCCAACATTCTTACCACCCCCAAAACGCAGGGGCAGAAATATCCACCGGCAACCATGGAGGTAGGCGGGTCTCGTTCTTTTCAGAACATATCATGTATGGATCAGTTACAAGTTGGTGGGTGATTACAACACTTGTTTTTCAATGAATGGTGTTGGATAACATCAGATTTGTTTATACTGCACAGTATACAAGGGTTCTGAATCGAATCCCTTTTCAATTTGCATCCACCCACACAGCATACACCAAGCCGGACATTTTTTTTTCACAACAAGAGTCTTTGGATGTACAAGCTGAAATTGAAACGTTATATAAAAAAGGGGTAATTGAGAGAAGTCGTTTCATCATCTCACCAATTTGTGTCTAATATATTTCCTAACGCACAAACGAAGGATGGTGGATGTCATCAAATCATCTTGATTTATAAACTCGACTTAAAACACCTTTTTGGTGCAATATAAACATTTCGAGGAAATGTCAAACTAATAGGGAAATCTTTTGTTTACTGCCAAACAACTGTTTCCAAAGGATGTTATATGGCACTGATGATGCATAGACCTTACAATATGCATACTATTCAGTACCATTCATTGCGATCAACACGGAGATATGAAGTTTAGAGGACTGATGAGGCAAACTATAGCAGGTTAAAGCAGGATTGCTAATGGGTTTACTTCGGCCCCTAGATTATTTACAAAATTGTTAAAACCGATGTTGGGGTCCTACTCCGCCTCAGAATCATATTGTAATATTAATGGCTTATTTGGATGATATCCTAATCATAGGACAACAACTCGAAATCAGCTGAATCATTCGGGGTAAGCTACCAAACTCTTTTTAAATTGGGTCTTCTCATTCCATCCCCAGGTTATCCAAATTGATTCCGATCTAGGTTATAAGATTATGTTGGCGGATTCCACCATTTTAACACGTCGAACCCACTCACCTATGTCCTGTGATGCTGGCCTAGGGGCAAGAGATCAGAATTAATTTAGAAGCTTGTATCGATCTAGGGCGTGAGTGCTTTGAGTCAGTCTGGGTGCAACATCAACCTTCTATGTGACTGGTAGCAAGTATAAATTGGCAAATTATGGGTGCTTTTTCCTTAATTCTTTTTTCCCGAGCTGCACAGTTTTAGGCCATTGATACAATGATCAAATTTACATAGGGCAGACACTCAAATACCAATGCAGTAACTTCAATGGACCCATTTAACATTAACTAACTTGATGTTGGTGCTCAATGGGGGAGGCTACTGAAACCATCTCTAGCTGTGGTGGCAGATGGAAAAATGCATAAGCCTTAATTCTTCAAACACATGTTAATTAAACTATTTAGGCTGTTGGAGCACTCTAACTATGACCTAAAGGCGTATTGTACTAGTAGCATGACTTTTTGCATGTTTCAGCGTCAATTTAAGTTATG